>CM069915.1:13647500-14295146 GCA_036172215.1 Camellia granthamiana
TCCAGTTGTTTGCTGCAGTGAAGTTCTGTTATTTGTACCTTTTGAGGTCTTATTTTAGTCCCTTTTGGACTTGAGTGTGTTTTGTTTAAGACGTAATAGTACTTATTTTGTTTATCGAGTTGTAATCGTGTTCGTTTTGTTTATGGAGTTGTTGCAATTTGCTTATCGAGTTGTATTTACTTTGTTTTGCCTGTCAAGGTCTTGTTTTGTTCTTCGAGTTGTTTTGTTCTTTCAGTTATTAGTTGGTTCACTACCTAATTAAGACAATGCAGTTTGTATGTACAATTTTCAAGCAAAGATCAATCTCATTTTTATACTGTGCGATGTTATGCGATGCTTTGAATGCAAAATGTAACACTTTCAAACCAAAAGCTGTTTTCATTCCAATAATGGTTTCTTTTTGCAAAAGAGTACAAGTTTTAAAGAAAATAAAACTGCCTAAGGCTGTACAATGTACTAATACTAGTAGCAAAAAAGGAAAACAAAGCAAAAAGCATCTAGAGAAGCGCCATCCATCTCAAGATCGAGAGGTTCTCTTCGTCCTCTTGCTCGGCCGAGCGGACTTTGGAGCACTGTCACCATCGGCACCGCTGTCTGAAGCTGGATCAGAGTCTGAACCGGAACCCTCCTCAGCCTCTCTAGCCTCTTTATCAGTAGAATCTGAGTCAGCATCGTCGTCTCCCTCCCCTGATGACTCGATCTGTGGACTCACTGCCTCAGCCTCCTCGCTCATCTCATCATCATCATCGCCGAGAATGGGCTTTGAATGGGCCACTCCCGCTGCAAATGCCTCTAGCTCTACCTCGGCTGCGTACCTGAGCCTGTCTCCCTCTCCTCTCTGCTACTGGGGGAGGAACTGAAGGTCCTGCTGTGGCTCCTGCTGAGGCATCCGGTGGAGCTGAGGTATGGAAAGGGATCTGAAAAGGGTAGTTTGTCAGAATATACTGGTTGTGGTGTATATGAGCTATAATGTATCGATGCAGTGTATGTTTACAGTGTATGGGAGTAGTGTATCTATGCAGTGTTTTGATGTGATGAATCAGACCAGTGTAGTGCGGAACAGTTGAAATGCTAATGTGTTAGTAGAGGATGTTATGGCTTGAAGTGCAAATTGAAGAAACTTACCAGAATTCTGTAAAGGCTGAGCAAGTTCATGCTCATCTGAACCATCCACATCAGAGAAGCCACTAGCTTGAGAGCCCGCCCGGTGTACTCTATGGATGCTTGTAAATGAGTTGAGATGATCAGTGGCTTGTAAAGCATAATTGAAATGAATTGACTGTACAAAATGTAAAGTATTGAACATACCGGGGTCGGGCCTCGAACTCCGACAAGCTCGTGACCAGCAGGTGCAAGCTCTATGGGAATCTAATAAGTCTCGCCAGGACGTCCCCAGCAAGTCAGTGTGGTAGGTAGCTCTGGTCATCCTGCTCTCTGTCTCTCCACAGAATCTCTCTTGTTGCGAGTCCTGGTCGCTCTGGCTCCCCTGCCTCCTCCTCTCGTAGCTGGAGCTCTCGCTCCATCACCTCCCCGAATGCCGGTCAGAGGCGGCATCAGATGTGTCTGGATGAAGGTTGCATAATCACCATCTACACGAAAGAAGTTTGCATCCAGTCCTACCATGAACTGGATCACCAGGTCGACGGACAGTCTGTGTGTCTCTTTCATAGATGCTGGAGGCGCCATCGGTACAAATGGGGTAGCTAGTCCTAAGCTCTGGCCTGCAAAGTGCTTGCCCAAGAACCAGGCACGGCAGATCGGGCCCTCACAAAGGATATGACAGTGAGTGACAACCCTGGCCGTGTCATACTAGGCTCGGAGCCCTGATGGTATCGCATCCCACGGCTACCACGTAATCTGAAAACCAGAAAATGAACAGTTGATTAGTCACCATCAATTGATCAGTGTGTACATCAAATTGATTGAAAGGCAGAATAAACTTTGTTTTGGGTCACCTCGTGCGCCGTGATCGTGTCAAAGTACTTGCGAAAAAATATGAAGTTCTCCCGGGTCCTATGACGGAGCTGGCCGTCGTATACCCGAGAAAACGGGACTGTCGCTGGAGTCTCTTCTATAGGCTCTAGAGCAAGAGCTGGGAAGTATGCGTACACCGACAACTACAAGGAACATGTGATTGATACAGTGTATGAGCAAATACAGAAAATGCAAAGCAGAAAACATGCAGTGTCTGAGCAGATACAGAGAATGCAGTGCAGAAAGTACATGTGCAAATGTAAGGCGAGAAATGCTAAAACAAAAAATGTAAAGCAAAAGGGGGAATTCAGCTGCGTACCTCCCAGGCCTGCCAGTAGCCGCCGATCAAGGTCCCGTTCATGTGAGAGGTTGAGCTCATGTATCCATACAGGGTGGTAAGACCGGCTCCACCCCAATCATAAAACTGAACTCGTTGGAGCTCCACCAATGCGCTCAGCAGATTCAAGCCTACGGTATTCCACCTGTTCGAGAACAAGGTGGTACCAAAAAGGAACATGAGGAAGCCCCTAGCATACTGCTCTGTCTCCTCAACTGTCTCGCGCTCAACTTGTCTAAACTACTTCTCGAACCAACTATATCTAACCATGACTGCCTGAAGGATCGGTATGTGTGCCCCGAGCAGTGCGGTCCATGCAGCCTCCCACTCTCCCATGTCAGGGTCGAGAGGAGTCGGATTACCCCCTACGCCTAAGCCAGTGATTATGGCAAAGTCGTAGGGAGTCATCGTCATCTCCCCCGTAGTGGAGAAATGGAAGGAGTTGGTGGTATCCCACCACCTCTCCACAAGAGCCCCTAAGAGAGGGCAGCTCACTATAATCTGTGTCAAGCTGGAGCAAAACAGACCGAAGCCGGTCCTGTCAATGATGTCGCGGACCCTGGCTGAAAGCTCGTCGTACCAATCTCGAGCTGTCATCATGCCATAGCCTCTGAAGGAGCGGGATCCCTCCTGTTGGTAATGCATGTGATATAATCAGATCAAGCAATGAAAGTACAGTTGAAAGTACATTTGAACGTGAAGCAACAATGTATGAAATACAGTTAGATCAAGGCATGTAATGCAATCAGATTAAAACAGTGTAAGAAATGTAAACAGTTAAGAGTAAACTGCAGAAGACAGTGTTTGTACCTCCACGACAACGACTGACAAGTGAGATGCAGGCTCTCTCAGAAGAAGGTCGTCAGGCACGTCCTCAGCGAAATCGGTGAAGGCTTTGATGCCTCCCGCAACAAGTACTATGTGTGTCTCGGGGTGATACCTTGCCGGATCAAAGGGGCGTATGCTCGGTGGTAATGGCTAAGGCTTGACCTTTGGCTTGGCCATGAAGTTTGCCTCAAGCTCTACTGGAGGAAGCGTAGGGAGGGCCCCGTCATGTGGGACATCATCAACCATCTGAAATAGATGCAAAAAAAGTAAAAATGGAGAAAATGGTGAAACTTTGCAAAAGTCAAAGAAAGTCAAAACCTGGGAAAAGTGTACTAACCTTGGGAGAAACTTGAGGGGAATGAGTCTTGAACGGTGGAAATGATGAAAGAAGCGTCGAAATCAAATTCTGATCGGTTTAAATTGAAAAGAATAGGAGGGTTTTCGCGAAGAAAATGTTCCTAGGGCATTGGGAAATGTGTAGAATGCGAGGATCTAAGGAGAAGGAGAACCTACAGAGCAAGGGAGAGCAATTTTGTGCAAGAGTTTATGAGGAAATGAAGTGATTTTGTGTGTACTTAAAGAGCCGCGGTTGAAAAGACCAAACTGCCCTAATCTGCCATTGATGGCCGGCAGTAGCACATCGATGGCCGGCAGTGTTGTATTGGTGGTCGGTAGTTGTCACCGATGGCCGGCAAGGGGCCGGCAGCCTCCTTTGATGGCCGACAGCTTTCCACAAGTTCCTTCTGTGTTTTTTGCCTTGATTTATGTCCTTGGATCCCAAGAAATGCAAGGTGTGCTCAAAGTTTGACTCAGAATGGCTTTGCGGAAGTTCAAAATCGCATTTCTAGTGCATGATGGTCATCGCTCATCAAACACACACAAGGTGTATCCTTTTTAACATGTTGCAATTTTCCCGAGAAGTAAATCAGAGGTTGCCTTTGAGTCGTCTTCAGCACACTCGCTTTTGTCATTTCATAGAATGTGTATTGCTTTTATCATTGCATGGAGCATGCATTTTGAAGTGTTGTATAGAACATGCATTGTCAGGTTTGCATGGAGTATGCATGTTGCATATCGTATTCATCATCGATTATTCTGCGTTGAATATGCCTCAATATTGTTTCTCGCATGTTGTGCACAAAAGCATGCCTCTAACATTTGGACTACGATCGTTCATCTTGCGTGAAATATGCATTCGTATTGCATTGTTCCTGTAAGGTTTCTTTCTTATACATGCACGATATTGTATGTACGGTTCATTTGAAGTTGTTATAATCAGACGAGTTTGTATGTGCGGATCTTTCAGAGGAAGTCTGGGTAAGATCATTCCTGTCCTTTGAATGTCTCGTTGGTTAGAGACATTAGGGTACGCCCGATGTCTACACCGACATCTCGTAGGTGTTTCTTTCCCTCTCTCGCATGTGATACGCTGAGAGGTGCTTCATTCCCTCTCTCGCATGTGATATGCTGAGAGGTGTTTCCCTTTCTCGCGTGTGATACGCTGAGAGGTGTTTCCTTTCCCTCTCTCGCGTGTGATACGCTAAGAGGTGCTTTTTTTCCCCTCTCACGTATGATACGCTGAGAGGTGCTTCCTTTCCTCTCTCGCATGTGATACGCTGAGAGGTGTTTCCCTCTCTCACGTGTGATACGCTGAGAGGCGTTTCTTTTCTCTCTCTCGCGTGTGCTACGCTGAGAGGTGCTTCTTTTCCTCTCTCGCGTGTAATACACTTAGAGCTGCTCCTTTCCCTCTCTCGCGTGTGATATGCTGAGAGGTGTTTCCTTTCCCTCTCTCGTGTGTGATACGCTGAGAGGTGCTTCTTTTCCTCTCTCGCGTGTGATACACTGAAAGGTGCTCATTTTCCTCTCTCGCGTGTGATACGCTGAGAGGTGTTTCCTTTCCCTCTCTCGCGTGTGATACGCTAAGAGGTGCTTCTTTTTGCCCTCTCGCGTGTGATACGCTAAGAGGTGTTTCCTTTCCCTCTCTCACGTGTGATACGCTGAGAGGTGCTTCTTTTTCCCCTCTCGCGTGTGATACGCGAAGAGATGCTTCCTTTTCCCCTCTCACATGTGATACGCTAGGAGGTGTTTCGTTTGAGACTTCGGGCGTTCCCGGTAGTCACTTTTAGCCTTTCCTGCGTGAGGCGCAGTGAAGATTGTATAATTTTCTTACATCCTTTCTACTGAAATCCGTGAGACTGCTGTAACTTGTTGGTTTGCTTAAAATGTTGTACTTATTTTCCATAAATGCTTCATTACAGCCCTCTTTGCATAATCATAAGTTATGCTCTTGCATCGTGCATGTCCTTTGCATTTTGCCCCAACCTGCAGGCGCATCTATATTGTTATCTTGAATGTCTGTCCAAGTCTTCGGCCTCGTCAAAAATGGGTTGTCTCTAGGCTTTAACATTCACTCCCATCATTTCATGACTTCCGAGTTCTGTCAAAAAGGGGCAACTGTAGACACCTCATTTTTGACCGTTCTCAAGACTTGGATGTTCTTGTAGGTACATCCCGCGACAAGTTTGATTGCTCATCGAGTATTTGCATTTCGCGGTGGAACGTCACAGGTTTGAACTTTCCAAACCTTGTTTTTTTTTTTTTTGCCCCTTTTTTGGACCATGTGTTGGTCCTTTCAGCATGATTCTTGTGATGCACTGCCGGCCACTTTTTGGTATTGCCAGCCATGTATTTAGGCCTGCCGGCCATCAATGAAGCACTGCCGGCCATCACTGATGACCGGACAGCCACCAATGTTTTAACAGATATTTTTGCAGATATTTTAATAGCTATTTGCACATATTAGCTCATCTGCTTGCACGTGGAGGGCTGGATTTGTTTGAAGGCTTTTTGTATCTCCTATATATAGGGCTCATCTATATGCATGCAAAGGGTTGGAAAAATTAGCTGAGCTATATTTCTCTCTCTCTCTCTCTCTCTCTCTCTCTCTCCCTCTCTCTCTCTCTAGAATCCTCTCTCTCTATATTTTGTGCTTGAAAGTGAGCTTTCTCAACATATTTGCACTAGCACCCCTAGCCATACACCTTCACCATAGAGTTGGGGTTCTTGGAGGCCTTGTTTGAGTTCCTTGGAGTGGTTTTGACTTAGAAATTTGGTTGTTTACTTGTTGTTTTGGTGCTGTGCTTTAAGGGTAAGAATTTCACTCTTTTAAGCCTTGTTTTACTTCATTTCTTGGCTACCTTTGTATGATACTTTGAGGCTGGTTTTAGCCTCTAAAAAGTTCTGTTTTTAAAGTCTTAAAATGTTGGTTTAAGCCTTGTGTGGTTAGGGGTTGGTTTCCTCCCTTGGTTCTTTGGCTTGGAAAGCCTTTTGAGCCAACTTCCTTAGCTTTTGAAACCCTCTTTCTTTGGCCTTTCTACCACTGAAACTCAGAGGTTTTTCAGTGGTAGAAACTTGGTTTTGATGACCAAAATGGGAGGGGGTGGTCCCCCCTCCTCATGTCTTATTTGCATATGTAGTTGGCCTTAGAAGCGAACATGTGTTTCTCCCATTTTAGGACTCCATCTCAGCATGTTTTTGGCCTTATTTTAACATGTTATAGCTCTATTTTTGGGTAGTTGAGTCCCTTCTTACTTGCTTCTTACACTTGGAGTGTAATCTTGTTCATTAGCTTTGCATGCCCAATGCTTTAGCCTATTATTCTAGCTTATTTTGGCTACACTCCAGCATGTTTTTGCTCATGTTTTAGCATGCTTTAACTTTGTTTTGAGTGGTTTGGGTCATATGGGACTTGTTATGCATGGTTGTAGTGCAATGGCCTTGACTAGCTTTGTGTTTCAAGGTCTTTAACATGCTATGCTTAAGTTGTTTGCATGTTTTGGCATCATTTCACATATAATTTCAGTGCTTGTAGCTTAGTCACACCCTCACATATTCCACTCCTTCATGGTGTTTGAGAGTTGTGCCTTATGCCTTGTTTATGAGCCAATAAATGAATATGTCTTTCTTGCTTTTCATGCTACTATCTCAGTTTATTTTGACCACTGTGTTGGCATGATTGAGGTCTGTCCATAGCTGGTTTGATCAATTGGGCATTGTATTGCATGGTTCTAGTGTGAAGCACTTCACTAGTTTTATTGCCTAAGTCTCCTAACATGTTGTACATGAGTATTTTGCATGTTAGAGTCTTGTGTTTCATGCCATATCAGCATTGAATATCTGCCATCTCCCTCATTTTTTCATTTTTCAATTTGCTTTAAGGGTTGTTTGGCCTTAAGGTTGTGTTTGAACATGAGGTAGGGTTTGTGCTCAAATGGCTTTAACCCTCTCTTGAGGGTTTCTCCTAGTCAAAGGCATAATCCCTCTTGCGCCTTAAACCATCCTTTTGGTTGACCCCTTCCCATTAGAGGACTTTCACATTGGATAAACCAACTAAAGAATGGCTTGGTAATGTAAAATGTGTAAACAAGAAATTAATCAAGTAAAACATGCCAAGATAAGCATGTTGTTTACATTGCATAGTGTTCAATCGGACGTTATATCGAACACAAGGTGGATTGGTCCACTTCATACTCAAAGTGATGAAAGTGAGCCAATCCCCTTTGTCTCCATTGCCTTTGATCATCCATGATGAGGTAGTGGTCTTAGAGTCTTGTTTGTCTTGCATTTATTGAAAGTGTACAAGTTGGATTCTTGGCCATCATGCGTTCAAAATGCTTGATTAGTGGTCTTGGATTCAATAATGCAACTCCTTTGATGTTTTGAACTGATAAGGAGGGGCATGGTACACACATACCCTTGGGAGACCCTCCCATTTTCTCTAGCTTGAGCTCTGTTGCAGAATGGTGATACAGCACACCAGTGGCCGGCAGTGCCCCATTGATGGTCGGCAATGGCTTCATCCTTGGCCGGCAACACACTTTTTTTGGCTGGCATATGGCCGGCAGCAAGCTCCCATGGCCGGCAGGCCACTAGTGTAGTCCCCAACAGTGAATTGGTAAGGTTCAGCAGAAAGTTCTTGGAGATACCCTGCAAACAGAGCCTCTCAAGAGCAAACCGGAGGGTGTTTTCGAGGCGAAAACCGAGCATGCATCTTCTACTTCTTCAACCAGAGCTGAGGCAATGTAGTATAGCGCTTTACTTGTTAGTTAGCATTTGGTTCTGTAATTTAATTAATTAGTTTGCTAATTAGTTAAGTGTTGTAACAATTAGTAAGTAGTTTACTAGTTATTCAATTTGGTTGTGTAATAATTAGTCTAATTAGTTTAATTTGATTATTTTGCTTAGCTTAACTTAGAGTAGCTTAGCT
The DNA here is from genome assembly GCA_036172215.1 of Camellia granthamiana. NCBI lineage: Eukaryota > Viridiplantae > Streptophyta > Magnoliopsida > Ericales > Theaceae > Camellia > Camellia granthamiana. The sequence continues at coordinate 13,655,906 of CM069915.1, forward strand.
TATTCATTCGGACCCTCCTTCGCGAGGGCGTATTGTTGTAATAAGGGTGCGTGTGTGTGTGCATGTCTTCCAACCCCACTTCTTTCTCCCTTTTATTTACCCGCTTTCAGTGGTTAGATTAGGGCATATTTTGATTAGCATACCTTATGCTTGCATGTTTGCATCCATTCATTTGTCTTGCATGCACCGGGCTCGGCGCATCATTCAAACTGCATTGTAGTTCAATACACTTCAAATTGCATTGTAGTTCACAAAGTGTAATAGATGCACTAAGTGAACAAAATATGATAGATACACTAAAGGTGAACACGAAGTGTGATAGATGCACTAAGTGAACAAGTGTGATGGATACACAAAAATAAATGAAGTGTGATGTATACACTAAGGTGAATGACCTTAAACGGAACTTCTTTGAATGAACCGTACATACAATATCGCCTGATTGCGCTGGTTTCAAATGAACCGTACATACAATATCGTGCATGAATGAGAAAGAAACTTGATAGATACAATGCAATACAATGCATGATGCTTAAGGAATGCAATAAACAAACCTGCGCTTTAGAAAGCACCTCATGGGGTGATAGCGATGAATCGCTCTACTCTGACGGGGATCTCCCCTCGTGCTCTTCGAACACTTACCTTCAACTTACAGTACAAAGGCTCTGAAAGACTGACAAGGGTTCTTCACGTAGAACACTTTGGATGCTGTCTTTCTTCCTGATCATATTCACAACTTTCCCTATTCTCCAACGGGGTGACAGACTAGGTTGGTTCAGTATCCAAAATTGAGGTGCATACATGCTATCTCAACCTATGGGACTTCCATACAGATTTCAAGCCGAGGACACGCCTCTGGGTATTTAAACCAGACTTTAGTCTCGGAAATCCCGAACCTTTGCGTTCTAGGCAACAGCCATTCGAACTCTAGTTTCCACCGTCGCAGTTGGTCTCCTAGGAACTCATTGCGAACACAACCAAGATGCCTCTGGCAAGGAATGGTACTCAAGGAGAGCACTTTTGATCGCCATTCTAGCTTGAAGCAAACTTGATCTTGGGCTTGAGGTAGAGGCACACTCCTACTTCGGAGCATTTGCAAGACCTGAAGAGGTACACACAGAATGCAATCTCGAAACTTACTGAAGTTAAAACAAACTCAGATACCCGACATTTTCCCTCTTTTCTTTTGCTTTGCAGTCTGGAACCTATATAGCTTCAGATAGGTCCTGGTTTTACTATTCCCACATGACCTGGGTTGAACCCTGCGGTTTTACGAAAGAACGAATTTTGTTTTGCACAGATGTGGAGAATGGCACGGCACTCGGAGCGCAAAAAGATTTTATTTTTGAAATTGAGAGATAAGTTCTTGACCGAGGTATTGAGCCTACGACTGAACACAGCGCACTATGACTCAACAATGGAAAACAAAAGGTAAACAACCTAAACACACCGAGCAACACTTGAAACGACTCAAAATAAGAATCGAGATAAAACAAAAAGACACAACACTCAGACGTTCATAGGGAGCCTGTTTCTCTGGGTATTGTTTCCCACCCTTTCTTATTTGTGATTCTCACATCACTTGGCCCTCAGGCTCTGTTTTTCCTAAAAAAGCCCTTTTCCTCATTTTTTCCCTCAGCGCACATCTCTCTATTCTTCAATCTCTCATCTTTTATCCCTCCCCTGGGTGGTTGATGGATAAACAAGAAGTTACGGGCTCTTACCCCTAGCATTCTGCTAGATTCCCTTTCTTCTGCTCACAACAGTGAACTTCCCCTACAGAGGGGTTGTGATGCGACTGGATGTGCAGCAGATCTGCAATTGACATTGGTTGACGATGCTCTACTAGGGAGTTTGGACGTAATTAGATCTGTCCAGATGAGGGAATAGAATATCCTGCTCCATTCTAGTTCGTGCTTCGCACTTAGCTTGATACCTCGCTGCTTGGAGGATGAAAGAACTTTCGGCATTTTGCTGTTAGTTTCTGTTGTGCCTTTTTCTGGCAGATACGGTGCCCTCTCTGGCAGATACGGTGCTCTTTCTGGCAAGTATGTTGACAATGGGGAAAAGACAGAACACCTGACTTAACTGTGCCCCTAGTTCATTATTTTGACCATTTTTTGTTTTTGACATTCTATTAAAACAATTTTGACCAATATGAGAGTTTGATTAACATGCTTGTTCGATTTTCTGATTTAAAATCATGCAAGTTAGGTTATGAGCACTGAAAATTTTCCTTTTTGGGTTCAAGAAAATGGTCCAGTTTTGGGAAAATGAAATAATTTTCGAGAGAATTAGTCAACCTCAGTAAAAATTCTCAAAAACTATTTTTGCAAATGGCCACTGCTTGACCAACGTGGAATTGACTCTTGAGATGCACAACCTCAGATCCAAAAACAATGGACAATTTCCCCTTGTCTGAAGGACATTGCACGGTAACAGAAAGTTGCCCCTTGTTTGAATAGCACCGCAACACACTGTATGGCAACGGAAAGTTGCCCCTTGTTTGAATAGTACCGCCGCGCACTGTAACCAATTCTCATGGTGAAGGTCACAACCGAACTCTTGGATACAAAAATGACAAAGATGACCTGTTCAATCTCATAGACAGGACAGTTGAATTTGAAGTGTTTTATGGCTGGACTTCAGAATGAAGTTGCCTACGTATCCCTTACATGGGAATCAAGCCTTACGTAGTTCGGGATTAGATACACTCGGGTATTTAACCTCTCCTTTTGCGCTCCAACTTTTGCCAAGGCCGCCCTTCCGGGTTTTCAACCTTGCAAGCTTTGTTTTTCTTTTCTTTTCATTTCTTTTTCTTTGTTTAGAATTTTTCATTTTCTTCACTTTTCTTTTTCTCTTTTTTTTTTTTTTGGTTCTTTTTCTTCTTTTTCTTGCTCTAACTTTTGCCTGGGTCACCCTTCCAGGTTTTCGGCCCAACGAGCCTCTCAAGGGTAAAAGTTTAGCTTTGTCCATGTTGAATGGTTTGAGATCTCGGAGCCATCTGAATCCAAGAGAATGGCTGCTGTGCATTGATGATGTAGAAGTCCATCCAATGGAGGTTAAATTTACCCCTAGTGTTGTGGATAGGAACTTGGTTGTCCTTCATCAACACTTTCTTCTTTCCCCATTCTGGGATTTGGCATTCTTGCCAGTCTTCCCTTGTTTGCAGAAAATACTCATCTTTGACTCTTCGAGCGCATCTGACATTTTTGCCCCTAGTTCAAGGGCTGCTTTTGATCTACCTTCGCAAGCTTCCTTTGATCATATCTGATATTCTTGCCCCTAGTTCATGGGCTGCTTCTGATCCGGCCACACAGGCCTTACATTGTGGTTGACCGTTGAACATTCTGAATTAAGGTTCAAGATTTGGAAGCAAAGGGGCTGAGTCTTGAGGCTGAGAACGATCCTAAGCTGCACAATCTCAAGAGCGATTCCACACAGGTCTTTGTAGAACCGCGTAAAACATTTTTTGAAATTTTTTTAAGAAAAGGACTAATCGCTTGCGTCGAAGACAATGCAGAACCAATTTGGATCAAGCCAGGATCCTTCTCAATACTCACATCAACGAGCATGATCTCATTCATTAAGGGCTTAGCACGCCTCTCTTTCTCTCAATTGATCAAATTTTGCAAAACTCGAGGAATTCCTTCCTCTTCGTTTTCATCACAATGTTCAAAAAGGTTTTGAAAAACTTGGGTCGATGTAATGACTTAAAGGCACAGAAAAGCAGGTGAAAAGCACTGCCGTTTCATTCAAGTTTGCTGGCACAACAGGCTCAAAGTAGAAACAAGCACAAAAGCATGAAAACCACAGCTGTTTCAATTAGATCTTCTGGTGTAACTGGCTCCCCGGCAGAAACAGACTCAAAAGAAAGTAAAAAAACAAACACAAAACAAAAATAGTGATATCCGAGGTAACGCTCCCGAGATCACCCGACTCTAACAAAACAGGACTGACTCGATACAACAAGACAGACCTAACTGACTCAGTATGAAAAGACTGACTCTATACAACGGGACAGACTCTAAACGACATAATAAAACTGACTCAATACCCGAGTCAGAAAGTACAAAAACCAGCATTCACAAATGCTCAAAACAGTGCGTGCCATACACCATATCTGGAGTAAACTGAGTGCCGCCCACAAGGTGGTTCATCCCCTGATCACATATTCGTACTATCCCCCAAGTTCACTGATCCAGTGGTGATAGACTTTGCTGAGCTGGTGCAGTGATGACCTTGTTGTCAAACAGATCTTGTACATCATGGCGAAGACGAAAGCAACTGTCAGTGTCATGACCGGTTTATTGATGGTAGGCACAGTATTTAGTCTGGTCATGCTTTGGAAGGATAGGATCGGGTAGAGGCCGTTGTTCCAACGGTTTCAGATATCCTTTCCAGAGTAAGACCTCTAGAGCCTTTGACAAAGGCATATAAAGTGGGGTAAAAACCCTCTTAACTCAAGGTGGATATTTGGTTTTTTGTGAGCTACTTCTGGAAACACCGGTGAATGGGGTAGCTATTTTTGATGCGGTGGTGGTGACCATGCCCACTTCAGAAGATCTTGCAGCTACATCACCACTGGTGGTCACATTCGAACTGCGAGAAAACGCCCTCCTGGGCTGCTCCTTCTCCTGGTCAATGAGGCCCTGCTTCATAGCGTCCTCGATCTATACCCCAATCTCATGTAGATCTGCAAAGGTGGGGAGGGAGAGAACGATCATCTTCTGCATGAGCTTGGGCTGAAGATTGTGCACAACCATTTGAATCTGATCTTTGTCAACAGGCCTGATGGTCATCATTGAGGCCTTGGCCCTCCAGCGGGTCAGAAAATCAGAGAAACTCTCCTTTGGCTCCTGCCTAGTTGTCTCGAGATCACGGGTTGTAATCTCGAACTGTGTATTATAGGAGTATTGAGCTACGAAGGCCTCAGCCATCTCCTCCTAGTTCCTCTTAACGGAGTCCTCCAGTTTCGCATACCAAATAGCCGCTACACCCGACAGGGTCCGACCAAACAAGGAAAGCTTCTATAATCTGGAGAGGCCCATCGGCCTTAAAATATTTGAAAACAGCCGTAGGTGCACCATGGGATCTCCAGACCTAGCGAAACGGTCAATATGTGGCATCTTAAACCGGTCTGGCAACGTTACGGCCGAGTCGGTGTACCCATCCTCAATATCTGGAATGGACTTCACACCTTGAGATTTCTTGAACAACTTTTCAAGCTTGCTCACTTTCAATGCCGTGGGGTCCACCTCGAACTCAAAGGGAGAATTCGGTAGGTTGATAGGTGTTTTGGATAGTCGGGGTAGGATCGGGGACGGAGCCGGCCCGATTGGAATGTCCGTATCTCCCTGGACATTTGGTGTCTCCCCGAGTATTGAGACTCTTGGTGGGGGGAGGAACTAGGTGTGAAGCAGATGCTCTGGTTTGCTACTGTAGCCTGGCGATTAACTCTGCCTGTTGGGCCACTACTTCTGCTTGGCGTGCAGCCACTTCTGCCTGGCGGGCAGCATCCTGCTGCATAACCCGCATACTTTCCTGGAGCTGACGCATCATCTTTTCCATACTAACTGAAAACTGCTGATCTAACTGAACAAGTGTGTATCTCCTTTCTGAGGTGGAAACAGATATCTCAGCCCAACTGCGTACAGGTGAGGTGGATAATGACCGCTGAACTGGGGACTGTTGAACGGGTGATCTGTGCCTGATTGGCCTTTTCTTGCCTTACCACTGGCAAAGGAAACACTGGTTGCTCTGAATTGAATCCCTGACCTGACAAAGTCTATCAGCACGAATCCAATGTACCCGAGGTATATTGGAGCCCTCTGAAGCTATAGTTCCACGACTACCCCCCTGCAGAAGAGAAAACAGACAGCATCTCAGCTTGATTTCACCAGAACAGGTATAAGCATAGCTGAACAACTGTGGTCTCTACTGAATTCTGCCTAAAACTCTGCCTGCAAACTGATATCTTCGGGTAAAACTGATCCTCTCAGGAAAAACTGATTCCTCCCCAAAATATTGATGCCCTCAGGCTTGATACCCAGACTTGCAAACTGATACATGCATTCCTGTAGAGGCACACTCCAAAAGCACATAGCAAACAAGTGAGAGCCAAAACACCCCTATGGAGGGGTAGGGTTTCCCTGTCCTATCTTGTCAGGAGCTAGGGAATCACTATGCACACAGCAGTTTCAAACAACCTACTATTGGGTAAGCAACCTGTCATAGTTTGGAATAATCACTATGGATTCCGAATATGCACTAGGTCGAATGGTCAAAAAGGGTGCCTCGGTAAAAAACCGAGGTTTGTGTTCCCATCGTGGCAGAGCCCGTAACCGGTCAGCCTTATGGCACGCAACCTTCGGCAAACCATTCAGGAATAGCAGATGGCAAACACGGTGTCCTAGGCGCACCAATGTAAATGCAATACAAAGAAACACATAAGTGTAATCAAAACAAGATATCATGAGTTCGAGTCAAGTTCTCTAACTCCCCAGCAGAGTTGCCAGAAACTGTAGACGCGCTCGAACGTCCCGGGAAAATCCCGTTTTGTTCATTAGGCTCACTATAGTTCGGACTCAATGTCACGGTTCTGAATCTAATCTCGCAAAGTGCAATGCAAGATCGATAAATCACCGAAGAGTCCAAATCCGGCAAATCGTTTTGAAAAACTGATTTTTAGAAAGAAGTGCCAAACATGGACTGCTTTGCCAGATACAGAGTCGCCACCTAAATATTTTATTTTTGGGAAATTTAGGAAACCTTGACTTGTGCCTAAGGCCACGTGTCCGTCATCACCAAAGTTACCTCGGCTCGGGAACTTGGGTACGAGAGGGGAAGGTCATGCAATGAGCACCCCCGCTCGCCTGATCAAAGATCGGCCTTTACTAACATGATATCTTGTTTTTGAAAACATATGTGCTCTTATTCTGGTTATTAACCTAGAATTACTATGTGATGCGCACAGCATACAAGTATAGACTGGATCGCCTAAGTTGAAACAAAACATCTCATGTTTGTTTTTAGAAGCGGTTTGCTACTCGCAAGTAGGCTAAAATGCGAATTTTGCCACCCTCAAGTGGGCTTAGCAAACATGGTGATTTGTCATTCTCAAGTGGGCTTAAAACTCGCAATCAATGAATTGTTCCAATTCAGGTAATCCAACCTTCACCCATAGGCATTCAGGCAGCTATATCACATAAGCAGTTAGCCTTATGGCAAGCATGCTATCATGGCAGTCACTCACACACATGCAATGATGCTAAAGCATAAACACTCACCGAGTACTCCAAGCCAAAACAGAAGATAGTTAGTAATCATGCATGATCCTAGCTATGTCAAGAATGCCTAATGCAACACATGCAAAATGCAACTAAGATAGGCTCGGCTATTCTAAAATGTCATGTGAAATGCAACTTCATACATGTATTCAAACAGGAATTGAAATACAATGCAGTTAGTATGATACGCCGAGCCCAGTGCATGCGAGACAGATGAATGAATGCGAACATGCGAGCATAAGGATGCTAATTGAAACATGCCCGAAAACTAACCATCGTAAGCTAGTAAATAAAAGGGAGAAAGAAATGGGGGTTGGAAGACATGCATCACACACACGCACACTTATTTACAACATTGCCCTCTCGGGGAAGGGTCCGAATGAATAATACAGAACCAACTAGCTAATCTAAGCTAATCTAATCAAACTAGTTATTACACAACGAAATGAATAGCGAACTACAGCTAATTATTACACAACTCTAACTGATTAACAAATTAGCTAAGTTAGCAATTAAATAAGCATGCAAACTATGTGAAGTGTGCTGCCTCAACTCTGCCTTGGATGATGAAGGATGCATGCATGCTCGAATTGCCTTGCTCAGAAATCCATCGTGATGCCCCGACTTACCTCTGTTTGCAATTGATCTCAGAACACTGCACAAAGCTCCAGAAGGCTGAAACTCCACCAAAGGAACCTGTGGGAAGGCTGCCGACCAGCTATTGGCCTTGGAGACCACCTGCCGACCACTTTTGTGGTGAAAAAACCAGAAAAAGTGGTCGGCCAACCAGTAAATTTGGTCGGCCGACCAGTTTGTGCCCCTGGTTTCTGGTTTTCTACAACAGGAGGCAAGAAAGAGAGATGGCAAAGTATTCGCAACACATGTGTGCACGACCACTCTCTCCATCATTGCATAAGCTCAAGGGAGTGTAGTCCTTGACCCTCGGGCCACCAATCATGCATCTCGATGCATGATGGCCGAGGAGTCGAATTGCACGACTCAAGCCCTGTTTGGTAGGGCTTATTTCCAGCTTATTTAAGCTTTTAGCTTTATTTAAGCTATTTTGGTGTGTTTGGTTTAGCTTAACAATACAGATTATAGTTTTTTGTAAGTTAAAAATCAACTTACTCTTTAAGTGGAGGAGGAGAAACTTAATTTATAAGTCAAAAATCAGCTTATATTCACAGCTATAAGCTGTTAAGTTATAATCTATAATCACTTTTCCACAGCTCTACCAAACGAGGCCTCAATGTGAAATGAATGCACATACAAGCATCTAAAGCCAACAACTCCGTCATGGGTAGTCAAGAGTGTCGGCGACCGGGAATCGAGGCACGTTTCATCATTTCAAGCATGAAATGTTCCTCGTTTCCCGTGTTTGGACTAACCCTTATTCCAAACACAATGCAACAAACAAGGCATGCACCAATGCAACTCTAGCATGCAATCTTAATACAATGCAACTAAGTCATGCAAACATGCAAGGGATAACATGCAAACATGCAACTAGCATACACAATGCTATGAACTAACAATGGCATACTCAATGCACATGACACTTAGCATGCACAATGCACATAGAAACTAACATACACAACGAGATGAACAAGGCATGCACAATGCAATGATCAATCATGCGACAACATGGCATACTCAATGCTATGAACTACAATGGCATACTCAATGCAAAATGGACTTAAACCAAAATGGATGGGCCTCAGCCACACCCAAATCAGTGGCCAATAGATGATGGAAATAAGGCATCAAAACACAAACGATCATGTACAATGCAACGGCCCCAAGTCTAAGGCACAAAACACAACTTTCCAAACGCATTGAAAGGATGAAATATGGAGTGCAATGACACATGTTTCAGCTCTGAAATGGCATACAAAATGACTTCGAATTATGCAAACAACTCATGTGATACATGTTGAATGGCTCAAGCATCGAAACTAGTGGAGTGTATTACACTATAGGCATGCAAGGCAATGCTCAAATGGCCAAACCAACTCCAAACAGACCCTATGCAATTTATTTGGAAACACATTTGGAAATTCGTTAACAATAGGGATACTACTCTATTCAACATTCACAATTTGTTCAGATAGCACACAACACAAGTAACCCTGGCACCCTTTCCTGATCAATTTACATGCTTTCATTGTCGATATCAAGTAAGGTGGAGGCACTACCCCATTACCCACAAACACAATTTCTTCATGTTCCGGTGGTTTAAATACAACTCGTTTCGTTACACAATCAATGGTGGCACAATATTTAGTTAACCAATCCATGCCCAGAATTACATCAAAATGTCTAAATTCCAAGAGTAATAAATCTACATACAGAATATCATTCCCAATACACATATCACAAAATCGATATACAGATGTACACAGCACAGATTCCCCGGATGGGGTAGATACACATAGCAAATATGGCTATGGGAGTTGAATAATAGGAGACGCAGATAGGCCGAGTACATATTTAGACAATCGGCACATATTATACTCGCTCCCGTCTTGAACGTTCTGGATGCCAAATAACTTAATCGGCCAAAAAGTCAGTTGAGCGAGGGGCCGATTGAAAATTGGAATACGACAAAAGGGGGGGCCGAGTAAATAATCACACGACGGGTTAAGAGTGGACCCTACCCTGAGGACCAAGAGCATATATAAATAGAAGAACAACAACCAAAGAGAGATATGTGAGAACTAGTATGCTTAACTTAAGATACAAGCAATCAAGAGAGTACACACTGACTTATCTGCCGGAGTGCTAATTCCGGCACCCCCAACCGGAGTGTTCATTCTTTTTCAGGTTATTAGCTGAGGATCTCGAGCGTCCCATTGGATCCAAAGAGTATTTCCAAACCACATCCTTACAATTGGCGCCGTCTGTGGGAATACTCCAGCATATTCGTGGCGGGCGTGACGGAAGATCCTCCGGCAGTCGCTGAACACCTTACGCCACTAGTTAATACAACTCCAAGCACCATGCTGGGACTAGAAAACATTACTGCAAGAAGAGCCTTGAACTTCGACTCAGCTGATGAAACAATGCAAGCGATTATAGATTAGGCGAAACAAAACGAACAAAGGTTAGAGAACATGATGGTTGAAAACGAGCGCCTTCAACAGGATTTGGCCTTGGAGATGGCAAAGTCCTAACAGGCCGCGCGCTAAGACCTAGCACAACCTCTAAGAAAAGATGTTCGACGACCTCGAGCTTAGAGACCAGATAGTGACAGTGACTTTGACTCCTCATCCCCAGACCCCAAAAAGAAAGGGCGAGTCGTAGTCTCCAGTTCTTCTAAAGGCAGTTTGCGCGCACGAAATAAGAGAAGAAGAAATGATTCAAATGAGGAGGACCAACATGACCCTTTTGTACGACAGATCGCAAGGGCAGTATTGCCCAAAAAATTCAAGGCTCCATTGTTCACCCTATACGACGAAAAATTAGATCCCACTGACCACATCTGTCATTATAAGCAAGCCATGACACTGCATGCAGATGGCGAGGCTCTCACGTGCCGAATATTTCCGAGCAGTTTGGGTCTATTAGCCATCAGATGGTATTATAAGTTAGAATCGGCATCGATTAAGAGCTTCCATCAGTTGCAAAAATCTTTCAGAGAAAGATTTATCACCAATGAGGTCCAACTGAAGCAAGCCGACTCTCTCTGGGCAATGTAGATCCAACCAAGGAAAACCTTACGAGCGTATTCGACGCGCTATTGGGAATGCTTTAATCTTGTGGATGAGGCCTGCAACGACTCCATGGCCATCACCGCCTTTAAAATGGGCCTATATCCTGATAATGCCCTCCGTAGTTCCCTGACTAGAAAGCCCCCCAAAACAGTCTGGTCGTTGATGAGGAAAGTCAAGGAATACTGCAAAGTGGAAGACAACGCTCTGCGGGTTGAAGTCGGGAATAAGGCCAACAAAACGGCCTCTTCCGAAATTGTTCGGCCGATAAATTCTGTACCGTCACGGAGCCCTGAACCTCGGAATTGGGCTAAACAAGACAGGAGACGGGATTCGCACTGATTAAACCACCAATGTCCCCACCGAGCTAGTGAACAACTTCAAGTAGACAGTAGGCGCACAAGGTGCGCAGACAAGAAATATACGGAGTTGACAGAGCCGATCAGCACGGTTATGTCTAAAGTCCAACACCTTCCGTTCTTCAAATGGCCATCCAAGATGGTGGGACCTCCAGACATGAAAAGACGAGATAGGTGGTGTGAGTACCACAAAGACGACGACCATGATACCAAGAGTTGCTATGTATTGAAGGATCACCTTGAGGAATTGGTACACGATGGTCAGCTTAAGCACTACGTTCGAAAAGACAACTCAACCAAAACAGTAGCTTTACGGCGGGACTAACCTCCACTCGGCGTAATCCATATGATATACAACCTGTCGTCGTCTGCAGTACATACAATTCGATCGCATCCTGGCCCCTGAAAGAAAATCACGCTAGCAAAACAGTCTCATAAAGCCCCGAGCATCACCTTCGATGACTCTGACTTGATCAGCATAACACTCTCCCACATTGATCCATTGGTCATTGAATTACGTGTAAACTGATTCACCGTTGAACGCATTCTTATAGACCAGGGGAGTACTTCGGAAGTTATGTATTACAAGACCTTCATCAAACTCGGGTTCACCAAGTCGGGCTTGTCTCTGGCTCCTTATCCATTATTTGGCTTCAACGCTAATCCAAAATACCCGTTGGGCAAAATCACACTACCAGTTCGAACGGGCTCCCGAACAGTGGATGTGGAGTTCTTGGTCGTCAAGCTGCCTTCGTCGTATAACCTCATCATGGGACGAACCTGGCTACATACCATGCAGGCCATGCCAAGTACTTATCATCAATTGCTCTGCTTCCCGACTGAACGCGGCATTGAGTAAATCCGCGGTTCCTAGAAATCGGCACAAGCATGTTATTTACTTGCCGCCAAGACACCAAGAGAGTTGGAAGTGAATTCTATTGAGACGCCGGATCGAGAGAGCCTCGACAAAGTTGGACGGCTCCCAAGTGAAAAGTCTATGGAAACCTTGGATCAAGTTGAAATTGACAGGAACCCGGATAGGTTCTTCATGGTCGGCGCCTCCCTGAATCAAGTCGACAGGCAGCAGCTAATCACTTTCTTACTCGGCAACGTTGATGTATTTGCATGGTCGTCATATGAGATGCCAGGAGTAGATCCATCTGTTTCTCAGCACCGCTTAAATGTTGACCCCAAATGCAAGCCGATTATTCAGAAAAGCCGGCGGTCAGTCACAGAACACACTGTCGCCATTGTTGAAGAGGTTGACCAGTTGCTTGATACCGGAGTAATCCGGGAAGTGACCTATCCTACATGGCTGTCGAATACCGTGGTTGTAAAGAAGAAAAATGGGACTTGGCGAGTCTGCGTGGATTTCACAGACTTAAACAAAGCTTGCCCCAAGGATTGTTTTCCCCTTCCCAGAATAGACCAACTCGTAGACACCACAACATGTCATCAACGTATGAGCTTCCTCAATGCCTACAGAGGCTACCATCAAATTGCCATGCATCCGGAGGACCAAGACAAAACTGCATTCCTCACCCCAAAAGGAACCTATTGCTATAAGGTTATGCCTTTTAGGCTGAAGTATGCAGGGCAACTTACCAAAGACTAGTCACGGCCATGTTCAGGGAGCAACTCAGCCGTACTATGGAAGTATATATTGACGATATGGTGGTCAAGTCAAAGAAGAGCAAACTCATCTAGCCGATCTGGAAGAGACATTCGGCATTTTACGCAAGTACAAAATGAAGCTGAACGCTTCCAAATGTGCATTTGGGATCGGATCTAGCAAATTCGTTGGTTACATTGTCAACCACTGAGGAATCAAAGCCAACCCGAGGCATATCACAGCAACCTCCTTGAACTCGGCTCCCCTCGATTGGTCAAGGAGGTTCAAAATTTGATGGGGATGGCCGCCGCACTTAGCAGGTTCATCAGTCGTTCCACAGATCGATGCTGACAATTCTTTCATACCCTACGACAGGGTAAAGCATTTGAATGGACCTCTGAGTGCGAAGCCGCTTTCAACGGCTTGAAGACTTACCTTCGGTCAGTTCCATTATTGACAACACCTTTGGCAGATGACCTGCTCATTTTATATCTAGCAGTTTCCGACCGGGCCGTTAGCACCGTACAGTTAAAGGAAGAGCTTTGGAAGCAGCAACCAGTCTATTATGTGAGCAAGGTAATGGTTGACGCCGAAACACGTTACCTCCCGTTAGAAAAACTCATCCTAGCCCTTGTCATGGCAGCAAAAAAACTGATGCATTACTTTCAGGGGCATACCATCGGGGTACTAACGGACTACCCTCTCCGGTCAATACTCCGTAGTGCAGAAGCATCAGGCCACGTCTCAAAGTGGGCACTCGAACTTAGCCAATACGATATTCAGTTTCTTCCTAGAACCTCAATCAAGGGGCAAGTGCTTGCCGACTTTGTCGCCGAATTCACTGGGGGTCTTGCCGACTTCAAATCCGATCAATTCAACCTAAACTGAACTGGAGAATTTATGTTGGGGACATTTGGCAGTTGTACTATGATGGATCATCCAATCAACGCAGCAGTGGGGTGGGCGTAGTGATCATGGCCCCCGACGGGGCAATAATCGAGCAGGCTGTCAAACTGGGCTTCGATGCATCGAACAATGAAGCCAAATATGAAGCATTGTTAACCAGTCTACGGAATGCACATCTCCTTGGTGCTCGACATCTGCTTGTCTTCTGCGATTCAAAGCTGGTCATTAACCAATTGAAAGGGGAATACGTAGCAAAAAATGACCGAATGGCAGCTTACATGAAAACGGCGAATTCTTTGCTGGCAAAATTGAACCACCATGAACTAAATCAAATAACCCGGGATCAGAACACACATGTGGATGCCCTGGCCTGCCTGGCTTCCGCCATCAACTTAGAAATCAAACGGACAATTGAAGTGGGATTTATCCCTGAGCCGAGCATTGCTCCCTCAGAGTCGATTCAAATTAATGTCATAGAATCAGGTCCAAGTTGGATGGACCCTATCACTGTATTCCTATCTTCTGAACAGCTCCTAGAAGAAAATAAAGAAGCTCACAAACTATGAAACAAAGCCCTACAATATTACTTGGATCCACAAGGAAAGCTCTACAAAAAATCCCTTACTGGTCCATATCTAGAATGCGTTCATCCGGATAAGGTCGAAGAACTTCTGACTGAAATACATGAAGGTAGTTGTTGTTCCCATTTCGGCGGGCGCTCTTTGGCTCATCGAGCTGTGACACAAGGGTATTATTGGTCGACAATGAGAGCTGATGCCGAGAATTATGTCAAGAAATGTGAACGATGTCAGAAGTTTTCCCTTTTAACCCATTTGCCTGCAAAAGAGTTGAGCTCTATCACCAGTCCCTGGCCGTTCGCCCAATGGGGACTTGACATCATCGGACCATTACCTCATGCCCCGGGCAACAAGAGATTCTTGATTGTCGCGACAGATTACTTCACAAAATGGGTCGAAGCGGAGGCATTAACACACATTCGAGATAGCGATGTTAAGTGCTTTGTATGAAGAAATATCATAACACGATTCGGCAATCCAAGAGCACTTATTTCAGGCAACAGCACCCAGTTTGATTGTGGCGTCTACCGGGAGCTGTACAGCAAGTATGGTATTCGGCCTTATTTCTCCACGCCAGCTTACCCACAAAGCAATGGTCAAGTTGAAGCTTCTAACAAATCCATCTTGGACGGCATCAAGAAGAGGCTGGAGAAAGCTAAAGGAAGATGGGTCGAAGAATTGCTGAGTGTGTTGTGGGCTCATCGCACTACGCCGAGGCGATCCACTGGGGAGACGCCGTTTGCTTTATGCTTTGGAACCCAGGCAATCATCCCCCTGGAGATCGGCCTCCCAACCTTGAAATCAAAAGTTTTTGATATAGGCTGAAATGACATGATGTTGGCCTTGGACTTGACTCTGATTGAAGAACGACGAGACCGTGCCCTTGCGTCTATGGCACGGTACCAACAATAGCTTGCTAAGTCATATAATCAACGTGTGCAACTACGCCACTATACACTAGGGAAATTGGTCCTCAAAAAAGTACTTCCGGCTGCCAAGAATTCGGCTGACGGAAAAATGGGTCCTAACTGGGATGGCCCTTATCAGATTGATTCAATCGCGGGTGCAGGCGCATATCGGCTGAAAGACTTGTCTGGGAGGAGTCTGCCATGCCCTTGGAATTCCACGCATTTGCGTAAATTTTATCATTAACCCGACATGTGGGGCACTACTTGTTTTGTGTATTCACCGTGTACAACTTTCACTTTCATAATGAAGTACTTTTTGTCTCGCTGAATGGAATTGTAATTCGAAGTAAAAAGCCTCTGAATTCGGAGCCCCATCCGTGTAAGACACGCTTGGGCCGAATAAGCCTCCGGATTGCCCTTTGTGGATGTCACGATTGGCCAAGTAAAAAGCCTCTGAATTCGGAGCCCCAATCCGTGCAAGACACGCTTGGGCCGAATAAGCCTCCGAATTCGGAGCACCCCTCGTGGATCTCACAATTGGCCAAGTAAAAAGCCTCCGAATTCGGAGCCCCATCCGTGCAAAGCACAGTTAGGCTGAATAAGTCTCTGGATTCAGAGCGCCCCTCCACGAAGTGGCCAAGTAAAAGCCTCCGAATTCGGAGCCCCATCTGTGCAAAATATGCTTGGGCCGAATAAGTCTCCAGATTTGAAGTGCCCTTCGTAGAAGTCGCAATTGGATGAGACAAGACACCTCGGAATTCAGCGTTTTTTTTATATTTATCATGATTAAAAGCATGGACGCAAAAGACGAAGAATGGTAGAACAGTAGGGAAAATATTCTAGCATTTAAAATGATACGTTTTATTAAATTGATTGAGATTACACAATTTACATTCAACTTGCATTAAAAACGCTACAATAGATTCATCTTTATTCGACATCACCTTCGTCGTCACTCTTTTTGATTTCGTAGGCCGCAAAAGGAAAGTCGTTACTCTGGTATAACGGCGACGCCGAGTCAATGCCTGTTGCCCGGAGAGCCTCCGCGGCACGAAGGGCCTTAACCTATCCGTGCTTGAACCCCCGATTCTCGCATCAGCAAACCTCCTTGGCGAGTTTTTCCTTCGTCTTTAGAATCCTCGTTCATAGGCCACGACCTTCGCAGTCTCTATTGCAAACATACTTGCCGTATCTCGATCAGCAATCGCATGACTTATCAACCGTTGGGTCACCCTCTCCTCCACAATTGGGTTAGTTGGGCCGGCCGAACGTGTCTCGGCTGTCTTGGCCTTCCTCAATTCACGCTCAGCCTTCTTCGCGTGAACTTCCAAGTTCCGAATGCGTTAATCCTTCTGCTCTATCTCCCGCTGCGCGGCACGTAGACGCATGCCGACTTCATAGGCGGTATATAGCCTTTTCACCATTCCATGGATTCCTTCTCGGAACACTTTGAAGTCCTGACGACCGACCATCCACTGCTGGACTTCTGGTGGAAAAATCTGTCAAGCGAACTCGACTGCAACACTTGGGTCGTGCACAATTGAATCCGCTTTCGTCATCAGTTTGTTCCCCACAAAAACTGCAAAACTCAACGGACGCGGTGACGCACCGCCTTCTCCCCTCAAGCACGGTTGAGGGGAGTTGCCCCGTTGCTATTTTTCTCTTCTGGGTGACCTACTTCGATGACGTGGGGACTGGCGCCTCTCCCGCTCCCTCGACGTCCTATTGCCCGTGCGCATAAGCTCGCCACTTCAATTCATCTCTGCGTCCAGATTAGCCAATGTCTTCCCCTCTCTCTTGCTGTTGAAGAATAGTCTGTTTGACATTCACAGTTATCTAGCCTTCCTCAACCGACTAGGGTAAGTCGACTTTAAACACACTAATGGGACGTATGCGCACGAAGCACTCACCCCATTTATTCCCTGCGAGTGCAGCACCTCCGAGGCAGTCTCATTAATGCTCGAATTTCAGAAGCCCGGCGCCGATTGAATCATGTGCCCTAGCCATTCCATGAGCTCGTTATTATTCGGCGTTCTAGTTCATGAACCAGCTGGGGCAAGGGCAGATTCATCAATCTAATTGGCTTAAGTACCCCAGCTACTCCATGCATAGATTTAGCAATCTACAATATTCATGAGCCACCGATATTCGGCGTTCCAGTTCATGAACCAGCTGGGGCAAGGGCAGATTCATCAATCTAATCGGCTTAAGTACCCCAGCCGCTCCATGTATAGATTTAGCAGTCTATAATATTCATGAGCCACCGATATTCAGAGTTCAAGTTCATGAACCAGCTGGGGCAAGGGCAGATTCATCAATCTAATCGGCTTAAGTACCCCAGCCGCTCCATGTATAGATTTAGCAGTCTACAATATTCATGAGCAACCGATATTCGACGTTCCAGTTCATGAACCAGCTGGGGCAAGGGCAGATTTATCAATCTAATCGGCTTAAGTACCCCAGCCGCTCCATGTATAGATTTAGCAGTCTACAATATTCATGAGCCACCAATATTCGGCGTTCCAGTTCATGAACCAGTTAGGGCAAGGGCAGATTCATCAATCTAATCAGCTTAAGTACCCCAGCCGCTCCATGAATAGATTTATTGTACAATATTCATGAGCTCATTTTATTCGGCGTTCCAATCATTAATCTAATCGGTAACTTACGCCGAAGACTTATGCCGTCTCACTTAGTCTTCAATTTTGATGCACCTTTACAAATTGGTAACTGCCGATTCTCTTAATTATTTACTCATATAACAAACAGAAGAGCATAAGGAATTGTCATTAATGAACTAAAGACAAACAGTATATGCAATGAACTCAAGAGCATAGAAATTTTCATTAATAAATTGAGTGCCAATAGCAGTCATTTTACACATGAAAATCAGCTTACATTCAAAGAGATGAAAATCTACTAACAAAAACTTGCAAAAACTATGCATCTAAGATGCCTACCAAAAACAAAAATACGCCTTGATCAATCTTCAGGGTCAGACGCCAACGGCTCAACGTCCACCTGCTCGTATGGAATCGGCTTCGCAGCAGAGAGGGCTTTGACCCAGCCGTGTTTGAAGCCCCAATTCTCGAACTTCGGCACTTCTTCTACGTAGCTCTCCAAGGCGGCTTCCCTCTTAGCTTGGAACACCTTGGAAGTCTCAGAGTCAGCTATTTCCTTTGCCTTCTTCGATTCTTCCAAGTCGGCTTCCAGCTTGGCGATCGCCTCCTAGGCTAACTTAAGCACATCCTCGCTTGCCTTTGCCCTTTCCTCAGCGGCAAGCCTTAATTGATCGGAGTCTCTCGCTTGCTCGGCCTCAGAGTCGGCTCTCGCTCGTTCCTCCGCTGCTCGAGCCGCCTCATAATCGGCCATTTGAGAGGCCGCCACAACCTTGTTCTTTTCATTATCAACTTCAACTTTCAAGAAGCCGATCTATTCTATGGCATCGTGTTGATGGCGGCTGATCTTCGCTATCCTGCTGTAGACCGCCTGAAATTGCTCTGTGCGCCCCCCTTTTGGAGAGGGCGCGAATTGGGTTCTTAGCTACTACAGTTCGGATTCTTGTCACGGTTCTGAATCTAATCTCACAAAGTGCAATGTAAGACTGATAAATCACCAAAGAGTCCAAATCCGGCAAATCGTTTTGGAAAATCGATTTTTATCAAAAAGCGCTAAACATGGATTGCTTTGCCAGATTACAGAGTCGCCGCCTGAGTATTTTATTTTTGGGAAATTTAGGAAACCCTGACTCGTGCCAAAGGCTACGTGTCCGTCATCACCAAAGTTGCCTCGGCTCGGGAACTTGGATACGAGAGGGGAAGGTCCTGAAATGAGCACCCCCACTCGCCCGATCAAAGGATCGGCCTCTACTAAACATGATATGTTGTTTTATAAACACATGTGTTCTTATTCTGATTATTAATCTAACTTACTATGTGACGCGCACAACATACAAGTATAGACCTAATCGCTCAAGTTGGAATAACTCAACTTATGTTTGTTTTCAAAAATGGTTTGAAAGTGCTACTCGCAAGTAAGCTAAAGCGCGGATTTTCCACTCTCAAGTGGGCTTAAAACTCACATTTGATGAATTGTTCCAATTCAAGTAATCAAGCTTTCATCCACAGGCATTCATGCAATTTAGCATTTAAGCAAATAGCCTCATGGCAACACTCACACACATGCGAGTATGCTAAAGCGTAAACACGTACAGTGTACTCCGAGCCAAAACAAAAGCTAGTTAGAAAACAATGCATGCTTCTAACTATACAAGATGCCTAATGTAACACATGCAAAAATGCGACTAAAATAGGCTTGGCTATTCCTAGATGGCATATGAATACAACATTTGATAATCATGTATTCAAATAGGTATTGAAATACAATGCAGTTTGAATGATGCGCCGAGCCCGGTGCATGCAAGGCAAAATGAATGATGTACGCATGCAAAGCATAAGTATGCTAATTGAAACATGCCCTAAAACTAACCATCAAAAGCTGGTAAATAAAAGGGAGAAAGACATAGGGTTGGAAGACATTCATACACACACGCACACTTATTACAGCATTTTCCCTCCCGATGGAGGGTCCGAATGAAAGAGAGCTAACTAGCTACGCTAATTAAGCTAACTATTACAAAACAAAACTAATTAACTATTCTAGTTAACTAATTAGTTATTACAACATAAATCGATTAGCTAAGAACATTAACTAATTAAGTACAGAACCAACGAATTAACCATCTAAGCAAAGCAGTTGAAAGGAGCCTCGGGGCGAGGAATGCATGCACGCTCGGTTGCTTTCTCCCGAAAATCAGTCACCTTGCCACCGGTTGCCTCTGTTTGTATTCGTTTTGGTTCTTGAGCACTGAACCAATTCCCAGACTGTTTCTGCTCCAGAACCAAAATTACTTTGAACCATCTTCAAGCTGGTGGACTGTCGGCCACCAAGGGAGGCTGTAGGCCACTTGTCGACTGCTTAAGGAGGCTGCAGGCCACTTAAAGTGGCTGGTCGGCCAGTTGCTTTTGCACACTTCCATTTTGCTGCAAACAGAGTTCAACAAGGGCAAAGCAAGGCGTTTACAAGGTATGTGTGTACAACCACCCTCCTTATCATTTCTCAAGCTCAAAGGAGTGTGGTACTCGACTCTCAGGCCACCAACCGAGCATCGCAATGCACAATGGCCAAGAAGCCAAGTTTGTACAAGTCAATGAATACACAAATAACACACAAGACTCAAGAGGCCTCCATCCTATCATGCACAATCAAGGGGAACGGCGACTGAGAAATGAGGTACGTTTCATCACTTCAAGTATGAAACGTCCCTCGTTTCCCGTGTTTGGATTAACGTCCGATCCAAACACATGCAATGCATCACAAACGTGCAAACAACATGTTTATCTATCAATGCTAGAGTGGCATGCACAAGGCTCTATCATATAAGCAATGCATGCATGGCATGTTTAAAAGCTAAGGCATCAAAGCTAGTGAAGTGTATTATACACGAGGTATGCACTACAATGCTCAAATGGTCAAACCAACCATGGACGGACCTAAGACAACTCAAAACAGTGGCCAAAACACACTAAGACTTAGGCACAAAAAAGAAAGGAACGCATGCTCATTCGTTCACTCGCAAGCAAGGCACAAAGCTTAATTTCCAAACAAATTGAAAGAATGACATATATGAGATCATGACAAAGGTTCAAGCACTGAAATCATTGGCCAAATGATGACACGTCGTGCAAATAACACAAGTATGGCATGCTAGAGTCCTTAAGCATTAAAGTTAGTGAAGTACACAACCCTAGGGCCATACAATACAATGCTCAATGGACTAAACCAGCCCTAAACAGACCTCATGCATGCCAAGACAGTGGCCAAAATGCTCTAAAATGATAGCATGAAAGGCAAGCAAATGATGTTCATGCATTTGACTCATCAACAAGGCATAAGGGTGCAACTCTTAAACACAATTAAAGAGTGATAAACATGAGAGTATGACAAGGCTATATGCTCTGAAATTATATGTTTAATGATGCCATATCATGTAAACATCACAAGTAAGGCATGGTAGAAGGCCCAAAGCATAAGGCTAGTAAAGGGCACTACACAAGAGGCATGCAATACATGGCACAAATGACTAAACTAGCTATGGACAGAATTCAATTTGGCCAAAACATACTGAAATGGTAGCCCAAAAGCCTAGACAAGCGTGCACACGTATTGGCTCATAAACGAGGCATAAGGCACAACTCACAAAGCTATGAAATAGTGGAATATGTGAGAGTGTGACTATGCTATGCACACTGAAATCATGTGAAAAAAGAGGCTACGGCATGCAATCACCACAAGTAAAGCATGCAAGATGCTTTGAGACTCAAAGCTAGCCAAGGCCCTTACACTACAACCATACAAGGCAAGTCTCACATAGCCAAAACCATTCAAAACAGAGCTAAGGCATGCTAAAATAATGGCAAAAACATGCTGAGATAGAGCTAACATAAGCTAGAATGAGGGGCATAAAGCATGATGCATGTTAGGCCAACAAGTAGGATTGCACTACAAGTGTAAGATGCAAGAAACCAATGATTAAACCAACCCAAAACAGAGTTATGGCATGTCCAAAAAGTCACAAAAACATGCTTAGACTAAGCTAGCAAATGAGAGAAATACATGCTCATGTATTAGGCCACCAACACAAGGCATAAAGTCACAACTCATAAACACAATGAAAAAGTGATAAATGCAAGAATATGGCAGAGGTATATGGTCTGAAATAACATGCCAAATGATGCCACGCCATGCAAAAAGCTCAAATATGACATGCTGGAGGTCTTAAAGTGCAAGACTAGCAAAGCCACATACACTATAGCTATGCAAAGCCAAGCATGCATGACCAAAACCACTCAAATCAGACCTAAAGCATGCTAAAACATAGCCAAAAAAGTGCTGGATTATAGCATACACATGATAGATCAGTAGGCTAAAACACCCAAATACACTAGGTTAGTGAACAAAATTGCACTACAAGTACAAGAAGCATGCAAGAGGCAACCAAACCAACCCAAAACGGAGTTATATCATGTTAAATCAGTGGCAAAAACATGCTTAGATAGAGCCTCGAGAAGGTAAAAAAACATGCCAAAGTGTTAAGCCAACAACACATGCAAACAAAGCACAAAAGGAGAGGGGGACCACCCCCATCCATTTTGGGTCCCAAAACACACTTTCCACCACTGAAATTCCTCTTGAATTCAGTGGTAAAAAGGCCAAACGAAGGTGATCTCAAAGGCCTTAAAGAAGAGCACAAAGCAAAGCAAAATAAGCCACAAAAGGGGGTAGACCACCCCTAACTCAAACAAGGCCTTAGACAACCATTTTCAACACTTTAAAACAAAAATTTTTGTAATTGAAAGTTAAGCCTAAAACAGCATGTAAAGGTGGCTAAACCAATGTACAAAAACAAGCTTAAAAAAGGGAATCACTCACCCTTGAAGCACAACTTCAAAACAGCAACTTCTGAGGCAAAAATCAAGCCAAAACCACTCAAATAATACTTCCAAGTACCTCAGCAACAAGATGAAGGTGTTTGAGTAGGTGTTTGTGCGCAAAAGTATGAAGAAACAACACTTTAAGGCACAAATATGGAGAGAGATGGAGAATTCTAGAGAGAGGAAGATTTTTTTCTCTTCAAAAATCTGAACCCTTCTCAAGGGAGAGGAAGCTCCCCTTATATAGAATTCCAAGCCTCAAGCTTGTTTGACAAGCTAGAAGCTTGTTACAATGGAGGATGCATTCTGTGCCCAACAACTGGCACAGCTGGCACCAAAAATATCTGCAAAAATAGAAAAAAGGTCGTAGGCCACTTCAAGTGGCCTACAGCTTCCAAAAGTGGCTGACAGGCCCTCCCCTCCCTCTAGGCAAGGGTTAACAAGGTATGGTCCAAAAACAAACCAAAAAGAAAAGAGCTAAGAAGCCACAAGAGAAGGCACTCAGCCGGAAGCCCCGAAAACTAGCCTATGGGCCACCGCAAGTGGCCTACAAGAGGGAAAAGTAGTCTACAGCTACAAAAAGTGGCCTACAAGCCTCTCTCTCCCTCCAAGCAAAGGCACCAAGGCAATGGTCCAAAAACAAACCAAGAAGAAGAGAGTTAAGAGGCCCCGAGACAAGGCGCTCAGCCGAAACCCCCGGAAACTCGAAACGAGCACAAACATGCGCAATCATCGCGTGCACAAACGATGATGGCTGAGTCTTAAGGTCGGTCAAAAATAGGGTGTCTACACTTGCCCACCGTCTACAGAATAAGGAAATAGAGTTACAGCAAACAAATAATAAGAAAAACATTTATACATGTATATATACTTAGATGGAAGACTGCAGATAAGGCAAGTAACGTACCGATAAGCCGATTGAGTGGCCAAAGCAGTCAGCATTAGATTTGGTTCTGCATGAAATATGGCTCTGTCGACCGGCAGGGATATTGAGGATGCCATACTCAAGGCCACAGCCGGATCCTTCAAAGCCGACGAATCATAGGCAATCGACATATTTCTTATCCTTGGTCGAATCGTGAACAGAAGAACCAAGTCCGATTCCTCAATGCGCAGCCATTTATCGCTTTGTTCCTCATCGTGCACTGCCTCTTCCTCGGCAGGGCGCTTTTCTCCCCTTCACTGAGCCTCATCGGCTCATCCCACTTGCTCCATCTCAACCATTTCAGTCTGAGTCATTTCTTCTGCAATAACAGGCGGAGTAGACTCAGCGACCGTGGCGGGTGGAGCTTCCCATCGGATGGCCTCGGCTCTCTGCCTAGCAGTCATCCTCTCAACATTCTTCTTCCGCGCAAGTTGCGAGAGGGATTCCCCAGCTATATCTTCAGGATAAGCGCCGGGAAGGTCTCCTAAGTTCGTAAAAATGTCTTCGAAGGAGATGTCCCCTCGGCCTAATGTGGATGGAGGTTCGAACAAATTCAATCCAGCTTCCTCAAACGCCGAGTTAAGAGCTTCGTCTACCTCAGCTTCCAACTGGTTTGGGTCCTCGGTGATAGGATCGGCTACTTGTTCTTCTCCGTGTTCCAAATCGGAGGCTTCTAGACCAATCTCTTTTAGGCTTTTGAAGCTGGGGAAGATAAGGGCTGTAAGATGATTTTCGCCTCTTGGAATTGGAATATGGTCTGCCACTGAAAACGTTGCGTAGGTCGGCGCATATCGCAAGAGAATATGAGCCGCTCTCCCTTGTTTCTGAAGGTTTGGGTGGCCAACGAACTGCAGAGCGATTTTAATTTCCGCAAGTACAGCGTTGTCAGCCGAAACCAACACTTTCTTCAAATCGTTGCCTGTGTAAACAAAATGGTAAATACATGGAGGGAGAGCGAATACATATACGGAAATAAAAGCTACTAGAGTGAGCTATACGGCCACCTAGTTCGCCTTTTTGCCTTGGCACGGGATCTAGGCGATCTTCACCCTCGCTGAATTCCCAGTTGCCTCGAACAACGACCATCACGTCGTCAACACGTTTATCAGAGCTAGCAAGCATGGTCACTAAATGATGGTCAGTGTCCTTGGCCCTAAGGAAATAGCGTCCCAGCCGGCCAGTAGACTTGGCAAAGGCATAGCAGTGCTGAATTGCAGGTATGCCTAGGTTAATCCTAAGACGACGGTTCAACTCTATAATTCCCATTATGATGCGAAAAAAATTCACGTTAGGCTGGGAAGGAATTAGGCCGGGAAGGAATTAGGCCCCAGTGTCGAAGAACGGCCCTTAAAAATAGATGAAGGGGAAAACGGACTCCACCTTCAGCAATCGATAGAAAAGGAAAGATGATTGTACTCTCATCGGTCCTCTCCATATCAATTGTGTTGTCTGCCACAAGTGACAGATAGACGTCATTGGGGATGGAATAATGGCGTCGGAAGCGGGAGATTCAATCTGCAGAAAGGAGCTCTTTCAAATTTTTTGCCATCGTAGCCATCCTAAGGATTATGCAAAACTAAAAGTAAACAAGGAAATGGTATTGGGAGTGAAAGAGAAGAGAACTTACAGGAAGCAGAAGGGATAATGAGAGAGAAGAGGAAGTTGCAGAGGTCTCGAAGTGAAGGAGTTGTACTAGAAGGCGAGCCAAAAATTTCAAGTATTCAAAATATGCATTCGAAGAGACAAAGTTTTAAATCACATTAAATAGAGAAAGCGTACGAAGAGGCGGGAACTTGTAATGATTACCAGAAAATGTGTGCATTCTGACACACTTTGGAATGAGGTTAACCGCCGAATTTTTTACTTTTCAAGTTCGAAACCAAACACACCGACTAAACAGTGATAGTGGGGTGTTTGGAGGGGCAATTGTGGAAGTCAAATAATAAGAGACGCAGATAGGCCGAGTACATATTTAGACAATCGGCACATATTATACTCGCTCCTGTCTCAAACATTCTGGATGCCGAATAACTTAATCGGCCAAAAAGTCAGTTGAGCGAAGGGCCGATTGAAAATTGGAATAAGACAAAAGGGGGGGCCGAGTAAATAATCACACGACAGGTTAAGAGTGGGCCCTACCCTGAGGACCAGGAGCGTATATAAATAGAAGAACAACAACCAAAGAGAGATGTGTGAGAACTAGTTTGCTTAACTTAAGATACAAGCAATCAAGAGAGTACACACTGACTTATCCGTCGGAGTGCTAATTCCGACACCCCCGACCGGAGTGTTCATTCCTTTTTAGGTTATTAGCTGAGGATCCCGAGCGTCCCATTGGATCCAAAGAGTATTTCCAAACCACATCCCTACAATGGCAATGATACTAGAGGTCTACTCAGTCTAGATGCAAATGCACAAGTTACGAAAGAGTGTGTTGATCCGGAGTCAATTAACACAAAAGCATCCTGATTGCATATAGAGATAGTACCTGAGACAATGGCTTTGGCATTCCGTGTATCGCCCGAAACAAGCGCAAAAACTCTCCCTTGCCTCACAGTATCTCCGTTGGTAGTAGGCCTCATAGTATTTCTCGATTTTGGGATCGATGCAATTAAGCTAGCAGCGAACTTTACGCTGTTCTGATTACATTCTCTGGCCATGTGTCCTGTCGTGCCACACTTAAAGCAAGCCCCTGATATACGATAACAAACCCCATGATGCCTTTTACCATATTGGTTGCACATTTGGGACGTATCTTGGGAAGAATTCGAAGTACTTGAGGAGCTCATATTCTGCTTCTTTGAAAATTTCTTTTTCAAAAAGAAGCCCTGTCTTTTACTACCTTTCCAGTCAGTTGTTGATTTGGCATGTCTGCTTATGTTAGTTTCTGATATTGTGGCCCGGTCCAGCACCTCAATGTAGGTTTCCAACTTGAGAACATTCACCTTCTCTAAGATATTATCTCGAAGCCCTTCTTCAAAATGCCTTGCTTTCTTGTAGTCGATATCGACCACATGTGGTGCAAATCTGGCCAACTCAGTGAACTTGGCCTCATACTTAACTATTGTCATGCTGTTTTGTTTAAGTTCCATGAACTCCAACACCTTTCTGTCATGGACACATTGTGGAAAATATTTGTCTTGGAAAATCTCCAAAAATCGTCCCCAACCAATATCCTTATTACTCTCACGCATTATCATCCACCATCTTCTCGCCTCATCTTCAAGAGTAAAAGTGGCTAGGAGTACCTTCTATGTTTCTAGACAAGGAAACACTTCAAACAGCTTTTCTATGCCGAGGACCCATGCTTCAGCCTTTAACGAATCCAATCTCCCATGAAACTGTGGTGGTTTCATTTTCTTAAACTCTTTGGTGAGAGCTATTATTCGATCATCATTCTGAAGGTCTTGGACATGTGGTACTGGAGGAGGAGGCAAAGGATGTGGTTGTTGCCACCGTTGTTGTTGCCTCAATGTTTCTGCCATTTCCTGAATCAATCTTTCCATCCTATCCATTCTGGCGGTAGAAGACTCCTCTATTTCATCACCTCTTGTTCTCACCATCTGATTAGACTTGCATTATTCTTTATACAAAAAGTTTCACAAGTGTGCATATACCAAAGAGCATACATATTCAAATATTTCGCAATGCAAGTAAATCACAAACATATAGCACATAATCATTCATCTTGAAACATTTAAGCATGTTCTTGATGCTTTCAGATTCATACTTATCACATGAATGCATCGTAGATCTTTTCTAGATGCTTATTGCTCATTTGGACAAGTGTGTGAGTTATTAACTCGTGTTCTGACACCACTCTATTATGACCCGAACCACCCCTATGGATTAAGGTCATAACTGGCCAGTAATCAGGGGATTACCTACAGCCTCAAACTTGATTAAACATATTTCGACAGAGTTAAGGGGCCAAGACGGAAGCAAACTTAAAAATTTTGTCCATAGAGCTGTGCTTACATGGCACGTCAAAACATTTCACATGTACTCATTAATAACCCACATCAAAAGGAAAATAACATAGAATTTTTACACAACAGGATCATTCAAGTCATAGTCAGCCAAACCAAAAGCTTATGTACATGGTGATCTAACATTTTCACCAAAGTAACAAAAATAAAGATAAAAGAAACAAAACAAGTCTCGTGCGTGAGGCGTTTGGGCTGACTCCTCAAAACTTTGACTTTTTCTCACATACTTCACCGAGGCTGGGTTTGGACATCTCTTGGCTCACTTACATACGCATGAATGAGAGTGAGCGAAAGCCCAATAAACAATATCAAATAAAGAAGAAACATGAATGAAATTCGAAATAGATATATCAAACGGCCTTAGGCCCATTCATGTTTCTATTTGGTACATTAAACGGCTTCAAGCCCGAACATATTAAACGGCCTCTGGCCCACTTCGTCCTTAACAAACGGCCTCGGGCCCAATTCATTCATGTTAAACGGCCTCGTGCCCAGTTTCACTCTTGTCAAATGGCCTTTGGCCCAATCATTCATGTCAAATGGCCTTTGGCCCAATCATTCATATCAAACGGCCTTTGACCCAATCGTTCGTGTCAAACGGCCTTTGGCCCAATCATTCATATCAGACAGCCTTTGGTCTAATTATTCATATCAAACGGCCATTGGTCCAATCATTCATATCAAACGGCTTTTGGCCCAATCATTCATGTTAAACGGCTTTTGGCCCAATTATTCATATCAAACGGCATTTGGCCCAATCATTCATATCAAACGGCCTTTGGCCCAATCATATAGCATAACGAATATTTGTCTACAATTCAAATTAACAAACTTATAAAACTCAAATAGGAGTAAGTAATTTGGCAAATAGTATACTTCAAAATATCTTTACTAAGATATTACTCACAGTGTTCTGCTGGTGGATTCGCCCTTGTGCTCGACCCTACACATTACATAACACATATTGGGTCACAAACAGTTCAATCCGTTCTTAATTTATTTCTTTCTCTTAGGCCTCTTTCTTATCCTTTTAGGTCATATACAAAGCTCAATGCATGCCTAAGAGTGCTTAGAAATGGAAGAGAACGGAAAATGAAACTCAAAAAAACTTTTTAAAATTTCTAAAACAGGGCTCTCTGCTCGAGCGTGGGTCTTCCCGCTCGAGTGGACTCCCTTTTGGTCTGGAAAAGTACTGGTTGCCTCATTTTAGTGCTCGAGCGTGACTTCGGACGCTCGAGCTGAGAGTCAAAACATGTGACTGGGCACTCGAGCGTGACTCTTCCCGCTCGAGCGGACATCCATGTTTGTAAAACTTTTGGAAGCTAACATTTCACGCTCGAGCGACGAATGCCCCGCTTGAGCGAACTCGACGAATTTTGAAATTCCCAGCAAGCTGCTTGAGCTTCAAACTTGCATTCAAATTGATGTAACTTGCTTGTTATGACGCATAACTCACATGTACATCTACTAACATGATACAAACACTAAATTTACAACATTATGAAACTCAATTCCCATGAATCAATTACATACATACCCAATTATACCAAACTTATGCCTAATACATCAAATTCATGCACCCCAAACTCATACCTCTATGAATTTTACATGCATGTGGAATATAACTCCCATTCTCAACTTAAATGATGTAAATGATGATCAAAGGCATGAATCTTCATCAAAATTCAACATGGATCACATGTTTCATGCTCAAATACACAAATTCATGGCAATCTTTTACACGCATGTTTATAATGATTTCAAATTCACCAAATTCAACTCAATTCATATTCTGGATTACAATTTGTCTTTGAGTTCACATAATTACAACTCAAACTCATGAAATCATATCTAATTACTCACCTAGAGGCTCTAGTCTTCCAATTTCTATTTAGTTCTTGAGCCTAGCCTTCCAATTCTTGAATTCCCTTGCAAAAATCTACAAGGATGGCCTCTCTCTCTCTCTCTCTCTCTCTCTAAACCCGCCATCTCTCTCTCTCTCTAGAGGGTAAAATCTGATTTGAGCTCAAAACAATATGAGCTTAAGCATACTTAGCTCATTTATATAGGCATTTTCTAATCACATTTATAATTAAAGCTAATTAATGGTGCGCAATTGATTCAATTTAAACTAATCGATTCGCTCCGAATCAGTTTTCAATTAAATTCCACCATAGGCTCTAAAAATTATGCTAATCACTATGGTATAGTCAATTTCAGTTTCTATAGCCGATAAGGCCTTCAACTTTCAGTTTATAACAGTAAGTTGAACAGATCTTTCTACGGTGAACAGATATAAGGCCAAAATGACATATAGTCATATAATTAACACTCAAAATCATATCAGGCATATAATCACAACCATAATTTAAGATCAATTAACATAACACAGGACAGGGTTATCACACTAATCATCTTCTCTGTCTTAGCAACATCAACATATATATCTTGCTTTTGACGACAAACGATGGAACCTTATCTTTATCTTTTTTGATGATCGGATATTTTGGTTAATTTATACTTACCTTAACTAATTTTGGAACCCACACAAAGTGTCCCTTTATGTGAATCGGGTAAATTTCAGGCAGAACCCATAGACGTAACCCCAAAGAGCGGATTGTTCTGAATAAAAGTTGAACCTGAGACTTAAAGGAAACATTTATCTATCAATACTTGTTTAGAGTAAATTTAGTTACCCCTGAATTTTTAGCCTACTGATGAATTATTGAAATGATATATTAATCAAAACTCATAAACATAGATTAAAACAACAATCCAAAAAAGCTAGGGCTGTGACAGTAAGAGAAAAAGAAGTTCGTTTTGATTTTGTGAATTGAACCTTTGGTCAATTTCTAGAGTTACAGAATTATGTGGGAATCTGGTGAATTTGGAATTGTAAGAAGCTATTTAATGAATTGTTGGTTGGGTGGAGGGTGTTATTATCACTTTTATAATTCATCAGTCATATGAATAGACAAATGATGTTATTATCACTTTTATACTTAAATGTATATTTTTTCTTATTTATTATTGTATCTTTCACATTCAAATAAATTGATATAATTATGTCAAAATTGTGCAACTTGTCATATTCCCTAAATACTAATTTTTTGATACAGAAATATAACAAATTTGCGAAAAGGCTCCAAAATACAACCAAACACACAAAACACATGCCCTCCTTACTCACATACCAATAGATCTTACGAACAGATTAAAATTTGAACACTAATCCTCTTCTCTGTCTTAGCAACATCAACATACATATCTTGCTCTTGAAAACAACGATGAAACCCTATCTTTATCTTTTTGGATGATCAGGTATTTTGGCTAATTTATACTTACCTCAACTAATTTCGGAACCCACACAAAGTGTCCCTTTATGTGAATCAGGCAAATTTCAAGCAGAACCTACAGACGTAACCCCAAAGAGCGGATTGTTCCTAATAAAAGTTGAACCTGAGACCTAAAGGAAACATTTATCTATCAATACATGTTTAGAATAAATTTAGTTACCCCTGAATTTTTAGCCTACTGATGAATTATTGAAATGATATATTCATCAAAACTCATAAACATAGATTAAAACAACAATCCAAAAAAGCTAGTGCTCAAGATTGACAGGTAAAAATTGCTAATCCAGTCTAAATTGTCAATTTAGTCTTGTTTTTTTATTAGTTTCCATGTTGATTCTAGTTTTGAAAGTGTTAGAACTAGTTTGGTTCCTTAAGATTTAAAGTTTTGGTCATTGTCATGAACCGAACTGTCATATATATAGATATATATTTTTTTTATTTTTTAATATTAAAAACAAGAGGATGGGAAGCAATTAATTTTTATGGTTCAATTCTGATCCAATTACATAGATAGACTTAAAAGATAGTCAGCATTGAAACATGTCGAAGTGGGAGAGAGAGAATTGGAAGCTTTTGGTAAGTTTCAGGGTAGGATCAATTTTTGTGGATTATTATGTACATTAATTAATAAAAAATTTACTCAAATCACTAACGACCGAAGTGACCATATCCTGAGCAACTGTTTTTCGTTTCTAGGAAATAGTAGAAGAGAATATCATGAAAGGATCAAGAGAATATTCAGTAATGCTTCAAATTCAAAGAAAATTCAAAAGAAAACAAATTCAAAAAAATACTTAAAATTTGAATCTGATAACCTAGATTCATTAATGATTTGCCCCCATAACTAAATTTTAAATACAAATAAATGATACTTTTCATGATAAGTTTCTCCGACCATTTCTGATTTTGGAAAATATTACCATTAATTAACTTTTTATGCTGCAAGTTTAGTTCCTTGGTAATTGATCAAGAGAATATTAGGATGGATTAATCTAATGACAACTATAAGAAACATAAAATATCAAAATATTATAATTTCAATACACTTTTCATTTAATCCCAAAACATTTATGTATATTTTTACATGTCATTTACACATTTTTATACAATTTTTTTTGCATATTTTTCAACAGTGACAACAATTTTTAAGAGTTGTTTTTGGCATTTTCTCAAGTGACCTAGTGTGTCAATGAAAAAGTTTAAATTGTGAAGACAATAATTAGTATTTTTTATTGAAAATAAAGAGACTATAAGAAATTGTTGGAACAATCTTCTGTATAAAAAAAATAAATTGAAACAAAATCAAACAAAATAAAATAAAGACTTACAGAATTTATTTTGTCGATCCAAATAAAAATTAAAAGACCAAGTCGAGTGTGTGACACTCTGTCCTTAAGACAGATTCGCCTCGCTGCAGTGCTTACGGTTGAGTGTCGTGTATCTCCCAGGATACAATAATCTTCACAAACTTGTAGTAGCACTCCACACAAATTTGTACGGCGAACTAGAGCCTTGTGTTCTTTTACTCTCTTTATTTTATCTCTAAAACTATAATGAAAATTAAAATGCAAAGGAGAAAAATTTGGACAGCAAATATAAAAGTTGCAAACTAATTTTCGGATGCTCAAACTGTTGGACAGTGCTGGATTTAAATAGAGCCGAACAGGTGCAGAAATTTGAACTGAACAGATATGGTTTCAAAATAAACAGGTGCATACTAGAACTGAACAGATAACTACTGGAAATGTAGATCTGTTTGAATTGTTTGAATCTGTCAAACGGTGCAGTTTCGGACTATAACTACTGGGCAGTTATGAGCAGTTAATCTATTACAAAATTTGGACTGAAGGAAGCTTAAGTGTTTGGACAAAAATTGGAATTCAAATTTGAATTAAATTCCCGCAATAATTTTTGAAAAAATTCAAATGAATTTTGTCCAAAAAATTAATATTAGAACTGACCCGACCCACACCCGCACCCAGCCCAACTCGGTCGAATGGACGACAGCGGCGGCGCGCGCGCGCGTGTGGTGGATTAGGCTAAGGTTTACTTTGTCCATAACTCCTCCCTTCTACAAACTTGGAGTGCCCCTTGAGGCCCAACCCAAGTGTTGTAGGCTAGAGCTTACAAACTCAACAAAACTCTCTTAAAGTTTCAATGTGGGACAAGCCTCACAAGGAAACCCACATTAAAACTTTAAATGTCCATTCCACAAACCCGAAAACGACGTCATGTTCCCATTCACTCATAAATGGTTTTGACGAACCGTCTTCACCATGTGACTTGCCACGCGGCAAAGAACACGTCACCTCTTCAGACCTGCCCCAAAAGACGTTCGGGGCCCACTCAATTTTGGGCTCAAAGTCGGCTCAAAATAAGCCTAATAAACCAAATTTTCTAACAATCCCCCACATGAATGGAATATGATGGAGAGAAAATGCAACAACATGATCTAAATACAGAGAGTACAGAAATTGAAAATATTCTGCAAATGATAAGTAGCTTTTGGCTTTGAACCTTCCCTTGTGAGACACTATCGGATTTACTAGCTAACCAGTGAACATGATGTCTTGAACTATTCAGCCGTTTGTGTAAACCAAGACAATAGAACTCACACAGTATATCCCCAGACACAGTTTAGTTCTCACTATTGTGTTCATTTTGGCCCTAAACAACCTGGTTTTTCATGAGTGCTCTAGAGAATTATAGCCCTTTACAAATCTCATAGAACCGGCCCAGTTCACACTCATATAGGTGATTCTTATGAAGAGTATCCTGCCATACTCCACTAGGTATACCTAGATATAAGAATCATTAAAAGTATTCCTTAACCTAAAACTCTGCAGTCATCACTATTTCATCATAGAAATGGATAGGAGTTTAACTCCCCAGTGATCTTTCTAAGTCATACATAACTCGGTTGTCCCTTTGAACCTAGATCTTGGGATCTCCAGTCAACTAGGTTGGGTTGCCGTTGTGGTAACTCTTATTTAATAGGCTTAAGTCCTATTCCCCTCGATGAATTCTCAACTAACTCTCTTGCTAACCTTTTGGTTAGTGATCCGCTATGTTGTCTTTAGACTTCACATATTCAATGGAAATAATTCCATTAGAGAGTAGTTGTCTTACGGTATTATGTCGATGACGAATGTATCTAGACTTACCATTATACATATAATTCTGTGCTCTACCTATTGCTGATTGACCATCGCAATGTATGCATATAGCAAGCACCGGTTTTGACCATATTGGAATATCTTCAAAGAAGTGGCACAACCATTTTGCCTCTTTCCCTGCTTTGTCTAAAGCTATGAATTATGATTCCATAGTAGACCTAGCAATGCAAGTCTGTTTGGAAGATTTCTATGATATAGCCGCCCCACTAAGAGTAAAGGCATACCCACTAGTGGACTTTGAGTCTCTAGTATCCGATATCCAATTTGCATCATAGTTATCCTTCAAGTACTGCTGGATATCTTGTATAATTCAGCCCAATGTTATGAGTGAATCCGAGATATCTTAGAACCCTTATAATTGCTTTCCAATGTTCTACTCTCGGATTACCCGTATATCTACTTAATTTACTTACTGCATAAGCTATATCCGGGCAAGTGCAGTTCATCAAGTATATTAAGCTTCCAATAATTTGGGCATACTTTAATTGAGAAATACTTTCCTGTACATTTTTAGATAGAAACAAATTAACATCTACAGGTGTTCTAGCAAGATGATTATCATCTTTACTGAATTTGTCAAGTATTTTCTCAATGTAATGAGATTGTGACAAAGCATAACCTTCTGATGTTTGGGTAATTTTCATACCAAGAATTAAATCAGCAATGCCCATGTCCTTCATGTCAAAATGTTTATTCAACATTTTCTTGGTAGTTTTAATCATATCATTATTACTACCTATGATAAAGCATATCATCTACATAAAGACATACAATGACATAACCTTTATTTGTGTTTTTAATATAAACACATTTGTCACACTCATTAATTTTGAATCCATTTGACATCATTGCCTTGTCAAATTTCCCATGCCATTGCTTTGGCACTTGTTTTAAACCATATAATGATTTAACCAATTTACACACTTTCTTTTCTTTTCCTGGAACTGAAAAACCTTCTGGTTGTTTCATGTAAATTTCTTCATCTAACTCACCATTTAAGAAAGTGGTTTCCACATCCATTTGATGAATTTCTAGATTGTATAGAGATGCAATGGCAATTAGCATTCTAATGGATGTTATTCTAGTAACCAGTGAGTATATGTCAAAGTAATCAAGACCTTCTTTTTGTCTAAAACCTTTGACCATAAGTCTTGCCTTGTATTTGTCTATTGATCCATCCGCTTTCAATTTTCTTTTGAAAATCCACTTGTACCCAAGAGGTTTACAACCTGGTGGCAAATCCACCAATTCCCAAGTGTGATTTTGCAAGATGGATTCAACTTCACTATTGATAGCTTCTTTCCACAAAGGAGCTTTAGGACTGGACATAGCCTCTTTAAAAGTTAAAAGCTCATTTTCTAACAAAAATGTTAGAAAATCTAGACCAAAAGATTTTGAGATTCTAGCACGTTTACTATGCCTAGGTTCCTCTTCCTCATTTTGGTCTAACTCTTGCTCTTGTTCTTGATCATGTTCTTGATCCTGACTAGTAATGGCATCATGAGATCTTTTATAGTTACTAGTCTCTTGTCCAGTCTTATTTGGAAATACATGTTCAAAGAATGATGCATTTCGAGACTCAATAATAGTATTTACATGCATTTCGATATGTTCTGATTTATGAATCAAAAACCGATATACACTACTATTCTTAACATAACCAATGAAAATGCAATCAATAGTCTTTTGACCTATCTTAGTCTTTTTAGGACTAGGAATAGCCACTTTAGCCAAACACCCCCACACTTTTAAATATTTGTAGGATGGTACTCTATCATGCCACATTTCATAAGGTGTTTGATTCACTTTCTTTTGGGGTACTTTATTAAGTATATAATTAGTAAAAAGTATTGCTTCCCCCCACAAGTTCTGAGGTAATCCAGAACTGATTAACATGGCATTCATCATTTCTTTTAAAGTCCTATTTTTCCTTTCAGCAATTTCATTTTGCTGAGGTGAGTAAGGAGCAGTGGTTTGATGAATTATTCTATGTTCTTTACAAAATTCACCAAAAGGTGATTCATATTCACCACCTCTATCACTTCTAAAGTTTTTGATTTTCTTACCAAGTTGATTTTCAACTTCATTCTTATTTTGAATGAAAGTTTCCAAAGCTTCATCATTGGTTCGAATTAAATAAACATAACTATATCTAGTATAGTCATCTATAAAAGTGATAAAATATTTTTTCCCACCTCTGGTTTGAATTGATTTAAAATCACAAATGTCACTATAAATTAATTCAAGTGGTTCCATACTTCTTTCAATTGAATGAAAAAGAGTTTTAGATAATTTTGCCTCAACACAAATTTCACATTTATGATTTGAATCAATATCAAATTTAGGTAAACATTCCATATTAATTAATCTACGTAAAGATCCATAATTAACATGTCCTAGTCTACCATGTTATAAATTTAAAGACTCAAGCAAGCAAGAAGAAGATGTATTTTTATTAATAACTGAAGGTACAACGGTCATTACATTCATCTTGAAAAGGCCATCAGACATGTAACCTTTTCCTACATATATCTCATTCTTAGTAAGTACAAATTTATCACTTTCCAATACTGGCCTAAACCCATTCTTACTCAACAAAGATCCGGAAACAAGATTCTTGCGAATGTCCGGTACATGCAGCACATTGTTAAGAGTGAGTCCTTTTCCAGATGTCATCTTCAAAACAATCTTCCCTTGTCCTTCAACTTTGGAAGTTGAGGAGTTGCCCATAAAAAGTTGTTCACCATTGTCCACTGTAGAATAAGATGTGAACATCTTTTTGTCGGCATAGATATGGCGAGTAGCACCAGTGTCCACCCACCATTCTTTAGGATTTTCGACAAGATTTGCCTTGGAAACCACCGCAGAAAGATTGATGTCATCTACACCATTGGAAATATTGTCCACTTTGGTCATATGGGCTTGAGCAGGCTTCTTGCTTGTTATTCTTTTGCTTTTACCTTTGCTACGGCAATCTTTGGCCCGATGTCCCTCTTTGTCACAGATGTAACACTTGCCATTAAACTTGTACTTTTTAATTTCCCCCTCCCCCCCTTAGAGTCTTGTGATGAACTTTCTCCATAAGACTTTCGTTTCGTGGTTTTTGAAGCATGTTCCACCACATTTGCCTTAGACTCCATAGGATGCTTACCAGCCCGTTTTTCAGAATTGCGGTTGTCCTCCTCAATCCTCAAATGTACAATTAATTCTTCCATAGACATTTCTTTGCGCTTGTATTTGAGGTAGTTCTTAAATTCCTTCCAGCCTTGTGGTAATTTTTCAATTAAGGCTGCACCTTGGAAGGATTCACTGAGAGACATGCCTTCTGCATGAATGTCATGCAGAATGAGTTAGAGATCTTGAACTTGGCTGATCACAGTTTTAGAATCAACCATTACAAAATCCAAGAATTTGCCAACCACAAATTTCTTTGAGCCGGCATCTTCTGTTTTGTATTTTTTCTCCAAAGACTCCCAAAGTTCCTTTGCTGTCTTGATAGAACTGTAGACGTTGTATAATGTGTTGTCAAGTCCGTTCAAGATGTAGTTCCGACAAAGGAAATCGACATGTTTCCAGGCATCAACCGCAGCAACCACTTGCTGGTCGGTTTCATCCTCTTTTAAAATAGGAACATCCTCACGGAGGAAACGAGCCAGGTTCAGAATTGTAAGATAGAACAACATTTTCTATTACCATCTTTTAAAATCAGTTCCTGAGAACTTCTCTGACTTCTCACCGTGATTTACCGGTACTGTCACCAAAGGAGAGGGGGTTGGTGCAATTGCAGCCACCACAGTAGTACTTGTTTGGGCATTAGTTTCAATAGCCATCAATTCTAAATTATAAAACAAAATTATAATTAGAATTTATACTACACAGAAAATTAATTCAAATTCACAGAATTAAATTCTGTAAAAATAAAATAAACAAGAACGTAACTTTTATTTTTCAATTAATTTGGAAATAAAATAAAATAAAATAAAATTTTATTTAACCAAATTAATTTCACACAGAAAATTAATTTCTGTAACACTTCAATAATTAAAATACTAAAACAGAATTTTAATTAATGAAAACTCAGAAAATAATTTCTAAAAACCAAAATTAATTTTTGAAAAAATTCCACAAAAATATATTTTGAATTATTAATGACACCAGTATATTACTACTAGTTGTCAAAGAAAATAGACAGTATATTACTACTATCTGTCAAATAGCATATAATTACTATTTGTTTTTCCAACCAGAATATTATTTTGTAAATCCACAGAAAATAATTTTCTTAAAAGAAGAAAGAGAAAGGGAAACAAACAAAAAATTTTGTAAACAGAATAATTCGAGTCTGTCTTAAGATTGTTGGAACAATCTTCTGTGTAAATAAAATAAATTGAAACAAAATCAAACAAAATAAAATAAAGACTTACAGAATTTATTTTGTCGATCCAAATAAAAATTAAAAGACTAAGTCGAGTGTGTGACACTCTGTCCTTAACACAGATTCGCCCCGCTACGGTGCTTACGGTTGAGTGGCATCTATCTCCCAGGATACAATGATCTTCACAAACTTGTAGTAGCACTCCACACAAATTTGTACGGCGAACTAGAGCCTTATGTTCTTATACTCTCTTTATTTTATCTCTAAAACTAGAATGAAGATTAAAATGCAAAGGAGAAAATTCTGGACAGCAAATATAAAAGTTGCAGACTGATTTTCGGATGCTCAAACTATTGGACAGTGCTGGATTTAAATAGAGCCAAATAGGTGCAGAAATTTGAACTGAACAGATATGGTTTCAAAATGAACAGGTGCATACTAGAACTGAACAGATAACTGCTGGAAATGTAGATCTGTTTGAACTGTTTGAATCTGTCAAACAGTACAGTTTCGGACTATAATTGCTAGGCAGTTATGAGCAGTTAATCTGTTACAAAATTCGGACTGAAGGAGGCTCAAGTGTTTGGACAAAAATTGGAATTCAAATTTGAATTAAATTCCCGCAATAATTTTTGAAAAAATTTAAATAAATTTTGTCCGAAAAATTAATATTAGAACCGACCCGGACGGCGGCTGCAGCGGCAGCGCGCGTGTGGTGGTTTGGGCTAAGGTTTACTTTATCCATAACTCCTCCCTTCTACAAACTTGGGGTGCTCCTTGGGGCCCAACCCAAGTGTTGTAGGCTAGAGCTTATAAATTCAACAAAACTCTCTTAAAGTTTTAATGTGGGACAAGCCTCACAAGGAAACCCACATTAAAATTTTAAATGTCCATTCCACGAACCCAAAAACTACGTCATGTTCTCATTCACTCATAAATGGTTTTGACGAACCGTCTTCACCGTGTGACTTGCCACGTGGCAAGAAACACGTCACCTCTTCGGACCCGCCCCAAAAGACGTTCGGGGCCCACTCAATTTTAGGCTCAAAGTCGGCTCAAAATAAGCCCAATAAACCAAAATTTCCAACAGAAATTATATATTTTGTTTTTATTTTATTGTAAAATACACATGCCTTTACCAGCTTCGCTTTTGTTTTCTTCTCATACTTCTTCCTCTAGCTTTTGTTCCCTCAAAATTCAAAGCTTATCTTCACCATTTTACATTTTTTTTTATTAAAATGGCATCCCACTTCCCTGTTGCTCTCTTTCCTCTTAATTCAGCTATGTTCCTGTCCTTATCTTAATTGGGTTTTCAATTTCTCAGGCATTCACGTCCAATTTTTCATAGTAATTTTATTTTGATATTATATTATTTTAATTCATATATAAGAAAATTATGTGAAAATTAGTTTTTAGTTAAGTAAATGAAATTTTTTTTTATGACAACAAACCGACCCATTACAAGTGCTATCCACACCAGCCCAATATGGCCCCTCAATGACCAAACAGCAATACTACAAAATATTCAGAAAAGCAGATCTATAATTACATAAGCTTATATCACACAAATTTTAAATTTATACCATATAAATTATTACCGGATAAATTTTGGAATATTTTTACACGGTCCGTAGCATTTTTTATGACCAAATCGCCCTCTGCCCCCGCGTGCCATATTTTTCATGATGGACGTGAACTGTACTAGAAGTATATTTCACCATGTGTAAGAACTTAATTTAAGCCAAACACAGCCGAACATGAAATAATGTTTTTTTATGGAAAATTTAGGCTCTGTTGGGTTGAGTTTCTAATTTTTTGAACACATCTATTTCTAAGTTTTTTTCTATAAAATATAAATTAATTTGACAAAAATAAATATTAAAAATATATTTTTAAATTTTTAAAAATTATTTATGTATTCCAAAAAAAGAAAACTATATAAAAATTATAAGTGCCATGTGATACCCAATTGTGATAGTCACTGTTCATTTTATATGCATCATTTTTGGTGCAATTATTTTGCAAGTAAACCACCTAATTGATTGTTTCCAATGTACCTAAAATAAAAATTTTAAAAACAACGTAAGTGATGGTGTTTTAGACTTAAAACAATTTTAAAATCACTATTACAAGATTATTACACTAAAAATAAAAATTATTATGAAGAATTATAGTTTCATAAACACGGAGTAATGAAGGAGCAAATATATCCGTATGTCAATTTTCTATTACTGGTTCTAAAGTATTGTGTAAGTTTTTCTTTATTTAATTACGGTTGAATTGAAATAATAGTATATAAAATGAACTTTTATTACAACAATTTTGAATGTTGAGATGAACGCATTATAATGAACCACATCATCTATTATAAAATTCTCTTTTATCTAATATTATGTCCATCCAATTGGAAATATTTAACTACGATCTAACAATTTGATGTACCCGAAATCTAATATATATAATCCAAAGAGATTGAATAATATTGAATTTGATCTAATTTGTTATTTTAAATGTTTTTTAATCTACATCCTATTAAAGCAATTTTTTTTAAAAATGAATTGGGTCAAGATAGATTTTTAGGTTTCGGAAACATATCGGGTGGATATTCGAGAAATATCAGATTCGGATTACTCTTCCAACTTGAGATTAATCGGGTTAGATTTGACACATTATCTAATCGGATTATATCCAAATCTGCAAAGATCCGATCCGTTTAACATGTATATATACTAGCGTATACCCGTGCCTAAAGGCACGGTGTAAATAATTTTAAGATTAAAATGCAGTTATAATTTATACGTATTATATTGAAATTTAAAAAGTTTGTGTCATTTTTTGATAAAGATATTGAAAAAATATATTGAAATATTTTTCTTCATAAAGTTTGTGTCAATTTTGCTTGTATTACACGCTCTACAAAACTTAAATAAAATAACAACTCCCCCTAATCATATAGACATAATATATGAAGAAACTACAAATATATGAAAAGTTTGAGATTCAAAACAAACATTCTCTCATAATCCCTTCATTGTCTAGAGGCATTGATATAACTTAAAAAAATCTTAGTGTAAATAACTTAAAAATTATTAACATGATATTATTTGGTGTTGACGGTACATTGTTTGGTTCTGTAACCTAATTAATGGTTGAATATTGGGAAGTAAACACAATGTGTATAACTTTACCATTAAGGAGGAAAGGAGTTACACAAAATATTGACAAAAAATAACTTGAATTACTAATGAAAAGCTTTTATTTCCATGAAGTTTTAATGGAAAGATACATGCCTTATTTACCATTTCCAAAAAACTTTCTTGATTACTAATGAAAAAGCAATCATAAGTTTTTATTTCCATGAAGTTAATATCCGACAGCAGGAATTCAAAAAATGTAACCCAACACATTGAAAATACAATGGAAAATACTGACCCAACACACTGAGAGAAAGGAGAAGAGACAAAAATTGGTAGCAAATGTTTTTTTATTTGCCCTATTTGCCCTATTTACCCAAAATATTTGCCCTATTTTTTATTCACTGGATTAATGGGCTTTTTTAATTATAAACAAATATTATTTTATTCTCTCATAATTCCCTCATTTTCACAACAGAGGCATTTATATAATTAAAATTGAAGATGAATACTTATTTTCAAACCCCTCAAAACTGAGGCATTTATTTTCAAAATAGAGGCATTTTCACTTTAGTTATTTTCAAAATTGGAGGCATT
The DNA here is from genome assembly GCA_036172215.1 of Camellia granthamiana. Lineage (NCBI taxonomy): Eukaryota > Viridiplantae > Streptophyta > Magnoliopsida > Ericales > Theaceae > Camellia > Camellia granthamiana. The sequence continues at coordinate 13,698,313 of CM069915.1, forward strand.
TTTTATTTTTTAATTTTGTGTGTAAACTCTTTATTAATATTAATATTAGGTAAACACAAAATAAGAAGACCGAGTAACTTTTAAAGAGTTGTAATATTTTTTAACAAAAAAATCATATAGAGAGAATTTTAAAAACTTAAAAATAACTTAAAAATTAAAAATTATTAACATGACTTTGAAAAAAAAGAGTTGTTATGGGTCTGTTTGATAACTATTCCATTTTTAGTTTTCAGTTTATATTTACCAAAATTTTAAAAATTGTCATAAAAACTTATTTGATAATTTTTTTTTGGTTTATACATGGTTTTCTCAATTTATAAATTTGAGGAAAAAACATGAACTCAAAAAATAAGTTTACGTTTTCAGTTTTAAATTTTTATTTTCAAATAATTTTTTTTTCAAATCCTTTTTTTTTTCAATTAATTTTTTTTTCAACTAATTTTTTTTCAATTAATTTTTTTTCCAATTATTAATTAATTTTTTTCAATTATAATGTGTGATCCCATTGTCATAAATAATAAAAATAAAAATAAATATTTTAGGCCTGAACAAATAATAATTGAGCAGATATTTGGTGATGAGAGACATATTTCCTCAATGTTTAATAGTTCTGAGAGAAATTTGGTTCACAATAATTCTGCTCAATGTTTAATCAAAATTGACAGAAGGCACGATGTAAATAATTTTAAGATTAAAATGCAGTTATAAAAATATATTTAAATTTTTTTTCTTAAAGAACTTGTAACATTTTTGCTTGTATTGCATGCTCTACAAAACTCAAATAAAATAATAACTCTCCCTAATGCTAATGCAAATTAAGAAATAAACATATAAGATTTATAATGTTCACCAATACTATTCACCAATAAACATATAAGATTTAAGCCCTGCAAACATACATATGTAGAAATACATAAATACCAAAATACAGAGATTCAAAAACTTATTTCAAAATCAAAACCGAAATCATACAAACTCATTTCAAAATCAAAACCGAAATCATTCAAACCCATTTCAAATTCAAAATTAAAACTGAAACCCATTTCAAATTCATCGTTGGTATTTATGGTGGATTGATCAGCCAAAATTCTGCAGAATTCATATGCAGAATTCTTGCCGAAATCATATGCAGAATTCTTCTTTAGTTCCAAGGAAATACAACAAACAGAACAAACTAAAAACAAAACCAAGCTTCTAGAGATCAAGTCACTGTAAATCTGTAAAAGAGCACCAGCAAAACCAAAGAATATAAAACATAAAAATACCCTCCAAAATTGGGCCATCATTTTCCTAGTTCAAAAGTCCCTTCCAGAACTTAAAATTTTAGTTTAGTTTCACAAAATTGAATTTATGCTACGAATTAACTTATATGGAAAAATAAAAAATAAAAAGTAAAATTGTTTTGAGAATTATGCAGCGCCTCTCAGCCCCATTCCACAATTTAGAATCACTACAACAGACCGAATATAATCTTTGAGAAACAAAAATTGATCCAACTTTCATTTACTAACTATGCACGTGGAGAAATGGATGCATTCTGAATTAGCAAACCATATTTACACTGCATTTTAATGCAAAAGTTTTTTTTAGCTTTTGACTTAAAAACTGTAGAAATCATTCAGAAGAAATTTACATTGGACACCTTGGTTCCCTACCCCCATGCTTTCAACCTTATAAAGGAGGTATACAAACAGCCACTCAACCACAAGATAAATTGTTGGTTCCAATCCCAAGAAGTACCTTCTTGCAAGTTTGTAGCCTTTAGACTCTTTGTGATCATTAATAGTACACAAATACAGACCCTACAGCTGGATGTTTTTGCGATATTAACATCAAAACAGATACTCATTAATAAATGTGAGAGTGTGGAGCATGTATAGCAATTGCTTTGTTACAGATACCTTCAAGCGCTCCCTTTGGCCAGCATATTGGGAAAGAATGGCCACTCCGGTTGCATAAGACTCTTACAGCATTCTGGCTGAGGAACGGGCAGATTGCATTGCTTGCGCTTCATCATCGAAGATTCTCAATACATGAGATGATTCCCCATTCTGAAACATGTAGCAAACAAATTAGATGGTGAGGTTTAATAATGTGTGAAGACCAACAGATAAAAACTGACAGCTAAATATATCAAAGAGGTAAAATATCGCTCACAGCTCTTTCAAGCAGTTCAGCCCTCTCTTAGCTTCTTGAGTCCGTCTCTAATTCCGTAAGAAGTACTTATCCAGACTTTCTTTCAATGAGTCGGGCCTTAAGAACATCTAAATCAACATGTCAACTCAAATCTATCAAAAGATCTTAAAAGATATTATGCGCACATGATAATAGAACATCCATAAAACTTCTCAACCTATCAATTTATTTTGTTAAATGCAAACATAGGTAGTTAAATTATTGTAGTCTGAGCACAAAGAGGTTTCCTAATTAGAAAAGTGGCAGAACTGAAACAAAGGCATACCTTCCCACTAAATTCAACAATTCTGGTAAATCTATCATCTTCTCCATTACGTTGTCATCCAAAGGCATACATTTTGAATCTGTAAGGACCTGAAGAGCATTTCTATATAATTGACTGCCTTCATCAGCATTCCCTGTATGAAAATGGCACATGACCCCACACTCAAAAACTTGAAATAGATCTCCATCTATGAATGAACTTTTTGTTGTGGATCGGGGACACACCAGGGAACTCAAACAAGCAATAACACACAAGATTTAACGTGGTTCGGCAAGTCGCCTACGTCCACGGGCAGGGGATTCACTATATTGAAAGAAATGGAACAATTACACACTCTCAGATTGTTCTCTCTTTGTTTCACTCTAAGCCTCACTCTCTGCTGTGTCTAAACACTTCCCTCAGCCTTTCATTTATACAAGATGATGGAGAATGGAGAGGCCTTCAACAAATGAGCTGGCTGCCAGCCCATCCCTCTACTTTCGGTGGCTTTTTGCAAATGGCCTCATGGCCTCATGGCTGGCCTCATGGCCTCATGGCCAGCTAGTTGGCAAGGTGTTGGCAATGGCTTTCTTCACATGGCCAGAATACTTGAGCCAATATTCAACAAATCTCCACCTTGGCGAGGATTCTCTTATCCAACATAGTGATCGATCAACACTGCCTTGCACCCGAAGGTGCTCAATTCCAAGAGATGTTGACCAAGTCCAAACAATGTTGGAACTTGATCCCAGAAACTACCTTTGTGAGCATATCGGCCGGATTATCTGCAGTACCAATCTTTTGAAGCAGAATATCCCCTTTATTCACAATTTCTCGGATGAAATGGAAACGGACGTCAATGTGCTTGGTGCGGGCATGATGAACCTGGTTCTTTGCCAAACAAATGGCACTCTGACTGTCACAAAACACCTCAACGTGCTTCTGAACAATTCCCAAGTCCTCAATTAACCCGTGTAGCCAAATAGCTTCCTTAAAGGCTTCCGTTACTACCATGTACTCTGCCTCTGTAGTAGACAAAGCCACCGTTGACTGAAGCGTTGACCTCCAACTCACCGGCCCTTTAGCAAGCGTAAATAAATACCCTGTTGTTGACCGGCGTTTGTCTAAGTCACCAGCATAATCTGAGTCCACATAACCTTTCAAATTCTGCCCGAGTCGGTTATCTCTCTCGAACTTCAATCCCAGATTGACTGTGCCATGTATGTACCTTAGGATCCACTTCACTGCCTGCCAGTGATCTTTTCCTGGATCATGCATATACCTGCTTACCATACTCACAGCATGCGAGATGTCAGGCCTTGTACAAACCATAGCATACATTAATGCACCAACTGCATTTGCATATGGAACCTGTGCCATATGTTTCCGTTCTTCTTCTGTGCGTGGAGACAACGAAGCACTAAGCTTGAAATGAGGGGCCAATGGTGTTCTTACAGCTTTGGTTTTCCCATTGATGCCAAATCTGTCTAACACCTTTTTGAGATACTGGGTTTGTGTCAGACAAACCGTGCCCTTCTTCCTGTCTCTCTTGATCTCCATGCCAAGAACTTTCTTTGCTTCTCCCAAATCCTTCATTTCAAACTCCCTTGCTAACTGTGCCTTGAGTTTGTCAATCTCCACCTTGCTCGTAGATGCAATCAGCATATCATCTACATATAAGAGCAAATAGATGAAGGAACCGTCGGGAAGCTTATGGAAATATACACAATGATCAAATTGACTTCTTGTGTATTCTGTCTCCATCATGAAACGATCAAATCACTTGTACCACTGTCTCGGGGATTGCTTCAATCCGTACAACGATTTGTTCAGCTTACAGGCCCAATTCTCTTTTCCAGCAATTTTGAAACCATCTGGCTGGGACATGTATATCTCCTCTTCAAGATCTCCATGTAAGAAGGCAGTTTTGACGTCGAGTTGGGCAAGCTCGAGATCAAACTGTGCAACCAAAGCTAACAAGATACGAATAGACGTTTGCTTCACAACAGGTGAGAATACCTCATTGTAGTCTATTCCTTCCTTTTGAGCATAGCCTTTAGCTACCAATCTAGCTTTGAATCTGATGTTGTTGTTGCCTGGGATGCCTTCTTTCTTGGTGTAAACCCACTTACACCCAATTGCTTTCTTGCCTTTTGGAAGTTGCACCAACTCCCAAGTCTTGTTCTTATGAAGTGACCCGATCTCTTCATCCATAGCCTTCTTCCATTTGGCACTTTCTGCATTCTGCACGGCTTCTTTGAAAGTGCACGGAACATTGTCTTCAATGATTGGAAGTGCATAGGCTACCATATCGGTCATCCAACCAGGTTGCCTAGTAACCCTTTGTCCTTTCCTGATTGCAATGGGTTCTGATTGTTGCGGAGCCTCTGGATCTTCATTTTCATCTGAACTCTCTTCAGAGCTATCCTCTGAGACTTCTTCAGGATGGTTGATTGGCTGACTAGTCTTTGCTGGAGTCTCAAACTCCACCTGCACTGACTTCTTCAATGCTTCCTCATTCTGTTGAGGATCTGGTTGCTTCAGCATTGCAGACTCATCAAAGGTAACGTCTCTTCTGATGAGAACTTTCTTTGATTCAGGGCACCACAGTCTGTATCCCTTGACACCGTCACCGAAGCCCAAGAAGATGGCTTTCTTGGCTCTTGGATCCAATTAGATTCTGTAACATGAAAATATGCTGGACATCCAAAGATACGTAACTGATCATAATCAGTAGCTGGGACTCTTGACCATACCTCCATGGGAGTCTTGCCATCTAATGCTGCAGTAGGTAGTCTGTTGACAAGATGACGAGCATAGTTCAATGCCTCGCCCCAAAATGCCTTGCTCAATCCAGACTGTGACAGCATACACCGGACTTTCTCCACCAAAGTGCGGTTCATGCGTTCTGCAACTCCATTCTGCTGCGGTGTTCCAGGAACTGTGAAATGTCTCACTATCCCTGCATTCTAGCAAACCTCAAAGAAGGGATCTGATGTGTATTCTCCACCATTGTCAGATCTGAGCTTCTTGATCTTTCTGCCTGTCTGGGTCTCAATCATCTTCTTCCACATAAGAAAGATGTCTAAGACTTCATCTTTGTGCTTCATTGTGTAAATCCAAACTCTTCTGGAGAAATCATCAATGAACGACACAAAGTAGTGTTTACCTCCCAACGAAGCATTCTTGGAAGGACCCCATACGTCGGTGTGGATGTAGTCTAGAATCCCTTTGGTACGGTGAATTGCAGTACCAAACTTGATTCTTGTTTGCTTTCCCAGTACACAATGCTCGCAGAACTCAAGCTTCCCTGTCTTGGCGCCTTTCAACAGGCCTTGCTTTACCAACCCTTGTAAAGCCTTCTCACCGACATGCCCTAGGCGCATGTGCCAAAGTCTGGAAGTGTCTGATGCATCATCTTCTGAGCTGGAACTGGTGGAGACAGCCACTCTCCCTGTGACTGTAGAGCCGTCTAGAAAATATAAATTTCCCTGTCGAGTACCCTTCATTGCAACCAATGCTCCTCGAACAACTTTGAGGACTCCACCTTCCATGGTTATTCTGTAACCTTTGGAGTCTAAAACTCCCACTGAGATGAGATTCTTGGTTAGATCTGGTACATACCGTACATCTTCAAGAATTTTCATTGTTCCATCATGGATCTTCAGTTTGATTGTTCCAATCCCCTTTGTCTGGCAAGCTTGGTCGTTGCCCATCAGCACAACTCCTCCATCGAACTCTCGTAAGCTCGAGAACCACTGCTTGTTTGGACACATATGGAATGAACATCCGGAATCTATTATCCATTCATCAGACTGGCCATATGATGAAACTGTGAAGGCTCCTCCTTCATCATTATCTCCATCTCGTGCAATATTCACCTTCTCTTCTGTCTTGTCTTTGTTTGGACAATCTTTTGCCCAATGCCCTTTCTGGCGACAAGCAGCACATTCGTCTTTTGCAAGACGTCTTCTTTCTGAAGATTTCCCTCTGGTTTTTAAACGAGACTTTCCTCGCCCTGCATTTCTTCTGTTATTGGTTCTGCCTCTGACTGTCAATGCCTCGGATGCTGAGTCCCTGTTTGCAGACTTGTCTTTCCTTCTGAACTCATTGTTCACCAAGGCATTTGCAACATCAATATACTTGATCTTCTCTTTACCGTACAGTAAAGTAGTAGTGAGATGATCATACGAGTCAGACAAGGAATTTAACAATAACAGTGCTTTGTCTTCATCACCAACGTGATCATCCAAATTCTTCAAGTCCGTAATAATTTTGTTGAAGTTATTTAGGTGTTCGTTCATCGAAATACCTTTAATGTAGTCGAAACGAAACAACCTCTTCCTCAAGTAGAGCCGGTTCTCAATGCTCTTTGTCATGAACTTATCTTCCAGCGCCTTCCAAAGCTTCTTCACAATATCATATTCTGTGAAGGCATACTTCTCCTCTTTTGCAAGGCAAAGTCGGATGGCACTACAGGCCAGGAGATTCACCCTCTCCCATTCTATCCCGTCCATGTCATCTGGTTTGTCTCCCAGAGTGAAGTGCAGATTCATCTGGACAAGCATATCCTTAACTTCGCATCTCCACATGCCGAAGTTGCTGTTTCCATCAAACTTCTCTACCTCGAACTTAGCATGGGACACCGGGGTCCAATGCCTAGAGGTGCTTGTACTGGCTGAATTACTTACGGACTCGGTTGATCTAGATTCTGCCATTTTTTAGAAACTTCAATTCAAAAAAACTGACCATACGGATGTGTCCGGAATATCCCAAATAGCTGGAAAGCACTATTGGATCGTCAAAAACGGACTCCGAATGGCTCAGATCAAGCCAAAACAGTTTGGACGGGTCAGATCTGCAGAATCTGGTGCGTTCAGATGCACCGGATAATTGCTTCAGTCAACGGCTCGGTCAACGGATCTGCGGCGCGGTCAACGGCGGCTCGGCGCGGTCAACGGCGGCTCAGTCAACGGTCAACGGCGGCTCAGCGCGGTCAACGGAGGCTCAGCTTGGCTCGGTCAGCGGCTCTGGCTGACGTGGCGGTGACACGTGGCGCACACGTGGACTGACGTGGTGCTGACGTGGCGTGACGTGCGCTGACGTGCTCGTCTTCTTCCTGGAGATGGCGCGTGGAGCGCGTGCCGAGAGTGGCCTTCACGCTCCTTTTTCAGAGCGCGCGTGAAGGCGCGTGGGGTATGTTATTGGGCCTGTCTTTGATGTTCTGGACTCCTCTCAGGGAGTTCTTACTCCTGGTATGCTCAAAAGTGGATTTCGAGCACTTCGAAATCTGGGCACTTTCGGAAAAAATTCGATTTTTCGCAACCCGAGCTCTGATACCAATTGTTGTGGATCGGGGACACACCAGGGAACTCAAACAAGCAATAACACACAAGATTTAACGTGGTTCGGCAAGTCGCCTACGTCCACGGGCAGCGGATTCACTATATTGAAAGAAATGGAACAATTACACACTCTCAGATTGTTCTCTCTTTGTTTCACTCTAAGCCTCACTCTCTGCTGTGTCTAAACACTTCCCTCAGCCTCTCATTTATACAAGATGATGGAGAATGGAGAGGCCTTCAACAAATGAGCTGGCTGCCAGCCCATCCCTCTACTTTCGGTGGCTTTTTGCAAATGGCCTCATGGCCCTCTACTTTCGGTAGCTTTTTGCAAATGGCCTCATGGCCTCATGGCTGGCCTCATGGCCAGCTAGTTGGCAAGGTGTTGGCAATGGCTTTCTTCACATGGCCAGAATACTTGAGCCAATATTCAACACTTTTAAATTTAAAGTTCACCACAATTCACTCAAAGTAGAATGAGCAACTTTTTGATCCCATACAAGTACTGGTGTTAACATGATCCTACTAATTTAAATGAAATCAGGAAGAAAACTACTTGCATACAATGAAGAATACGAAGTTCACCTTATGCACATTTCACATGGGCCAACAAACACATAGCCATTCAAAAACTCTTCCATCACAGAATGTCAAGAAATCTACAGATTCAAGAAATCTATAGATTCATCACAGAATATAAAACAGATTCATCACAGAATGGAATATAAAACAGATTCAAGAAAGTAGAGTTTGTATATATGTTTTATATTCATCACATTCTGTTTTATATTCATCACAGAATGGAATATGCACATTTCACATGGGCCAACAAACACATAGCCATTTAAAAACTCTTCCATCATAGAATGTCAAGAAATCTACAGATTCAAGAAATCTATAGACTCATCATAGAATATAAAACAGATTCATCACAGAATGGAATATAAAACAGATTCAACTCAAGGCTTCTATGCCGCACTCTTGAATTCCAGAAAGACTCGAATCGGATTGCAAAAAGTGTTTCTTTTCACAAAAGTCGCTCATAAAATTTCTGCAAAAGGTCCCTCTTCTTTTCTCTCTCTCTCTAAATATACATACATGTGTTATAAAACAGAATCTGTGATGAATATAAAATAGATTCAGAATATAAAATAGATTCATCACAAACTCTACTTTGTATATATGTCAAGAAATCTACAGATTCATCACAGAATGGAATATAAAACAAAAAAGAAATTAATAAATAAAAGACAAAAATATTGAAATCTACACCCAAAGCAATATACAGACAGCCAAATTACCTAATAAAGGGATTTTCAGCATCTATAGCTTTTCCTTCCTTCATTAGAAGATTGCAGAGGCCATCTATACAGAAATATAGAAACTCTGATTTTCTTCTGAATTCTGTTTTCTGCAAAGGTTTGTGATTGTCTTTCAGCAGAGTGAGAAGGGGAACAGAGACAGAAATATTACCTTGCACAGATAGAAGCCTCTACCGCAGAGCTCCAATCAGGGTTCAGAAAGGTATCGCGGTTCTTAATCGGAAACCCTGGCCTTCAGAAAGCGAGTGGGAGGGTGGGGGGAGACGGGAAGAGGCAGAGATCGGGTGGAGGGGGAGAGGCAGCCAGCGAGAGGGTGGAGGAGAGGGGGAAAGGCAGAGATCGGGTGAGAGAAAATGAGAGAGGTAGCGTCTCTGCGAAAGGGGGGAGAGGGGGAGAGGCAGCGAGTGGGAGGGTTGGGGGGAGAGGCAGAGAATTTGGTGAGAGAGGAGAGAGACGTGCAACAGAGAGGAGATAAAGATGGAATGAGAGAGGAGACGTGGGTGGGTGGATGGGTGGGAGATAGCACCGAGTGTTTGGGCGGGAATCAAACACATCTGTACCGTTAATATATTCCTAGAATTGATCTTAGCCATTGGATCAAAATGTATCTCACATACATTTTGGTACATTTTTCAAAAAGCCTCCAGCCTTATTATATAGATATATATCATATTTTGAATATTTTTTATTTTTTTATTCTTTTTTGTCCACCAATGAGGGGTACAGCCCATGGTTTTGAAAACCGAATTGGACCGCTCGGTTCGATCGATTGAACCGTCGACCGATCGGAGTTTCGGTCCGGACATATCCTCTAAACCGGCCAAAACTCAAAACCGGCGTATTTAGGGAGAATCGGAAAAACCGGACCAGGTTGTCTGGCTCGGTTTTTTTTTTTTTTTTTTCTTCCTTTCTTATTTTATATATATATAATATAAGAATATAAGAAAATTTTAATATGAAACTCTTTTTCAAGGGTCTCCTCTCGTGAGGAATCCCATTAAGAGCTCGATGAAATTATTGTGAAAGTATTCACCTATTTATAAGAAAAAAATTCTTTCAAAAAGATTCAAGAAATCCATGTGGGATTCAATCAAATGTATTGGAGGGAATATTGAAATTTTGATATCCCTCCAAAATTTTTGCTCTCCTTTCAATCAAATTATTTGAATTAAAATCATATGGAGGGAATATTAAATATTTGATTTCATCTTCTAAAATTGAAATTAATAATATTTTAAAATATATTATTATATTTTTCAGTAAAAAAAATATTAGGACAAATATTTAAGATAATTTAATATTTTTAATATTTTTGATTTATAATTTTATTACATATATTTTTATTTAAATATAATTTTAATATATTTATTACGTCACAGTTCGATTCCGGTTCAACCCAGTGACCCGTCCATCCGATTTCTTTTTCAATTCCCTGACCGGTCCGATTTTTAAAACATTGGTATAGCCAGACCCGACCTCGCGTTTGATTGCGGAACATAGCGGTCCCACATCTTGCATTTGGTTGAAGGATAGGAAACATATGGACCACATGTTTTTTAATTTCATGCTTGTTTAGCACAATATAATTTTTTTTTTTCTAAAATAAATGTCATGCTAGTACAAAGATTAAATAGTGTCATGAAAATTGTAATGTTAGGAGGATTAAACCTCTTTAAATTATTTTCTACATAAATCTAACAATAAAAAATAAGTAAATATTTTATTGATTATAACTAAATATTATATTATATTTGTCACTTTTTCTATTTAATTTATGTATCTTATCATATATTTAATAATTTATCTTATCTAATCTCATTGCATAAGTTATTTACATAATATTTTATTATAAAGGTTAAATTTTTGATTTTTTTAAAAATAATTTTTCCGTAATTTTATATAAATATCTTAATACTTTAAAAATTAATTCGGGATGTCTTCAAGTTCTATTTGTTTCAACTTTCTATTTTTTTTTTTTTTTTCTGTTGGTAATATGAAAATAAAAATACAAAGATCAAATTTTAGATTAGTTGTCTTAAAATGATAAGTATTGGTGCAAGATGTCATATTCGAATTTATGAAAACATATGGATCTGCATTGTAATCTAATCATTAACTTGTTAATATTTTTCAAAAATTAAAAATAAAAATTACATGAACTTAAGGGGTTGTTTGGAGTGTCCTAAATAAGTGTACTTTTTGTCTTTTTGGACTAAAAGATTGAGAAAAAAAATATGAATGTTTAGGTTAACTTTTTGACTTTTTATGAAAAAATGTGTATTAAAAAATTGTATAAATTAGTGTGTAGGGAAAAATTAGGATTGGGAGTTGTGCAGCCATAATTTTTTACTTTTGGTGAATAGTGATAACTTTTTAACTTTTTAAGTAACTTTTTGATTTTTTTTCAACTTGCCAAACTTAACCTAAATATCTTTCAAACTTGCGAAAGGATCAAGTTTTATAGATAATTATCTACATTAATTAATTAATTAATTAATTTTTCTTTCAAAGCACTCTAGCTAAATGAGTAATATCATTCATTTTATATGGAAAAAAAAATTATATCAATAGTACCTTTTCTTAATTAGATTAGGCTTTCCAAAAAAAATTTATATCAGTGGTTTTTTTTTTAAGAAACCAAAATTTATATCACTGTTACATCATTATGAATGGGTTTTCAATATTAATTTTTTATTTGTAAATTATTTTTCTAATTTTATAAATATGATTTATCTCTATTACATGGAGAATTATTACATTTACCAAAAAGATCTATTTATCTAATTAGAGATCAAGAGTTTAGGAACTGTTTGATTGGTCAGGTAAAAGAGGATTGACAAATTAAAAATAATCAATAAATTTTGTTGGCAAACAGTTGTTGTGAATTTATTTTTTTAAGTACAGTATTTTTTTACAAAACATCAAAAAATTGGTTCTAAATTTTAAAATAATGATTTTGCACATAAATAAAAAGCAATTGGTGTTCCGAACTATTCATTAATTTTTTTCCCATCAAATAAAAAAAATTGAAAATAAAGAGAACGAAAAGGATTCCAAACTTAATAGTGTTTTTTTTCTTCTATACATATGATTTTAAACTTTCAATATCGTTATTTGTTGAGATACTGGTTAATATTGTTCAATATCGTCTGATATATGACTGTATCACCGACACTGATAACAATCTCTAATTAAATCACATTTATTGAAATCAGAAACTCAAATCAAATAGATGAAATTGATAGTTTAATAATTAAAAAGAAGGGAAAAAAACCATTGTTTATTTCATAAAAATTAAATTAAATTAAATTAAATAATTACGACCTCCGATAAATTAAATATAAGTATTTCCAGGCTGCTTATGGTATTAGTAATACAGGCCCGAACCATGATTGGTCCGTGATAGAATAGCGACATTTCTATATGGATCAATCAGTCCACAACACGAGTTGGGCTTTGATTGAGCCCCCAACTAAGGCTTGGCCTAGATCGCAATCTAGTTCGGCTCAACCTGATGGGCCTGTGTGGAACTCGAACTCTAGTTCTGCTGTATTCTTGTAAATTGTTTTAATATAATGAAATTAAAATGTTTTTAAGCCGTCTGTATTATTATATAATTAAAAATGTTATAAGGCATTTGAGATTAAAATCCCAATCTAAAAGTTTTCTGTAGTGATAGAAGAGTAAAGAATTGATAGAAAAGAAAAATGTAAATAATTTTAAAATAGAAAATTAAGTTCTCATTTGACAAGTGAGTTGGATTTAAGTTGGAACTACAAAATTATAAAAAGACAAAATAGGTTAAATAAATCAATAAGACAAAATGTCACATTTAAATCATAATTATTTCACTTTTTCTCTCACAAAAAAAAAAAGAGTCAAAAAGTTAAAAAATTCTTCTGAGACGGAAAAAATCAAACTAAAAAAGTTGTTTTCAAACGAACCTTATGTCATTCATGAATAATGACTCAATAGACATAGTTATTAGGGAACACTATGGTGCACATCTATATACACTTTATAACTTAAAAAAAAAACAAAACATAATTTTAATTTTCTGAGTCATAATTAAAAAATATATTATAACTAAACATAAATGGGATATAATTAAAGAACTCATGATTTACAACTAAAATAATGTCATAACAAAAAAAAAATGACATAATTAAGTATTTGAATGTGTCTAATTAAACAGATAGGTGATTTTATTAAAATTTTGACATTTTGTCAATTTTTATGTCAAATTTGACATAAAGTTTGATTTTACGATAATTTAGCATTCATGCAAGACTGCTACTTGAGGTGAATTTAGAAAGCTATTGCTAAATTTCGATTTTGATAGAGAGTATATCCAGGGACGGATCCAGGATTATGACTTTAGGGGGGGCCAAAGTATGTTTAACCTCTAACCAATAAAATTTGAAGTTCAATACCAATTTCTACTAACATGAAAAAATCAATAATATTACGATAAAATATAGAACTATATATTCCTTGTCAACATAGTTGAGTACAAAAAGATGATCATACAATTGAGAATATTTTTTTGCCCATATTCACTTACAAAAAGTAGTAACTATTTCTACATGCATTTATTTACTAAAATTAGGCATCTTCAATTGAACTCGACGCTTTTTCATAATATCAAAAGCATGGATGATAGAGTCTACATCAAACCCTCGAGCAATATCTTTTTCAATGTACATAATCAAGTAACTAGCCAGAAAACCATCTTCCATCCTATTGCGCAATTTAGACTTAACGAGTTTCATAACTGAAAATGCACGTTCCGATGTAGCAGTTGAAACAGGTAAAGTCAACACAAGACGTATCAATCTATCAATAAAAGGATAATTTATCGACTTTTTTGTTTTTGCCAACATTTGACACAACTCAGAAATGGTTGACAGCTTCTAAAAGTCGAGAAGTATGGAAATATCAAGCTTATAGTTTTCCAACTGATACTTAAAATGCAATTTTTTCTTGCTTAGAGAAATCCATGGGATAAAATTTATTTGCAAGTTTGCAAATATCCTCTCAATGTTAAATGATCTATAACCATCCCTAGGATCTAAAGCTGAGAGAAGAACAAGCAATTCCATTACATCTTCCTTAAACCTATTGTTTAATTCTTGTAACTGGGAATCAACTGTAACCATAAAAATATCAACTCGAAAATGATGTTCCATGGTGAGCTGATCTCTTTCAGAACGAGACCGACCTTGGCCTCCTTTATAAGGACAACTCATATCAGGAATCTGTATACCATGATCATTAGAAAATAATTTAATTTTCTCCAACAATGGAGCTGATCCATCTTCTCTAAAATTTTGAATAAGTATCTTCATTGTAGACACCAAATGCATTGCATTGCATTTAATATATCTTGAGATTTACTTTGCAAAGCTTGGCAAAGATCATCAGTAATCTCCATGATATCCCTCATAAAATGTAAGATGAAGACAAACTCAAAAGATGTAATAGAATGAAATCATAAACTCCATCTGCCTCAGCTCGTTGATTCGATTTGCTTCCATCATTAATTATGTTTCTTAGGACTGCACAAATAGCACTGAACATATTTATCAAACTACAAATGGAACCCAAATGAGAACCCCATCGAGTATCTCCAGCCCGTTTCAATGTTCCAATATGATTTTTTTCCTTTACCAGTCTTGAATTCATCATCAATGGCAAGCTTTTCAGCAATATCTGCAGCCTGAGCAGCTTTTAATTGATCATGTCTTTTGCAAGATGAGCCAACTATATTAATTGCTCGAGTCAAGTAAGAGAAAAATTGATTGACAGATATAACCTGTTTAGATACTCCTACTAAAGCCAATTGGAGCCGATGAGCAAAGCAATGAACATGATATGCAAATGGACACTCAGCACAAAATAGAGCCTGCAACCCAGTCTATTCTCCAGACATGTTACTGGCACCATCATATCCCTGGCCACGAATATTTTGCACACTAAGGTTATGACGAGAAAGGACAATACAAATTTCTTCTTTCAAAGTTGCCGACGTGGTATCTAACACATGAACTATGTCAAAGAAAGCTCTTTTATAAAACCATATTTATCAACAAATCTCAAAACAATTGCCATTTGCTCTCGTTTCGATTCATCTCCAGATTCATCAACTAGAACACAAAAATTCCCATCATTAATCTCCTCACAAATGAATTTTTGTATCTTATCAGAGAAAATACTAAGAATCTGCTTTTGAATCCCATGGGAATGATAGGAAGCATTTTGACGAGCATTTCCCAAAACCACTGCTGCCACATCCTCATTATAAGAAGCCAAGAGCTTTATCAACTCAATAACATTCCCTCGGTTGTTAGATTCGTGGCGTTTATCACGACCTCTAAAAGCGCAGGCTTGGAATGTTAACCATTTAATCACATCTATCGAGGTCTTCAATCGCAAACAATTTCTAGCAATTTGTATGGAAGTTTGTTTTTCAACAATTGTCTCAATATGTTGCGTTTGATTTGTTAAATCACAACAACATTTGACAGCAACTCTATGCAATAAGTTAGGATCCTTGCCCATATGCGATAACAAAGGACAATTCTTACCTTCATTGACTTTCTTCCAAGAAGAAAATCCCTCGACTGTAAAAGCACTAGATCTAGGGCGTCCAGTTGGCTTAGTAAAAAGAAAACATGGAAGGCAAAACACACGATTTTTTGTTGGAGAGTATTCCAACCAATCCGGAAATAACTTGTACCAAGAATCTAAAAAACGACGTCCATTCTTATCAGTTTCAAAAGGTAGATTGTTTGGAGCCTTGGGTTGATATGGCCCGGATTTGATATAAGCACGTCTAATCTCATCACGTTCAGATACTGGGTAATCCCATATTTGTTGACGCAACCCTAAATCCGTCACCAAAGAAAATGTATCAACATCTTTAGATTCGACTCTTGGAAGTTTAGAAGGACGTTGTTCCAGAGGAGTTGAAGTTTCAACATTATTGGTGGAACTTTGAATGATATTTTCAGAACCTCTTTTCTTAAAGAAGGAATCAATTTTTTTGTTCGCCATGATTAACTTAACTTTCAATAATTATCATTCAACAACCTGAAAGCAATTAATTTAAGAATAATAATTATTATTATTGCACTATATTTTTAAGGTAAATAGACTCTAAAAAAAACTTTCAAAATCTTATATAATATAATCCTATCCTATTCCTAAAAGTCATAACAAATTAAAAGTAAAATAATCACATTATTCAGTCTAAAATTAAAAGTCATAATATAATCCTATCCTATTCCTAAAAGTCATAACAAATCAGATTTTCATTGCACCAATAACAAATTAAAAGCAAAATAATCACATTATTCAGTCTAAAATCACAATCAATCATAGATTCATAATATTCAATCTAAAAGTAGAATAATCACATCACATTGAAGCTAAAGGGATATCAGATAACTTACCAGATTCATAACTCTTCGTTTGTGAATATCAGATAACTTATGCCCCCACAGATTATTTTATCTGATATCCTTTTAGATTCATAACTTATTTTTTTGTCAAACCACAGTGCAATGCCTTACTCTTTGTTTGTGAATATCAGATAATTTCGTTTGATTCGAAGGGATATCCACGGTTGCACTCCGTATCCCTCGTCTCTTTACGCCTCTCTCTTTCGCTGAACAGATCAATTGTTTTCTTTACTTTATTTTAATCTTAGTGCTTGTTTAAAGCTTCTCCAGCATGCCTTAGCTTATATATATATATATATATATGTAAAAGTTTAATATTTTACACTTTGACTCACTAAAGTTTCTAAAATTTTACTTTCATCTTGACCTAATTTAAAAAATACATATACGTGAAATTTAAAATAGATTATTATATACGTTAAATAATTCAAAAAAACAAAAATTCCAAATAGTTTGAAAAATTGGAAGACTACTTTATATAATTTGAAATTATTTTAAAAAATTTAGAAATACAAACTCTTATAATTTTAAATTATTTTAATATAATATATGATATTTTTCCAACTCTCCGGCGCGGCGATTCATCCTTGAGTATATCGCACAATTGCTTTAGTACTACTATATTTTTGAAATACTTTTCAACATTTTTTTTGTAGAGTACGCAATTTTTTCTCCTTAAAAATGCTTCAGAAATTGAAAATGGGGATTGAAAAATTGGAAATGATTATATTCCATTTCAGAGAGGAAGAGAGAGATGAGTTGAAATGTATGATTAAGCCCTCGTTTTGGAACATGTTAATTTAGTAATTTTTAATTATTTAGCTAAAATATGAGTTAAAAAAATTAGTATGTTTGGGATGACTTTTTAGCTTTTTACGAAAAGATGTGCAAAAAGTAGAGAGAAAAGAGAATCTTTGACTTTTTGGTATGAATTGTTGACTTTTTGACTAATTTAATAATTTTTTGACTTTTTAACTAAAAAGTTCAGTTGGCAAACGAGACCTAAAGTTCGAAAACTTCACACGCTTAATAATATTTCATACCTGACAAAGTCGGTTCTTTATTGAGGGACAATTTAGGAAGAAATTAATAAAGTCAGGCTTTTTAGCTAGCTTTTTTTTTTCTTTTTTTTTTTTCAGTCAAAGAAGTCAATTTTTTTTGTCAAAAAAATCATTAAAAAATTTAAAAAGCCAAAAAATTAACTTTTTATCAATTTTCTAAAATTGAATAGACCTTTCTCATCTTTATTTTTACCATTTCAATTGTTCAAGAAATATTCAAATTGATCGATCAGATTTAAATAGATGTGAAATTTATGAAAAAAACTATAATCTTTTATGCAAGTGGCTTTTATTTTATTTTGTAATTAATTTCTGTATTTCTATATATATATTTTTAAAATACATGATGAGTTTTTTTGTTTTTTTTGACCTTTAAAAACTATTTAAATATGTAGTATTTAAAAATTAAATAATTTATTTTTTAAGAAATAAATACAATACAATATATCTAAGTATTTTAAATAATAATTAACGTGATTAGGATTCAATACTTACGTACTGCAAAAGAAAAATTAATTATCATTATAATAATAAAAAGATTATAGAAAGATTATAATAAAAAAAGAGCTTACACCATTCTCACTCACACTAAGCTGTCTCTTTCTCACACAGAGAGACGGTATTTCTGCCTCACATCTCTCACTCTCTCTTTGTTTTCTTCTCTCTCTCAAAACTCTTCCCTCACGGTCTTCATTTATACACAATGACGGGGGGTAGGTGAAGAGCTTGGCTGGCCAGCTCACCCTTTACTTTCGGTACTCCAACTCATCCTCCACTACCGGCTGTTTTCGGCTTGTCGGTTGGTAGCCGTCCTCCCTTGACTGGCTGGGCTGCTTTCGATGGAGAATAATCACCCCTCACATGGGGGTGATATCCAACAAAAACCTCTTGAAGCTGCTGCAATGCCTTTCGATGGTAGAAAGCTGACGGCGGCTCATGGTGGTGGTGTTGGCAGCAGCGGCATCCCTATGTCGGCAATGGTTCACCAAGAACTAGAAGCACTGCCAGGCCCTTCTCCGTGCACTTTCATTCCCAAGAAAGGCAACCACCATATTTCAGTGATTGACTTCTTCTGGTTGGTTGAATTGAAACTTTTGTAATTGAATGGTTTATTGCTAAAAAAAATTAGACTAATGCTATATCACCAATTAGTGCACTAACTAGTATATCAATTGATGATATGGCATAATTTAAGATATTTTTTATATTTATAATTTATATAATGAGTGAAGTCAATAATAATGCCATAACTAGTGTTGGTATATTAATTAATACATGAATTGATACATTTAGCACCACTCAAAAAAATTTCTTTAACCGCTGAGCATAGATCTTTGGGTCTGAAAGAAGTTAAGGGTCTATCTTTACTTTTGATATTTTTGTTTTTGTGGGGACATATTTTTTGGGTAGCAACACGTGGCCAATGTGGCACCGAAGTGCCAGCCGAGGTGCCACATGTCCTTGACTTGACGCCGAGGTAGTCTCGGTTAGGCCGAGGTTATCTGCAGAGATACCGGAATTCGAAATGAGCGGATAAGGGACAAAAATCCTAGAATGGGGGAGGATCTCAGTCTGGATAAAGATAAAACTCTTAGGGAGTTTATCTCTATCTATCTGAGAGCCCAGAATAAGCATTGAGCCAGAGTCTATTGAAACTAGGCTTCTACAGGGATCAGGTCAGTGTTGACTATAAAAGTAAGGCACCCTTGTGGGTCTAAGGTACATTTTTTGTATTCTGGCATTGTGAGTTAAGCACAATCGTTTATCTTTAAGAAATATTGATTACTGACTTGATCGTCGAAGTGCCCCCGGGTGGAAGAACCACCGCAGGAGTCTTTTCTTTCTGTGACAGGTCGTTCGGGCGCAATCTATTCTACCGGTGTTCTCCAGCTGAGTACTTGTTTGGCAGTGTGGTCAGAAAACGACACACACAATTTGGCGCCGTCTGTGGGAAAGAAAGGAGAATAGATGGCCAAAGACGGATAGAAAGAAAAGGTTGGGGACGACATCCCTACTGGGAGTGGTAAGCACATTGACCCTAATGTGGAGGAGGATAACTGCAACGAAGAAACTCGGGATCAGAATCCCGAAGAAAAAGACGTCAGTAAAGAGGGCGACGTACCGAAGAAGTCAAACCGAGGCGGGTATTATAACGAGGACGACCTCCAAGTATGGAAAGATAGATGCCTGTGAAAGGACGGCGAGATGAAGGGAATGGCAAACAAATTGGCGGACCTACAATCAATCGTCAATTTCATGATGCAGAACAACATCATGCAGCCACCGTTCCCGTTACAAGACACGCCGATTCCAGCGACTAAGAATAATGCCCAGAAGAGAGGGCAGAAAACAGTCCCTACAGTCCCCCAGCACACCAGGACCAAGGAACACTCTCACCAGCCTTCAAGGGAGGTTGGGCGAGGAGAGTCAATGAAGGGAGATTCTTGGAGGACACATCGTACCAAAGAAGTTGACCCCAAAGAACATCGGTATGTTCAAGGGAAGGAACTTTGTTTTGACGTAACTAATGGAGAGAGGTCCAAAAGGATTCATAACGACACCGGGAGTAGCGCACCGAAGAGGCTAAAATCCGTTGATAACCGAGCTCTTAGACGGACCAAGGAGGATCTGAGGGATTACCTCCAGAGGAAGCGACAAGATGCCGAGGTAACCTCACCGATCAAGCCGAGAACGCCGTTCTCGGTAGAATTGGACAAGTTTGAAGCCCCAAAAAGGTTCCATATGCCGAGATTCCAGATATATGATGGGAAGTCTGACCTTCACTTTCACGTTGGCTTATACTTGAACTCAATGGCACTATACACTGGGAACGAGCCGTTGCTCTGCAAAGTGTTCCCCTCATCCTTTGGGGAAATTGCATTAAACTAGTTTCACAAGTTGTCGAAAGGAACTGTGAAAAGCTGGGAAGGCCTAGCCGAGATGTTCGTGGCTAGATTTGTGACAAACAAACTACAGCCATTGAGGGTGGACTCCCTGATGGCTTTAAGAATTGGCGAGGATGAAAGCCTTAGGGCCTATACCAAAAGGTATTATGAGGTGTTCAACCGAATACCAGGATCCAACCAAGAGGTGGCGGTCGTGTCTTTTAAGAATGGCCTGAAAGATGATTGCCTGCTTCGAAAATCACTAGTAAAGACATTGCCAAAAAGTATGGAGGAACTTATGGCCAGGATAGAAAAGTATGCAAGGGCCGAGGAGGACACGCCGGGGACAAAGGCGTCGAAACAAAAGAAAAGAAACGGCTCGCCGAAGCGAGGTCGAGGTAATAGTGGGTACAATAAGCAAAAGACAGGACTGAGGGCTACACAGGCAGTCACAACCGTATTCCGAATTCTGGTCTACAAAGTCTTGGAAAGAATCCGGAATCAGCCCTATTATAGAGCACCAGAGAAGCTTTTTGTTGAATTTATGGAAAGAAGTCTGGGGAAACACTGTGCCTACCACAACGAGGATAGACATCTAACTCAAGGGTACAGAGCCCTAAAGGCACATCTGGAAGACCTTGTAAGACAAGGTCATCTAAGGGACCTGGTAGATGAAATCAAGACAAGGGAAGAGCAAGCGAGGCTGCCTCAGGCACTGGCAGCGCCACAATTGCAAGTAAGTGAACCTCGAGTGATCAATGTGATTCACTCGAAGGTCAATGAGAACAAGATACATGGGGAAACTCAGAAGGTAAAACACTTGCAACATGTGTATCAAGTCCGGTAGAAGAGACCTAAGGCACACGAATGCCAAGGATCAGTGGTGTCCTTTACTGAAGACGACCTAGAGACGGTGTAGTATCCACACAATGATGCCTTGGTAATATCCCTCCAGATTGAAGAATGCCAGGTAAAGCGAATTCTGATCGACCAGGGCAGCTCTTGTGATATCATATATGTCAGGTGTTACAAGGAGCATGGCCTTGGCCAAGATGATCTGGAACAATCCAATGGTCTAATGGTCGGATTCAATGGAATGCCGACATGGCCCTTGGGAGCAGTAAATTTAGAGGAACAGGCTGGCACCAAGAAGGTAAATACTGAGTTCACAATAATTGACACTCCCTCCCTTTACCATGCTATCCTAGGAAGGCCATGGCTGCATGTAATGGCGGCTGTTCCCTCAACATTGCACCAGCTGTTGCAATTCCCAACAGAGCATGAAATTGAGGAGGTTAGAGGGGATCAAGTACAGGCAAAGAATTACTCCATGGTAGCAATGAAATCTACCTGCAACATACGAAAAACTGAAGTAGCAGAGATTGAAGATGAGGACATTGAGGTCCTTAACGACGTCGGCAAAGAACCAACCGAAAAAAGTGAGGAAGCCCTAAAGAAGATCTTAGTCCAGCAAGAGGATAAAGAGCGCTTCTTCCTCCTTAGCTCAGGCTTGGCCAAAGAAGTAGAAAGGGAATTAGAAGTATTCTTGAGAGCAAACCTTGAGGTATTTGCTTGGACACAGTACGAGATGCCTGGCATTGACCCTGAGGTCACTTGCCATAAACTGAATGTGGACAGGTCGGCTAAACCTGTCATCTAACGAGCAAGAAGGCTAATGTTGATGCATGTTGAGGCAGTAGTTGAGGAAGTGGATAAACTTCTAGAGGCCAGAGCCATTCGAGAGGTAAACTACCTAACATGGTTATCAAATACGATGGTTGTAAAGAAAAAGAATGGGAAGTGGAGGGTCTGCGTGGACTTCACTAGTCTGAACAAGGCTTGTCCCAAAGATAATGTCCCACTACCTAAGATTAACCAACTGGTGGATGCCACTTCAGTGCATGGAAGGATGAGCTTTCTAGACGCTTATAGGGGGTACCATCAGATAGCCATGTGCCCCCCAGATGAGGAGAAAACTGTATTTATCACCCCAAAAGGGCTGTATTGCTACAGAGTGATGCCTTTTGGGTTGAAAAATGCATGAGCAACTTGCCAGAGATTGGTGACTAAGATGTTTAGACATCTAATAGGCAAAACAGTGGAGGTATACATTGATGACATGGTCATAAGAACCAAGGAACCTGAAGATCATCTGGCCGACCTGAAGACAGTCTTTGACATTTTAAAGACATTTCGGCTCCGACTCAATGCATCAAAGTCCGTATTTGGAGTTGGGTCAGGGAAGTTCCTGGGATACCTGGTCACCAAAAAGGGCGTTGAGGTAAGCCCAGATCAAATCAAGGCCATTCTGGAGTTAGAGAGCCCAACATCGGCAAAACAAGTGCAGATGCTGACTGGAAGGGTTGCAGCCCTAAACAGATTCATAAGTAGAAGTTCTGATAAATGCAAACCTTTCTTCAATTTAGTAAAGAAAGCCACAGACTTCTTATGGACAGAGGAGTGTAAAGTCGCCTTGGTCGACTTGAAGAAATACTTGACCACAGCTCTAGTTCTTGCAAATCCAATACCTGGAGAGGAGCTATTCTTATACTTGGTGGTCTTAAAGCATGCAGTAAGTGCAGTAATAATCAGGGAAGATAAGGGAGAACAGAGGACAGTTTACTACATAAGTAAAACCCTAGCAAATGCAGAGATCAAATACCTGCCCTTGGAGAAGTTGACACTAGCTTTAATAATGGCCTCCAAGAAGGTAAATAACTATGTTCAAGCCCACAAGATTGTAGTGTTAACCAAGCATCCTTTGAAGTCCGTGTTGCAGCAAGGAGATTTGACAGGTAGGATAGCCAGATGGGCAGTGGTGTTGGGCCAGTATGACTTGGAATTCAGACCCAGAATAACAATAAAAGGCCAAGTTTTAGCCAACTTCGTGGCCGAGTTCACACCAGGTGCCATCATACATCAGGCTCCGTTGAGCCGAGGTATACGATGTCCAGGAGAACAAGGAGAAACCCAATTGGGAATAGCCAAATAGAGGAAAGAAGAGAAACTCAGGCCCTGCACTATTTACCTCGGTGACTCCTTCCGATTGTTTGTTGACAGAAGTTCAAACCGACAAGGAGTAGGGGCAGGAGTAGTGCTAATATCGCTAGATGGACAGATGTTGGAACAATCCATTCATTTGGGGTTTAAGGCCTCAAGCAACGAAGCAGAGTATGAAGCACTGATAGCAGGATTAAAGTTGGCAGCAGTAATGGAAGCCGATGAGGTAATGGTCTTCTATGACTCCCAGTTTATCGTCAACCAGGCAACAAGCGAATACGCTACTCGAGATGAAAGGATAGTGGCCTATGTCATAGAGGTGGGCAGACTGATAGCATTGTTCCAAAATTGCCGACTACAACAAGTTAGCCGAGATGACAACAGCCATGCTGATGCCTTGGCCAACCTAGCTAGTGCAATAAAACCACGAGAGGTAAGGACAATAATGGTTGACGACTTATGTAGACGTCCCCGAACGCCCCGGGGGGATGAACCCCCGTTTTGTTCATTTTGGGTTCACTACAGTTCAGGACTCGAATTGTCACGGTTCTTAATCTTGAACCAAAGAGTCCAAATCCGGCAAATCGTTTTTGCGAAAACAGATTTTTAGAAAAGAAGTGCCAAACATGGACTGCTTTGCCAGATACAGAGTCGCCACCTAAATATTTTATTTTGGGGGAATTTAGGAAACCCTGACTCGTTTGCCTAAGGCCACGTGTCCGTCATCACCAAAGTTGCCTCAGCTAGGGAACTTGGGTACGATTGGGGAAGGTCAGCTATGAGCACCCTCTCTCGCCCGATCAAAGATTTTTATTCTACTAACCATGATATCTTGTTTTGAAAATACTATGCATTCTTATTCCGGTTATTAGCCTAGATTTACTATGTTATGCGCACAGCAAACAAGTATAGACCAAATCGCCTAAATTGGAACAAAACATTTCATGTTTGTTTTGAAAATGGTTTGCTACTCGCAAGTAGGCTAAAATGCAGATTTTGCCACCCTCAAGTGGGCTTTAGAAAAGATGATTTTGCCACTATCCAGTGGGCTTTAAACTCACAGTTTTAATGCATTATTCCAATTTAGGTAATTCAACCTCCATCCACAGGCATTCAAGCAGTTATATCACATAAGCAACTAGCCTCATGGTAATCATGCTGTCATGGCAACACTCACACGCATGCAAGGATGCTAAAGCAAAAGAACTTACAGAGTACTCCCAGCCAAAACAGAAACTAGTTAGTAATCATATGCATGATCCTAGTTCATGTTCAAAATGGCTAATGTAACACATGCAAGGATGCAATCTAGACAGGCTCAGCTAATCTACAATGACATGTGAAATGCTACAACTAACAAGTATTCAATTTGGAATTGAAATACAAATGCAGTTAGAATGATGCGCCGAGCCCGGTGCATGCAAAACGGATGAGTGAATGCAAACATGCTATCATACTGTATGCTAATTTGAATATGCCCTAAACTAACCATCATAAGCGGGTAAATAAAAGGGAAGAAAGACGTGGGATTGGAAGACATGCACACACTCACACACGCTTATTACAAATACGCCCTCACTCGGAGGGACCAAAAGAATAATACAGTCCGAATAATGAATCAACTATCCTAGCTAATTAATTATTACAAAACTTATAATTTAATTAACAAAGTAAATATAGAAGGAAGGTAGCCGCAGCCTGCCTCGGAATGCGTGAATAATGCATGTTTGACTCGTCTCGCTCGGAAACTCACTGCCATAGCACTGTTGCCTCTGTTTTCACTGCCTTGCTCCTCTGAAAATTTGCACAAGTCCCAAGGATGCTTCTCTGAAAATTTGCACAAGTCCCAAGGATGCTTCTCTGAACACTGGGGAGCATCACCGACCAAGTGGGAACACCACCGGCTAAAGGGAATGGTCACCGGCCACTGGTTAAGCTATCGGCCACCAATTTTTGGTCGGTCAGCACTCCAAGTAGCCGACCGGCTATTTCTTCCTGCGGAATCCTATAGTTGACAGCAGCAGAGGGCAAGCAGTGTATGGCATGGAATTTTCAAGCAAATGTGAGCATGGACACACTCCCTATCATGCAATGGACTCAAGGGAGCATGACCCTCGACCCTCGGGCCATCAATTACGCATTTTGACGCATGATGGCCTAAGAGGCCAAGTTTGCAACTTCAATGTAAATGCATGCAACAAAAGAGATGAGTGCCTTGCACCCTATCATGCTTGAGGTCAAGGGCATTGGCGACTGAGGAGTGAGACATGTTTTGTCACTTCGAGTACGAACACACCTCACTCCTCAAGTTTGGTTTTGACACCCCAAACCAAACAATGCAATGCATGTATGCAATGTGGCTCAAGTAGTCAAAAAAAAAAAAAAGGGTCAAATATGCAACATGGGTCTACATTAACAAAACATGCCAAATATAATGCAAACTAAACATGCAAGGGTGCAATGTGATGCAACCTATCATACAATGCTATGACATAAAATGCAACTAGCTAAACAACATGCAAGTGTGCAAACAGGATACAATGCAAGCACGAAACCAAAATAATGCAACATGATCATGCAATGGTGGACTTGAACCACAAAGGGGCAGACCTCAGCCCACCCCAAAATAATGACCAAAAGTAGTGCAAGAGGGCACAAATCATGTGTGCAAGCATGCACACATCAAGGTTCATTACTTAAGCATAGAAGAGGACAACTCTAAGCACACATCAAAGCAATATACTTGGACATTAAACACTCATATTAAATCATGAAAAGCATGCAAAAGATGACCCCAAAACATGTTAGGGAATGGATGTGAAAAGTGGAGCATTCAAGGCCTCCAAAGGGGGGGGATTCTACCACAACCACCTCAACCACTCATGGCGTAAACTAAACAACCCAAAACAGAGTTTCAACATGCAAAATGAGCCCCCAAAACCCACTGATATGGCAGCCCAAGTGACTCAAACACACGGGTATGTACAATGCTCATTTCGAGGCACAACAAAGCAACTCTTCAAGGCATGAAAGGGGTGATAAATGCGATCATACAAGCATGATTTATGGACTGAAATAGCATGGAAAAATGACTCCAAATCACTGAAACATCCCAATTCAAGCATGCTCATGACTCACACCCTTAAGGCACACAAGCCAAAATGCAAAGAGGCTACCCTAAACATGGCAAATATGATCAAACCAACACCTAACAGTCCTGGAGCATGACAAAATGATGCTAGAACCTTCATGAAGTTAAGCTAGATCATGCAAGAATCATGGCCTAAATGCATGGCCTATTTCTAGGCAAAATGGAGGAATACAAGGCAAGTGCAATATGCATGAAAGGGGCCACAAATCCGACCAAAAATAGAGGTATATTATGACCAAACAACACCTAAAAACCTTTGAAATGGAGCCAAAGACAACTACTCATGTATGCTACCATTAGGAGCCAAAAATGTGCACAGATGAGAGACCAAGGGAGAGGGGGTGTCCCTCCCCTATGAAAGACCTAAAAACCCCTTCTTCACCACTAAAAATCCACTGGATTTCAGTGGTGAGAAGCCCAATACACAAGAGTAACCAAAGCTTAACAAAAGAGCACAAAAAGAGGCCAAAAGAGGCCTAAGAGGGGGAGGTCGGCCCTAAACAACAAAATGACCTTAATGAAAGATCTTAAGCATGAAAACACAAGACTTTTTTCAGTTATACACAAATCTTAAATCAGCATGCAAGATAGGTTAAAAGCTAATGCAAGATTGGGGAAAATAAAGCAAAAGTGTTACCCTTGAAGAACACTTCAAGAACAGCAGGTCCAGCCACTCTCTTCTGACCAAAATTAGTCCAAAACCTCAAGAACAAACCCTCAATGTCTCTCAAATTCGAAATAAGGTGTAATGCTATGTGTTTTAGTGCAAAAATAAGAACAAACACACACTTTAGGCCCTCAAACACACACAAAATGAAGAGAGAGAGGGAGATATAGAGAGAGAGGATGATATATATCAGATATATATGTATATAGCTCTAGTTTTTGCTCAACCCCTAACAATGGAGGAGAAGAGGCTCTTATATAGACAATGCCAATGACTTGAAGCTTCCCAAAGAAGCTAAACAAAAAAAGGTCAAAGGGGGCAAGGGGGGCAAGGCTTCCTGAGGAAGCTGGGACAGCTGGCAAGCTTCTTGAGGAAGCTAAGACAAAGGTCCAAGCTTCCTCAAGAAGCTAGAACAAAAGGGTGCAAAAGGGGAAAAACAGCACACTTATGCACGAGGGTAGGGTTATGCATTCCAACCGGCACAGCGGGTGTGCACCATGCCTGAAAAAAAGCAAAAAAGTGCTACCGGCCAGAAAAGGAGGCCACCGGCCAAACAGATGGCCGGCCGGCCACACTGAATGCCGACCGGCCAATGGTATACTTCACCAATGGCCGGTAGCCTCAAAACATGGCCGGTGGCCTCAAGCCATGGCCGGTGGGTTCCAGGGGTAGCTAACAAGTTACTCTGTACCCTTAGAAACAAAAACACAAGTGTTTGGTGCAAAACCAAACACAGAATAGTCGAGTTGATAGATCCTGAGGCAAGGCGCATATCCGAGACCTCCGGGAACTCAAGATGAACACAAACATGGATGATCACTGAGTGTTCAAGCGGTGACGTCCAAGTCTTGAGGACGGTCAAAAATGGGGTGTCTACAACTTATCAAGTCCAAGTGTAGAACCATTGAACACAGAGCATGAAGCAATGTGTGTGGAGATGGGACCAAGCTGGATGGATGCAATAATAGTATTCCTTAAAGAGAGAAAACTGCCAGATGGTCATAAAGAAACATACAAGATCAGACTGAAGTCGGCAAGATTCAGTCTGATAGCAGAGGGGCATCTCTACAGAAGATCTTTTACTGGTCCCCTTTTGAGGTGTGTGCATCCTTCACAAGTTGAAGACTTCCTATATGAGATACATAAAGGAGTATGCGGAAGCCACGCTAGGGGCAGGTCACTTGCTCATAGGGCCATTACTCAGGGGTACTGGTGGCCCTATATGCAGAAAGATGCTGAAGTCGATGTCAAAAAGTGTGAGAAGTGTCAGAGGTTTGCACCTTTGATACACCAACCAATAGTAGATCTTAACCCGGTGCCCAGTCCTTGGCCATTTTCCCAATAGGGCATGGATCTTGTTAAACAACTGCCTCAAGCAACTGGACAAAGGAAGTTCCTACTAGTAGCAACAGATTACTTCACGAAGTGGGTTGAAACTGAACCCCTTGCAAAGATTCGGGACATTGATGTAAAGAACTTCATATGGAGAAACATCAGCACCAGGTTTGGGATCCCAATGGCAATAATAGCAGACAATGTAATTTGACAGTAAGCTAATCAAGAGCTTCTGTGCAAAGTACAAGATCAAGAATTATTACTCTACCCCAAGCTTCCCTCAGAGTAATGGTCAAGTAGAAGCATCCAATAAGGTTATCTTGGATGGGATTAAGAAGAGGCTGGAAGCAGCAAAGGGTAAATGGGTGGATGAGTTGCCCAACGTACTCTGGGCATATCGGACTACGCCGAGAAGATCAACTGGGGAATCCCCATTTGCCATGGCTTATGGCATAGAAACAGTAATTCTACTGGAGGTCGACATCCTAGGGATCAGAACCCAAGGAGTAGAAAATGGCACCAATGAGGCATTTTTAGCCCGAGATCTGGACTTGTTAAAAGAATAAAGAGAGAAAGCAGCAATCCAACTGGGGGCATACCAGCAACAGCTTGCCAGGGCTTACAACAAAAAGGTTAACCTACGAGAGTTTCAAGTTAGGGACCTTGTCCTGAGAAAGGTCGTCGGCAAGAAGAAGAATCCCAAATAGGGCAAGCTTGGCTCAAATTGGGAAGGACCTTATAGAATCATCTCAGTTCTAGGCAATGGGGCATATCGGCTTGAAGACAGTGAAGGCAAAGAGTTACCAAGACCTTGGAATACTTGCAACCTAAAGTTTTTCTATTATTAAGATTTCCTTTTAAGTTTTTCTATTATTAGCCGAAGTAATTAATAAAATTTTAGCTCAATTTT
Source organism: Camellia granthamiana (assembly GCA_036172215.1). Lineage (NCBI taxonomy): Eukaryota > Viridiplantae > Streptophyta > Magnoliopsida > Ericales > Theaceae > Camellia > Camellia granthamiana. The sequence continues at coordinate 13,727,889 of CM069915.1, forward strand.
TTATTTCAAACTTGTGTAAAACAATTGACTAGTCACTTAGCGATGTTTCTGATTGAAACATGACGAATAACTTAGACTTATTATATGGCAGAATTGAATTATACTTGCATATAATATAGTTGAACTAAGTTGGTGATATTTCTGATTGAAACATGACAAATAACTTAGACTTATTATATAGCATAGTTGAATTATACTTGCATATAATAGAGTTGAATTAAGTTGGCGATGTTTCTGAATGAAATATGACGAATAACTTAGACTTATTATATGGCAAAGTTGAATTATACTTGCATATAATAGAGTTAAACTAAGTTAACGATGTTTCTGAATAAAACATGACAAATAACTTAGACTTATTATATGGCAGAGTTGAATTATACTTGCATATAATCAAGTTGAACTAAGTTTAATTAACCTAGATTTGCTGTGTCGACAGAATGAAAACTTTGAATAACACTAAATACATATCAGTTAAATTAACAGAGACCGAGGTTGATAACCAGACTCTGTTTGAATTTGATCTCGGTGACAAGATCATAGGTACATACTTAATGTGAACATAAGTGAAACTTAAGTTCACATTAGGGGGCAGAGAGTTGAAGAATAAATTTACAAGCTAAAGTTGGTTTAACACTTGTTGAAATTTTAAGAACAATTTACAAGTTGAAGTTAAGCCGAGGTTATGTTAAAAGAAAATTGGTTTAAATACTTGTTGAAATTTTAAAGAAAAATTTACAAGTTGAAGTTAAGCAGAGGTTATTTTGAAAGAAGTATCTACGTATTTGCCGAGACTAACATGTTGCCAAGACTTGGAAAAATAACTGAAAGTGAAGTAACAAGTTTTAAATCAACACTTGTGAAAATATTTCTACAAAATGTTTTCAAGTGTTAAGCCAAGGCCAAGATAAACAGACAATGGGTATATCCGAGGTAATTTACCCCGAAGAGATTACACAGTTAAAGTGTACTTTGAAGACATGCAAAATATTCTAAGTATGGAATCATACAAGACAGTAAAGGAAAGACAAGCATTCAAACACTTAGTCAAAAAAGAAGACTTGCATTCAAAAGGAAACAAGGAACTTCGGCTTACAAAGGATTACTTGTTCAGAATACCAAAAAATGGGCACATCGGCCAAATACAGAGCTAACGTTGTTTAAAGACAAACTATTATAGCTAAGAAGAAACAGAAAAAATACAAAGAAAAGTAGAAATATCCTAAGCACTAGGATTAGCTTCATCGGCTGGAGGTGTTGCACTTTTGTCAGCCTTTACCTCAGCATCGATCTGGCGAAGTGCATCATCAATGCTTTTGTTGCCAGCCTCGACCTTGGCCTCAAAGGTGGTCTTCTAGACCTCGTCCCCCTTATCCTGAGTCAAGTCTAGGACTTGCTCATTCAAAGTTGGGGACTTGGCCCCAGCAGCTTTGACTCAGCCTCGGCATCTTCCTCGAACTCAGCTTCGTCCTCGGATTGGCTTAGAGTGGGCGGGAATGGCAGGATGAGGAGACTATTATCTTGGAGAGTTGAGTTCTCAGGGACAACCAACTCCTTTAAGGAAGCCATCCAGCCAAGGATGAAACCCTTGTTGCATGCCTGTTTCACTTGCTTCTTGTAGTCCTCACGGACATCGGTTGCCCCCTCGGCGTATGCTTTCTCGTCCACCGCTTTGATCTCGGCGTCCTTTGTGGCCAAGGCAGCGATGAGCTTGGCTTGGGCTTCAGCGGTCTTTGCTTCAGCCTCTTTATTTTCGGCTTCAAGGACCTTAGCAATGGCCTCAGCAACACCTGTCCTCTCCTCGACCTCATCTTGGGCTTGTTTAGCTGCCTTAGCCTGATCTATCAAAGTCTTTATCTTGGTCTCGGCCTTATTTATTGTCTTAAGCAAGCCATCAACCTCCTTCGTCTTGCGGGTCAACTCCTTCTTAGTGTTAAAAGCCTGCATCGCGAAGGAGTGGGCGTGCTGGATGGCCTAGAAGAAAGGAAAAAAACAAAGTTAATAAAACTCTCTAAGTATGGAAGAAACAAAAAGTACCAAGTATTAGGGGCTTACTTGTACGGAGTGTTGTAACTACAGAGCGAAATTTTCGTATTCGCTGACCTCGGCGTTGCGTTCGAGGTCTTTTGGAAGGAGCAAGGCAGTAGAGAGGGCAACGCCGACTTCGATGTCAATCGCGCTGTCACCGATTTTGAATGGCTTATCCTCGATGGTAATTGGAGGGGCCCAGGGGGCGTCGAACTTTAGGGACCCCGAGGTTGCAGCAGACTCTGATCTCGACTTCTTTGACTGGGCAGATTTAGAGGGAGCAGCCTCTACGGGCCTCTTTTCAGTGGTAGAGGCACTTTTTTCTGCCTCAGTCATTTTTGAGATTGGCAAAGTGTCCTCAGAGTCGATCTGAGTCACCGTTGCCTTGGCTTGGGCTTTCTTCAACCTCTTTGGTTTTCGCTTGGGTTGAAACTAGGAAGATTAAACTATGGTGACATTGGGGATGTCGGCAAGAAGGTCTTCGGCAACGGCCTTTTGTCGCCCCATTTCGTCGGAGGAGATGGCAACGGTAACTTTAGTACCAAGGCAGATTGCTGGTAGAGCTGTTGGTGGGTTGGCTAAATCGTATGAGGACGCCTCGGCACTTTGGCGTCTTCGATTCGAGTCCTGCCTGCTGGTGCGAACAATCGAGCTCGACGTCGGCATTGGCGTTGAGAAGGTGGGATCAATTATAGAGCAGAGGTTGATGGTTGCTTCACAGGACTAGAGGTTGATCCTTGGTTATGCCTTGATGATTCAGCTTGAGGAGTTATTGCTGAAGGAGGAGACTTGCTTTTTCTTGGGACGTCAGGAAGTATGGACCTATAGGTTGGGATGTAGTTGAACAGCAGAGGTGCTTTCCGCTGGTCAACTAGCAAGCCTAACAACTTCTTGAAATCCTTGCTGGGATAGAAGGATTTACAGAAGTCCTTGGGTGGTTGAGGAAGCACTGCAAGATAAAAACAAACAAAGGTTAGAGCATACAAAAAATATCAAAGTAAAAAAGACTTGAAAGCAAGTAAAGGTGACACTTGGCTCTTATCATCTCCCTCTCTGAAAACTATTCGACTTAGGGGATAGAAGTGAAGGTCATCATCTGGTGGGAACTCCCAGTTGCCTGAGACGATGAAGTAATCGTCTCCAGTACCCTTGTTGGAGTCTGGGAGGTCGACGACAAGTTTGTATTCTGTGGATCTCGGCTTAAGGTAATAGATATAGCCCTTTTCTGACTTCAGGCCGCACATGGTGTAACAATATTGGAAGTCGGCAAGGGTAACCCTAGCATTATCTTTTTTGGCTAAGGCAATTATACCATTAATAACTCAGTAAGAGTTGATGGCAAGCTGCATTGGGTTCAGTTTGTAGTAGTGAAGGACTTCTCAGAAAAGGATGTCAAGAGGGAACCTAAGTCCACACTCTATAAAGGCTACCACTAGAAAGGGCATGGAGTCGTCTTTGGACATGATGGAGTCCTCCTCCCCTGCCAACCTAAGATGAACGTCGGCAGGGATGACAAACTCCTACCTAAAGTATTCTAACTTAGTTGGGGTGTTTACCCTCCACCTGAACATACCCATGACGTCGGCTAAGTGGAGAGGGTGTTAGATTTCAGAAGGAAGTGGTTTGTTAAGGTTTAAAGGACCTCGACAAAAACTAAACGTATGCTGGGGCAAGAGTTTTTTAAGGATCTAAGGGGAATTTGTTTCAGTTTTTCCTAAAGTTTGTAAGTTCTAAAACAAGTCCCAAACCTAAGACTATGGAAACAAGAATTGAAGGCAAGAATCTGGAAAAGACAACAAGAAAACAGGGCAAAAAGCATAATTCAGAACCCAGAAAGAATTTAAGAACATTTTTCAAAAAAAATGTACAGATATACAAAGCCAAAGACAATGGCAGAATGCCAAATATTTGTACTTGGTTCAAAACCCAGAAAGCAAAAATCAAGAACATCAAAAGTATGAATAGCATGTGAGTGTGTGTGTACACCCAAAAACAGATGAAGCAAAACATGTTTAAGCATACGAAGGGTGAAAAATGAAACACCGACAAAGATAGAAGACTATGAATATATTCATCATGACGAATAAGCAGAGGCAACAAAGTATGAAAAACTAAAGAGGGAAAATAGAAAACTCACCGAAGAAAATGAAGCCGGTGTGAAGTACGTCGGGGTCAGACAATGGCAGCAAACGGAGAAGAGCAGCAAAAGCTTCGCCAGAGAAGGTGAACGGAGAAGTTGCAGAGCTGAAGAGCTTGAAACAATGGAGGATTTGGGAGAGTAAAGAGAGAGAACTTGAGTGAAGACAAAGATACGAAAGTGAAACAGCAAAGAGAGAGGGAAGTGTTTTTGATCAAAACACGAAAAGGCGGCAAAAACGCAATTAGTGCGCCTAGGACGATGTGTCTGTCAGGCGGCACACACAAGTACGATGCGAACGGTTGAGTTGCAGTGCGTGACAGCTCATACGCGTGTAGAAACTCTTGGAGTTCTTGATTTAATGAAGCAAGGACCTCGGCTAGGGGCACGATCTCGATTAAAGAAACTTGAAAAAAAAAAAAAACTTGATTCCTGGTTCTAAGGCATTGATGCAAACAGATTACAAGACTTGGACATATGGAACCGACGAGTGATGACCTCAGCAATAAAGGGTAGAGCCAGCTTAGCCGACAGGCTATATGGTTTGACGATATAGGTTCCATCACCTCAGGATGCCTAAGTAATAGAACCTAAGGCGCAGTTGTGGAGACATATTTTTTGGGTAGCAACACATGGCCAAGGTGGCATCGAAGTGCCAATCGAGGTGCCACGTGTCCTTGACTTGACGCTGAGGTAATCTCGTTTAGGCCGAGGTTATCTGCGGAGATACCGGAATCCGAGATGAGCAGATAAGGGACAAGAGTCCTAGAATGAGGGAGGATCTCAGTCTGGATAAAGATAAAGCTCTTAGGGAGTTTATCTCTATCTTTCTGAGAACCCAGGATAAGCAGTGAGCCAGAGTCGATTGAAACTAGGCTTCTACAAAGATCAGGTCAGTGTTGGCTATAAAAGTAAGGCACTCTCGTGGGTCTAAAGTACGTTTTTTGTATTCTGGCATTGTGAGTTAAGCACAATCGGTTATCTTTGAGAGATATTGATTACTGACTTGATCATCGAAGTGCCCCCGGGTGGAAGAACCACCGCCGGAGTCTTTTCTTTCTGTGACAGGTCGTTCGGGCGCAATCTATTCTGCCGATATTCTCCAGCTGAGTACCTATTTGGTAGTGTGGTCAGAAAACGGCATACACAATTTTCTTTTCCGAAATGGTGAGTTCTCAAAATTGAATAAAATTACTCTTATCTTGTTAAAAAAAAAAAAATCTTAGTTTACTTGTTTTGAATGTCGTGATGAATCTGTTCCGAAATTGAAATGGGTGATAAATGAATGAATCAATAGCTTAGTTCTATAGAAAATTCTAATATCCACCCCCCTTTAAAGCAGTCCACATAAATCTCACAAATGCCCTCTACAACTTGAAACCACAGCCAAAAGGCTTTGAATCGGCAGCACCGTCCGAGTAGAAATCAAATTAAATTAGAACAGATGGAATCAATGTTGATTACAGATTTTTCTAATCAAATTAAGAGGTACATATTTGATTTGACTATGGATTAGATTTAATTCAAAGAATTTTCAATTTTGGAACTCGTAGAACTGACTTCTCTGTTTAACTCAGACCGACCCCTGTGTTGGATTTTGATGATGCAGTTTGTTCTAGTGAATGGGCCAGACAGGTCCAAGCTCCTCAATGCCCACGTCCGAATGGTCGAGCCCACCGGACAACCTGCAAACAAGTCCAACGGGGAACGAGGTAGTCCTCCAGTGAACCCTCCGACGAGCAAATTAGAAGGAGAAGTGAGGTGATAGAGAGTTTAGAGATAGAAAGCTTAACCTTCTTCTTGTCTTCAACGTTTGCTTATATCCTTTGGTAATCATTTCGCTATTTCTTCCGACCTGCCCTCCTCGCCGAAAGTCTATGCTGTAGCTTACCTTGTTCAGGGTAAGGGGGTCCTATTCCGACGGGAACGTGTTGTCGTAATAAATGTTGTGATGGGCTGCATTAATGGTGATGTGCAGTAGCAATAACTTTGCAGATGTCTGCTGATGTGGCTCGTCCTTCACCTGCCATGTGCCTGAATGCCATTGGCTCTTTATGCCATGTTGGATTCCAGCTGTTCTGGACTTCACCAGCTGGGTTATGTATTGGGCTCCGATTGATGGGCTTGGGTTGCTTATAGTGGTCCATGGCCTTTGTGGGCTTGTACACGTCAGTAGTCCCCCATTCCCGAGTGCAGCTTTAGTCCAACGAAGGGAATAGTAATGAAGAGGGTGAAGGTGTCAGGGAATGGTAATATGGAGGTCGGCCAACGAGAGTGACCGAGCGGGTGAACCGATCGGGAGGTGGTTCGACCGTGCAAGGTGACCCAGTGAAAGGGCCGACCACGAGGAGGGTCGACCGCGAATGTTGGCCGAGTGGGAAGGTCGACCACGAGGAGGGGCGGCCATGAGGGTTGGCCGAACGGGAGGGCCGACCGCGAGGAGGGTCGACCGCGAATGTTGGCCGAGTGAGAAGGTCGACCACGAGGAGGGGCGGCGATGAGGGTTGGCCGAGCGGAAGGGTCAACCAGGAGGAGGACCGACTGCGAAGGGTGAGGTGGAGAGGCGTGGGGCTCAAGAGGCGGGGTGTCACATGGTGATTTGAAGTGGAAAAGACAGGGTAAGGGCAGGAGACAGTGAATCGTGGTCGTACACGTGGCAATACCCCGTGATAGGGGAAGATTAGGCGTTGGATCAGAAATGAAACGTTAGGGCACTGTAGGTGTTGAAATGAAACGTTAGGTTATTATGGGTGTTGAAAAGACAGTTTTGGCGAATGATTTGAAAAGTTTTCAAGCTGGCGAAAATTAATTGGGATCCTTGGAATACGGGTAAACCGTGGGCTTTTGGCATTATTCGATTCACCTACTTGTTTACGAAAAATCAAAATATTCCAAGTGTGAATTCCTTTCTTGCTCACGATACACCTCTGCAACACTTTTTTAATTTCCTTGCACCTGCCTCCGAAGCGATTCGCAGACATACCTTAGAAATGGCCCAAGAAAAAACTGCGAATGTCAGGGTGGATCCACTAGGCGATGATGATGCTGTGGAGTTAGCGCAGCAATACAGGATGGAGAGGGTGGGGGAGTCGATTGTACGACCCCATGGTTCCACCATGATAGCAGCTCCAAAGCCTATCAACCAGGCAGAACCTGATCATTGGCACACAAAGGCAGATAAATCAACGGTTACTGCAGCGGATTTGGAGGCTATTCGCGACAAATACCAAGTGCCTGCTGAAATAGAATTGTCGTTGCCGATGTCGACGGAGAGGCCATCCGATGCCAAGCCAGGGCAGTTTGCCCTTTAAAAGGAGGCGTTGAAAGGAGGACTGAGGCTGCCCCTGCCACAGGTGGTAGTAGATGTCCTGAATCGCTTGGAGGTGGCGCCGAGCCAACTAATGCCCAATGCATGGAAGATCTTGCTGTCCTGTGCAAGTGCCTGGCTGAAGACGAACGAAGGGGCGGCCATGACAGTGGACGAATTCTTCGCATGCTACAAGGCCTCGGGGCAGCAAGAGACGTGGGTCACTCTGCAGGCAACAGTAGGGAAAGGACTGGTGGTGGGGCTGCTGTCGTCGATCAAGGGGTGGAGACCACGGTGGTTCTACGTATCTGCCAGTGGAGGAGTTGGGGTGCGTACCATTTGGAAGGTGCCCACCAAGTCCATGGAGCCAAAGCTGGGGGCAGCAGTGGAGGAGAGGGTGAAGAGGGTGAAGGAGTGGAGGGACAAAGAAGGGGCCAGATGGGACGAGCTCGTTTAGCCATCTGCATTGTTTGAGGTTGGGTTGGGTCCACAGCCGACCGGTGGGGACCTCGACCGAGCGGAGTTGGAGGCGAGGAGAAGGGCTCAAGAGGCGGAGGATCAAACTATCCTTGCCAAAGCCCAAAAATTCAAAGAGTCCCAGGCCGACCGACCACCAAAATCGATTGCAAGGAAGAGGATTCGCCCTCGCCCCAAACCCTTGGGCGAGAAAAACTTAGGCGAATTTGTGCCACGACCGCTCCCAATAGACCCTTTGAAGAGGTCTTTGAAGGAGATGGAGGCATTGGGGGTGGTGTAGACACCCCATTTTTGACCGTCCTCAAGACTTGGACGTCACCGTTTGAACACTCGGTGATTATCCATGTTTGTGTTCGTCTCGAGTTCCCGGAGGCCTTGGCAGCGCGCCTCGCCTCAGGACCTCTTGACTCGACTGCTTCGTGTTCGGTTTTGGCACCAAACACCTGTGTTTTTGCCTTGAAGGGCAGGGAATGGCTTGTTGGCCATCCTCATACCTCATCGGCCCTCCCCTATCATCACCGGCTGCACATGTTTGCCACCGGCCATTGTTTCTTAAAAATAATGACCGGTCGGCATTATGTTTAGCCGACCGGCACTTTATTGTGCTGATGACCTATTTGGTTGGCCGAGACCTCTTCTTGAGGGGAGTTTGAACCTTTTGAACCCCCTGTTTTAGCTTCTTGAGGAAGCTTGACCCTTTTGAACCCTTGGTTCTAGCTTCTTGAGGAAGCTTGAACCTTTTGAACCCTTGGTTCTAGCTTCTCCAAGAAGCTTGACCCTTTTAGCTTCTCCAAGAAGCTTGCCCTTTTTAGCTTCTTGAAGAAGCTTGACCTTTTCTAGCTTCCAAGAGAAGCTTGACCCTCTTGACCTTTTTTGCTTAGCTTCTCTTAGAAGCTTCAAGCCTCCATATTCTCTATAAATAGAAGAGCTTCTCTTCCATTTTAAGGGTTCCAAGAAATTTGTCCAAGACAAAAACCATACACTTCCCTCCATATCTCTACATTCCAAGCTCCAAACTCCATTGTTCTTGCTCCATTACACACCACCTCCTATCCTAACACCTCCACCACCACTCTAAGGATCTTGGAGGCCATTTTCAGAGGCTAAAGGAGCTGGTTTTGGTCCAGAAAAGGGGCTGTTTTGTTGAGCTACAAGGGGTTGGTGCATACATTGCTTGAATTGCATTGCCATGCTATGCCTTGCCCTCTGCTGCTGTCAATTGCAGGTTCTGCAGGCATTCTTTGCCGACCGGCAGTGTTAAGTGCCGACCGGCAATACATAGATGGCCGATGGATCTATTTTGTGCCGATGAACATCAAATCACGGCCAATGGCAATTCTAACCAGCCGGCAGTGATCCCCAACATCCAGTGAGCATATTCTGAGATTTTGGCAGTCTTCAGAGGGGCAGAGCAGGGAAAACAAAGGCAGCCTATGCATGGCAGTGACTTTCCGAGCGAAACCGAGCATGCGTTGCATTGGGCCCTCTTCCCGAGGCGGTTTACTGCTTTAATTAGATTAATTAATTTGCTTAATTAATTTAATTGGTCTGTAATAATTTAATTAGCTAGAGTAGTTAATTCGTTATTTGGACTGTATTATTCTTTTGGTCTCTCCGAGCGAGGGCGAATTTGTAATAAGTGTGCGTAGGTGTGTGCATGTCTTCCAACCCCACGTCTTTCTTCCCTTTTATTTACCTGCTTATGATGGTAGATTAGGGCATGTTTAAATTAGCATACCTTATGCTATGCATGCGTGCATCCATACATTTGTCTTGCATACACCGGGCTCGGCGTATCATGCTAACTGCATTGTATTTCAATTCCAAATTGAATACATGTTATCTGTTGCATTTCACATGCCATGTTTAGGATAGTCGAGCCTGCCTAGATTGCATCTTTGCATGTGTTGCATTAGCCATCTTAACATGAACTAGGATCATGCATATGATTACTAACTAGTTTCTGTTTTGGCTTGGAGTACTAGGTGAGCTTTTATGCTTTAGCATACCGCATGCGTGTGAGTGTTGCCATAATTGCATGATTACCATGAGGCTAGCTGCTTATGTGATATAACTGCTTGAATGCCTGTGGGTGGAGGTTGGATTGCTTGAGTTGGAAAAACTCGTCGAAATCCGTGCTTTTAGCCCACTTGCGAGTAGCAAATTCCAAAGCATTTTCAAAACAAACGGATATGCAATGCTTGTTTCCAAATTAGGCGATCTAGTCTATACTTGTTTGCTGTGCGCATAACGTAGTAATTCTAGGCTAATAACCGGAATAAGAACACATAACGTTTTCAAAAATGGATATCACGGTTAGTAGAGGCCGGTCTTTGGACCGGGCGAAAGGGGGTGCTCATAGCTGACCTTCCCCGATCGTACCCAAGCTCCCGAGCCAAGACAACTTTGGTGATGACGGACACGTGGCCTTCGGCACCGAGTCAGGGTTTCCTAAATTTCCCATTTTAAAATATTTAGGTAGCGACTCTGTATCTGGCAAAGCAGTCCATGTTTGGCACTTCTTTTCAAAATCTGTTTTTCTCAAAACGATTTGCCAGAGTTGGACTCTTTGGTTCAAGATTAAGAACCGTGGCACAAAATTGAGTCCGAACTGTAACCCGTGAGTTCCCTCGCGGCCGTGTTACAGTTTCTGGCGACTCTGCTGGGGATTTTTAGAGAGCTTGACTCGAACTCGTGATATCCAGTTTTGATTTAACTTATGTGTTTCTTTGCATTGCATGTGCATTGGTGCGCCTAGGACACCGTGTTAGCCATCTGCTATTCCTGAGCGGTTTGCTGGAGGCTTGTCTTGTCAAGGCATGACCATAAGGCTGACCGGTTGCGGGCTCTGCCAGTATGGAAACACAAACCCCGATTTTACCGGGGCACCCTCTTCGACCATTCGACCTAGTGCATATTCGGAATCCATAGTGACCATTCCAAACTAGGACAGGTTGCTTACCCGATGTTAGGTTGTTTGAAACCCACTGCGTGCGTAGTGAAACCTTAGCTCCTGACAAAGTAGGACAGGGAAACCCTACCCCAACATAGGGGTGTATTGGCTCTCATTTACTTGCTATGTGCTTTTAGAGTGTATCTCTATAGGGAATGCATATACCAGTTTGCGAGTCTGGGTATCCGGCCTGTGGGCACCAGTATCAGTAGTTTGAGAATCAGTTATATCTGCGGGTATCAGATTCAGATTTGGGGCAGTGATTTCGGGGGAACAGTGATCAGTAATAGAATACAGTCGTTCAGCTCTGCTCGTATCTGTTTTGGTGAAGTTGAGCTGAGATGCTGTCTGTTTTCTCTTTTGCTAGGGTAGTCTTGGAATCATAGCTTCAGAAGGCTCCACTATCCCCCGGGTACATTGGATTTGTGCTGATAGACTTTGTCAGCTCAGAGACTCAGTTCAAGGGTAATCAGGGCCAGAGAAGGCTAGTCAGACGTAGACCACCAGTACAACAGCTACTAGATCAGTGATCTTTAGGCAGTCAGATTGAGATTTCTGAGCCTACTGCAGAAACAGATATACCAGTTGCTAAGCTAGACCAGGACAGTATGTCTAGTCTGGAAGAGATGGTGCGCCAACTCCAGGATAGTATGAAAGCCATGCAGCAAGACGCTGCCCGTCAAGCAGAATCCGCCAAGCAACAGGCCGTGGTCATAACCCAACAGGCAGAGACAATTGCCAGGCTAGGGCAGCAAACCGGAGTATCTACTTCACGCCAGGCTCCACCCCCACCTATGGTTCCAATACCCAGAGAGGCAGTTCACGTCCAGGAAAGTACGGACGTTCCGCCAGGGCCAGTCCCACTGCCAATCCCACCTCAGTTGTCCGAAGCACCAGCTAATCCAGTGAACACGCCCTTTGAATTTGAGATTGACCCAACTGCACTTAAGGTCAATAAACTGGAGGAGTTGTTCAGACGAACACAGGGAGTGAACCTCATCCCGGATTTAGAGGACGGGTATATTGAATCTGCAGTTACCTTGCCGGAGCGGTTTAGAATGCCACATATCGATCGCTTTGACGGCTTTGGAGACCCAAGGGTGCATCTCCACCTGTTTTCTGATGTCTTGAAGCCAATGGGTTTGACCACAGCCCAGAAGCTATCACTATTCGGCCGAACCCTGTCTGGGATAGCCGCAATCTGGTATGCGAAATTAGAGAACTCTGTGAAACAGAATTGGGAAGAGATGGCTGAGGCCTTCAGTGATCAGTACTCCTACAACACACAGATTGAGGTCACAACCCGTGATCTTGAAGTCACCCGTCAAGAGCCAAATGAGGGTTTTTCAGAGTTTGTGGCGAGGTGGAGAGCAAAGGCCTCGATGATGGCTACAAGGCTTCCCGACAAAGATCAGATTCGGATGGTTGTGCGCAACCTCCAACCCAAGCTTATGCAAAAGATGATTGTGCTCCCCTTCCCCACCTTTTCAGACCTACACGAGATGGGGGTATAGATTGAGGACGCTATGAAGCAGGGCCTTATTGACCAGGAGAAGGAGCAGCCTAGGAGGGAATTTATCCACAGTTCGAATGCGACCACCAGTGGTGAGGCAGCTACTATAACTTCAGATGTGGGCATAGTCACCACCACCACACAAAAAATGACCACCCCATTCGCCGGTACATCCGAAACTAGCTCACCAACAGCCAAACACCCACCTCAGGGCCAAAGGGTGTTTACCCCACTGTACATGTCTCTGTCAACGGCCCTGAGGGCCTTGATCAAAAAGGGGTATCTAAAGCCACTGGAGCCACAACCGTTACCAAAGAAACCCCCTCCCTCACATAACTCAGCTGACTACTGTGCCTTCCATCAGCGAGCTGGCCATGACACTGACATGTGCTTTCGTCTTCGCCATGAGATACAAAATTTGATCGACAACGGGGTCATCCCCGCACCAGGTCCTGCAAAGTCTATCGGCATTTGATCAGTGAACTTGTGGGGGATAATGTGATATGATCAGAGGTTGGACCACCTGCGGGCGGCACTCAATTTACTCCAGATGTGGCGTATGGCACGCACTGTTTTGAGCATTTGTGAATGCTGGTTTTTGTACATTCCGACTTGGGTAGTGGGTCAGTCTTGTTGTGTTATTTCGAATATGTCTCTTTGTTTTGAGTCAGTCTTTTTGTTTCAGGTCTGTCTTGTCGTATCGAGTCAGTCCTGTTGTGTAGGAGTTGGGTGATTCCGGGGATGTTACCTCGGACACCCCTTTCTCATTTTGTGTTTGTCTTTTTTGCTTTCTTTTGAGTTTGTTTCTGCCTTGGAGCCAGTTACACCAGAAGATCTGAATGAAACAACAGTGGTTTTTCATGCCTTTGTGCTTGCTTCGGCCGTGTGCCAGTTGTGCCAGAAAACTTTGGAATGAACCGGCAGTACTTTTCACCTGCTCTTCTGTGCCTTTCAAGTCATTGTAATGACCTGAGTTTTTCAAAACCTTTTTGAACACTACGGTGAAAACACAGAGGAAGGAATTCCTCGGGATTTGCAAAACTTTGATCAACTGAGAGAAAGAGAGGCGTGCTAAGCCCTTAATGAATGAAATCATGCTTGTTAGTGTGAGTACTGAGAAGGACCCTAGCTTTGATCCAGATTGGTTCCACACCATCTTCAGCGTGAGCGATTCGTCGCCTTCTTAAAAACTTTCAAAAATTCAAAAAATATTTTGCGCAGTCCTGCGAAGACTTGTGTGGAATCGCTCTTGAGATTGTGCAGCTTAGGATCGCTCTCAGCCTCGAGACTTGAGCCCTTGCTTTCAAACCTTGAACTTAAATTCAGAAGGTTCAACGGTCAACTACGATGTGAGGCCTGTGTGGCCAGATTTGAAGCAGCCCTCGAACACGAGGCCAGGAAAGTCGGATCAAGAAGATCAGAAGCTAAAACAGAAGTACCCTTCGAACTAGGGGCAAAGATATCAGACATGCTTGAAGAGCTGAAGATGGGTCCTCTTGCAAATCAACAGCCACTATCCTGGATACGGATGGCTTCGAAACCCTACAACCTTTTGGCATGGACCAAGCTACACTTTTACCCTTTGAGAGGCTCGCTGGGTCGAAAACCTAGAAGGGCGACCCAGGCAAAAGTTAGAGTAAAGAAAAATACAAAAAAAGAAAAGAAAAAAAAAGAAGAAAAAGAAAAGAAAAGAAAAAAAATGCAAAAAAAAAGAAGAAAAGAAAAGAATATGAAAAAATTGAAAAGAATGAAAATAAAAGAAAAACAAAGCTCGCAAGGTTGAAAACCTGCAACAGGCGCCTTGGCAAAAGTTAGAGCATAAAAAGGAGAGGTTAAATACCCGAGTGTACCTTAAACCCCGAACTACGTAAGGCTTGATTCCCATGTTTGGGATACGTAGGCCACTTCACTTTGAAGTCCAGCCACAAACACTTCAAATTCGATTATGTCCATGTAATGGTTTTGACCATCCTTGCCTTCTCTGTATCCGAGAGTTCGGTTGTAATCATCGCTCTAAGGACCGATCACAATGCGCCGCGGTGCCATTCACACAAGGGGCAACTTTCCGTTGCCATTCAATGCGCTGCGGTGCCATTCACACAAGGGGCAACTTTTCGTTGCCATTCAATGTGCTGCGGTGCCATTCAAACAAGGGGTAGCTTTCCGTTGCCATTCAATGCGCCGTGGTGCCATGCAAACAAGGGGCAACTTTCCGTTGCCATGCAGCTCCCCTCAAGCAAGGGGCAATTTTCCTTTGAATCTGAGGTTGCGCATCTCGAGAGTGGGTTCTGCGCTCGTTGAGCAGTGACCGTTTGCAAAAACAGTTTTTGGGAATTTTTACTGAGGTTGACTGATTTTCTCTAGAAAATTATTCCATTTTTCCAAAACTGGACCGTTTTCTTGGACCCAAAAAAGGAAAATTTTCAGTGCTCATAACCTGACTTGCATGATTTTAAATCAGAAAATCGAACATGCATGTTAATCTAACTCTCATGTTGGTCAAAATTGTTTTAGTAGAAAGCAAAATAAAAAAATGGTTAAAATGATGAACTAGGGGCACAGTTGAGTCAGGCTTCCTGTCTTTTCCCCGTCGCCACTCTACCTGCCAGAAGAGGGCACAATTGAGGTTAACAACAAAAGGGCTGAAAGCTCTCAACATCCTCCAAGCAACGAGGTATCAAGCCAAGTGCGAAGCACGAACTGGACTGGGGCAAGATATTCCACTCCATCACCTGGACAGATCTAACCATGTCCAAACTCCCCGGCAGAGCATCGTCGACCGATGTCAGCCGCAGATTCGCTATACACCCAATTGTAGCGCGGCCCCTCTGTGGAAGAAACTCACTGTTGTGAACAAGAAAAGAATCTAGCAGAATGCTAGGGGCAAGAACCCGCAACTTCCTATTTATCCATCAACCACCCAGGGGAGGGATAAAAAATGAGAGATTAAAGAATAGAGAGATGTGCGTTGAGAGAAAAGTGAAAAAAGGGCTTTTCCGTGAAAAATAGAGCTTGAGGGCCGAGTGATGTGAGGATCACAAATGAGAAAGGGTGGGAAACACTACCCGGTGAAACAGACTCCCTGTGCATGTCTGAGTGTCGTGTCTTTTTGTTTTACCTCGATTCTTGTTTTGAGTCGTCTCGAGTGTTACTCGATGTGTTTAGGTTGTTTACCTATTGTTGTCCGTTGTTGAGTCTTTTTCGCTGTGTTCAGTCGTAGGCTCAATACCCGGTTAAGAACTCATTTCTTAAATTCAAAAAAAAAATCATCTTGTGCTCAGAGTGCTATGCCATTCTCCACATTTGTGCAAAAAAGGAATTTGTTCTTTCAAAAAACTGCAGGGTTCAATCCAGGTCATGTGAGAACAGTAAAATCAGGATCTATCTGAAGCTATATAGGTTCCAGACTGCAAAGCAAAAGAAAAGAGGAAAAATCGAAGCATCTGAGTGTGTTTCACCTCCAGCAAATTCCGTGGGATGTACCCCTTCAAGCCTTGTCAATGCTCCGAAGTATGGGTGTGCCTCTACCTCAAGCTCAAAATGTTTCTGCGGAAGTATCAACTCATGTCTCCGATGCGTAGCTCATTGCCAGTTTGCATGCACAAGTTGTATCCTTTTGGAATCCATTGTGACTCCTCCGAGAGGTAAATCGGACGTTGCGTTTGAATTGGTCTCGTTAAGGCGTGTATTTCCTTATTCGACATTTTATTTCAAACACACTGTTGAGATTGCATCGAATATGCATTAATTATTGTGCACAGAATGTGTATGTACACTCGTCCCACTTGCATTATGCTGCATGTTCCAATTGCATTGTTATGCACCCACCTCATTTGCATCGTGATGCACATCCCAGTTGCATTGTTATGCACTCATTTCACTTGCGTTGTCACGCATGTTTCACCCATATTGTTGTGCACCTTTTTACTTGTTTTTCTTTCCTCTCTCGCGTGTACTACGCTGAGAGACTTTTCTCTTCCCTCTCTCGCGTGTACCACGCTGAGAGGCTTTTTTTCTTCCCTCTCTCGCGTGTACTACGCTGAGAGGTTTCTCTTTGCTTTTTCTCTCTCCTCTCTCGCGTGTACTACGTTGAGAGGTTTCTTTTTGCCTTTCTCTCTCCTCTCTCGCGTGTACTACGCTGAGAGGCTTTTCTCTTTCCTCTCTCGCGTGTACTACGCGGAGAGGTTTCTTTTTGCTTTTCTCTCTCCTCTCTCGCGTGTACTACGCTGAGAGGCTTTTCTCTTTCCTCTCTCGCGTGTACTACGCTGAGAGGTTTCTTTTTGCTTTTCTCTCTCCTCTCTCGCGTGTACTACGCTGAGAGGTTTCTTTTTGCTTTTCTCTCTCCTCTCTCGCGTGTACTACGCTGAGAGGCTTTTCTCTCTCCTGTCTCGCGTGTACTACGCTGAGAGGTTTCTTTTTGCTTTCCTCTTTCCTCTCTCGCGTGTACTACGCTGAGAGGCTTTTCTTTTTCCTCTCTCGCGTGTACTACGCTGAGAGGCTTTTCCCTTTCCTCTCTCGTGTGTACTACGCTGAGAGGTTTCTTTTTGCTTTTCTCTTTCCTCTCTCGCGTGTACTACGCTGATGAGGTTTCTCTTTGCCTTTCTTTCTTCTCTCGCGTGTACTACGTTGAGAAGTGTTGCTCTTTCCTCTCATGTGTACGATACGCTGAGAGATGTTGTGTTTGAGACTCCGGGTATTCTCGGTAGTCGCTTTTAGCCTTCTCCGTGTGAGACGCCGTGAGAATTGCAATAATTCTCTTACATCCTTTCTGCATTGTAGTATAGTTTGGCGTATGCTAGCTTAAAACTGTTGCATGTGTGCTTCGTTACAGCTTTCTTTGCATGATCATAAGTTATGCTCGGCTTCTTGCATTTTCAGTTGCATTTTGCCCCTGCCTTCGGGCGCATACCTTGTTTGTCTTGCATGTTTGTCCAAGTCTTCGGCCTTGTCAAAAATGGGTCGTCTCTGGGCTTTGACATTCACTCCCGTCATTGTTATGACTTCCGAGTTCTGTCAAAGAGGGGCAACTGTAGACACCCCATTTTTGACCGTCCTCAAGACTTGGACGTCACCGTTTGAACACTCGGTGATTATCCATGTTTGTGTTCGTCTCGAGTTCCCGGAGGCCTTGGCAGCGCGCCTCGCCTCAGGACCTCTTGACTCGACTGCTTCGTGTTCGGTTTTGGCACCAAACACCTGTGTTTTTCCCTTGAAGGGCAAGGAATGGCTTGTTGGCCATCCTCATACCTCATCGGCCCTCCCCTATCATCACCGGCTGCACATGTTTGCCACCGGCCATTGTTTCTTAAAAATAATGACCGGTCGGCATTATGTTTAGCCGACCGGCACTTTATTGTGCTGATGACCTATTTGGTTGGCCGAGACCTCTTCTTGAGGGGAGTTTGAACCTTTTGAACCCCCTGTTTTAGCTTCTTGAGGAAGCTTGACCCTTTTGAACCCTTGGTTCTAGCTTCTTGAGGAAGCTTGAACCTTTTGAACCCTTGGTTCTAGCTTCTCCAAGAAGCTTGACCCTTTTTAGCTTCTCCAAGAAGCTTGACCCTTTTAGCTTCTCCAAGAAGCTTGCCCTTTTTAGCTTCTTGAAGAAGCTTGACCTTTTCTAGCTTCCAAGAGAAGCTTGACCCTCTTGACCCTTTTTGCTTAGCTTCTCTTAGAAGCTTCAAGCCTCCATATTCTCTATAAATAGAAGAGCTTCTCTTCCATTTTAAGGGTTCCAAGAAATTTGTCCAAGACAAAAACCATACACTTCCCTCCATATCTCTACATTCCAAGCTCCAAACTCCATTGTTCTTGCTCCATTACACACCACCTCCTATCCTAACACCTCCACCACCACTCTAAGGATCTTGGAGGCCATTTTCAGAGGCTAAAGGAGCTGGTTTTGGTCCAGAAAAGGGGCTGTTTTGTTGAGCTACAAGGGGTTGGTGCATACATTGCTTGAATTGCATTGCCATGCTATGCCTTGCCCTCTGTTGCTGTCAATTGCAGGTTCTGCAGGCATTCTTTGCTGACCGGCAGTGTTAAGTGCCGACCGGCAATACATAGATGGCCGATGGATCTATTTTGTGTTGATGAACATCAAATCACGGCCAATGGCAATTCTAACCAGCCGGCAGTGATCCCCAACATCCAATGAGCATATTCTGAGATTTTGGCAGTCTTCAGAGGGGCAGAGCAGGGAAAACAAAGGCAGCCTATGCATGGCAGTGACTTTCCGAGCGAAACCGAGCATACGTTGCATTGGGCCCTCTTCCCGAGGTGGTTTACTGCTTTAATTAGATTAATTAATTTGCTTAATTAATTTAATTGGTCTGTAATAATTTAATTAGCTAGAGTAGTTAATTCGTTATTCGGACTGTATTATTCTTTTGGTCTCTCCGAGCGAGGGCGAATTTGTAATAAGTGTGCGTGGGTGTGTGCATGTCTTCCAACCCCACGTCTTTCTTCCCTTTTATTTACCTGCTTATGATGGTAGATTAGGGCATGTTTAAATTAGCATACCTTATGCTATGCATGCGTGCATCCATACATTTGTCTTGCATACACCGGGCTCGGCGTATCATGCTAACTGCATTGTATTTCAATTCCAAATTGAATACATGTTATCTGTTGCATTTCACATGCCATGTTTAGGATAGTCGAGCCTGCCTAGATTGCATCTTTGCATGTGTTGCATTAGCCATCTTAACATGAACTAGGATCATGCATATGATTACTAACTAGTTTCTGTTTTGGCTTGGAGTACTAGGTGAGCTTTTATGCTTTAGCATACCGCATGCGTGTGAGTGTTGCCATAATTGCATGATTACCATGAGGCTAGCTGCTTATGTGATATAACTGCTTGAATGCCTGTGGGTGGAGGTTGGATTGCTTGAGTTGGAAAAACTCGTCGAAATCCGTGCTTTTAGCCTACTTGCGAGTAGCAAATTCCAAAGCATTTTCAAAACAAACGGATATGCATTGCTTGTTTCCAAATTAGGCGATCTAGTCTATACTTGTTTGCTGTGCGCATAACGTAGTAATTCTAGGCTAATAACCGGAATAAGAACACATAACGTTTTCAAAAATGGATATCACGGTTAGTAGAGGCCGGTCTTCGGACCGGGCGAAAGGGGGTGCTCATAGCTGACCTTCCCCGATCGTACCCAAGCTCCCGAGCCAAGACAACTTTGGTGATGACGGACACGTGGCCTTCGGCACCGAGTCAGGGTTTCCTAAATTTCCCATTTTAAAATATTTAGGTGGCGACTCTGTATCTGGCAAAGCAGTCTATGTTTGGCACTTCTTTTCAAAATCTGTTTTTCTCAAAACGATTTGCCAGAGTGGGACTATTTGGTTCAAGATTAAGAACCGTGGCACAAAATTGAGTCCGAACTGTAACCCGTAAGTTCCCTCGCGGGCGTGTTACAGGTGGTAAAGAAGAAGAAGAGGGTGAGACGGAGTGAAGAAGAGCCTGCCCAGAAGAGAAGGAGGGAGACGATTGTAAAGGAAACCAGTACTGCCAAGGGGGCAGAGGGGGGAGAAGTGGAGGAGACCCCAGGAAGGGTGGGCCCATCGAGGACGACTGCTGGAGGCAGAACTGAAGCAGAAGTTATTGAGAGCTTCCAGCAGTCAGACTTTTATAAGCACGAAATGGCTGAGTTCTGGGACAGTGGCTGGAAGATGTTCAAACGTAGAGCTGAAGAACTGTTCCCAGACTTAAACCTCAGTAGTGTAACAATTGGTGAGGAGGATCTGGCCCAAACCCCCCTGGATGAGGGTATTGAAGAAGGAGACCTCATCTCCAGTGAGGAGGAGTAACTGGAGAAGAAGGAGAAAGAGACTTTGCACAGACATTGTTTTTGTTTTGTTTGTTTTCCCTCTCTCTTTTTTTTTTTTTTTTTTTTTTGGAATTGTTGTAATGAACTTATGTACAAAGTTATGAATAAATAAAATTTCAGTTGTGTTTTGCATTTGACTGTTTTGGCTTGTTTGTCTGAAATGGATGAAAACTTGTGATAAACGCTTGTGATAAACTTTTGATAACAACTGAATTTAGGAATTCCTCAAGGCAGAGTGGGATTGAAATTGTAATAAAAACTGAGTGCAGAGTGAAGTTAAACTTGTAATAAGGACTCAATGCAGAGTGAAGTTAAACTTGTAATAAGGACTCAATGCAGAGTGAAGTTAAACTTGTAATAAAAACTCAATGCAGAGTGAAGTTAGGAACTCCTCAAGGCAGAGTGAAATTTAAAATGTAGTAAAATTACAAGTTTGTGTTTGCCACACTGCTCAAGTAAGTTAGTGGTTTATGGAGTGAGGCTTGGTTTGTGAGGAGGAGAGGGCTAACGTGTGAGAGTTTGATTAAGGAAAAAATAACCTGTGTCTGACCCTGAAACTGTGGTGCTCGGTCTGGCTAAGACTTGTTAGGCA
This sequence comes from Camellia granthamiana, assembly GCA_036172215.1. Taxonomy (NCBI): domain Eukaryota; kingdom Viridiplantae; phylum Streptophyta; class Magnoliopsida; order Ericales; family Theaceae; genus Camellia; species Camellia granthamiana. Next base: position 13,748,734 of record CM069915.1, read on the forward strand.
AGTCGAGTGCTTTATGCTCGGTCTGGTAGCGGCTTTTAGTGCTTGAACTGGCCGAGGCTTCTGGTGCTCGATCTGGCTGAGGTTTTTTGTTTTTTGTTTTTTTTTTTTTTTTGTGTGCTCAATCTAGTTGAGGCTTTTAGTGATCAGTCTGGCTGAGGCTCTTGTAGTGCTCAGTCTGGCTGAGGCTTTTGTAGTGCTCAGTCTGGCTGAGGCATTTGTTGTGCTCAGTCTGGCTAAGGCTTTTGTTATGCTCAGTCTGGCTGAGTGCTCAGTCTAGCTGAGTGCTTAGTCTGGCTGAGGCTTTTGTAATGCTGCAAATGAGAATGTTATTGAGACAACACACAGATAGCTAAGGTATAGAATTGTTGTCATGGACAGTGTAATCCAGTCGATCCAAGTTTTACATTATGTAACAAAAAGAAAATACAACCACTGAGCAATACAACAGTAGGAACTTATTGAAAGTAGCGCTTCAGGTGTTCAGCGTTCCAAGGATGAGGGAGATCTCGACCTTCCATGTCCTGAAGTCGGTAAGTGCCCGGACGTGGGCGGGCTTTCACAATGTAAGGTCCCTCCCATTTGGCTGCTAGCTTACCCTCAGTCAGATTTTTGGTGGCAAGGGTTGCTTCTCTCAAGACCAGGTCCCCTACAGCGAACTCCCTGGGTCGGACTTTCCGGTTGTAGTGTGTTCTCATTTTCTGTTGGTATGAGGCCAGTCTGACAACAGTGGTTTCTCTGAGTTCTTTAATTAGGTCCAGGTCTGCCCGATGGAGCTCCTCCGTTAGTGCTGGATCCGAATGTAAAACTCTAGGGGTAAGCAGACCGACTTCTACCGGAATAACCGCCTTGGCGCCATATGTTAAACGGAAGGGAGTTTCCCCAGTGGGAGTCTGAGCTGTAGTTCAGTAAGCCCAGAGTACATTTGGTAGTTCCTCAGCCCAAAGCCCCTTAGATGCTTCTAGCTTGGTTTTGATGATCTTCAGGAGAGAACGGTTAGTGACCTCAACTTGGCCATTGGCTTGGGGATGACCGGGGGAAGAAAAACATGGTTGAATTTGGAGGTCTGCACAGAACTTCCTGTACTTGGCATTGTCGAATTGTTTACCGTTGTCGGAAACAATGGCCTGAGGAATGCCAAATCTGCAAACGATCGACTAGCAGATGAACTTGGTTGTGTTCCGCTCGGTAATGGTGGCAAGGGGTTCTGCCTCTACCCACTTAGTAAAATAATCAATGGCGACAATGGCAAATTTGGTCTGGCCTCAGCCAGTGGGTAAAGGGCCAACTAGATCAATCCCCCATTTGGCGAACGGGTAGGGGCTGCAAAGTGTGATCAATTTAGTGGGAGGAGTATGGGGGACATTGGCAAAACGCTGACACTTGTCACATTTGAGCACGAAGTCAGCCGCATCTTGGTTGAGAGTAGGCCAGAAATATCCAGTGTAAAGTATCTTGTGGGCCAGGGACCTGCCGCCTGAGTGATTGCCGCAGATACCCTCATGAATCTCTTGCATCACATAAGTTGCTTGAGTCGGATTGAGGCACCGCAGATAGGGGCGTGAGAAACCGCGTTTGTAGAAAATACCGCTGACGAGGATATAATTGGACGACCGGGCCCTGACTTTGGCTGCTTGCTGTTGGTCGTCTGGGAGTTCCTCTGTTGTTAGAAATAGGAAGATGTCCGACACCCAAGAGATGGGCTCATTTTGGAGGAACTGTATTTCGTGCTGGTCGGGACAAATGGCGGGGTGGGATAGGTATTCTAGGCGGACACCACAGCTGAGGTCGGACTAGTCTGCGGAAGCCAACTGAGCCATCTCATCTGCCTTAGAGTTTTCTGCCCGAGGAATGTGCTTGATGTGGAAGGAATTGAATAGGCGAACAAGGGGAAGTGCAATATCCCTATAAGCCTGTATGGTGTCCTCCTTCGCATCGAATTCTCCCGTGATCTGTCTGACGATGAGCTGGGAGTCGCTGAACACTCGGATGTGGCTGACACCAATACCCCTGGCTAGGCGAAGACCTACAATCAATGCCTTGTATTCGGCCTCATTGTTACTGGCCTCAAACAGGAAACGGAGAGCGCATTTGAAATAACCACCCTCAGGGGCGGTGAGGATGAGGCCAGCCCCACTACCTTCCTTGCGAGATGATCCGTCGACGTTGAGAGTCCAAGAATGAGGGTCTTCTGGTTCGATGGAAGCTGGTGGGGGTGTCAAGGCAGTGGTTGGGGTAGGGTTAGTGAATTCTAGGATGAAATCGGCGATAGCTTGCCCCTTAATTGCTATTCGAGGCTGGTAAGAGATGTCAAACTGGCTGAGTTCCACTAACCATTGCATGAGTCTGCCGGAAAGTTCTGGTTGCTGCATGACCTTCTTCAAGGGTTGGTATAGCGATCCCGGTATTCCCTTTTCTGTACAGTTGTATTCCGGACTCGGTTCCGTGGAGTTGGTAGTTGTGTCTACCCTGTTGTCATCCTTTAATGTCATTTGTTTGAATTTTAGGATGTGTTGGACTTGACTCGAGTGGGTGGATTGAGTCGTGGTTTAAATTCTATTTTTTTGTATTTTGGTCTTTCCGCTCAAGCGGGCCTTTGAGCGCTCGAGCGGAGATTGCATACTTCTAGTATCTCGTGCCCTGCAAAACTTCTGCATGTGTGATTTCTACGCTCGAGCGGGTAGCGCTCGAGCGGACAGTACATTTCTGGTAAATGTTCTGGGAGGGGGAGATTCACGCTCGAGCGGACTGGATTTCACGCTCGAGCGAGCGAACTTTATTTCTGTGTCTTAGCGCTCGAGCGGGACTCTTTGCGCTCGAGCGGACCTTGTTTCCTGTGTCTTTACGCTCGAGCGGTGTGTTCTGCGCTCGAGCGGACATGTCGTATAACTGAGAGTGGCTGGGCATTTTAAATCACTTTTTCACCTTCTTTTCTCTCTCATACTTTTCCAAAAAACACCATTTGAGAGCCTCTCTCTCTAAAACCTTAACTTCTCTCTTAGATTTGATCTAGTAGGAGTTGTTTCCTCACTTTTGGCCTTTACAAAAGTTGTGTTGATCGTCTAGGGCTACATTTTAATCTGAAAATTTCGGGATTTGGAGCATTTTGATTTTGGTCTTCATCTCCGTTGGAGCTCATCTTTTGAGGTAGGGATATCCTACTCCTCTCTATGGATTTTGTCTTTAAATTTTAGTATTTTGAGATGTTGGGGTTGGTTGGGTAATTTGGTGAAAGTTTGGGGCTTTTGTGTAATTTTATAAAAGTTGAGGTTTTGTTTATAATAAACCTAGATGCATGTTTGGCATAGAGAAATTGAATAAATGTTGGAATATTGATGAAAATCGAACCTAAGGGTTGAAATGTTAATTACAGAATATGCCCTAATTACATTGATTAATTAATTGGTATAATTAATTGTGAGAAATGAGGAAATGAAATGGAAATGTTGGGATTGGAAGTGTATGGGGTTAAAGGGTGTAGTTGAATTACTTATCACTCACCGAATTGAAATGTTGATTATATATCCATTTGTTGCATTTATATTCTGTATAGAAATAACTGCTTTGGGCTATCGGTGGAGGATAGTCTTGATTGTTGTAGATAACGCATGATGATTAGGCAAACTAAAACTGATCATTGAAATGTGTCATTGAGTGTGACAGTTGAAGGAATACATTAAATGTATGTATTGATTGATGTGTATAATAATTGTTTATATGCATTGTGCGTTGTGTTGGAGGAGATAGGGGATGTACTCCACGGTTTAGGGGATGATAGGGGATGGACCTCTAAACCGGATGTTGTTTGGGAGAAGATAGGGGATGGACTCCATAGATACGGCTCATATGCCTATCTAGTAATGTGATGACACAGCTCATATGCTTGTCTTTGGAAGTGTGATATTGCTCTTACGCATGTCTACGGAAGTATTGATATAGCTAGTATGCTTATCTTTTATTGAAATGAGAAAGTGTTTAATATGAGTTACTGTCTCATATAAGTAGTTTGGCCAGGTTCTGAGCCATGGTTATGAATTGGGAATTTGTAAGGAAACGAAAAATGAAAGTGTATCAGTGTTGACCATCTATCAATTGCTAATATTTTAGTCATTATTCATGGTTGGTTTAGTATATTTCTACTGGGCTGTGGCTCACCCTATATGGGAATATCATTTTCAGGTACAGGTAGCATGCCATCTCCAAGGACATAGCTTGGGAGGCTAGAGGCGGGCGGACTTTTGTTATTTAGTTTCTTTTGATGTATTACATGTATATTCAAGCCAAGGGCTTAAGGTGTAAATGAGTTAGTACTCTTTTGTTGTAACCAAGTGTTAACTTGGAAAGCTGTAAGCCCGTAGGGCATTTGCTTTTGTTGTTAACATGTAATACCTTGGGTGACCAAGTACTCTGATGAATAGAAGAATGTTGGGCTTTTGTATATCAATGCATGTTTATATTGTTGGGTTTTATGTTATTTTTCTGAGGGCGTTACAACTTGGTATCAGAGCGTACCGGGTTCGAATACTTTGGGTACGTGGGAAGTGATTAGGATCACAATGGGTTTGTCTCGCTTGATCGAGACTTAAGTGTAGTGTCATATGCCATGTGCTTAATTGATAACGTGCTTATGTGATTATTTGGGTATGGGATTTAATTTCTAGGATGTTGATTAGATCCCTGGGTTTCTGGGAGTCTCGTTGGAAAAGCACTTGATCAATGCTGTTTCTAACCGGAACTCTAGTAACGCCACGGGACTATCATTATCCGGAAATGAAATTCGTAAGTGCTTATGTGTTTATGTGCTTACGTGGAATGAATTACAGTTGTCTATGCATTAGGACGTGAGTGTTTAGTTTCGGCACATTTTTTTTTTTAAATGTGCTAATGTTCTTCGTTTCCTTTATTAGGATGTCAGGACGAGGAAGAGGTGGTAGGCGTGGTAGGCCTAGGCAACAGGAAGTGCCTATACCGGATGAGATTCCGGCAGTACAGGAGGGAGTTGGTCAGGCCAATGTGGCCGAGCCAGCGGGTCAGCAGGCTATGAGTGCCTTGGCCCGAGAGATAGCAGGAGCTTTGGGTATTCTCAGGGCTGGAAATCAGGCAGTTGAGGCAGGGCCTTCTTTCTTGAAGAGGGAGTTCTTCCGGTCTAACCCGGAGGAGTTTGTTGGGGATCCTAAGGAACCGCTTAAGGCAGATGAGTGGTTGGAACAAATGAGTAAAACGTTTGAGATGCTTGGCATCGAGGATGGAGCACTGAAAGTGACCTTGGCAACCTTCCAGCTGAAGAGGGATGCGGGTCAATGGTGGAAGTATGAGAAAGTCCGTGTTGGTGGTACTTGGGAGGCGTTTGTAAATGCTTTCCAAGAGAGGTTCTTATCTGCAGTTGCTAGGGAGAAGCTGAGAGATCAGTTTAGCCGGCTGAAATAGGAGGGTTTGTCTGTGGCCGAGTTTGAGGCTAAATTTACTAGCTTGTCCAGGTTTGCACCTGAACTTGTGGCGACCGAGGAGCGCCGTTGCTACGAGTTTGAGCGGAAATTGAGGCGTGGCCTCAAGTTGAGGGTTGGTGGATCTTACATCCGGGAGTATAGGCATTTGGTGGATGCTGCAGCTCATATGGAGCTGATGATGCAGGAGGAGGACGAGGAGAAACATAGAGGCTCCAAGAGGGGCCAAGAGAGCCAGGGTGATGGCAGGAGACAGAGGGGTTATAACCCTCAGCCGTCTCAGGGTGGTTTGGCGAGGTCGACTTTCCCAGTACCGAGTGCAGGCTCCGGGAGGGGCAATCAGGGGGAGTTCACCTGTTACAAGTGTGGCCAGCTGGGTCACAAGGCTTCGGTTTGCCAACAGAAGGGCGGGGGTCAGAGAGCTGCTTCTTCGTCAGCTAGACCGCAGAGTCAGAGTTTGGGCAGGGGGCAGCCCTTGTCTTGTTATCAGTGTGGATAGCCTGGGCACCTGAAGAGGTTCTGCCCACAGTTGAGTGCCACTTCAGGGGCGTCTGGTTCTAGACAGACGCAGGGATTTCAGCCAGCTCAGTCTGTGCAGGCCTCGAGGGCCAATCCGGGAGCTTCGTCATCCCAGACTGTACAGCAGTCGTATGCTCCTAAAAGTGAGCAGGTGGATCAGGGGCCTACAGGGCGCGTGTATGCTGTTACCGCGCAGGACCTAGTACCGGCTCCATCAGTAGTGAGAGGTACCTTTCTATTTTGCAACTCGGTTGCTAGTGTGTTGATTGATACGGGTGCGTCTCATTCTTTTGTATCTGCTGCATTTGCATCTGTGTTGGAGTTGGAGTTAGCATGATTAGCATCTTCTATTTGTGTAGTGTCACCTATTGGGGGTGAGTTGGTTTTGAAACACGGATGTAGAGGTTGTGATATAGAGGTCGCCGATCATAGGCTTCCGTTTCCTTTTGTAGTTATGCCCATGAAGGGCTTTGATGTTATTTTGGGTATGGACTGGTTATCGTCATACCGGGCAGTTATTGATTGCTACCGCCAGAGGGTTACTTGTTGTACCGTGAGCGGGGAGTGTTTCCATTTCTTGGGGGACCGGGTTGGTAGTGTTGTGCCACCGGGGTATGATCCGCGAGGGCGGAGTGAGCTTAGTGGTTTACTTGCTAGCTTTGAGAGTGGTGAGTGTGATGAGACCCCGATTGTGTTGCCGAGGGTAGTTTGTGAGTACTCGGACGTCTTTCCCGAGGACCTCGTTAGTTTGCCACCTCACCGAGAGATTGAGTTCTCTATTGATCTAGTGCCCGGCACGGCGCCGATTTCTATGGCACCTTACCGTTTTGCTCCAGCAGAGTTGGTTGAGTTGAAAGTTCAGCTTCAGGAATTGCTAGATAAGGGCTTCGTTCGCCCTAGTGTGTCACCGTGGGGAGCACCGGCCCTTTTTGCTAAAAAGAAAGATGGTGCCTTGAGATTGTGTATTGATTATCGGAAGTTGAATCGGGCTACGGTTAAAAATAAGTACCCTATGCCCCGTATAGATGATTTGTTTGACCAGTTGAAGGGTTCCCGTTGTTTCTCTGAGATAGACTTGAGATCGGGTTACCACCAGTTGAGGGTCAGGGAGGAGGATATTCCGAAGACGGCATTCCGTACGCGGTATGGCCATTATGAGTTTCTAGTGATGCCATTTGGACTTACCAACGCACCGGCAGTTTTTATGGACTTGATGACCCGGATCTTCCGGGAATTCTTGGATCGTTTTGTAGTCGTCTTCGTGGACGACATTCTTATCTATTCACCTTTAGAGGAGGAGCACGAGGAACACTTGAGAGTGGTGCTTGAGTTGCTTAGAGCCCATAGGCTGTATGCCAAGTTTGGGAAGTGTGAGTTCTGGCTAGGAGAAGTCAAGTTCTTAGGCCATGTGGTTTCCGGGGAAGGGGTGTCTGTCGATACATCCAAGACTGAGGCAGTGCAAGATTGGGCACAGCCTACGAGTGTGTTTGAGATCCGCAGTTTTCTGGGGTTAGCTGGGTATTACCGTCGGTTTGTGAAGGATTTCTCCAGGTTAGCTTCGCCGTTGACTAGATTGACTCGGAAGGGAGTCAAATTTGTATGGAGTGAGACTTGTGAAAAGTCGTTCCAAGAGCTGAAAGTTAGATTGACCACCGCTCCAATTTTGATTATTCCGGAGAGGGGGTTGGGTTATGCAGTTTATTGTGATGCCTCACGAGAGGGTTTGGGTTGTGTGTTGATGCAAGAGGGGAAAGTGGTAGCTTATGGCTCACGTCAGTTGAAAATTCACGAGAAGAATTACCCTACACATGACCTGGAGTTAGCAGCTGTGATCTTTGCCTTGAAAATCTGGAGGCACTACCTTCATGGTGAGAGATTCGAGGTGTTCTCGGATCATAAGAGTCTGAAATATCTGTTTTCACAGAAAGACTTGAATTTGAGGCAGAGGAGGTGAATGGAGTTTATTGAGGATTATGACTTCAAGTTGCACTATCACCCAGGGAAGGCCAATGTTGTGGCCGATGCCCTTAGCAGGAAGTCCGTTAGTGATGTAGCTTGTATAGCCATCCGGGAGTGGGAGATGTTGGGGCAATTGGCGAGTTTGATTTGCTTCTGGGTGAATCCGTGGAGGCTGCAGCCTTGTTTTCTGTTGTTGCGCAGCCTACACTTGTGACCAGAGTGTTAGAGGCACAGAGAGGTGACCTAGAAGTAGATTCTCTCCGAGAGAAGATCTCCAGTGGGAAGGTTGAGAAGGGTTTGGTTAAGTATCCCGGCCAGAGTGTGAGATACCGAGACCGTTTGTTTGTGCCGGAGTCTTGCCGAGAGGAAGTACTCCGAGAGTTTCATCATTCGCGCCTTGCGGTGCATCCGGGAGGTACTAAGATGTATCAGGATTTGGGCCGCCAGTTTTGGTGGCAGGGTATGAAGAGAGATGTGGCAATCTTCGTGTCTAAGTGCCTTACTTGTCAGCAAGTGAAGGCCGAGCATCAGAGGCCAGCGGGTTTGTTGCAACCCTTGCCTATTGCCGAGTGGAAGTGGGAACATGTCACTATGGACTTCGTTGTAGGTCTTCCGAGGACTCAGCGGGGTAGTGATACTATTTGGGTGGTTGTAGACCGGTTGACTAAGTCGGCGCACTTCATTCCTGTGCGCGTGAGAGATTCGGTAGATCATCTTGCCAACTTGTATGTTCGGGACATAGTGAGGTTGCACGGGGTCCCGATGACGATTGTCTCAGATAGAGACCCTCATTTTACTGCCAGGTTGTGGCAGAGTTTGCAGAGTGCCTTGGGTACTAAGTTGACCTTTAGTACAGCGTATCATCCTCAGACTGATGGGCAGTCCGAGCGTACCATCCAGATCCTTGAGGATATGCTTCGGGGTTGTGTCCTTGATTTCAGTGGGACGTGGGAGAGGCACTTACCATTGGTGGAGTTTGCCTACAACAACAGTTTTCAATCTAGTATCGGTATGGCACCGTTTGAGGCCTTGTATGGCCGACCGTGTAGATCTCCTGTTTGTTGGGCCCGGAGTTGGTTAGGGAGACGACGGAGAAAGTTGAGACGACGGTTCGAGTCTTAGATAGGCGGGATCAAGTCCTGCGTGGCAAGACCATTCCTTTCGTTAAGGTTTTGTGGAAGCATCACGGAGTGGAGGAGGCCACTTGGGAACGTGAGTTGGAGGTCCGAGAGAAATATCCGGACCTATTTGTGGATGTTTGAACATATATTACATATAAGTTGTAAAACATGTCTTAAGTTGAACTTTAAGATCATTAAATATGTCTTAAGTTGTAAAACATTATGGATATTTTGATTTATGGAAATAGTGTGGAACTTGCCTTGATATGGGAGTTGATTGTCATATTGCATATATTGGCCATATTATAGAAATGGAAATGTATCATGATTATTGCTTATGATATGAATTGTGAACCATGTATGTTGGAAATGGTAGAAATGGAAAGAAAATGCATGTTGAAACATATGTATTGTGAAATGCCTCTTGATAAGGGATGGGATGACCGGTAATGGGTCGAGTGGTTGAATGTTGTGATATAACATTGTTTAAAATGGAGAAAAAAAAAACCAGCTTTTCAAAAACTTGTCCTTAATTTCGGGGACGAAATTCTTTAAGGGGGGAGGTTATAGCGATCCCGGTATTCCCTTTTCTGTACAGTTGTATTCCAGACTCGGTTCCGTGGAGTTGGTAGTTGTGTCTACCCTGTTGTCATCCTTTAATGTCATTTGTTTGAATTTTAGGATGTGTTGGACTTGCCTCGAGTGGGTGGATTGAGTCGTGGTTTAAATTCCATTTTTTTGTATTTTGGTCTTTCCGCTCGAGCGGGCCTTTGAGCGCTCGAGCGGAGATTGCATACTTCCAGTATCTCGTGCCCTGCAAAACTTCTGCAGGTGTGATTTCTGCGCTCGAGCGGGTTTTCTGCGCTCGAGCGGGTAGCGCTCGAGCGGGATTGTTAGCGCTCGAGCGGACAGTACATTTCTGGTAAATGTTCTGGGAGGGGGAGATTCACGCTCGACCGGACTAGATTTCACGCTCGAGCGGGCGAACTTTATTTCTGTGTCTTAGCGCTCGAGCGGGACTCTTTACGCTCGAGCGGACCTTGTTTCATGTGTCTTTACGCTCGAGCGGTGTGTTCTGCGCTCGAGCGGACATGTCGTATAACTGAGAGTGGCTGGGCATTTTAAATCACTTTTTCACCTTCTTTTCTCTCTCCTACTTTTCCAAAAAACACCATTTGAGAGCCTCTCTCTCTAAAACCTTAACTTCTCTCTTAGATTTGATCTAGTAGGAGTTGTTTCCTCACTTTTGGCCTTTACAAAAGTTGTGTTGATCGTCGAGGGCTACATTTTAATCTGAAAATTTCGGGATTTGGAGCATTTTGATTTTGGTCTTCATCTCCGTTGGAGCTCATCTTTTGAGGTAGGGATATCCTACTCCTCTCTATGGATTTTGTCTTTAAATTTTAGTATTTTGAGATGTTGGGGTTGGTTGGGTAATTTGGTGAAAGTTTGGAGCTTTTGTGTAATTTTATAAAAGTTGAGGTTTTGTTTATAATAAACCTAGATGCATGTTTGGCATAGAGAAATGGAATAAATGTTGGAATATTGATGAAAATCGAACCTAAGGGTTGAAATGTTAATTACGGAATATGCCCTAATTACATTGATTAATTAATTGGTATAATTAATTGTGAGAAATGAGGAAATGAAATGGAAATGTTGGGATTGGAAGTGTATGGGGTTAAAGGATGTAGTTGAATTACTTATCACTCACCGAATTGAAATGTTGATTATATATCCATTTGTTGCATTTATATTCTGTATAGAAATAACTGCTTTGGGCTATCGGTGGAGGATAGTCTTGATTGTTGTAGATAACGCATGATGATTAGGCAAACTAAAACTGATCATTGAAATGTGTCATTGAGTGTGACAGTTGAAGGAATACATTAAATGTATGTATTGATTGATGTGTATAATAATTGTTTATATGCATTGTGCGTTGTGTTGGAGGAGATAGGGGATGTACTCCACGGTTTAGGGGATGATAGGGGATGGACCTCTAAACCGGATGTTGTTTGGGAGAAGATAGGGGATGGACTCCATAGATACGGCTCATATGCCTATCTAGTAATGTGATGACACAGCTCATATGCTTGTCTTTGGAAGTGTGATATTGCTCTTATGCATGTCTACGGAAGTATTGATATAGCTAGTATGCTTATCTTTTATTGAAATGAGAAAGTGTTTAATATGAGTTACTGTCTCATATAAGTAGTTTGGCCAGGTTCTGAGCCATGGTTATGAATTGGGAATTTGTAAGGAAACGAAAAATGAAAGTGTATCAGTGTTGACCATCTATCAATTGCTAATATTTTAGTCATTATTCATGGTTGGTTTAGTGTATTTCTACTGGGCTGTGGCTCACCCTATATGGGAATATCATTTTCAGGTACAGGTAGTATGCCACCTCCAAGGACATAGCTTGGGAGGCTAGAGGCGGGCGGACTTATGTTATTTAGTTTCTTTTGATGTATTACATGTATATTCAAGCCAAGGGCTTAAGGTGTAAATGAGTTAGTACTCTTTTGTTGTAACCAAGTGTTAACTTGGAAAGCTATAAGCCCGTAGGGCATTTGCTTTTGTTGTTAACATGTAATACCTTGGGTGACCAAGTACTCTGATGAATAGAAGAATGTTGGGCTTTTGTATATCAATGCATGTTTATATTGTTGGGTTTTATGTTATTTTTCTGAGGGCGTTACAGTTGGTCGGTGAGGACCACTATGGAGTGGGCTTGGAAGTAAGGACGGAGTCATCTGGAGGTGGTGACCAAAGCCAAGGATAATTTTTCTAATAGTGGGTAGTTCTGCTCCGCTCCCCTGAGGACCCGACTGATGTAGTAGACCGATCGTTGGACGGAGCCGTCTTCCCTGATAAGAGTTGCACTGACAGCGGTGCTTGATACGGCTAGATAGAGGAAGAGGGGCTCGCCCATGAGTGCTTGTGAAAGGAGTGGGGGATTGGCCATGCACTGCTTCAACTGTTGAAAAGCCTCTTCGAATTCAGCCGTCCATTCAAAAGTTTGCCGAAGAACTTTGAAGAATGGTAGGCACTTATCCGTTGCACGGGAAATGAAGCGGTTGAGGGCTGCAACTCGGCCAGCGAGTCTTTGGACCTCCTTAACTGTTCGCGGTGACTGCATCTCGATCAAGGCCTTGATCTTTTCAGGGTTAGCTTCAATGCCCCGTTGACTGACCATAAAACCCAAAAACTTCCCAGATCCTACGTCGAAGGCGCACTTCTCTGGGTTGAGCTTCATTTGGTACTTGCGTAGGGTGGCGAACGTTTCTCGCAGGTCGGTCAGATGATCCGCGGAGAGTTTGCTCTTGACCAGCATGTCGTCGACATATGCCTCCATATTCCAACCTATCTGGTGATGGAAAACGGCATTAACCAACCGTTGGTAGGTGGCCCCAGCGTTCTTCAATCCGAATGGCATCACTCGATAGTGGTAGGTACCTCGGTCAGTAATAAATGATGTATGTTCCCGATCAGACGGGTGCATCAGGATTTGGTTGTAACCAGAGAAAGCATCCATGAAACTGAGCATTTGATGACCGGCCGTGGCGTCGACCAGCAGATCTATGCGGGGAAGAGGATAGTTGTCTTTGGGGCAAGCTCGGTTCAGGTCAGAGTAATCGACACAGAGTCGCTATTTGCCATTGTTCTTGCGGACTAGGACCACGTTTGACAACCATTTGGGGTAGTCCACGTTTTTGATGAATTGGGCCTCAAGGAGTTTGTCAACCTCTGCAGCTATAAGAGTATTGCGCTCCGGATGAAAAATACGCTGCTTCTGGCGGTAAGGTCGGAAATAGGGTTCAATACTGAGGCGGTGAGTTATGAAAGAGGGGTCAATGCCGGGCATGTTTGAGTGAGTCCAGGCAAATACATCATTGTGCTCAGTCAGAAGGGCAGTAAGATCGGCCTTAGCTTAGGGGGATAGTTGGCTCTCGATCTTGGCCGTTTTCATTGGGTTGGTGGGATTGATGGGAACCTCGATGAGCTCCTCTACTGGTTCCCCTCTGACCAGCTTGTCCTCATCTCATACGTCAAGTCCTTCAATGATCATGGCCTCCTTCAACTTGACCTCCTTGAGTGAGGCGACATAACATTCCCTGGCTACGGTCTGCTCCCTCCTTACTGTCCCGACACCCAGGTCGGTAGGGAACTTTATGGCAAGGTGGTAGGTTGAAGTGATAGCTTGGAAAGCGTTGAGGGCGGTACGACCAAGGATGATGTTGTAGGCAGAGGGACAGTCGACCACAAGGAAAGTGACCAACTTCATTGTCTGCCGTGGGTATTCACCGATGGTAATGGGGAGATCAATTGAGCCGATGGAGGTCACCCGGTCGCCAGTGAAACTGACCAAAAGGGTTTGGAGGGGCGACAGGCTTTCCTCCTCGATCTTGAGCTGGCGGAAACAATTGAGGAATATGATGTCTGAAGAACTGCCGTTGTCAATCAGAACCCGTCTGACCTTATAGTTGGAGAGGAGGGCCGAAATGATGAGGGGGTCATCGTGAGGATAACGGATGCCTGTACAGTCGGCGTCCGTGAAGGTGATGGGCTCTGTCCACTGCTTGGATTGTTTGGAGGGTCGGTCCACCGTGGCAACGGCTCTGTCCGAGCCTTGCCTTATCTTTCTAAGCTCTGCCCTCTAAGCCGAGTGGGATGGTCCGCCACAAGCAAGGCCACCTGAAATGACTCGGATTTCGCCAACTGGCGGAGGGGGATTACCTGGCAGCCGAGGCTGTTGTGGAGGGCGATCATGACCTTGGTTAGTTGGAGCTGGCTGCCGGGGTGGGGTGCGCCGGCGATTGTTTCTGAGGGGCTCGGTCCTTTGCCTCTGCTGTGGGCGGGTGTCCGTGAAACGGCTGAGACGTCCCTGACGTATTAAGGCCTCGACTTGATCCTTGAGGTTGACGCAGTCATCTGTGTTGTGGCCATGGTCCTGGTGGAAACGACAATATTTGGACTGGTCTTTCCGATTGAAAGGGGTCCGTGAGGGTAGGGGCCGTTTGAGGGGGTAGTCCCGTTGGATCTGGTTGAGGACTTGTTCCATGGGAGAATTAAGAGGGGTGTACCGCTCGAACCGACCGGGCAGTCGGGCTGGTGCCGATCGGTCAGCGTGGGGGGATCGGTTTGTATAGTGGGGTGTTTGGTTATTATACTGGGTGTTTCTGGGTTCTAGGTCTTTTCTCTTCTCCCTGGGGGTCGGGTTTTTTATTATTGGATCCTGCCAAGCGGCTAGTGAATCTTCAGCATTCACGTATTTATAGGCTTAGGAGAGTAGGGTTGCCATGGAGGTCGGGGGGTTTTTTGAGAGGGAGAAGAGGAAATCGGAAGATCGTAGCCCAGCCATGAAAGTCGTGAGGATGACCTTGTCATCGTTTTCCGCTACTTGCAGGGCTTCGGTGTTGAAGCGGGTCACGAAACTGTGCAGCGACTCCCCATCGGTCTGACGGATGTTGAGGAGTTGGGTTGTTGAGCGGCGTTGGCACTGGGCTCTAATGAAATGGCTAAGGAAAGAGTCGCTGAGGTGTTGGAAAGTGGAGATAGAGTCTGCTAGTAACTGACTGAACCACAGTCGAGCTGACCCTTTCAATGTCACAGGGAAGGCCCGACACATGATCTCGTTAGGGAAGGCATGGAGGATCAAGAGGGTTCGGTAGGTCTCCAGATGGTCGACTGGGTCTGTCGTACCGTCCAAAGAGTCTATGGTGGGCATCTTAAACTTGGCGGGCAGAGGTTTGTCCCGGATGGAGGCAACAAATGGTGAGCTTGCCGTGGTGGAGGGTTTATGCTGAATGTTCTGCATGACCCCTTGGAGTTGGAGCTTCATTGCTCGGAGTTCAGCGTCCCAGAGGGGAATGTTGTCACCATGGTCAGTCAATGAGGGCTGGACACTACTGGCTTCCCCTTCAGGGGCTAGTACCACGACCGACGGGCGTGGGGGTGGAGGTGGTAGATTTATGTGGGGAGGAGGAGGAGGTTGCAAACCTTCCAAGTTGGGTGGATAGGGTTGCGGAATAGTATGGCTCGGGGCTCTTTCTTGGTTTGGTGGGATATCTGGAGGTGGTGGCGGAGGCATCGGGAGGTTTCTTTGGAGTAAGGCATTTATCAGGGCCTGGTTTTGTTCGGCCATGCGGTTAATGCTGTTGGTAAGCTCAATGAAATACTGCGGTGGGTTGTTTGGATGGGGGGGGTCGGCCTGATGATCGGCAGCATTATTATGAGAAGCCATGGATCTAGTCGTGACCATACACTTTGATGGGTAGGAGGAAAAGGTTATTGGGATTGGGTCTCCGGCGACAATGAGTACAACTGGCGCTCGGAGCAAAGACGTTCCCACAGACGACGCCAACTGATGATGCAGTTTGTTCCAGTGAATGGGCCAGACAGGTCCAAGCTCCTCAATGCCCACGTCTGAATGGTCGAGACCACCGGACAACCTGCAAACAAGTCCAACGGGGAACGGGGTAGCTCCTCAGTGAACCTTCCGACGAGCAAGTTAGAAGGAGAAGTGAGGTGTATGTAGAGTTTAGAGATAGAAAGCTTAACATTCTTCTTGTCTTCAACGTTTGCTTATATCCTTTGGTAATCATTTTGTTGTCTCTTCCGACCTGCCCTTCTCGCCGAAAGTCTATGCTGTAGCTTACCTTGTTCAGGGTAAGGGGGTCATGTTCCGACGGGGAGGTGTTGTCGTAATAAATGCTGTGATGGGCTGCATTAATGGTGATGTGCAGTAGCAATAACTTTGCAGATGTCTGCTGATGTGACTCGTCCTTCACCTGCCATGTGTCTGAATGCCATTAGCTCTTTATGCCATGTTGGATTCCAGCTGTTCTGAACTTCACCAGCTGGGTTATGCATTGGGCTCCGATTGATGGGCTTGGGTTGCTTATAGTGGTCCATGGCTTTTGTGGGCTTGTACACATCAGATTTCATTCTAGTTCTTTTCATTTTCCACTTTCATTTTGTTGGGTTTTTTTTGGTTGGTTATTTGATTGGTAATGTTTCTGAAGGAATTTTTTTTTAATTGGATTGTGTGATATAGTAAAAAAGGAAGAATCTGTTTTTGAGTTTGTGTTAACGGTGAAGGGTGTGGCAAGTTTTTTTTCCCACAGTGCAGTGTTAACATCTCATGTCATCATTTTTTTTTTTTGTTTAAAAAAAAAAAAAAAAAACCAAAGTTTTGGGCTTGAAAAAAAGAACATGTGTAAAAATGACTCTTTCCCCTATTATTACTATTTTTTTTTTTGACTCATTTGTAAAATTTTAAATTGTTTCGTTCTATAAGAAATTTCAAATTTTAATCGACTTGTTTGTAAATAATTAGTTATTTATTTTCTTCAGTGTAATATATATATATATAAGTAGGACTTTTCTTTTTGTTATATGACATATTCTAAATACTTAATTTTTTAAAAAAAAATCACATCAATATGTATTTTTCATTTACATATAAAGTTCTAAATAAACTCAATTTTAATTATAATAACTAATTTTATATAAATTCTATTTGAGAAATACTTATTTTTCACATGTATTCAGTTTTGTCATTATCAAATTTCTTTTATGTAATTGATAATTTAATTTAATTATTATAATATTTAAAAAAATTTATCTTGTTATACAAAAAATAAAGGGCAAAACACCAATAAATCCTAAAATAAAATAGAATGTACTTAATTATGTGGATCGCACAAATCAAATTAATTTTTGTATATATTTTATATTTTATATATTTTTTCTATCTTATTGATGTCTTAATATTAATTTATATTTAATTTTTTATTTAACATGAAATTATATATTACAAAACATTTATATTTAATTTAAATTTTATATAACTTATACAATATGAATAATTCAAAAAGAATATTAAAAAAAATCAATAATCTACATAATTAATTTATGTATTTTCTTCTTAGTTCAATCACAATATATTTATATTTTCTTTTAAATAAGTTTTGTGTAGTTCTATTTCTACATATTTTTATTTTTTAAACAAATATAAAAATAAAAATAAAATAAAATAATTAGAATCACTTTTAGTTTTATCTTACTAATTCTCTTTTTAATTTAACTATTATTTTTAATATTAAAATGAGTGTTTATTTTAGTATCTTATAATTTAATATATATCATATAAAATCATTATATGGTAATTACACTTTTATAACACAATAGAATTAAAATTATCGAAATAAATATATAATTTAACTAAAATTATTATATGTAAGTATTCAAGTAATATTTTTATAGAACAATAAGGTTAAGATTATTAAAATTAAAATTTTATTTTTAATTAAAAAATATATTAGTCTTTTGTAACACATATCATAATATAAAATATTATTACATTAATTAAAATTAACCCCATTGTAATTTGATGTCAGATATCGTATTTCCACAAATGATTTATATACACGCGTAATGTTTAATTTGATGTTGATTGATTAATACATTGGAATTTAATATTTTTTTATTGAATTTTTAAAAGATAAATTAACAAATGACAAATAATAAATAATGTAGAGTATTATTTTAAAGAACAATAATTTATCAAAAATGATTGTATATATTTAAGGAACACATTAATGTTTCATGAATAATTTTTAAATAAAAATGTTAAATTTATAGTATTACTAATAATGCACCTTTATAGGCACCTTCATAATGCACCTTCATAGTATTACTGATTCTCTGTTTATGATTTGAATTTGTAATTTTTTTATATATCAGTGTGAATAACTTTTACAATCGTATTGATATAAGTATAAATCTTATATTTAAATCAATCCATCTTAAACACTTTTTCATATAATAAAATATTCAAATATTATCATATAAAAATATTATAATAGATCATAATCGAACACCACTAGAAGTATAATTAAAGACCTAATGCACCGCTTTAGATATAACCAAAAAAATAAAAAAATGGTAAAGATTTTTTTTGATTAATAACCAAAATAATAAATTAGGAGTTATAACCAAGTCATAATTTATATATCATAGAATTTTTCTTTGTTTTCATTTTTTTTTTCAAAAATTTTTTTTTGACACAAGTAAATTTCATGATTTTTGGTAAATTTGATTAACACAAATAAAGATTTGATTTCAAATTAAAAATGCATATATATATATTTAACTTTAAAATAAATTATTCTTATGAGCCTTTTACATAGAATTACATACACTGGCAAAAATTTTCATCTCTCATTAACAAATCTGTTTGTATTTGACTTTCAATTATTAAATTTTTATATACATAAAATATTAAGTCTTAAAATCAATTTTTCATTTTAACAATAAATTCTTGTGCATCGCACCGATCACCTACAAGTTCCTTTTGATATTTTTGTCTATAATTTATTAAGTGATCATCTGTGATTTTTTTGTTTTTTATAAAAATATGTAAAAAAAAATAGAGATTAAATGTGAAAATTTATAACAAATAAGTTGTTTTTCTCAAACTCAAACTTAGTGTTTGGTTTTAGTTTTCTGAATTCAATTTTTTGAAAATTAAATTTTTTTTTTTTGTATTTTTTGTTTTTTGTGAATATTTTTAAAATTTTAAACAATTTTTTACTTTTTTAGATACACTTTACTTAGATGTATCTAAATAGTAAAATATTTGTGAAAAAATATTTTAAAAATTAATAAATACACAAAAATATGAAAAATGTATTGAATTTTCATATGTTTTTTGTATTTTTTGATATTAAATGAATTTTTAAAAGATTTTTTTCACAAATATTATACTTTTTAAGTGTATTTATGTTAGGTGTATTTAAAAATTTAAAATATTTAAAAAATTCAATGAAAATTAAAAAAAATTAAGGAAAATGAAAAAGGAAAATTAATTCTACCCCTTAGTTTGAGTGTGTTGTTTGGTTACAATTCTAGAAAATTAATTCCACACCCACTTTTCAAAACATTTTTCAAAACACCCACTTTTCAATATTATATGTCACATCACTCAATTCAAACTCTTTTTAAAACTCATAACCAAATAAATTTTTCACACTCAAATCATAATTCCAAAATTCACAAATTCAAAATACAACTCTATTCTCAAATCATAATTCTAAAGTTCTACCAAGTGTAACCTAAAATTTTCTGAAAAGTAAATTATGAAAACTGAAACCAAACATGTGTTTCAAAAAGTGTTTCTTTATACACATGTGCCTTTTTTTTAAAAAAAAAATTATATAAATATTTTTTTGCTAATCGAAAAATAAATAAATAAAAACTTGTCTTGTCTTTCTAGTCAAATGTTGTAATTTATGATAGGGATGGGCATAGGGTTATCCGAACTGCACAATCCATATAACCCACCCAACCTAAATCGATCAGCATATAAATAGGCGGTTTTGCAGACACAAAGCAAACGGATGCTGTTTGGAATATGATATTATTGCGAGTTGCGGGCGGGTTGCGGGTTTTACTCGCACCCACAAGAATTCGCCTGCACTTAGAATTATTTTTTTTTTTACGTGGATCATTGATTTCATTCATTCTATCTTAGATGAAGTTTACGAGTTTACAAATGTTTTTATTTTATTTAATGAGTTTGAATTTGATAAATTTAACAATTTATTATTATTTTATCACCCGCCCGCACAAACCGCCCGACCCTACCCTACCCGCAGTGCTTTGGGCGGTTTCGATGTAGGTAGGCGGGCGGGTGCGGGTCAAGAAATTCACAAAAGTTCGGGTTCGGGTCGAACCCGACCCGCCCGCAACCCGCAGTTTTTTTTTTTAAAGAAAAAATAACTAGTTATTATTATTATTTTTTGCATTTTGGATAGATGGAGATAACTAGTTATTATTTTTATTTTTACATTTTGGATGAAAGTAAAATTTATTATATGGGTACTTATATACATTATCATAATCTAATGATATTTAAATTAGTGTTACTAGTTTGACTTTTATTTATATATATATATAATCATTATATTCCATTAGTCTAGTAGACACAGTTAAATATGATATTTTGAATTGTCATTCTATTATCACATTATTGCATATTAAAAACTAAATAGTGAAGATTAATCCACTATTAAAATTAGTGTTACTAGTATGACTTTTAAGGGTTTGTTTTTGCATATTTAAATTAGTGTTACTAGTTTGACTTTTAAGGATTTGTTTTTGCAAGTTAAGGAGGAAGATTAATCCACTATGCTCAAGTATGGTTCCATATCATCTTATCTAACATGTGGACTATTTATTATGATCATGAATTGTATATCTTGTAATTTAATTTATAACTCTTCTAAAAAAAAAAAAAAAAGTGTTTAGAAAGTAACAAAAAATGTCAAATTTGCTTAAGTTTAAAAAAAAAAAAAAAAAAAAATCTAAACCGCAAACCGAACCGCACCCGCCCGCACAAACCGCGAACCGCATCGCGGGCGGTTGCGGGTCCATTTTTCCCCAACCGCATAAGTGCGGGTCGGGTCGGTTTTGACCCGCAACCCGCCAAAACCGACCCGTGAGCAGCCCTAATCATTGATTTCATTCATTCTATCTTAGATGAAGTTTACGAGTTTACAAATGTTTTTATTTTATTTAATGAGTTTGAATTTGATAAATTTAACAATTTATTATTATTTTATTATTACATTTTGAATGAATGTAAAAGTTAATGAAGAATTATTGTTAGGTAAATTTAGAATTTTGAATGATTTTACTTTAATTATATTTTTGGATAGTGAATGATTTTGATGATTTAGTTGGGGATTTTGAAAGATGTATTTATATTAGTTTATGATTTTATTTAAAAGTTTAGAATTTGGAATTATTTGCTTGTGTTAGGAATTAATTTTGTTGTATTTTAATTTTATAAATTTTAATTCTTTAATTATTAATGTTGAGCATTTTAGAAAATGAGGGAAAAATGACCCAAAATAAATATTTATAAAACAGGGAAAAAAAAAGTCCAAAAAAAAATTTTTAAAGAAAAAAGTCCAATCCGCAAACCGTCCGCACATCCGCGAAAGTTAACGAAGAATTACTTTTTGGTAAATTTAAGATTTTGAATGATTTTACTTTAATTGTATTGTTGGGTAGTAAATGATTTTGATGATTTAGTTTAGGATTTTAAAAAATTTGCTTGTGTTAGTTTATGATTTTATTTAAAAGTTTAGGATTTTGAATTATTTGCTTGTGTTAAGAATTAATTTTGTTGTGTTTTTAATTTTATAAGTTTTAATTCATTAATTATTAATGTTGAGCATTTTAGAAAATTTGGAGAAAATGACCCAAAATAAATATTTATAAAATGGGGAAAAAAAAAGTCTAAAAATAAATTTTTAAAGAAAAAAGTTCAATCCACAAATTGTTCGCGAACCATATCTGCACAAACCATAACCTGCACTACAGGCAGTTGCAAGTTTAATTTTTTTCCAAATCGCACATATACAGACTAATCCAAACTACAAATCAAACCGTCCAAAACTGAACCACAAGCACCCCTAATTCATGATCTCATCCTAATCTTCACTTTAACGTTATTTTAGGAGTTTGGGCGGAATAACCCTTGATGCGTTTATACGCTGTTGGGGTGTTTTGAAAAAATGGTTAAAAGTTAGTTTTTAACTTTTAACTAAGTTGTTTAATTTTTTTAGAAAGTGATTTAGGAAGTTGATAAAAAATTGCTTTTGACTTTTTTTGTTAATATTTATTTATGATGTCACATCATAATAAAATGACCAAACTACCCCCACTCAATGTAAAAAATTTACAATTTCACACATGTGACTCATTTTGAACCATGAAGGATATAGTTGTAATTTCACAAGTAACTTTTAACCACCTTCCCAAATAATTTTAATGTTAATTATAACTTTGAACCCAAGCTACAAAAACAACTTTTAGTTAAGTTTTCAAATGGCACAGTTATATAATGATGATAATTACGACTACCACGATGGTTCTAGATTTTGTAGAGAGATTATTTGGTATATTAAGAGTAACGCTTTTATTGGCTATATATTTTGTACGGGGCCAATCACAGTTCGACGAGTAGCAAAATAAGGGCAATACGGGGAAACTATTCAAGTCTTCAATCGTAATCACACATGTGACAGTTAGTATTGGTTATAATGGATCTGTATAACACTGGATTAGCAAAGGAATTTAAGATGACGTGGTTCTAATGGTTATTCGTACATTTGAATTCAAAATTAAGAGGGAAGCCTAACTGTAGACATGACGTAGTGGAGCTAACTGTGAGGAAACATGATCAGCAATCATGGAAGAGTAATTCGACGGTTAGAAGCTCATTTCGACGGTTACCACAAGACAGTATAAATAGCAAAGAAGGCTCCAGAATAAGGGGACGAAACTCAGATCCAAAAACCAATTTATCTTCTTTATTTTTCCTTCAAGTTTTTATATTTCTTGTCCTTTATATTTTTGTACTTCAGATTCCCGTACTGCATTTCGTTCATAGGAGTAATTTCAAGTAGATTGTTGTTGTAAACCTCTACGAGGCTGAATTGGATCATTGTAAGTCTTTCATTTTTACTTAATGAAATGCTGTAATTGTTCTTCATTTAATCATTGTCAATTTAATTCTCCTAAGTAAAGCCACCAATAAAAGTCCTCTTCATTGAGGTTGAAAGAACTAAAACACAATCGTCTGATAATTGGTTGGCAATTAAATTTCTGTAAGGACTAATTGATCCTTGTTGGCATGCTCAAAATTACTGCAATAACCTTCGAAAGCCAAAAAAGCCAACATATATTTTTGGCACGCCCAGTGGGACTAATAAAATGGCTAGACGTAGGAGACAAGGAGAAAATGAACGTTTGGAAGAAGGCATAGAAGGAGAGGTAGAAATGCCTAATCCAAATGATAATGTGATGACACATCCTGTGGAGATACCTGTTTTATCAGAGCCTATGTTCGAACAGACCAGCACTTCAGAATAAGTACCGCATGTTCAAAGTATTGGACGAGGCCAAGAAATTCGACCATCCACTGTTCCATCTACTCAGCCAATGAATCTATGGGGAGGCTTAGTAGATGCCATGGGACAACAGTTAATGAACACCATGGAAAGATGGGCAACATCCTTTTTGGATCGAATGAGTACTCATCAATCAACTAATGCAAGGCATATAGAGAAAAATTCAAATGTCCCTCAGCAAAGATTGGCTAGAGATAAATAGCCTATGCAGAGTAATGGGCATGCTAATGGTCAAACTAGTAGCCAAAACCATGAAAGACCACCACCTTAGTCTTGATATGAGCCTTTTTCGAGGCCTATGGCAAATCAAAATGTCTCATTACTTAACAACGAAGCCATGCAAATTGGTGGATCTGGCCCAACACAAGATAATGGCATAAGGATAGTTTCAAATCCCATGTTCAAAGCCATACCTGGCACGAGGGGTTCACTAATCCTTTGTTCAAATTTATACCCGGGGGATTGGAAGGTTTTCCTACAACTGGAAGAGACACAACACCTGTTCCAGCACCTTACGCAGGTCCTTTTATAGGATAGGCTCAAAGGGGTCACCTATATCCCCAACAGCAGCCAGCACCACAGGGACAACCAATCCCAAACATACCACCCTATGGACCAAGAGGACCCCAGGCACAAGGTTGTCTACCCAATTCTGTGTTTGTTCCTCCGGTAGTGGTTCAATAAGCACAAAATATGGTTCTTAGGGACCAAATTGTTGATATTGTTAGAGAGATGTGTGGACCAATGGCTCGGGGATTCAAACTCCTGTGTACAGGAAGCCATATCCAGAATGGGTAGATAGGGTACATGAATACCCAAGGGGGTTTAGGATACCCGACTTCACTCTTTTTTATGGAAATGGAAACCAGTCAACGGTTGAACATATTGCTAGGTTCGCTGCCCAGTATGGTGAATTTACCAACAATGACTATATGAAGTTAAGATTGTTCCCAAATTCTCTAACTGGGGCTGCCTTTGTATGGTATATTAACCTTACACCTGGCTCTATCTAAACTTGGCAACAAATGGAAGATGCATTTCATGCTCAATTCTTCCAAACAAAGCCAGAGGTTTCCATGGTAGACTTGGCAAGATTAAGTCAAAGGCCTGATAAGAAGGCTACTCAGTTTATTGCCAGATTTAAAAGAGCACGAAAAAAATGTAGGATCATCTTACCAGACCTGAATTTGTGAGATTGGCTCAAAATGGTCTAGAGTTTAGGCTTCGAAAGAAGTTTGACTTAACTGAGTTTAGAGACTTAGTGGAATTAACTTATAAGGTGTCTAGGTATGAAGCACTACTAGAAGAAGAACTAGATCGAAGTAATGCATCATACAAGACGTATTATAGAGATCTTAATTATGAGATTGATGCAGCAGAGATTGTAAGGAAAGAACTTGTGATCTGTGAAGTATTACTTCATAAAGACACAACAATTGACCAGCAGTTTAAAAAGAAAGACCTTTATAGGAAATACTCTTTCGACTTAATAAAGGCAGATGACATTTTTTATCGTTTGCTTGCTGCAAACTTCCTGAAGTTATCAAAAGGAGTCAAAATTCCGTCTCCAGAGGAACTTAAGGGAAAAGTGTATTGTAAATGGCATAATTTTTTGTCTCACTCAACCAAAAACTACATTGTTTTTAGAGACAGGATCCAAGAACAGATTCGAAAGGGGAGTCTAAAATTCCCAGCTAAAACAAAAAAGGCCATGGGGATTGACACTAATCCGTTCCTAGAAATTGGAGAAGTGGCAGCCAATGTTATTGTGCCAAACTTCCAGAACTTGTCCTTGAAAGAATTGGAAGAAGTCAATGTGCAAATGCATCTTGCCACTCAGACAATTGTCAAGAAAGACACTGGATATCTACTAGCAATTGGACAAGGTTTCTCAGACTAGAGGGAAGATTCTGATGAAGAAGCACTGCATGACGATTCTTTAGAAGCAGCTGTCATGCAAAGAATGTGTCCCAGATGCAAGCTGAGCTACAAGTGGTTGAAAGGACTTCCAATTGATGGAAAGCAATATTACAAGGATGTGCAGAGGCGTCCTAAACCAACCAGTGCTTATAACAAAAGGCCATATCCAATTGGTACTAGGCAGCAGCCATTAATGGCAGAGCCAATAGTCATTAGGGTGCACTCCAAAGGCAAGAGACCTCTACATGAATCTAAGCCACCTAACTATTACAGAATGGAGGGCAATCATCTTGAAAGAAGATCTGAAAGGGGTTCAAGTTACGGGATCAAAGCCAGGGATTGACATCCTAGACCAGTCTCACACAGGATAGAAAGTGGCCATCTTCATCGAAGGCCTGAATTGGGCCCAAAACAGGAAGTCAGGGCCAAGCAATGGCCTTCACAGCCAATTTCAAAGATGGATTTAAAGGACGAAAGAGACAGTTCAACAACTGGCCCAGTGGGTTCATAGGTACCTGGAGTTTCAGATTGGTTTGTCATGCCAAACAAACCCAGGGAGGTGTCTACCCAAAGGAATGTCGTTGGAAACCACGGTAGGAGGGTTAAACCTCCTTTGGTGGTTCTAAACAATTGGGTGTTACTTAAGCACCCAAAAACAAATGAACCAAATATGGTCCCAGTAATTTTCAGGTCCCAAAGAAGGAAGATCCA
This sequence comes from Camellia granthamiana, assembly GCA_036172215.1. Lineage (NCBI taxonomy): Eukaryota > Viridiplantae > Streptophyta > Magnoliopsida > Ericales > Theaceae > Camellia > Camellia granthamiana. The sequence goes on from CM069915.1 coordinate 13,774,396, forward strand.
ACGAAGGTACACTCAGTACTAGAAGGACCTGAAAGAAAGTGGAGAAAGCTCTTCATTGGTCCAGCCAAAGAGCCAAGCAGAAAGAAAAGAAAATTCAAAGTCAAATCATGATCCAAAGTCGACTCTTCAAGACAAAAGGAGTTGCAGCAGAGAACAATTGGCCAAAGTTCACTCTGAACTAAAAGCCAAAGAAAGGTCCAATTTGACAGGATTGGAAAAGGCTCTGATGGAAAGTGATAGTGAGATAGAGGAAGAAGTCAGCCTAGGCCAAAGGAAGGAAGTGGTTGAAGAAGAGATGTTTGAAGCCTTCATGGCTGAATAGACATTTTTGGTTGAAAAACTGGCTGCAACAAACCATTCGAAAAAAGCTATTGGTACTCAAGTGCCAGAATGCACCATGAAAGATGCTTCTGAAGTAGTTGAACAAGTCGGCCAAGAAAGAAAACAAGTATAGCCAATTGTTCAATTTGGCTCGTTTTCTCCGGTGTCAGTGAATATGGTGCTCATATTACCACAGGAGTTTCAAGCTGAAGATGACAACCAAGGTTAGGAGATTGACCGAATCCCAGTTTCCAGTGAAGACTCGCAAGTGAGTATGGTACAAGACGAATTCGAAATGGCCACACTAATGGAAACTGAAGGTGAGAGTGAGGAAAGGGTAAGTATTAACCTCTCATACCCTTTTGAATATCCTACAACATCCATGACACAGCATGTCAAGCCCTTGTATATCAAGGCCTTCTTTGATGGAGTACAAATGAATCGGGTATTGGTAGATAATGGGGCAGCAGTAAACCTGCTTCCAAAATCATCTTTGAAGAAATTAGGAAAGAAGAACCCCAGACTGATCCCAACCAGTACAACCGTTGCTGGTTTCACTGGAGACAAACAGATGGCTCAAGGTATTTTACCCATCAACTTGAGTGTGGGAACCACGGACTGTATGACTGCATTCTTCGTTATCAACAGCAATGCTAAATACAATGCTTTACTTGGTAAGGATTGGATTCACACCAATAAGTGTGTGCACTCCTCTCTACATTAGAAAATAATGATGGCTTTGGGCAGTGGAAAGACAGAGGAGATCAATGCAGATCCTCAACCCTTCATAGCTTGTGCAGATTTTGCAGAGGCCAAATTGTATACTGAAGGAGTAGCACCACTCAGTATACTGAGAAAGCCTGATGGATCGGCCGAAGTGACGGCTGATGAAGAATTATCACACCTGAAGCACTTAGTCCAGGAAAGTGCTGATGAAGAGTTTGTCGTTAAAGATGCCAATGATGCCTAGTTGTAGGCAAATAAATGGAACGCAGGAGGCCAAATCTCTGGCTTTAATTAAGTTTTCAGTATTGGACATACGATCAATAGTCCAGAAAGTGCAAGAACAAGAGAAATAAGCCATGATAATTGGTTGGAAGCAGTAACAGTAACAGGTCAAATGTTTGGCCTTGGATAAATAATGTGCTTTGGATATTGAAACAAAAGTTCAAGAGATACAGGAGGAAGATGCCTTGTGGACAGGCTTTGTCTATGAGAAGGAGGGTAAGGATGTCGGACCAAAGAAACTAGGAACAGGACGAAGCAAGGAAATTGCTTCGAAGTCAGAAGGAATCAAAGGAAAAGTGTCAATGAGTTCTCAGGTACAAGGCCCTTGGAAGAAGTGGACTTAGGGGAAGGTTCTATACAGCAGCCCACCTATATAAGTGCTTGTTTGAATGCTCTTGACAGGGACCAGTTGTTGGTGGTCTTAAAGAGATACAAAGACTATTTTGCATGGTCATATAATGAACTACTAGGATTGGATAGGTCATTAGTGGAACATAGGCTCCCTATGAGGCCTAATTTCAAGCCATACAAACAAAAACCAAGGAGAATGAGCCCTGAGGTGATTCAGAAGGTCAAAGAGGAAATTCTTAGGCTCCTCAAGGCAGGCTTTATTAGGACAACCAGGTACGTTGAATGGTTATCCAATATTGTACCTGTGGTTAAGAAGAATGGTAAAATGACGGTATGCATCAATTTCAGAAACTTGAATTTAGCAACCCCAAAAGATGAGTATCATATGCCTATAGTAAATCTGTTGGTAGACAGCTCAGCAGGGCATCAAATTTTATCAATGATGTATGGACACTCTGGTTATAACCAAATCTGTATTGCAGAGGAGGATATCCACAAGACAGCATTCAGATATCCTGGGAATATTGGCACCTGCAAATGGGTTAAAATGCCATTTGGTTTGAAAAATGTTGGGGCAACATATCAACGGGCTATGAACACTATTTTTCATGACCTTATTGGAGGATATTTAGAGTGTTACATTGATGACATTGTAGTAAAGTCCCAATCCATGGAGGAACATTTGTTTCACTTGGAAGCAGCCTTTGAAAGAATAAGAAGGTTCAAATTGAAACTTAATCCTCTCAAATTTGCTTTTGGCGTATCAGCTGGAAACTTCTTGGGCTATGTAGTACGCAAGAAGGGAATACAGATTGATCAGAATAAAGCCAAAGCTATCATTGAAGCTGGGTCTTCACCAAGTAAGAAAGAATTATAAAAATTCCTTGGACAGGTTAATTTTCTTCGAAGATTCATTTCAAATACTGCAGGGAAAACTAAAGTATTTTCTTCCTAATTAAGGCTAAAAGATGATGAAGAGTTTGTGTGGACAGCAGAGCATCAAACTGCTTTTGAAGGAATCAAAGCCTACTTGGCCAACCCTCCAGTGTTGATGCCACCAAAGGGTGATAAGCCCTTGAAGTTGTATATAGCTATAGCAGAGGAGTCATTGGGAGTTTTCTTAGCCCAAGACAATAAAGAAGGCAAGGAGCAAGCTGTTTATTACCTTAGTAGGTTTCTAAATTCTTGTGAATGTAAATATTCTGTTGTAGAAAAGTTGTGCCTTGCATTGTATTTTGCTGCAATGAAATTAAAATACTATCTTTTGCCTATAACTGTCTTGGTAATCGCAACCATAGATTTGGTTAAATATATGTTATCTAGACCCATGTTGAGGGGAAGGATTGGATACTAGCTTTATCAGAATTTCATTTAGAATATGTCCCCCAAAAGACAATAAAATGACAAATTTTAGCTAACTTCTTGGCAGATCATCCATGTCAAACAGAAACCCAAGAGATAATGGAACTTCGTATGGTTAGCATTGAACCATGGCAAATATGGTTCGATGGATCAAAAGCCAATGGTTTAATTGGAATTGGTGTGGTGATTAAGTCAACACAAGGGGTAGAAACCACACATGGTTTCAGAATGGATGAAATTGTTTGCTCCAATAATCAAGCTGAATCTGAAGCCTTAATAATGGGACTACAAATATTTATTGGATTACAAGTTCACGCAGTTGACATATTTGGAGATTCTCAATTGGTAGTTAACCAGGTGAAAGGGATTTTCAAATGTCAAAGTGTGAGCATGTTACCATACTATGTGGTTGCCTTACATTTGCTTTCTTAATTTCAGATAGCAAATGTAACTTATATCCCAAGATTCTTGAATAATAAAGCCAATAATGTGGCTCAGGAAGTTTCAAATTTCAAGATAAGGGATAATATTCAAAGGGACATAAGCCAAACAACATATCAGAAAGTAATACCACCCTTAAATAAAAAAGATGTAGTCTTGGAAGTTAATCATAATGACTTACAAGAACAAGATTGGAGGCATCTAATAATGCAGTATCTAGCTGGCCCATCTCCGAAAGCCAGCAGAAAAATCAAATTGCAAGCTATGCAATACATAATGTATGGTAATGCTCTCTACAAAAGGGGGGCATATGGTTTATTATTGGAGTGTTTAGGTCCAAGGGAAGCATTGACAGCCATGACTGAGGTTCATGAAGGTATCTGTGGTGCTCATCAACTTGGTGTGAAGATGAGATGGTTACTTCTAAGACATTCCTACTATTGGCCAACCATCCTTAAGGACTGCATAGAATATACTAAAGGTTGCCAAGCATCCCAAAGGCATGGCACAATAAGGCATGTACCCATAACTGATCTGTATGCGGTTGTGAAGCCTTGGCCATTTAGATGATGGGCTATGGATATGATAAGGAAAATACACCCATCCTTTTCGAAGCACCATTGTTTTCATCTTAGTGGCTACAGATTACTTCACCAAATAGGTCAAGACTAAACCATATAAGGTAGTGAACCAGACTGAAGTCATTAGATTCATTAAAGATTTGATCCACAGATTTGGTATCCTACAGACTATAACTGTTGATAATGGGACTGTATTTGATGGGAAAATGGTAAAGTCTTTTGTGGCAGAGTTTGGAATTAGCCTTGTTAATTCTACCCCCTATTATGCATAAGCCAATGGTCAAGCTGAATCATCCAATAAGTCTTTGAAAAAAGGAATTTAGAAAGTTATGGAAGATAATCCCAGGGATTGGCATAACTTGCTGTTGGATGTATTGTAGGATTATAGGACTTCACCAAGATCAAGTACAGGAATCACTCCTTATGTCTTAGTATATGGGCATGATGTAGTGCTACCTGTGGAAATTAATGTTAAGTCCTTGAGGGTGAGATGCCAGGATCAGTTAGATCTCGAGCAATACATCATAGTATGTGCTTGGAATTAAAAAGTATAGATGAAGCTAGAATTCTAGCATTAAGTAGCATTCTTCTCCAAAAGAGGAAAGCAGCCAAAAACTATAATAAGAAAGTCAAGCACATCGGTTTTGATGAAGGTGATTTGATATGGAAAACAATACTCCAAATAGGGATTAAAAGCCATAAGTTTGGTAAATGGTCACCTAACTGGGAAGGACCATATCAAGTTCATAGGGTCCTGCCTTTTGGAACATACCATTTGAAAATTTTGAATGGATATATACATCCTAAGAAGATTAATGGCAGATATTTGAAGCATTATTACCCAATTGTGTGGAAGACACGAGGAATAGAATATGTGCTAAATAAAAGAACATGAGAACACTCAAATGATAAATAAGAATTTTTATTTCATAAAGAGTTGAGTACATATAGCCATAGATTGGCCCAAAAGTCAGTACAGTGTTTCAATTATTCTTTTACAATAGATGCTCTGTTCTTGAGGGATGTGAACAATTGAATGGTCGTGCTCATCTCTTGCTTTCGATCGGCCAGCTCTTGGTTAGTAATTTACAGCTTGGTAGTAGTTCGATCTAAAGCTTGATTGACTGCTGATAGCTCCTCCTCAAGTTGAGCCTTCTTTTCCAATAATTGAGCTTGAAATTTGGAGACAGAGGAATGTTGCTCTTTCAGGTCTGACACTTCAGCATGAACTTTAGAAACAAAACTCTGATCTCTCAACAATTTCTCCTCTGCGGTCTTGGTAGCTTGGCAGATGTTGATGTAAAAATCTATGGTGGCTGCTGCTTGAGATAAATGACTTAAAGCAGTCAGGCGAGATTGCTCGACAATTTTGCAGCACTGGAGAAAGCCATTTTTGATTATAGGCCTTTGTAAGGCTTCAAAGGGAATTCTCGAAAAGGTTGTCAGCAGATCCAGGCAGCTATCTAAGTCCATTGAAGGCAAGGAAGCCTTATCACTGGAGAAAGAGCTCTCAAAAATTTCTAGTAGGGAGTCGGCTAGAATTAATGGCTCAGTCTCATTGCTAGTTTTTAGAGAGGTAGAAGGTATGTCAAAGAGACTAGCTAGCCTGGCTTCAAAGATATCCACCTCATCCATTGACATGGAAGGTGCAAAAAGAGCTCTGGTAGAAGGAGGAAATGACTGCATAGGAATAGGAGAAGAAGGTGGAGTATCCTTAGTAGTCTCTATAGTTTTGGCTACCAGTAGGTCGAGGGAAGAGGGACTGGAGCTAGGCAAAGATAATGGACCATGAGTTGGAAAGTTACTAGCACCCTCTCTATGGGAATCAGCTATCATTAAAGAAGAAGTAACGGCTGGAATGTCCTTAGGAGATGAAGGAAAAGCAAGGCTTGAAAGGAAATCAAATTAAGAAGAATTAAAAGACAAATGAGAGAAGTATGGAGTTAAGCCAAAAGAAAGAGATGCAGGAATACTTGACTTCAAGAAGGGTATGGAAAACATGGGACCAAGAGGTGAAAGTATTGCTTGAATTGGCTTTACAATTTAAGGACTTTCAACTTCAAGTGAGATTGAAGGAGTCTTTGTAGAGGAAGGAGGCAGAATAGTCATTCCTACAAAAGAAGAAATACAAAGTAATGTCAAGTCTCAATACCAAGAATTTGACAAGAGAATAGAGGCATGAAAGAAGTTACTTGTTTCAGAAGTGGTAGCAATGATGGGAGAGCTACGAAGGGAATAATGCTCAGCAATGTGCTGCTTTCTCGCAGTTTCCCTTTGGATTGTATCATCAGCAGCAGCAGCTTCATCTCTTAATAGTTGCTGCTGCCGCCTTTTTTTCAGCTCTCTGGAAAACAATTATTTCCTTAGAATGTTCTTGCTCCACTATTCTGACAGCTGCCTCATGAACAGGGTCTTCGACCAAATCAGAAGGAGAGATAGTTATTTTCTTTCTATTTCTTCTTTACAATGGTATTTCTTGCTCTTTCTCAGTCTCTCTCTCTTCAATCTGAGACTCAGATTCCTCAGAAGTAAGTATTAGTTTTCTTTTCTTTTTTCTTTTTTTTTTTGCCTGATGTTTGTCTTTGAGATTGGCCAGAGCTTCAGTTCTTTTGGGAGATTCGTCTTGTGGAGATCCTACAGCAGGAAGTATGAATGTAAAGAAAACAAGCAGAAAAGTCTAAAAGAAAAGAAACCTCAAGATACATACCCTTTTTCAAAGCAGCTCTGGTAACTCTGGAAGGAGGGGGTGAGACTACAGGAATAGTCTTGGCAGTTGTAGAAAGAGAGGGAATGTTCTCGGCTTCTTTTGGTTTAGCCTTAGAAGGCACTCCTAGCCTTATCAGTAAATCATGAGGATGTATTGCTAGGTGCACTTCCATGTTGGCTGTCCACCAATTTTGAAATATTTTCAAAGCCAAGCCAGAGGGGAGGAAGGGGACAAATTCGAACTCACTCAAATATTTCAACAGTTTAAATGTTCCTTCTTCTAGTTTGGATTTGGGTACTCTTAGGTCCTTGGCTGTGAGATGGACATTCGAAAGACTGCAGAGTGGAATGGGAATCCCTTGAGTAAGCCCAAATTGCCTGGCAAACTGGGAAGGACAATATATCTCAGATATGCACTTATAAGCTCGAGGGTTTAAAGTGCCAATAAAAAGTTCCCTTGGCAACAAAATAGAAGCCCACATGTCTTTGTGCGATGGAATGGAATACTGTTTATCGGCCAAGAATGTCTTTAGCCAAATTGACCCCTTATTGGCATCAAAGGGAGAAAAGAAGGTGGCAGTTGGGGAAACAGGGAGTTGGTGGAAAAAAGTAAGATAGTAAATGAAAGAAGCGAGGTAAAGGGCAATCCTAGCATACTTTTCTCCATAAGTGCTAGGATCTTGAACTAAGAATTTTAAGCACTTGGGGTGCAAATCAGTAAAGTAAGCGAAGAGCCAGAGTTGAAGCACCCAGAAGGGACCTCTTTGGTTGATATCAAGAGGCTTCTCATAGAATTGGGAGCAGGCTCTATAAACATGACCTAGAAGATAAGGAGCCAAGGCTATTCGTTTCTTCAAAACAAGGGCCTTTGCAAGTGGGGCAAATTCAGGCATGAATCATTGAGATGATGTACAGAAAAGGAATTTGCACAACTAATATAAAATAAAGGAGAACAGTTCTCGATCGCCCACAGGGCCCACCTTCTTGTTTTCAGCCTTTGCGAAGTCACTAAAAGAGGAATTCAAAGGTGGAAAAGAAAATTTAACCGAAAGATCTGGGTAACTGGGTGTAAAAAGGGTACCAAGGGGTGAAAGCCCTAAGAGATGGCAGATATCAAGAACGGCGGGAGCCATCATACCACAACGAAACTGGAAAAAGTTAAAAGCCATGTTCCAAAAACAAAGAGCGGCAGGAATTAAAAAAGGGTCTTCAGGAATAATAAACCTGGATAGACGAAGGGCATCGGGGATGCAGAGTTCTTGTAAGTCCCATTCTCTTGCAGGCACAACCCTATTGTACCACTCCTCCCACTCAACCCTCAATGTTGGCCAGCAATGGTGAGGTCAGTGCATTCTCCAATTTCCCCAGTCGAGCCCCCCTTCATAGATAAGAAAGTGGTCCTCCAAACGAGGGTACAAAGCTGGAAGTTGACCAGGAGCTTCTCGAAAGATGGAACCTAGGACATATTCTTGTTTGTCACTATGGCGAGGAACAAAGAGGCGTCCGTCTATGGTACTTGACCCATCAGCTTTAAATTTGGCGATCTCTTCCTCAATACATCTTTTCAAAGCCATGGTTGGGCTTATGCGTTCGCCAGTTAGTACTTTCAGTGAAGAAGAATCCATTAGTAACGAGCAGAAGGAATAGAGAATTAGTAGAAGGGAAGCGTTTCTGTATTGAACAAACGAGTGATTTCAGGGCACGAAATAAAAAGGGTTTTAAAACCTTTGTGTTTGGAAAATATATCGTGGAATTCATAAACAAGTACTAAAAGTATAGATACGAAGAGTTTCCATCAATATTGATAATTTTGGAGGGAAACATATCTTAAATACTGATGTCAGTTTCGAAATGAAATATTTGGCTTCGAAACCAGATTTTGGAGCAAAAGTCAAATAACAAACGGCTTCGAAACTAGGAAGCCCGCTGCGAAGTACATTCCACACCTAAGGATGCAAGAATGCTCAAATATTTGTTTACTTCAAAAGGATTGAAAACTTGTTTTAGGGTTTCTTAGTGAGAATAAATCCTTCGAAGCAAAACTTGAAATCCCTCAAAGTTAGGAATGGTTTGTTCTGAGTTCCAAACCAATAGTTGGTTTGATAATATACAGAAGAGATTGCTCTTTTAGAATAAAACAATGCAGTCCTTAAAGGAGGCTTTCATATTTTTGAAAGTATGGACTGTTGTTCGAAGCAAAAATGGTCAACTTGAAACTGATTGATCATACTAACCATATGTTGGATATGATTGAAACAAGTTGTAAGGAGCAAGATTGTTAAATTCGAGGCTCTAATTCTAAAAGGGGACTTCCATATATTGGAATAAGTCAAATTGGTTTCCAAATATTTCATTAAGTGTCAAGTTTCGAAGATAAAATTGAAGAATTTGAAACCATAATTTTGATTGGTTCTGGATAAGTGCAGTAAAATTAGACCTTACCAAATAAAAAATCTCTAAACTTTATTAAGATAAGTATGATTACATCAGAAGCCTTGCCTAGGCACATATTCAAGTTCGTAAAAGTAAGGAATAGAATAAATAACAAGATCATGGAACTTGTTCCAGCTATGGTCAATAAGCTTCTGTTCTTTCTTTATTCTGTCTTCTATCTTCTCCAGGCTAGACTGCTGAAGTTGATATGCTCTTACTTGGTAAAAAAGTTTTTCAGCTTTTATTTCAAACTTTGTCTCTTTCAGCCCTTGTTCTGTCTCGTCCATATCCAAGTCATCCCAGTATGCAGAATCTTTATTCTTGAAATCATCGTATTCATCAATGAGGTTCTCTGCTTCATACCGGGTATGAAGTCGATTGGTTGAGATTTGATCCAAGGATTGAGTAGTGACGACCGAATTGTGATACCAATGAAGGAGTAGTGGGAGTTGGTCCAAGAACATTTGAAGTTCTGCTTGGGCAATGGGGTTGAGAATATGACCCCGGGTCATAATATCACAAGCCCATTGAAAGTTCTTGAGAGGAACATCGTCCTCAAGAACATTGAAGGGCAAATGGGAAAAGGCCGCAAGCAGAAGTTGGGCTTGTTTTCGCTGATCTTTAGTAGGAGGAGATGGAGGGTGATAGGAAGGGAGGAACTGGTCCTCAGAGAGAGTGTGCCTTAATTCCTCCATCCAATGATGGTCTTGTGGAAGAGGAGGTGTAGGAGTTTCCATCTCGAAGGTAGGGGAAAATTGGGGGCTATTAACGATGTCAAGCCAGTTAGAAGAGCAAAGTTTAGCCTTCTGAGCTAAGAATGAAGGGTTATACCCTTGTGCCTCTTCCGGACGAGGAGTGGCATGTACTATTTTCGTAGGCGTGGAAGATGTATACCACGCTACGAGTAGATTGTCTTCCAAACTACGTCGGCGGTCGATGGGCACGTAAGGATAAACCACCGAACTCCGAGCATTAGAAGAGAATTTTAGAGGATCAATGAACTCGACAAAATGATGGTTGACTCGCTCTCTTAATTCCGGCCAGCTTCCCCAACCAGAAGCCCCAGAAGAGGAAGAAGTTGCAGCGTCATCCCACCTAGAAGGCTTTGGGTTAGAAGAAGAGCTTCCAATGTCCATATTTGCAAATTTCTGAATCAAAGGATTGTGGACAATATGTTCGTAATCCAGAGATTGATAATTTGCAAAAGCTTCCATGACTTGAATATAGGACGGTGGGTAAAGGTGGCTAATCAATGCATGAAGATTCTTTCGAGGACGAACGGTATTATCAAACAACTCTTCATATGCTTGATCGAAATAAGAAAAGGTCTGTTTAGCCATAAGAACTGAATTGGCCTTTCCGAATACTGAGATAGTGAGCATGTTCATGAGATAGTGAGCATGTTCAAGAGATCGAAAAGTAGTTAATGCAAATGTTCATCAATAAATGACGATTGTGTTTCTAAAAATGCAAAACCCATGCACGTTCTAAGACGTGGGAAAATACATTGATCTACTAATATCACCAAGTATTGGTTATATTAGTGCGGCGGGTAATGTTGGCTATATATTTTGCATGGGCCAATCATAGTTCGACGCGTGGCAAAATAAGGGCAATACGGGGAGACTATTCAAGTCTTCAATCGTAATCACACACGTGGCAGTCAGTATTGGTTATAATGGATCTGCATAATACTGGATTAGCAAAGGAATTTAAGATGACGTGGTTCTAAAGGTTATTCGTACATTTGAATTCAAAATTAAGAGGGAAGCCTAACTGTAGACATGGCGTAGTGGAGCTAACTGTGAGGAAACATGATCAGCAATCATGGAAGAGTAATTCGACGGTTAGAAACTCATTTCGACGGTTACCACAAGACAGTATAAATAGCAAAGAAGGCTTTAGAATAAGGGGACGAAACTCAGATCCAAAAACCAGTCTATCTTCTTTATTTTTCCTTCCAGTTTTTACATTTCTTATCCTTTCTATTTCTATACTTCAAATTCCTGTACTGCATTTCGTTCATAGGAGTAGTTTTAAGTAGATTGTTGCTGTAAACCTCTATGAGGCTGAATTGGATCATTGTAAGTCTTTCATTTTTACTTAATGAAATGTTGCAATTGTTCTTCATTTAATCATTGTCAGTTTAATTCTCCTAAGTAAAGCCACCAATAAAAGTCCTCTTCATTGAGGCTAAAAGAACTAAAACACAATCGTCTGATAATTGGTTGGTAATTGAATTTCTGTAAGGACTAATTAATCCTTACTGGCACGCTCAAAATTACTGTAATAACCTTCGAAAGTCAAAAAAAGCCAACAGCTTCACAACAATATCACTATGCATTTGATATTTGTCAAGTTGTATTTCAACAATAATAAATTTTACAATATCAATTAATAATACTAAATTAGGATATCATGTGGCAATGTCTCGAAATCACTATATAAATTTTCATATTTTGCGGCTAATACAATTAAAAAAAAAAAAAAAAAACCATAAAAACTCCAAAAAATTCTTCAAAAAATTATGGGACCCCGATCAGGGACTACATTCTTGAGCGTCAATATATCAAATCTATTACTATATTACTTTTAAAATTTAAATATTATTTTTTTAAAGAAAAAAGAATGGACATGAAGTGGTTCTCATGTCAAAATTGACATGAATGAATGATGCCAAAAGTCGTGTCACCTTTTAATACATCGGGTGAAGTTCATATAGTATATCAAAAGAGAGTTGTTAAACTGTCACATTAGATTTGACATATCAAATGAAGGTGTTTTAAGCCTTCAAAAGAAATTTCACACACCAAAATTTGAAAATTTGGATAGAAATGCTTAATTATCACATTTGAATATTAATTTAATCTCTTTTTAATTTTTCTTCTTTTACCTAGTAGGACGTGCTTGGTTGAGAGATTAAGTGGTTAAAAACTGGAGGATACAGCTGGGTCCATATGGCCCAATCTTGCGTTCGGTTGCAAAAAAACATGTCGACCTATATGTTTTTTATTAGGTAAATTACGTTCACCTCCAAAATAGTTTGGAAAAAATTAAATAGTTTCATAATTATGTTAGTTTTATTTTAATAAAATTAAAGTGATTAACTAGCACAATATAAAAATAAATAAGAAAAAATATTTTTTTTAATGTAAAATAAATGATAATATTAGTTTTTTTTTTTAATCTATATCATTAATAAATTACTAATAAAAAATGGACTAAGTGTTTTATGAATTAAAATTTTAAAGAAACTTAATATAATTATGTCAAACTAAGAAGTTTATTGTATTTTTTTTAGATCTAAAAAAAGACTAGTGTGATTTATTCTTTTTAATTTGATGATTGTTTAGTACAATATAAAATTTTTAGATTGCTTTAATATTAGTATTTAAAATTAAATAAAAGATTTAGCAGTATCATAACAATTGTAATATTAAAGAGACAAAGTTATTTTCTTCATTGAGTAAAAAAATAAGTATATATATATTTTCCATTCTAAACAAATATAATACTGTGGGGACATATTTGGTGAATGACAACACGTGGTCAAGGTGGCACCGAAGTGCCAGCCGAGGTGCCACGTGTCCTGGTCTTGGCGCCGAGGTGATCTCAGCTAGGCTGCGGTTACTTGCGAAGATACTGAAAATCGAGATGAATGGATAAGCTATAAGAGTCCTAGAATGAGAGAGGACCTCAGCCTGGATAAAGATAAAACTATTAGGAAGTTTATTTTTATCTATTGGAGAGTCCAGGATGAGCATTAAGCCAAAGTCCAAGAGAAGCTAGGCTTCTATATGGATCAGGTTAGTGCTGACTATAAAAGTAAGGCACCCTCATGAGTCTAAGGTACGCTTTTTGTATTCTGGCTAGTGAGTTAAAGCACTATTTGCTATCTTTGAGAGATAATTGAGTACTGACTTGATCGTCGGAGTGTCCCCGGATTGAAGATCCACTACCAAAGTCTAATCTTTCTGTGACAGGTTGTTCGGGCGCAATCTATTCTGCCGATGTTCTCCAGCTGAGTACCTGTTTAGCACTATGGTCAGAAATCAACACCCATAATTTGGCGCCGTCTGTGGGAAAGAAAGGAGAATAGATGGCCAACGATGGACAGAAAGAGAAGATTGGGGACGACATCTCCACTGGAAGTGGTAAGCACATCGACCCTAACGAGGAGGAGGATAACAGCAATGAAGAAACTCGGGATAAGAATACCGGAGAGAAAGGCGTCGGCCAAGAGGGAGACGTTCCAAAGAAGGAGACCGAGGAGGGTATTATAACGAGGACGACCTGCAGTATGGAAAGATAGATACTTGCGGAGGGACGACGAGATGAAGAGAATGGCAAACAACTTGGCGGACCTGCAATCGATCGTCAATTTCCTGATGCAGAACAACGTCATGCAGCCACCATTCCCGTTACAAGATACGTCGATTCCAGCGGCCAAGAAAGATGCCCAAAAAGGGGGGTAGAAAACAGTTTCTGCAATCCCTCAGCACGACAGGACCAAAGAACATTCTCAACGGTCTTCATGGGAGGTCGGGTGAGGAGAGTTGATGAAGGGAAAGTCTCGGAAAACACATCATACCAAAGAAGCTTATACCAAAGAACATCGGCATGCTCAAGGGAAGGAGCTTTGTTTCGACACGACTGATGGAGGGAGGTCTAAGAGGACTCATAATGACACTGGGAGTAGCGCACCAAAGAGGCTAAAATCCATTGACAGCCGGGCTCCTAGACGGACCAAGGAAGATTTGAGGGACTACCTCCAGAAAAAGAGACACGATGTCGAGGTAACCTCCCCGGTCAAACAGAGAACGCCGTTTTCGGTAGGATTGGACAAATTTGAGGCTCCGAAAAGGTTCCACATGCCGAGATTCCAGATATACGACAGTAAGTCTGACCCTAAATTTCACGTCGGCTTATACCTGAACTCAATGACACTGTACACCAGGAACGAGCTGTTGCTCTACAAGGTGTTCCCTTCATCCTTTGGGGAAATCGTATCAGACTGGTTTCATAAGTTGCTGAAAGAAGTTGTGAAAAACTGGGAAGGCCTAGCCGAGATGTTCGTGGCCAGGTTTGTGACAAACAAACTACAGCTGTTGAGGGTGGACTCCCTGATGGCTCTGAGAATTGGTGAGGATGAAAGCCTTAGGGCCTATGCCAAAAGGTATTATGAGGTGTTCAACCGAATACCAGGGTGCAAGCAAGAGGTGGCGGTCCTGTCTTTTAAGAACGGCCTGAACAACGATTGTCTGCTTTGAAAATCACTAGCAAAGACACTGCCAAAAAGTATGGAGGAACTTATGGCCAGAATAGAGAAGTATGTGAGAGCCGAGAAAGACACACCGGAGACAAAGGCGTCGAAACAAGAGAAGAGAAACAGCTCGCCGAAGTGAGGCCGAGGTAACACCGGATACAACAAGCAAGAGACAGGACTGAGGGCTGCACTAGCAGTCACAACCGTATGCTGAATTTTGGTTTACAAAGTCTTGGAAAGAATCCGGAATCAGCCCCATTATAGAGCACCAAAAAAAATTCCTAGTGAATTTATGGGAAGAAGTCTGGGAAAGCACTGCGCCTACCATAATGAGGATGGGCATCTGACTCAGGGGTGCAGAGCCCTAAAAGCACATCTGGAAGACCTGGTAAGACAAGGTCAGGAAGACCTAGTAGATGAGACCAGGACAAGGGAGGAACAAGCGAGACTACCTCAGGCACCAGCAGCACCACCCCCGCCAGCACCACAACCGTAAGTAGGCGGACCTCGAGTAAACAATGTGATTCACTCAAAGGTCAATGAGAACAAGATATGTGGGGAGACTCAAAAGGTAAAACACTCGCAACATGTGTATCAGGTCCGACAGAAAAGACCTAGAGTAGACGAACACTAGGGACCAATGGTGTCCTTTACTGAAGACGATATAGACATGGTGCAGTATCCACACAATGATGCCCTGGTAATATCCCTCAAGATTGGAGAGTGCCAAGTAAAGCGCATCCTAATTGACCAGGGCAGCTCTTGTGACATCATGTATGTCAGATGTTACAAGGAGATTGACCTTCACCAAGATGATCTGGAGCAGTCCAATGGTCCAATGGTTGGGTTCAACGGAATGCCAACGTGGCCTCTAGGAGCAATAAGTTTAGAGGTGCAGGCTGGCATCAAAAAGGTAAACACGGAGTTCACAATAATTGATACCCCCTCCCCTTATAATGTTATCCTGGGAAGGCCATGACTGCATTCAATAAGGGCTATTCCCTCAACACTACACCAATTATTGCGATTCCCAACAGAGCATGGAATTGAGGAGGTCAGAGGGGATCAGGTGCAAGCAAAGAATTGCTCCATGGCAGCAATAAACTCCACCTACAACGTACGAGGAGCAGAATCAACAGAAATTGAGGAAGAGGACATGGAGGTGGAGGACGTCGACAAAGAACCAACCGAGAAGAGTGAGGAAGCCCTGAAGAAGATCCTAGTCCAGCAAGGGGATGAAGAACGCTTTTTTCTTCTCGGCTCAGGCTTGGCCAAGGAAGAGGAAAAGGAGTTAGAGGCGTTCTTGAGAGCAAACATCGAGGTGTTTGCCTGGACGCCATACGAGATGTCTGGCATTGACCCCGAGGTCACTTGCCATAGACTGAATGTGGACAAGTCGGCCAAACCTGTCATCCAGCGAGCAAGAAGGCCTACGTTGATGCATGTTAAGGCAGTAGAAGAGGAAGTGGATAAACTTCTGGGGGCCAGAGCCATTCGAGAGGTAAACTACCCAACATGGTTATTAAACACAGTTGTTGTGAAGAAGAAGAATGGAAAGTGGAGGGTCTGCGTGGACTTCACCAGCCTGAACAAGGCTTGTCCCAAAGACAATTTTCCACTGCCCAAGATTGACCGATTGGTGGATGCCACTTCAGGGCACGGAAGGATGAGCTTCCTGGACACTTACAGCGGGTACCATCAAATAGCCATGTACCCTCTCGATAAGGAGAGGACTGCATTTATCACCCTAAAAGGGCTATATTGCTATAGAGTAATACCTT
Source organism: Camellia granthamiana (assembly GCA_036172215.1). NCBI lineage: Eukaryota > Viridiplantae > Streptophyta > Magnoliopsida > Ericales > Theaceae > Camellia > Camellia granthamiana. Next base: position 13,790,646 of record CM069915.1, read on the forward strand.
TCGGGTTGAAAAATGCAAGAGCAACCTACTAAAGATTGGTGACTAAGTTGTTCAAACATCTAATAGGAAAAACAGTGGAGGTATACATTGATGACATGGTCGTGAAGACCAAGGAACCTGAGGATCATCTGGCCGACCTGAAAGCAATCTTTGATATCTTGAGGACATTTCGGCTTCGACTCAATGTGTTAAAATGCGTATTTGGAGTTAGGTCAGGAAAGTTTCTGGGATACTTGGTTACCAAAAAGGGCATTGAGGCGAGCCTGGATCAGATCAAGGCCATCTTAGACTTGAAAAGCCCAATATCGAAAAAACAAGTGCAGATGTTGACTGGAAGGGCTGCAACCCTGAATAGGTTCATAAGCAGAAGTTCTGACAAATGAAAACCTTTCTTCAGTTTAGTAAAGAAAGCCATAGACTTCTTATGGAAAAAAGAGTGCGAAGTCGCCTTGGCCGACTTGAAAAAATACTTGACCACAACTCCAGTTCTCTCAAATCTAGTACCTGGAGAGGAGCTGTTCTTATACTTGGCGGTTTCAGAGTATGCAGTGAGTGCAGTGGTAATCAGAGAAGAAAAGGGAGAAGAAATGACAGTTTACTACGTAAGTAAAACCCTAACAGATATAGAAACCAGATACTTTCCCTTGAAGAAACTAACACTGGCTTTAGTAATGACTTCCAAGAAGCTGAATCATTACTTTCAAGCCCACAACATTGTGGTATTAACTGAGGATCCTTTGAAGTCCCTGTTACAATAAGGAGATTTGACTGGCAAGATAGCAAGATGGGCAGTGGTATTGGGCCAATATGATCTGGAATTCAGACCCAGAACAACAATCAAAGGCCAGGTTTTGGCCGACTTCGTGATCGAGTTCACGCCAGGCTCCATTATACATCAAACCCCGTTGGGTCGCGATTTAGGATGTCCAGGTGAATAAGAAGAAACCCAGCTAGGGAAATCAGAACAGAAGAAATAAGAGAAACTCAGGCCGTGTGGTATTTACATCGGCGACTCATTCCGCCTATTTGTTGATGAGAGTTCAAATCGTCAAGGAGCGAGGGCAGGAGTAGTGCTAGTATCGCCAGATGGGCGAATGCTGGAACAATCTATTCGTTTGGGGTTTAAAGCCTCAAACAACGAAGCAGAATATGAAGCACTGATCGCAGGATTGAAGTTGGCAGTAACAATGGAAGCCGACGAGGTGATGGTCTTCTGTGACTCCTAACTTATCGTCAACTAGGCAACAGGCGAATACGCAGCCTGAGATGAAAGGATGATGGCCTATGTAAAGAAGGTGGGCAAACTAGTAACCTTATTCCAGAATTGCCAACTACAGCAAGTTAGCCGAGATGACAACAGCCATGCTGATGCCTTGGCCAACCTGGCTAGTGCAATGAAACCAAGAGAGGCAATGACAATAGTGGTTGACTATTTGTCAGGTCCAAGTGTAGAACCACTGCACACAGAGTATGAAGCAATGTGTGTGGAGATGGGACCAAGTTGGATGGATGCGATAGTAGTGTTCCTTAGAGATGGGAAGTTGCCAGATGATCACAAAGAAGCACACAACACCAGACTGAAGTCAACAAGGTTCAGTCTGACAGCCGAAGGACATCTTTATAGAAGGTCTTTTACTGGTCCCCTTTTGAGATGTGTGCATCCTTCACAAGTTGAAGACATTCTATATGAAATACACGAAGGAGTATGCGAAAGCCACGTAGGGGGCAAGTCACTTGCTCATAGGGCCATTACTTAGGGGTACTGGTGGCCCTATATGCAGAAAGACACTGAAGCTTATGTCAGAAAGTGTGAGAAGTGTCAGAGATTTGCATCGTTGATACATCAAGAAGCAGCAGATTTAAATCTAGTATCTAGCCCTTGGCCATTTGCCCAGTGGGGCATGGATCTTGTTGGACAATTGCCTCAAGCAACTGGACACAGGAAGTTCCTACGGGTAGCAACAGATTACTTCATCAAGTGGGTGGAAGCTAAACCCCTTACAAAGATTCGAGATGTTGATGTGAAGAACTTCATATGGAAGAACATTATCACCAGGTTTGGGATCCCAAGGGCAATAGTAGCAGACAATGGAACACAGTTTGACAGCAAGCTGATCAAACGCTTCTGTACAAAGTACAAAATCAAGAATTATTACTCTACTCCAAGCTTCCCTTAGAGTATTGGTCAAGCAGAAGCATCCAATAAGATTATTTTGGATGGGATCAAGAAGAGGCTGGAAGCAGCAAATGGAAAATGGGTGGACGAGTTAACCAATGTACTCTGGGCATATCGGACTACCCCGAGAAGATCTACTGGGGAATCCCCATTTGCCATGGCTTACGGCATAGAGGTAGCAATCCCATTAGAAGTTGGCATCCCAGGGATCAGAACCCAGGGAGTAGAGAATGGGACTAATGAGGCATTTCTGGCCCGAGATCTGGACCTGTTGGAAGAAAGAAGGGAAAAAGCAACAATTCGGCTGGGGGCATACTAGCAGCAGCTTTCCAGGGCTTACAATAAGAAGGTCAACCCACGAGAGTTCCAAGTTGGGGATCTCGTCCTCAGAAAGGTCGTTAGCAATAAGAAGGATCCCAGAGAGGGCAAGGTTGGCCCAAATTGGGAGGGATTTTATAGAATCATCTCGGTCGTCGGCAATGGGCCATATCGGCTTGAAGATAGTGAAGGCAAAGTGTAGACACCCCATTTTTGACTGTCCTCAAGACTCAGACGTCACCGATTGAGCGCTTGGTGATGTTGCATACTGTGCTCGTTCAGAAGTCTCAGAGTCGCGGCCGTGCGCCCTGCCTCCGGACTTCCGAACTCTCTTTCGTGCCTTGTCTCGGTTTGCGAACTAGACTCGGTTTTCTCTGTTTTCTTTCCTGAGGGGAGGGAATGGCCCCGTAGACTATCTCCCAGTGGCCGTTAGCTACTTTTTATGGCCGTAGGCCATTTCGCCCATTTCGGAGCCCGGTTCCCGGTTTTCGGGACCGTCAGGCCGTGTGCCTCGGTTCGGGACCGCCCAACCATCTCCGATTTCTCCGATTTTTGGCAAGTGCCCCTGTTTTATCATACCGAGGGACACTGGGGCCTCTGATGCCTACTTCGTGGCCGAATGCCACTTTCGGTGCCTGTAGCCGGTTTTCGGGACCCCGAACTGCGTGATTTGGGCCCCAAGCATTCATTTTGCATCGATTTTCTCCGATTTTTGGCAGGAACCTCTGTTTTGTCATTCCGAGGGACACTGGGGTCTCAGATACCCACTTCGCTGCCGTATGCCACTTTCGGTGCCTGCAGCCCATTTTCGGGACCCCGAACTGCGCGGTTTAGACCCCGAGCGTTCATTTCTCATTAGTTTTTGTTCAATTTTGGCAGGTACCTCTGTTTCAACACCAGGAAGATCACTGGGGGGTGGGAGGCCAGAAATTATCCCAGATAACCAATTTCGCTCCTCCGGCGCCTGTTTTGCTCACTTCCGGGCCAATGTTGAACACCCTGGGGATATTTTCTTCCAACCAAAGCTACATATTTGTGATCAGGGGACATGGGAGGACCCTAAAAGTGCATGGTCGGCCAGTAATTGTGCTTTTCATTTTTGAGCCTCTCCTTCAAATGCAATGTTGTGACTCCTGCTTCAGTGTTGCCAATTTCCAACCTTGGATCCCTGTTCTACATACATGGGAGGACACCAAAAAGTGGTGGTCGGCCAGCAATTCAGAGTTTCATTTTTGAGCCCCTCCTTCAAGTTCAATGTTGTGACTCCTGTTTCAGTGTTGCCAGATTCCAATCTTGGGGCTTTATTCTACACACCTGGGAGGACACCAAGGAGTGGTGGTCGGCCAGAAAATTTGGACTTCATTTTTGGGCCCTGGCCGGCCGGCCAGGGTGAGTGGCTGGCCGACCAGTTGGGGTGGCCGGCCGGCCACCTTCCAGAAAATTACCTGGCCGGCCAGCTTTCTGCTTTCCAGCTCTTTACAGCTGTCCGGATATTTTTTGAAAAATATCTCCCCCTCCGGGGGATATTTTGGGAGGGAAATCTTGCCTCCATTTCCCTCCCCTTTTACACCTTTTCTTGCCTATTTAAAGGGCTGCCCTCCTCCTTCCCTAGGGTTACAAAAATTGGTCTGAAGAACCCCTCTCCCAAAACCTCCATTTCCATCTTCAAAAGCTCAAAAAACCCTCAAGCATCTAGGCCAATCCTTCATCAACCCTAAGCACCACCATCACCATCTTCATTCCAGCAGCAAAGGAGTGCTTTTCAAGGGTTAAGAAGCAGCAAATTGAAGCCAAGAAGCAACAAAAGTTGGATCTCCAAGGGTAAGCCTCTAAATCCTTTTTTCTAGCATTATTTTCTATCAATTCTATGCCCTATTTCCCTTTTGTTTTGGGATTTGACCCCTACTGGTTTTGTGCTTATTTTGAGCCCCTCTACAACTTTGTAGAAGGGCTCAATCTCATTTGGTACCTCTATCATACACCTCTTTCAATATCACCCTTTATGCCAATTATTTGCATGCTTTGTTTGGCTTTTGAGTGATCTAATTTCGAGCCTACTATATACTGTGAGTGGGCTTATTTTGAGCCCCTCTTCAACATTGAAGAAGGGCTCAACCATGTTTGGCTTCTCTATCATGCACTTCCTTTGAAATTCTTCTATTTTACCGTAAACTTGCATGCTACTTTTAGCCTATATGCATTTATTTTTGGAGCATGATATAAACTGATTATGGGCTTATTTTGTGTCCCTCTACAACATTGTAGAAGGGACCAATCTTGTTTGGTGCCTCCATGAATGGCCTCTCTTTGTACCTCTCTTTGGCCATGTTTTGCATACCTCTTTGAGCTTACTTGGTCACTGTTTTGAGTCTTCATCAGGCCTACAAAGAGCCTTATTTTGGCCTTCTCATCATGTTTTGTTAAGAGTCTTAGGCCATTTGATGATTGGTTTTGGTACTTCATGTTATATCCCTCACATTTTCTGTAAAATTGCATGCTTTGTTAGGCTTGCTTAGCCTCTGTTTTCAGCCTTCATCAGGCTTAGAAAGTGTCTTATTTTGGCCCGTTCTTCATATTTTGTTGAGGGTCCAAAGTTGTTTGGTGTATGCTTATGGTACCTTGTGTTATAGCATATTTTGGCCTTGATTGTGCCATATCTATGCTCACAATTTGGCCTTGTTTTGTACTGAAAAGATGCTATTTTTGGGGCTTCCTTGCTACTGTTTTTGCTTTCATGTACCGATTTTTCATGTTTAGCATAGCCGTAGGCCATTTCGGGTACTTAAAATCACATTTCGGGATGATTTCATGCATTAATTGTCATTTCGTATCATTTCGGGGCTGTTTTCCCCTTTATTTAGCTGCTGAAATTTGGTTTGCATGCTTGCATATCATTTTCTATGTCATTTCACGCCTTAGTGCATTGCCTCGGTTTGCGTGCCCGTGGGTACGCACTTCGAGGCACTCCGTTTTCATTCATCGGCAGCCTATGTGAGTGAGTTGAGGCTCTCCCATGTTGGTGTAAGCCCATCGTGGCATTCCGTATGCCATTTCATTCTATTTCATCATTGCCTCGGTTTGCGTGTCTGTGGGCGCGCATTTCGAGGCACTTCAGTTTTATCCGATTTGCATTTCATCATTGCCTCGGTTTGCGTGCCTATGGGCGCGCATTTCGAGGCACTTCAATTTTATCCGATTTGCATTTCATCATTGTCTCGGTTTGCGTGCCTATGGGCGTGCATTTCGAGGCACTTCAGTTTTATCCGATTTGCATTTCGTCATTGCCTCGGTTTGCGTGCCTGTGGGCGCGCATTTCGAGGCACTTCAGTTTTATCCGATTTACATTTCATCATCGCCTCGGTTTGCGTGCCTGTGGGCGCGCATTTCGAGGCACTTCAGTTTTATCTGATCTGTATTTCATCATTGCCTTGGTTTACGTGCCTGCGGGCACGCATTTTGAGGCACTTCGGTTTTATCCGACTTGCATCTCACATCGTGGCCTCGGTTTGTGTGCCCGCGTGCACGCTTTTCGAGGCATCTCATTTTCATCTCGTTTTCATCCGAATTGTGCATACTAGGTTGTATCTTAGATTGCATTCATGTATTACCTCGGTTTGCGTGCCCATGTGCACGCATTTCGAGGTTACTCATTTTCGTGGCATTGTGTATGTTAGGATCGCATATTAGCTACATTTCATGCATACCATGCATATTGCATCGTGTTCGGGATAAGAGTTAGCCCGGGCACGGGAAACGAGGCACGTTTCGTACTCCGAGTGACGGAATGGGTCTCAATTCCCAAGTCACCGACACTCCGGATTACCCATGATGGAGTTAGGTTTTGTTGTAGCATTCATCTACATTCATCCTATATTGAGTTGTGCAATTCGGTTCCTCGGCCATCATGCATCGAGATGCGTGATTGGTGGCACGAGGATCGAGGCATGCATATATTTGTGAAATACATTGCTATGCCCTTTTCCTGCTCTCTGTTGCAGCAAAATGAAGAATCAGCAACTTTCCGGAGTTGGGCACGCATTTCGAGACACATCGCAAACAGAGGCTAATTGGGGCATCCTAGTGGATTTCAGCGCCAAGACAACCCAACATGCATCATTCATCAGAATCGAGGCAGCCCCCTGGGCTGTATGCCAGTTTACAGTTTTTCGTAGTTAATTTGATAATTAATTAGAAATCTGTAATATTCTTTTATTCGGGCTGTATTATTCTTTTATTTCGGACTGTATATTTATTCGGACCCTCTGCGCGAGGGCAATGCTGTAATAAGGGTGTGTGAGTGTGATGTATGTCTTCCAACCCCCATTTCTTTCTCCCTTTTATTTATCTGTTTACGATGGTTAGATATAGGGCATATTTCAATTAGCATACAGTATGACAGCATGTTTGCATCATTCATCTGTTTTGCACGCACCGGGCTCGGCGCATCATACAAACTGCATCTGTATTTCAATTCCAAGTTGAGTACTTGATAGCTGTTGCATCTCATATGCCATATTTAGAATAGCCGAGCCTGCTATAGTTTGCATCTTTGCATGTGTTGCATTAGACATTTCAGTATGCTTAGGTCCATACACGGATTTCTAACAAGTTTCTGTTTTGGCTTGGAGTACTCGGTGAGTTTTATGCTTTAGCATCTTTGCATGCGTGTGAGTGTTGCCATGATTGCATGCTTACCATGAGGCTAAATGCTTATGTGATATAATTGCCTTGAATGCCCGTGGGTGAAGGTTGAGTTATCTGGAGTGGAACAAATCATTGACTGTCTGTTTTAAGCCCACTAGATAGTGGCAAAATCATTGTTTTCTTAAAGCCCACCGGAGGGTGGCAAATCCGCATTTTAGCCTACCTGAGGGTAGCACCATCAAACCATTTTCAAACAAACAAATGTGAAATGTTTTGTTCCAATTCAGGCGATTCAGTCTATACTTGTATGCTGTGCGCATCACATAGTAACCTAGGCTAATAACCGGAATAAGAACTCACAATGTTTTCAAAATCAGATATCATGGTTAGTAGAGGCCGGTCTTTGACCGGGCGAGCGGGGGTGCTCACGATGTGACCTTCCCCAATCGTACCCAAGTTCCCGAGCCAACTTTGGTGATGACGGACACGTGGCCTTTGGCACCGAGTTAGGGTTTCCTAAATTTCCCATTTAAAAAATATTTAGGTGGCGACTCTGTTATCTGGCAAAGCAGTCCATGTTTGGCACTTCTTTCAAAAAATCTGTTTTTCTTCAAAACGATTTGCCAAAGTTGGACTCTTTGGTTCAGATTTAGAACCGCAGCAAAATCGAGTCCGAACTGTAGCGAGGTCCCTCGCGGGCAATGTTACAGTTTCTGGCGACTCTGCTGGGGAGTTAGAGAACTTGACTTGAACTCATGATATCTGGTTTTGCCTACATTTGTGTGTTTCTTTGCATTGCATTTGCATTGGTGCACCTAGGACACCGTGTTTGCCATCTGCTATTCCTGAGCGGTTTGCCGGAGGCTTGTCTTGTCAAGGCATGTCCATAAGGCTGACTGGTTACAGGCTCTGCCAGTATGGGAACACAAACCCCGGTTTTACCGGGGCACCCTTTTTGACCATTCGACCTAGTGCATATTCGGATCCATAGTGACCATTCCAAACTAGGACAGGTTGCTTACCCGTTTATAGGTTGTTTGAAACCGCTGCGTGCGTAATGAACCCCTAGTTCCTGACAAAATAGGACAGGGAAACCCTACCCCAACATAGGGGTGTTTTGGTTCTCACTTATCTGCTATGTGCTTGTTAGAGTGCGTCTCTACAGGGAATGCATGTATCAGTTGAGTTTGGGCATCAGGCCTACGGGCATCAGTCAGTATCTGAGAATCAGTTGTATCAAGTTGAGTTTGGGCATCAGGCCTGCGGGCATCATTCAGTATCTGAAAATCAGTTGTCTGCAGATATCGGATTCAGTTCAGGGGAACAGTGATACAGGAATAGTGATCAGTAGTTGAGGACAGTGTATTTCCAGCTTATTAACTGCGTGTTGTATGCCCGACTGTATGTTGTGTGTATTTAAATTAAGCCGTTATGCTGTCCGTTTTTCTGGTCATTTATTTCTTTTTGCTTTATTATCTTTTTGCTAGGGGCAGTTTGTGGCACGATTGCTTCCGAGCCAGTCGATACTCCCCAAGCAATTTGGCACGAGGTCGCCGACTCAGCCGATCCGAGGATCTAGTTGACGGACATCCAGTGTTCCGTTCTTTACCCCCAGTCACCAGAAGAAGGTCGAGAAGGCACAATGTGTCAGAGCACGGATCACCGGAACAGCAGTCTACTCTAGTGTCAGACAGTCGGGTTGAGATTCCTGTTTCTGCTATAGAGATACACTTGCCGGTTATTCAGATGGAACAACAGAATACAGCAATGGAGGCGATGATGCGCCAGATGAGTGAGAGCATGAAACAAATGCAAGATGATGCTATCCGCCAGGCGGAATTTTCTAAACAGCAGGCCGCTGTCATGGCCCAGCAGTCTGAGCTGATCACCAGATTACAACAGCAGAATGCAACATCTACTTCACATCAGGTCCCTTCTCCACTAGGGGCGCATCAGGTTCCTCCTCCGCCAGGAGCTCCACTACCTGAACAGATACCTACGGGTCAGAATGCCCCTCCAAACCCCCAGAATACCCAGAATGCCCAGAATACCCTCCCAGATCCACAGAACGCTCCGCCAAACTTCCAAAACACTCAAGAGGACACGAGTCTTCCAACGGGGCTGGCTCCGCCCCCACTTCCACCGCAACTGTCCAAAAATCTTACACCCAACCACCCGGACTCTCCATTCGAGTTCGAGGTGGACCAGACAGCTCTGAAATTGAGCAAGTTGGAAAAGCTCTTCAAGAAATCACAGGGGGTGAAGGCCATCCCAGATATTGAAGACGGCTACACTGACGTGGCCGTAACATTGCCGGACAGATTTAAGATGCCCCAGATCGATCGCTTTGATGGGTCCGGGGACCCCATGGTTCATCTACGGCTGTTTTCAGACATTTTGCGGCCCATGGGCCTAACTAGACTACAGAAACTCTCACTGTTTGGCCGAACCCTGTCAGGAGTGGCTGCCAACTGGTATGCAAAGTTGGATAATGATGTCAAGAGGAATTGGGATGAGATGGCCGAGGCCTTCGTTACGCAATATTCATATAATACTCAGATCGAGATTACAACACGTGATCTCGAGACAACAAGGCAGGAACAGAAAGAGACTTTCTCTGATTTTGTTACTCGGTGGAGAGCCAAGGCATCGATGATGACCTTGAGGCCAACTGATAAAGATCAAATTCGGATGATTGTGCGCAATCTCCAACCAAGGCTCATGCAGAAAATGATTGTAGTTCCCTTCCCCACCTTCACAGACTTACATGATATGGGGGTGCAAATTGAGGATGCCATGAAGCAAGGGTTGATTGACCAGGATCGGGAGCAGCCCCGAAGAACATTCAACCGTAACAACAATGCGGGCCCGAGCGGCTCTACCAATGCAAGAACTTCAGAGGTCGGAATGGTCACCACCAATCCCCCTCCCCAACCAAGGCCCGCAGCGGCCACACCTTTTTCTGATGCATCTGGGAGCAGTAACCAAGCTTCAAGATACCAACCCAGGGGTCAACGAACCTTCTCTCCATTACATATGCCTTTGACCAAAGTCCTCGGGTTCTAGTCAGAAAGGGCATCTGAAACCCTTGGAACCGAGGCCTCCTCCAAATCCACTCCCCCCTTCCCATAACCCAGCCAAATATTGCAAATACCACCAGCAGCATGGTCATGATACCGACCAATGTTACAGGCTGCGTCATGAGATTCAAGATCTCATCGACAAAAACATCATTCTACCTCCCGAGAGACCCAACGTCACAACTAACCCACTCCCAACACATAACCAAGATCCACCCAAAAGAATCAATCTCATCCAAACTGGGGACGTGTTTTACGACCCTAGTATCTACATTACATCCTCCCACCTACCCAAGCCAAAGGTGATCTTTCCTGATAGCACTGACTTGTGCATGATGGACACCTCCACAACCCGACCTGAGCCAAAGGTGGTGACCACCGAAAATGGAACGGGGCAGGCTTCCGAGGAGAGCAAAACTGTTAAGTCTAGGGTAGAGCAGTCTAAGAATTTAGCTGGCAGAGCTTATGATCCGAGTGGATATATCTTGTCGATGAGCCAGCCTAAGCTGAGTGTGGGGCCGCCGGAAGAGGTTGAATTGTGTATGATCCGAGGGGACAAACTTGAATCAGTGGGGGATGATCTGACGACGATGGAAGAGGACTTCGCCAACCTCCAATTTTTCAACAACCAAGAATCAGCGGATGCAACTATCAATTGGTTCGAATACGAAGAGTCAGCGGAAGTCGTCGGGTGGTTAGATGATCAGCCAGATATTGTACCATTTGTGGCCGGAAGGGCCGAGGGTCAGATTGAATTGCCGGAGAGCGCCGGTACAAAGAATTCCGCTCGGGACCAAGACATTTTGAAAACTGAACAATTAACGTTGGAGGAACAAGAAAAGAAGTGGGATTCTGAGAGGATCCGAAAAGCGAAGAACCATGAGGAGGGTGAGAGTGCTGTGAGCACAAAAATTGAACGTGCTGTGAGCATGTGGGAGGAAAATGCTGAGAGCGCAAACAAGCTGGAACCAGACAGGTGCCTGTTAGATGCTAATGGAATGTGGTGGGAAGATGACGACTTGTATCTCGCCCACACAGACGAAGATTGGGCAGGTGGCCAACCAGACAGCACCTGGTACCTCGAAGAGGTGGACCATATGACTAGAAGTGGGCGGTATTTCAAGCCCCCACACCTTGATCAACCCGAGGCATCAGGGAAAGATAAAGAAGCGGAGAAGCAGAGGGAGAGGCAAGTTGAAGAAGAGGCTGTATTGAAACAGTTAAAGAAAATACAAGCAGACATCTCCATCTGGGGACTGCTTATGGCTTCAAGGGTGCACAGACAGGCTGTCCTTTCTGCTATGGACAAAGCCAAACTCTCTATCGAAACTACGCCAGAACAACTAGTTGGGCTAGTCTTTCCGGGAGGAGGTTCCCCGGCATTGACCTTTTCAGACAAGGAGCTGCCGCCTGAGGGCGTGGATCATAACAGACCCCTTTACATCTCTGTAGAATGCAGGGACAAATGGATTCCGGTAGTACTTGTTGATACCGGGTCCGCTATTAATGTCTGCCCGGCCAGAACGGCGTACGCAATTGGGTTAAAGCCTGCGGACTTCACACCGACTACTCAAGTGATCAAAGCCTACGACAATACAAGTAGGGATGTCCTCGGGACAGTAAAAATCCAAACCAAGATTGGGCCTGGACAACACGAGGTAGATTTTCATGTCTTGGAGGTCCCTGCATCCTTTAACATGCTTTTGGGGCGACCCTGGTTGCATCAGGTGAAGGCCGTCTCATCTACTCTACATCAAATGGTGAAATACCCCTATGGAAAGGGAGTAGCCATTGTTTTTGGGAATTCATCAATCCATCCTCCTCCGGAGGTATCTACGCCAGTCCTGGAGATCGAACACGGCATGGAAGACATGTTCATATCAGGATTTACTTTGGCTGAGGCCCGGGTGGTGCAAAATATTATGGCTGTGAATGAGGGTGTGTATGTCAGCGCTCAAGCCGTCTACCTCATGAACAAGCTACAACATATCCCTGGGATGGGATTGGGAAGAAGCGGCAGGAAAGGAGTCGCAGCGTTGGCCGAAGTGCCACACAATCCACATACCTTTGGACTGGGTTATCTGCCCACCAAAGAAGATTAGGCAAGGAAAGGGAAGGAAATGGCCGGCAGAGCCAGAGCGAAGCAGGCTGGGAAGCCTTTTGATCTAATGCATAGGCCCATCCAGGGTACCCTGAACGGACGCTTTGTCCGGGAGGGGGAAGATTTTCCATTTTGCGGCTTCCCAGAGCCATGGTACAACGCGGAGAGGAAGCGCGTACCAGGTTTCGAAATCTTCTTCGACCTGCAACTATCTGGGGATGACGTTGCCACAGAGCAGACAGACCCAACAACTGAGGCTGAGCAGAATAAGGCAGAGGATTCTGAGGGCACGGAATTGGAAATGGGGGGTAGCACTGGCATGTCTCCTCTCTGATCCTGCCGATCGACCAAGATTGCTTGGGGAATAACTTCATGGTTTCCATGATTGGGGATGAAACGGCTATGAGCCGACCAGCAGCTATCTTGGACGCATCAATCGCACCCTCCCTCACTTGGCAGTATGAGGAGGGGTTTTTGTCCAGCAGCACCGGGTCAGGTAGTGAGCCGGAGTCTGATTCCACCGAGTCTTGTGAGTCGGAATCAGATTCCAGCTCGACTGAGTCTGAGTCTGGTACTCCTGGGGGTGTCAACCCGGATGCCACAGTTCTGTCCAGGTCGTCTTTTTCCTTTTCATTTGAGTCTGTTGTAACCGATGAATTGGACGATTTGGATGTACCTAATGAGAATGAACTGTCTGTGGTTTCCGTATTTTTCTATGCCCCTGATTTATTGTATTAATTCAGACTTTCAAAACTTTGATGAAAACGAAGAGGACGAAGTTCCTCCGGTTTTACAACGTTTAATTGAGCAGGAGCAAGAGAGATTTGTTAAGCCATTAATGGACGAAATCATTACCGTGAACATTGGTACTGAGGAGGACCCGCGGCTGGTCCAGATCGGGTCCACGTTGTCTTCAGAGGAACGCGAGCGCTTAGTCGCTTTATTAAAAGATTTCAAAGATGTTTTCGCGTGGTCCTACGAAGACATGCCTGGAATCGATCCTGAGATTGTACAGCATCGGATCCCCCTTGACCCCGAGGCCCGACCTATCAAGCAGAAACTCAGAAGGATCCGCCCGGATTGGGCTCTTAAGATTAAGGAAGAGGTCACCAAGCAAATCGACGCAGGCTTCCTGCAGGTATCTGAATATCCGACTTGGTTGGCCAACATTGTTCCGGTGCCGAAGAAAGATGGCAGGATCCGGATGTGTGTAGACTTCAGGGATTTGAACAGAGCTAGTCCGAAGGACGACTTTCCCTTACCGCACATCGATGAGTTGGTAGACTTCACAGCAGGGCATGCATTGCTCTCATTCATGGATGGCTTCTCAGGTTACAACCAGATAGTGATGGCACCAGAAGATAGGGAAAAGACTGCATTCACCACCCCGTGGGGGACATACTGCTACCCGGGGTAATGCCGTTTGGGTTAAAGAACGCTGGAGCTACTTATCAACGGGCCGCGACCACAATACTACATGATATGATCCACAAAGAGGTTGAGGTGTATGTGGACGACATGATTGTCAAGTCCAAGGAAAGAGAGGGCCACTACACCGCCTTGCACAAGTTTTTCCAAAGGATCAGGGAATTCAGGTTGCGGCTAAACCCTCAGAAATGTACGTTTGGTGTTACAGCGGGAAAAATGCTGGGGTTTCTGATTACACAAAGGGGCATCGAGGTCGATCCTTCCAAAATCAAGGCCATCTTAGAAATGCCACCACCAAAGACTGAAAAAGAGGTGCGAGGCTTTCTGGGTAAAGTGCAATTCATAAGACGGTTTATTTCAAAATTAACCTTGACTTGTGAACCACTTTTTGGTCTTCTGAAGAAAGGCAAGAAATTTCAATGGGACGGCCGATGCCAAGCTGCATTCGAACAGATTAAAGAATATCTACAGAACCCACCCGTTTTATCACCACCAGAACCAGGGAAACCGTTGATTTTGTACCTATCAGTGACTGAGACCACGATGGGCTGCATGCTTGCACAAGAGTCAGAAGACAGGGTGGAGAGAGCCATCTACTATCTGAGCAAAAAGATGCTAGAGTATGAAACTCGTTATACACCGCTGGAGAAGGCTTGCTTAGCTTTGGTATGGGCTACCAGGAAGCTGTGGCACTACCTGTTAGCTCACTCCGTAATGTTGGTTTCACGACTCGATCCCATCAAATATCTTTTCGAGAAACCAGCACTTACGGGTAGGCTAGCTCGTTGGTTGCTGTTGCTCTCCGAATTTGATTTAAAGTATGTCACACGCAAGTCAGTAAAAGGAAGAGCAGTAGCAGAGTTCCTTGCCGACCACCCGGTTGAGGGGGATGAAGCAGTTGAATACCTGTTCCCAGATGAAGCAATTCTGCATATCGACGAAGAAGCCTGGATGATGTACTTTGACGGAGCATCAAATCAACATGGGTATGGGATAGGAGTGTTGCTGATAGCACCCGACGATTCCCGTATCCCTCTAGCCTTCAAACTCCGATTCAAAGTCTCGAACAATGAGGCAGAATACGAGGCATGTATCGCTGGTCTAGAAGCAGCCCTGGAACTAGGGGCAAGACGGTTGGATGTCATTGGGGATTCAAACCTTGTTGTGTCTCAAGCTAAAGGAGACTGGAAAGTGAAAGAGGAAAAGATGATGATGTATCACCAAACCTTGGATTTGCTGATTCCTCGGTTTGAGAAGCTAAGTTTTACTCATCTACTCAGGGAGAACAACAGGTTCGCAGATTCTTTAGCAACTCTATCATCTATGATAGACATCCCGCGTGGAGTCCGAATGCGTCCGATTATCATTGACCAGAAATTTGCACCTGCCTATGAGTCAATTGCAGCCATAGATGAAGTTCAGGACGAACACCCCTGGTATTACGACATCTGGAACTTCTTGGAGAAAGAAGCATACCCGCCAGGGGTAAACGCCAAAGACAAAAGGGCAATCAGGAGAATGGCAGTCTAGTTCATCATCTGCGGGGGTAAACTGTACAAACGAGGTCATCTGGGAATGCATAAACTGTGTGTTGATGCCGAAGAGTCGAAGCGTCTAATGGAAGCCATCCACGGGGGAGAATGTGGTGCACACATGAATGGGGTAATGTTGGCAAGGAAGATTCTTAGACAGGGTTATTACTGGTCCACCATGGAGGAGGATTGTATTAGTTTCGTCCGGCGATGTCACAAGTGTCAGATCCATGCAAATCGCATGAACATCCCGTCGTCAAAGCTGTACAACATGACTTCGCCATGGCCGTTTTCTGTCTGGGGAATTGATGTAATCGGAGCTGTTACGCCAAAGGGGTCGAATGGGCATGAGTTCATCTTGGTAGCGATAGATTATTTCACGAAGTGGGTTGAGGCCCAGTCTTATGCGGTGTTGAAGGCTTCACACGTCACAAAATTCATCAGAAACAACATTATCTGTCGCTACGGAGTCCCAAATGAAATCGTTTCAGACAATGGTTCCCACTTCAAAAAAGAAGTGGTAGACTTGTTGGAGAAATACAATGTGGCTTTTCATAAGTCGTCTACTTACCGGCCGCAAACTAACGGAGCAGTTGAGGCCGCCAACAAGAATATCAAGCGCATACTACAGAAGATGGTGGAAACCTACCGGGACTGGCCAGATAAGCTGCCGTTTGCTTTGTGGGGTTACAGGACTTCAATCAGAACTTCTACTGGGGCGACTCCGTACTCATTGGTTTATGGGATGGAGGCCGTTTTGCCTATCGAGATTGAAGTTCCGTCATTGCGAGTATTGGCCGAGTGTCAAATAGCCGAAGCAGATTGGCAGCAAAACAGATTTGAGGAACTCATGCTTTTTGATGAAAGAAGACTGAAGGCACTGTACCACATTCAAGGCTATCAACGCAGAATCGCCCGGGCTTTCAACAAGAAGGTTAAGTCCAGGAACTTAAAGGAAGGAGATTTAGTACTCAAGGACAACCGAGCTCCCATCCACGACCCAAGGGGCAAGTTCAGACCTAATTGGACTGGTCCCTACATCATCAAGTCAATCTGGTCAGGTGGAGCTGTGGTTCTGATGGATTTAGATGGCTTAGAGTTTTCTCAACCGATCAACATGGACAAGTTGAAGAAATACTACCCCTGAGAGGCTCGCTAGGCCGAAAACCCGAAAGGGCGACCTAGGCAAAACTCAGAGCATAGAAAATTTGAAATTATAAAAACTGAGCTCGCAAGGTTGAAAACCCGCAAAGGGCGGCCTTGGCAAAAGTTAGAGCGCAAAAGGAGAGTAAAAATACCCGAGCGAACCTGAGCCTGAACTACGTAAGGCTTGATTCCCATCTTTGGGATACGTAGGCAGCTTCATCCTGAAGTTCAGCCATAAACATTTTCCCCGATCAGCTTTGTCCGTTTGATCATCTAGGTCATCTTTGTCCATCAGCATTTATCGCAATCTCCGGTACAGTGCTATTCAAACTAGGGGCAACTTTCCGTTGCAATGTAGTGCTGCGGTATCATTTCAAACTAGGGGCAACTTTCCAGTTGCTAAGATCCGGGGTTGTGCACCTCAGTGACAGATCTCAGGCGTGTCCAGTTCTGATCCATATCGAAAATAGTTTTGAAAAGTTTTAATAAAAGTTGACTTTGTTCAAATTAATCTTTTTACAACTAAGACCATTTTTGGACCGAAACGGAAAATTTTCAGTACCACAACCTTCAATTTCATTGATTTCAAAACAGAGTTCTCTGGCTCTTGCATACAATTGAGGTTGCTTTTTATTACACTCGTAACGAAAACTTGAAAGTACTAATAAAGCAATAAATCTGGGGCATAGTCAAGTCAGGCGTCCCTGCGCCCCCTGCCAGAGCTAGTTGAGGCCTCCGATGCCAACCTAGGCCCAACCTGTGCTTCTTCGTTAAGCCAATCCCAGCACTCGTCAGGTAAAGTGTGACTGAAAGCAGGGGCAGGGAATAGGAGCTCTTTGGTCCTCCAAGCCGTAATGTGTCGGGCAAGATGTGCACCTCGAACCGGGAAAGCGACCGGATACTCAATTCCCTCCGGAGGACAAGTCTGATCATGGCCAAACTGGCGCAGAATACGAAATGGAAAATAGAATACACAGTGAGTCAAGCCGATCAGACGAATCCCGGTATCCTGGAACATGCTATAGCTCATCGCCGGGAGATTGAGCCAAGGACAGCGCCAAGCAATGTGTTCGGCTGACAAGTTGCACATCCATTCAAACCACCAGCTCTCATCAGGAGCATTGACTAGGCGTTGCCGAAAGAAGTAGCCACGGGCTGAGTAAGCAGGGCAAGAGTCCACAACTTGCAATTTATCCATCAACCATATCTGGGGAGGGATGAAAAATGAGAGAATAAAGAATAGAGAGATGGGCGATGAGAAAAAAGTAAGATGAGGGTTTTGTGAGAATACCCGAGCCTGAGGGCCGAGTGATGTGAGCAAATATATATGTGAGGTAGGGTGGGAAACATTACCTGCAGCAGTAGTGGACTCCCTGCGAACCTGGTCGTCTCCCAGCGATAGAAGGCATCTAGACCCATCAGTGTCTCGGCCAAAGTCATAGCAATACAGCTCTTTCCTTCCTTCAAGCCTTGAGCGACTTCAATCAAACGGATGTTAGCTCCTCCAAAGCCAGAGACAAACAGAAAGTGAGATAGTAGGCACAAACAGAGGGCGTGCTGCCGGAAGCCTTGCCAATGATGGTCATTGCGGTCACCAGCATCGGAGAATCGGTAAATCAGGCTCGGGATATCCAACATCCCATTACAAATCAGGGATCGGGCATCATGCGCGTTGAGACCACACATCCGCCCTAGAGCTTGGGCATGGCCAAAACGAGACTGGGGCAGGACCTCTTCCGAGCGTTCAGATTCCATCAAAATTTGGAAATCTTCAAAAGTAGGACATACCTCTTGCCCGCCAAAGCTAAATACGTGCGTCACCGGGTTCCAAAACCTTGCCGCAGCTTGGAGGAAAGGGAGGTGCAGTGGAGTCCGGCCCAGCGTGAATAGTGCATTCAAGCCGAAACCCCGGAAATTCAACTTCTCCGAGCCATCTAAAGAAGAAATCCAAGATGTGAGATTTTCTGCGAGAAATGCCTCCATTTTTGTGAGGAAAGGCGATGAAATGAATAAGTTCCGAGGGAGGGGCTTTTATAGAGGAGCAAAACACCATTCAAAGGACACGTGTCAACATTCTGGGGGTTGCGGGGGAGGTGGCCGGCCGGCCATCTATTCCGGTAGGCCGGCCACCCTCCAATCTCTTGCTGCAAATTGTTGTCGGCCTCGCGTTGGTCCTGTTTTGCCCGCCGGAAGAAAGTTTAAGACACTTTCATGCATCGGGAATGTCGAAGGTCTCCATTTCTATCAGTTTCGGATACATTCCATTATCCAGATTGTCCGTCTGAAGTTTGCTTTGTTGTATTTTTGCTTATCGAGTTGTTGTTTTGTTTATCGAGTTGTAAGTTTTGTCGAGCTGTCGCATTTTGTGTTTTGACTTGTTAGTTTTTGGTTACACAATTTTGTTAAGTCTTGTCTATTGAGTCGTTAATATTGTTGTATTTTGCTTATCGAGTTGTAGACTTGCTAAGATTCTGTTATTTCTTAGTGAGTCGAGTTGTTTTGATTTGTTGCGTCGGTTCATTACCTGACCCGGTAAATACACAAGGCACATTTTCATTCAATTCCATTTTGTGCAAAATGAAATGATGCGATGCAATGCTGAGAATTTCAAATATAACATCTTTTCAAAAGCTGTTTCATTCCATCATGTTTTACAATACAGTAAAATAAAGGTACAAGTTTTACAGAAAATAAAACTGCCTAGCAATGTGCAAAGTGCTACAAACTACTAGCCAAAAAGTAAAATAAAGCAGGAACTCATATCAGTATCCTCGGGAACGGGAATGAGGAGGCCCTCTCATCCTCTTCTGTGGAATAACCTCTGCACCATCATCACCATCCGGATCAGAGCTGTCATCCTCCGGACCCCCCTCAGCCTCGCCTCCGCTGCCGGAACCAAGACCGGAGCCTCCCTCCCCAGGAGATGTCTCTGACACACGGTCTGCGACCTCTTCCTCCTCATCCTCAACAATGGGTGCCCTGCGTCTGCGAGACGACCCTGCTCCTCGAGCTCCTCGGTAAGGCCTGGATGGCCCAGCTCCTCGAGACCCAGTACCTCGAGCAGGTCTAGCACCTCGACCTCTCTGAGAAGGCCCTGGTGGCCCGCCTCGCGTCGGAGCATATACGGGAGGCATCTGAAAATGAAAAGTGCAATACATCAGTTCAAACATAAAAAACAGGTGCAAGTACAGTATGTGAGTGGGGTGTGTGCCAGATGTGTTCCACACAGTCTATCAGTACAACAGAATGTTTAAAACCAGCATTAACAGAAATGTGATAAATGCAAGAGAGATGAAGGGTACCTGGAAGCCCATGATGGACATCTGTGCCTCTCTACGCAGAACCATCCCCTCAAGTAAGGCTACCACCCCGAGCATCTGGTCTATGTACTCCCGAGGTGGCTGCAGACACAAGCTCAACTCAGCAATAAATAAGCAACTGCCAAAATGTCTGTGTGATAAATGAAAAATGGTGGAATATACCGGTGGTGAGTCAGGATCACTGACATATCTGTGACCAGGCATCGGAGGCTCCATAGGGATCGGAATCGGAGAAGTAGTCCCATACTGCCAACTCGTCAACTCAGTCGGCATATCTGGCCATCCAGGATGATCGAGAGTCGGAGGGATCGGAGGAATCGAATTGCCTCTACCCCTAGATGCACCAGCCCTGCTAGAAGAAGGGATGTCTGCAGCACGAGCGCGACTCGAAGATGGTGTGCCAGTGGGCCTCAGTGGTGGAGCCCGTACTCCCGTCAAGGGGGGCATCAGATATATGCGGCGATAGGTGGCGTAGTTCCCCTCAATGAGATGTAATAAAGCATCGGTACCCTGCATGTCCCTAGTGACCTCCTCAGTAGATAGCCTGTCGGCAGTCCGCATAGTGGGTGGAGGCACAGCAGGAGGGTCCTGAGAATCATACCCCCACACCTGACGCTGAAAGCGTTCCCCCAGGAACCAAGCCCTGCCGACTGGTCCCTCGAGCAGGAACCTATACTGGGAACTAGTCGACCCTCCGGGGTACTGATTCTCGAGATCGTCGCCAAAGACTGCCCAGGGTTGCCAGGTGATCTGCGGATAACCAGTGCATAAATCAATCAGAAATCAAGAAATATAGAGCAGATCAAAGATGAAATGAAAAGAACTGAGAGTTCTGAAACACCTCTGTCGCCCGAACAGTGTCAAAGTACTGTCGCAGAGAGAAGAGAGTCTCTCGAGGCCTCGATAAGTGCTCGCCCTCAAACATCAATGAAAACGGAGTCATAGGAGGTCCTGCCACCTCCATCTCCGGGGCTAATGTGGGGAAATACGCATATACCCATAGCTGAGAAAAGCAGTGTGGGATGTGAATACAAAGTGCTAAAGGCAAAATACAGAGTGCAAAGTGCGCCGTGTGTGCAGTGAATAAATAATGAGGAGCAAAAATGTAAATCAAGAGGACAGAATGTACCTCCCAAGCTCTCCAGTAGCCGCCAAGTAAGTCCCCCCGCATGCGAGAGACTGCGCTCATGTAGCAGTAAAGGGTAGCCAGGCCAGCGCCGCCCCAATCATACTGATTGACCTGTGATAGGTCTACCAGAGCGCTCAGTAGATACAACCCGACCATGTTCCCTCTATCGGCAAACAGAGTGGTGCCAAAGAGGAACATGAGGAAACCACGGGTATACTGCTCGACCTCCTCGGGAGACTCAGGCTCCATCTGTGGCCGCCGGAAATGGGAAGAGAACCAAGTATACCGAACTCTCCCGGTACCTCTGTCTACAGGCGGGCGGGCCCCCAATAGGTGCATCCAAGCAGCCTCCCACTGACCCATATCCTCGTCGTAGGGAATGGGTCCACCGCCTAGGTCTAGGCCGGTGAGCATAGCGAAGTCCAGCGGGGTCATGGTCATATCCCCGGTCGCAGAAAAATGGAAAGAATTGGTGGTGTCCCACCATCTCTCCGCCAGAGCAGCAAATAATGTCCTACTGATAAGGCAGTGTGATAACCCCCTGCAGAATGGTCTGAATCCTGCGAAGTCAACCAAGTCCCGGACAGCTTCCAGAAGCTCGGCATACCATTCCCTCGCGGCAGTGGAGCCATATCCTCGCACTGTGCGAGAGCCAGCCTGCATTTAGAATAAATGCGTGTATCAGCAAATGAAATGAAGAAGCTGTGTGCAAATGAAATGAAGAAGCTGTGTGCAAATGAAATGAAGAAGCTGTGTGCAAATGAAATGAAGAAGCTGTGTGCAAATCAGTGGGCTGCGTGTTCAGTAAATTCGGTATTTGGGCTGCGTGTTCAAATTTCAGAAAATCAGTGGGCTGTGTGTTCACATTGAATTTGGGCTGCGTGTTCAGTAAATTCGGTATTTGGGCTGCGTGTTCAAATTTCAGAAAATCAGTGGGCTGTGTGGTCACATTGAATCTGGGCTGCGAGTTCAGTAAATTCGGTATTTGGGCTGCGTGTTCAAATTTCAGAAAATCAGTGGGCTGTGTGTTCACATTGGATCTGGGCTGCGTGTTCAGTAAATCCGGTATTTGGGCTGCGTGTTCAAATTTCAGAAAATTAGTGGGCTGTGTGTTCACTCTAAATCTGGGCTGCGTGTTCAGTACATCAGAGTTTGGGACTGTGTGTTCTACTCTTAATCAGTGGGCTGTGTGTTCACTCTAAATCTGGGCTGCATGTTCAGTACATCAGAGTTTGGGACTGTGTGTTCTACTCTTAATCAGTGGGCTGTGTGTTCACTCTAAATCTGGGCTGCGTGTTCAGTACATCAGAGTTTGGGACTGTGTGTTCTACTCTTAATCAGTGGGCTGTGTGTTCACTCTAAATCTGGGCTGCGTGTTCAGTACATCAGAGTTTGGGACTGTGTGTTCTACTCTTAATCAGTGGGCTGTGTGTTCACTTCAAATCTAGGCTGCGTGTTCAGAAAATCTGAGTTTGGGACTGTGTGTTCTACTCTTAGTCAATATGTGCTGTGGGCTCATGTTCAAACTTCGGGCTGTGTGTTCGCTAAATCAATGTTTGAGCCGTGTGTTCAATTTCTAACTAATGCGTACTATACATTCACAATCAGGCGATGTATTGTGTGTTCGTGAAATTCAAGTGTTTAAGTCGCATGCTCAGGATGCAGGTACTATGTTGTAAGCTAAACTGTGTGTCTAAGCATGGCAAAGGTACAAAATGCACGAAAGATACAGGAAATAAAGTAAAATACCTCTGCATCGTAGGAGAGGTGCTGCTCCGGTTCTCGCAGAAGGAGATCCCCTGGTACCCGATCGTTGAAATCGGTGAAATGACGAAAAGTGGCTCGCGGAAGCCTATGTACCGCTGGGGCGTATCGATCAGGAACAAAAGGGCGAATCCTCGGGGGCAATGTCATAATATCAAAATCATCTCCGGCGCCGGGAAAACCTCCACCGTGAGGAAAATGACCCGCCATGTCGAGAAATCTGCAAAGAGAAGCAAAAATAAGCAAAATAAGCCAAAATTGGAAAAAGTCAACAAAAGTCAACTCTCGGGAAATGAAAAGTCAACAAAAGTCAACTCCCAGGAAAATCTTCCAAATATTGAGACAAAATTACCTCAAGTGGTGAAAATGAAAAGAGAAGCCCCGAAGTCAAAATTTAGTCGGCTCAAAGTGCTTAAAACTGAAGGATTTCACAGAAACAACTTGTGTGGAAGGCCGGAGGGCGCGTATAAAATGCAGATCTGAAAGAGAAAATGGTTTGGAGAGCAAGAGGAGGAAATTTTGCAGCCTTGGGTGTGATTTCGGAGGCAATGGAGGTGTGTATATATAGAAATGGCCGAAAAAGACCAAAATGCCCCTGCTTTTGGGCAGTGGCCGGCCGGCCACCTAACCTGGCTGGCCGGCCCCCTCTACTTTTTCCCCCTGGCCGATGGCCTCTCCTAGGGCAATGGGCTGGCCGACCATGGTCCTCACCCCCTCCCCTACCTCTCTGCAAATTTTGAGGAAAATCGGAGTTCCCGGGACCTGAAAAAGTTTAAGAAAAGTGCACTTTCTGGCGCCGAATTGCTCCATCGGAAATTCAATTGCAATTTCTGACATGTGTCTTATCATTATTCATCAAAATCAGAGGGTATTTTTTTTTTTTAACATGTTGTGACCTCTCCGGGAGGTGAATCAGAAGCCGCGATCGAGTTGTCGTCGTTGGAATGCGCGTTTCCCAGCTCGTTGTTGCGTAACAAACGGGCATCCTGATTTGTGCTCGTTTTGCATTGTTGTGCACATAACTTGCATTCTCATGAGCATTTTGCATTGTCATGCATGTTTTCTTGGTGTACCATACCTCTGTGCTTGAGCATGCGTTGTCGCGCACGTTCCTTTCTCGCATTGCGATGCAATCACTCGTCGACACTGCGTGTATCAGACTTTCGGAATCACAGGAATCACATTGAATATATATTGTTAGCATATTGTTCTTGTTAGATTTCTCTCTTTTGCAGGCACGATATTGTATGTACGGTTCATTTGAGGCTGGTGCGACCAGACGAATCGCGCAGGTATCGTATCTTCTTCGTGTGAGACGCGACGAGAATTGAATAATTCTCCGCATTCCTAACTGCATGAAATGTAGTTGTTGCTTTGCATTCTTGCTTAAAACTGTTGCATCTATTTGTCAATACTTGCTTCATTACAGCTTGCTGCACTTGCATGATCACCTGGCTCTGTGCATATCATTTGCATTTTGTCCCCTTTGCCTGAAGGCACGCCTGCGGGCACACATCTCTGTTTATCTTGTATGATTGTCTAAGTCTTCGGCCTTGTCAAAAATGGGTCGTCTCTGGGCTTTGACATTCACTCACGTCACTTCTTGACTTCCGAGTTCTGTCAAAGAGGGGCAACTGTAGACACCCCATTTTTGACTGTCCTCAAGACTCAGACGTCACCGATTGAGCGCTTGGTGATGTTGCATACTGTGCTCATTCAGAAGTCTCAGAGTCGCGGCCGTGCGCCCTGCCTCCGGACTTCCGAACTCTCTTTCGTGCCTTGTCTCGGTTTGCGAACTAGACTCGGTTTTCTCTGTTTTCTTTCCTGAGGGGAGGGAATGGTCCCGTAGACTATCTCCCAGTGGCCGTGAGCTACTTTTTATGGCCGTAGGCCATTTCGCCCATTTCGGAGCCCGGTTCCCGGTTTTCGGGACCGTCAGGCCGTGTGCCTCGGTTCGGGACCGCCCAACCATCTCCGATTTCTCCGATTTTTGGTAAGTGCCTTTGTTTTATCATACCGAGGGACACTGGGGCCTCTGATACCTACTTCGTGGCCGAATGCCA
This sequence comes from Camellia granthamiana, assembly GCA_036172215.1. Classification (NCBI taxonomy): domain Eukaryota; kingdom Viridiplantae; phylum Streptophyta; class Magnoliopsida; order Ericales; family Theaceae; genus Camellia; species Camellia granthamiana. The sequence continues at coordinate 13,815,347 of CM069915.1, forward strand.
CTTTCGGTGCCTGTAGCCGGTTTTTGGGACCCCGAACTGCGTGATTTGGGCCCCAAGCATTCATTTTGCATCGGTTTTCTCCGATTTTTGGCAGGAACCTCTGTTTTGTCATTCCGAGAGACACTGGGGTCTTAGATACCCACTTCGCTGCCGTATGCCACTTTCGGTGCCTGCAGCCCATTTTCGGGACCCCGAACTGCGCGGTTTGGACCCCGAGCGTTCATTTCTCATTAGTTTTTGTTCAATTTTGGCAGGTACCTCTGTTTCAACACCAGGAAGATCACTGGGGGGTGGGAGGCCAGCAATTATCCCAGATAACCAATTTCGCTCCTCCGGCGCCTGTTTTGCTCACTTCCGGGCCAATGTTGAACACCCTGGGGATATTTTCTTCCAACCAAAGCTACATATTTGTGATCAGGGGACATGGGAGGACCCTAAAAGTTTATGGTCGGCCAGTAATTGTGCTTTTCATTTTTGAGCCTCTCCTTCAAATGCAATGTTGTGACTCCTGCTTCAGTGTTGCCAATTTCCAACCTTGGATCCCTGTTCTACATACATGGGAGGACACCAAAAAGTGGTGGTCGGCCAGCAATTCAGAGTTTCATTTTTGAGCCCCTCCTTCAAGTTCAATGTTGTGACTCCTGTTTCAGTGTTGCCAGATTCCAATCTTGGGGCTTTATTCTACACACCTGGGAGGACACCAAGGAGTGGTGGTCGGCCAGAAAATTTGGACTTCATTTTTGGGCCCTGGCCAGCCGGCCAGGGTGAGTGGCTGGCCGACCAGTTGGGGTGGCCGGCCGGCCACCTTCCAGAAAATTACCTGGCCGGCCAGCTTTCTGCTTTCCAGCTCTTTACAGCTGTCCGGATATTTTTTGAAAAATATCTCCCCCTCCGGGGGATATTTTGGGAGGGAAATCTTACCTCCATTTCCCTCCCCTTTTACACCTTTTCTTGCCTATTTAAAGGGCTGCCCTCCTCCTTCCCTAGGGTTACAAAAATTGGTCTGAAGAACCCCTCTCCCAAAACCTCCCATTTCCATCTTCAAAAGCTCAAAAAACCCTCAAGCATCTAGGCCAATCCTTCATCAACCCTAAGCACCACCATCACCATCTTCATTCCAGTAGCAAAGGAGCGCTTTTCAAGGGTTAAGAAGCAGCAAATTGAAGCCAAGAAGCAACAAAAGTTGGATCTCCAAGGGTAAGCCTCTAAATCCCTTTTTCTAGCATTATTTTCTATCAATTCTATGCCCTATTTCCCTTTTGTTTTGGGCTTTGACCCCTACTGGTTTTGTGCTTATTTTGAGCCCCTCTAAAACTTTGTAGAAGGGCTCAATCTCATTTGGTACCTCTATCATACACCTCTTTCAATATCACCCTTTATGCCAATTATTTGCATGCTTTGTTTGGCTTTTGAGTGATCTAATTTCGAGCCTACTATATACTGTGAGTGGGCTTATTTTGAGCCCCTCTTCAACATTGAAGAAGGGCTCAACCATGTTTGGCTTCTCTATCATGCACTTCCTTTGAAATTCTTCCATTTTACCGTAAACTTGCATGCTACTTTTAGCCTATATGCATTTATTTTTGGAGCATGCTATAAACTGATTATGGGCTTATTTTGTGTCCCTCTACAACATTGTAGAAGGGACCAATCTTGTTTGGTGCCTCCATGAATGGCCTCTCTTTGTACCTCTCTTTGGCCATGTTTTGCATACCTCTTTGAGCATACTTGGTCACTGTTTTGAGTCTTCATCAGGCCTACAAAGAGACTTATTTTGGCCTTCTCATCATGTTTTGTTAAGAGTCTTAGGCCATTTGATGATTGGTTTTGGTACTTCATGTTATATCCCTCACATTTTCTGTAAAATTGCATGCTTTGTTAGGCTTGCCTAGCCTCTGTTTTCAGCCTTCATCAGGCTTAGAAAGTGTCTTATTTTGGCCCGTTCTTCATATTTTGTTAAGGGTCCAAAGTTGTTTGGTGTATGCTTATGGTACCTTGTGTTATAGCCTTCATTGGCTCATTATTTTGCATACTTTTTTTATCATATCTACATACTGATTTTGGAGTTGTCATTCACTGTAAATATGCATATTTTGGGCTCCTCTTCAAAGTTGTAGAAGGAAATTTTGTGGTTTGAATTTTCTATATACTACTTGCTTAATAAATCCCTTCTTTTCCCCCATTTTTGCATGCCACTGTTGCCATATCTATGCTCACAATTTGGCCTTGTTTTGTACTGAAAAGATGCTATTTTTGGGGCTTCCTTGCTACTGTTTTTGCTTTCATGTACCGATTTTGCATGTTTAGCATAGCCGTAGGCCATTTCGGGTACTTAAAATCACATTTCGGGATGATTTCATGCATTAATTGTCATTTCGTATCATTTCGGGGCTGTTTTCCCCTTTATTTAGCTGCTGAAATTTGGTTTGCATGCTTGCATATCATTTTCTATGTTGAGGTCATTAGGGAGGAGTAGAGCAGCAGAGAGGGCAATGCCAACCTCGATATCAGAAGCACTATCGCCTGCTCTGACTGGCTTGTCCTCAATCATGATAGAGGGGGCCTAGGGGTCATCATATTTAAGAGAACCCGAGGTGGCTGCGAAGTCCGACCTCGGCTTCTTTAACTTAGTTGATTCCGAGGGGTCAGCCTCTACAGGCCTCTTCTCGGTGGCGGAGGTGCTTTTCTCAACCTCGGCCAGTTTTGATATAGACAAAGTGTCCTCAAAATCGATTTGAGTCACTGTTGCCTTGGCTTTGGCCTTCTTCACCGTTTTTGGCTTGGCCTTTGGTTGGGATTGCTATGGTGAAGATTGGACTGTGACAACATTAGGGATGTCGGCTAAAAGGTCTTCAGCAATAGCCTTTTTGCGTCCTATCTCGTCAGCGGCAACAACGACAGTGACTCTAGTGCCGAAGTGAATCGTTGGAAGTACAGTCGGAGGGTTGGCTGGATCGTAAGCCGACGCCTCAGTACTTCGGCGTTTTCGGCTACGAGTTCTGCCTGGGAGGGCGAGCAGTGGAGCTCGACGTCGGTGTTGACGCTGTAACATGCCCAGGGGGGTACCCGCGCGCGTTAAACAATTCGGACTCCCGAAAACTCTTTGATCTAGTCTCACTAGTGCAATGTGAAATATAGATAAGAGTCCAGATTTGGCAACTTTTATTGAAAAACCATTTTATTGCAATTTTGTCAAAAATGGACTGCGTTATCAGATCTCAGAGTCGCCACCTAATGTTTTGGGAAATTAGAAAACCCATGATTGGTGCCAAGGCCACTATTCGTCGTAACCAAAGATGCTTGGCTCGGAACCTTAGGTATGAGAGGAGAAGGTCAATAATGAGCACCCCCGCTCACCCGATCAAAGATCGGCCTCTACTAAACCATGATATGAATTTTATTTTCTTTAAATGTTCATGTTCTGATTATTTAGTAAATCCTAAAATTTACTGTGTGAAGCATACAAGGTATAGACTAGTTTGCTCAAATTAGAACAATTCAATTTCATATTTGTTGGTCGAAAGGGGTTTGAATTTGTCGCTTGACAAAGTGGGCTTAAAGTTTGTGAATTTGCCATCACAAAGTGGGCTTAAACATACATTCATCGAATCATTCCAATTCAAGCAACAAGCCTTCATCCACAGGCATTTAAACAGTTTATCACTTAAGCAATTAGTCATATGGTAGGATGCTAGACATAGTAAGAAAAACACACACAAATGGAGTGCTAAAGCATAAAAACTCACAGATTTATCGACGTCCCTTGAACAGCTACAAAATAAAGTTAGTAAAAATATGCATGATCTTATATACAAAATCCTAATGCAATATATGCACAAAAATGTTCCTAAAGATCCGACTTCTAAAACATGGCATGTGAAACATTGCAACACTTACGATAGCACACAAAATCATATAAGAATTGATGAAATCCACTCACAAAGATGCAAATTTAGCCGAATCAATATGCATGAAACATGGATCCAAAGCATAGATATGCATGCATGTCAAATATATACATATGTACAATTAGGAAAAATGATTAAAGAATGGGATAGACAGAAGCGGGATAGGAGATTATTATAACATTTTAAAATTACAGATCCAAGGAAAATAAATAAAATAAAATCCTCACAAATACTCAAAATCAAAATAAAAGTTTTAAAACCCCGACCATTCAGCAACTAGCAGAAATCCATGTGTCTTGTTTATGTAAACTCTTCTTCAATGTAGGCCCCACTGAAACCAGATGAAAAATTTGTAACCTGTTTCTTGTAGCCTGCTTTCTTCAGTTGGAAATTCATCCATTTGAGTAAAACCTTCTCGAGAGGTAACCTCATGAGCAGGGGCGGAGGCACACAGTGGCCGGGGGTCACGTCCCCCCCCCCCCCGGGTTTTTGGAAATATATATTTTTTTTTTTTCAAACATAAAGAAAATATTTTAAATAAAAAAATTTATAAAAATATTATCACTACAACAAAAATATTCTTTAGAGACGAAAACTAATGACGAAATTTTTTTTTGTCACGAAATACGTATCTTTTAATGACGAAAATCATATTTTGTCTCCAAATGTACCATTTTTGGAGACAAAAATAAAATTTCGTCGCCAATCTAAATCATAATAAAAAAATTAGGTGACGAAATTATTTTTCATCATTATTTATATTTTTTTTGTCACCAAATATTTTCCCGCTAATATTTTCGAAGGGTGCCAAAATTTTGAGACTTTTGGTGACGAAAAAATTGGTCACCAATTATAAAATTATTAATGACGATTATATTTTTGTCACCAATAATTTTTAATATTTTAATATCATTTAGTGACAAAACGATTTTTGTGGCCAATATTTTTATCTTTGGTGAAGAAATAATGGCCCTGTTTGGCAGAGCTGTGGGAGACTGCTTATAGCTTATGCCCAAACAGCTTATACCTTATAACTTTCAGCTTAAGCTGATTTCCAGCTTATTCTCAAAGCATATCCAGCCCAACTCACAGAATAAGCTGATTTCTGACTTCCACAAAGCTATAAGCTATAAGCATAAGCTAAACCAAACATATCAAAACAGCTTAAATTAAGCTGAAAGCTGAAAATAAGTGCTGACAAACAGGGCCAATTTTGTCACCAATAAATAATTTAGTCACTAAATATTTTAGGAAGAAATAAAAATGTTTTGGCGCCTCAAACACACACAATAATTTATCGGTTCAAACCTATTTCTCACACACACACACACACACACACACACACAGACGACGTCGCTGCTCACTCTCCTCATCGATTCAGACACAGATTCATCGCCGATCGGCTCACTCTGCTCACCGCCGTCACCCTCTCCTCACCGCCGCTGATCTGTTAGCTTCTCCTCTCCTCACCGCCCCTCGCTGCTGTGCTGATCTAGCCTCTCCTTCCCTTGCCGATCTCATCTCCTCTTCTCACCGCCGCTGATCTGTTAGTCTCTCTCTCTCTCTCTCTCTCTCTCTCTCTCTCTCTCTCTCTCTCTCTCTCTCTCTCTCGTTGCTCTTTTCTCTCGATGCACTCTCTTTCTCTCTTTTCTTTTGCTACTCTGTGTTCTGTATACATTATATTGTTATGCATATATAATATATATATATATCCTGCTCTATTTTATTTATAATTAGATTCTGAATATGAACCTTGTAATTTGATTAAGATATGAACCTTGTAATTTGATATTTTATAAAAAACAAATTTCTTCTTGGACAATATGAACCTTGTAATTTGATTAAGATACTGTGAAAGTAAATTAAAGTATTGTTTCTGGAGGGGAAAGATTTAGGTTTAATTTCTCCATCCTAATTCTTTCTTTAGTTACTTTTTTGTATACTTTCTGATTGTAATTCGAATCGGAGTTTTGGTAATGACTGAACATTTAAGATTTGTATGATTATGAACCACATGAGAAGAAAAAGACCTTTGTTGTTCAAGTAGTTATTTGAATTGCATGAAATATGATGCATTCCATTTAGCCCAATATTGAAGTTATTGACACAGTCATGATTTTCTTTTTTATTATAAATTGGGATGTAAGATTTTGAGATTAAGTAATTATCTTTTTAGTAATAAAATTCAGAGAAATATATAAAAATATTATTCTTGTTTTCTTTGTGTTTTTCGTTTATTTCATACGCATCTCTACATCAGTTATAGAGTGCCTAATTTGTCATGAATTGCATTTGAAACTTAGGGATATAAGAGGCTAAGTGGAAAATAGTACAAACTTGGATCATATAATCCCAAGGAGATGGATGGACACCAATATATATAGATATAGATATAGATATAGATATAGAGACAGACATATCAAAGGGGGTTGGGGAACAAGATTATGTTTTTTTTTTTATTGAAGAAACATACTGTGAATTATTAATTGAGCCCAGTTTTGTTGTGCAACATAGCCAATCAGATTTGATATTGTAATGCTGAGTTCTTTGGAGTTTTCAGAACCTCATTGACATCACAAAAAATCAAATTTTTACTTATTGCATATTCCTCCATTTTCTTGACAACAATTCAACTAGGAAATTTAGTTTTGTAATAATAATACTTTTGAACTTTGTAGAATCATTCATCATTTTCTTTTTCAAATTTATGAGGCCCACATATCTAATCATGTTTTCTTGCCCTAATTCAAAACTTCTTTACAATTTATGAGGCCCACATATGAACCTTGTAACAAATCCTACTCTGTGTTCATATTGAATATTTTATTTATAATTAGATTCTGAATATAACTCAATAGTTGATTTGTTGTTCAGATTGTTGAATATAACTCAATGTATATATAATATACATCATGTGCCATTATTTTATTTTTTTTTAATGATTTATTGAATATAACTCAATAGTTGAATATAACTTAATGTATATATAATATACATCATGTGCCATTATTATTTTTTTTTTAATGATTTGTTGAATATAACTCAATAGTTGAATATAACTTAATGTATACACACAGATTCAAGTGCCATTATTATTATTTTTTTTTATAATGATTTGTTGAATATAACTCAATAGTTGAATATAACTCAATGTATACACACAGATTCATGTGCCATTATTATTTTTTTTAATGATTTGTTGAATATAACTCAATAGTTAAATATAACTTAATGTATACACACAGATTCATGTGCCATTATTTTTTATTTTTAATGGTTTGTCGAATATAACTCAATGTATAATATACATCATGTGCCATTATTTTTTTTTTAACGATTTGTTGTATCCTATCTTTCTTCAATGTAAGTACCTTCCTTCAAATAGAAATTTAATCTGTAATTTTGTATCCTATCTTTCCCTCTTTTAAAAATTAATTTTTGGCCTTTTCTTTGCAGAAGAGACATAAGTTTGAATCACACTATTAGATCCTTCTATAGCGATCTTATTTCTTTACTGGTAAATCTTTCCATATGAAGAAGTAAGTATTGTAATGGTTCCAGTTGAGATAATAGTAGGTGCTTATATGATATGGATAATAAATTTCGATTATTCTATTTCTGTGAAGCATTACTATCCAATTATAGTTTACTCTATGGAAAATGATACTAGTAAACAAATGCCTCATTTGAATGTACAAGATATCATAATCCAAACCACCTTAGTAACGACTGCTCCCCCTATAGTAAGCAGTGGCAGCCCAATACTATCGGGGCCTTGGGTGAAATCTCAAATAGGACTCTTATATATATAAATAATATTTATTAATTTATTACATTGTAATTTTTTATTCTATCATTCATTTTGCTTGCATATCTATTTTAGTAATTAAGTGGTGTTTACTGTTTTCACCATAGGGATCTTTTGACGAGGAACAATTTTTTTTTTATTGGGCTTTTATGTAAGAATTTGTTTTCCTTTTTCATTGCGCCTTTTGGATAAGAAGTGTTTTATTAAGTTTTTATTATTGGGGCTCATGAACACGAAGAACTTTTACTTTGTGGCTTTAGAAGATTACCTTACTCACCTAAGGGATGTGCTGACACTAGAAGTTAACAAATGATCTAACCTCCAGGTCCCTTGAGAGACTCAAATTTGAGGTCTTGAATCTTATCTTTTAAGTTTTTACCACTCGGCTAATTCCTTAGAGTAACTGAAGGTAGACTTATGTGATGATAAACAAAATGTTGTGGTTTGCCCTGCTCATCACTCATGCCTGCTCTCGTGTTTCGATTTCTTGTGTTGTGTTCATTTATGACCCACAATCTAACTTGTTTATGTTTTCTTATGCCTTGAAAACAATGAAAGAAAGTCCCATGTCACATGGTAAAAAAATAATGTGCAATATATAACCATGAGGGTCTTCTCACCTCAAATAGATAGCTTTTGGGGTTGAGTTCTATCTAAGACAATGTAGCATGGTATCAGAGCTAAAATACTGCAGGATGGGTTGGATGCTTTGGCAAGCCTTATGCCATTGCCAATTCCACCATACCATCTTTGTTTAAAGAAGGTTTTATTTCTTTTTGTTCTTCTTTTATGGAATTTATTGTGCATTTCAGCAAAGTGAAAACTAGCAAGGTTGCACCAAATTTGCCTTTAGAAGCTATTAAACACTTCCTATTAAATTTCTACTGCATTTGATGTTTTTCATCGTTGTCATCGTTGTTTATGTGTGAAAAAATTGTTTGACAGGGTGTAGAACAAAATCTAGACAAAAATTGCACAGGTTCTCTTTATTATCCAAAACAAGTACGATTTCTAATGTGCTTCTTTTTGTTCCTTGACTCAACTTAAAAACACAACTTTGCTTGGCATGGTTTTGACATGATTTTTTTGGCAGTGTTTCTTTCCGCAGTATGCGTTAAAATACATCAGGACACCATTTTTCATTTTAAACTCAGCATATGATGTGTACCAAGTAAGATAAATTAAAGTCCTATGACATATATTTTTTCAGTGCTTCTGAGGTAATAGTGAAAAATGAGTACTACTTTCTTATCACAGTTCCATCACATATTGGTGCCACCTTCTGCTGATTTGAGTGGGCATTGGAATCATTGTAGGCTTAATCCGGCGGCATGTAATACAAACCAGACAAATATCTTGCAAGGTTATTTTTTGTCCTTACATTCTTAAATTTCAATTGCTTTCGATATTCTTTTCTAAAATTTCTTTTTTCTTTTCATTTTTATTTTTAATGATGATTATCTTCAATTTAGAGAGCATACCTCTCATATTAAATATAAAACTTTCATAAATTTTGCATGTAATTTTTAATGTGTTATCCTTTATGATAGACATGTTTATTAAAATTTCTATTCTTCAGGGTTCCGGAAAGATATGCTTGCAGCTTTGAGTTTATTTTTTAAATACTCAAAAAGAGGAGGGATGTTCATAAACTCATGTTTTGCGCATTGCCAAAGTGAGTCACAAGATACATGGCTAGCATCAGACTCCCCTAGAGTGCACAATAAGGTTTACAAACTAGCCCCTTTCCTTGGTGGATATGATAGCTTTAATAAGTTGCTGTCATTTTCTAGTCGTGCTTTTCTCATCTTTTGTATTTGTCCATTTATGAAGCACCAATGACAAGTAAATACACTTATCAAATGAATGCTCAGCTCTCAAAGTCTGATCTAAAGTTACATATCCAAAAAAAATTGTAAAACTAGATTGGTATGCATCATAGTCATGTCAAATATTCTACAACCCATGCATAGAATGATTCAATCCTATGTGTGTACAAATTTAATTAGAAATCATAATCTATGACTGATATAATGTAATAAGTTGACAAAGCATGCCATGGTGTGGTGTTATAGTTCATGACTGAATATTACTTGTTCTATTAGCATAGAATATCTAAGGTTGCCATTTTAGTGATGTGATTAGTCCTTGCAAAAATTTATGCACCATTGACTATTATTAATATCATTGATTTCATCTATAATAATGAGATTTAAATCTAATGAAGTTTTCATAGTGAGTAACAACCAGTCAATTTCTTACAGACCATTGCAGAAGCAATAGGCGATTGGTACTTTGGAAGAAGGGTGACGAAGGAAATTGACTGTGCATATCCTTGTGATTCTACCTTCCATAACTTGATAGGCTGAAACCGTAAGGTTCAGTTCAGGTATTACCTTTTGATAAACGATTCAAGCTTGCTAATGATTCTCAAAAATACACTTGGAGTGCATGGACCTTGATTTTATTCATCTAATGCACAATTTTTTGAGTATATTTAAGGTCCAATCAAGGATTTAATTATTAGGTGAAAAATATGAGCAGTTCTTTTTGTGAGAATTGCTCTTTTCTCTTTCTTACAAAAAGGATACAGAGTATTTACAGATAGTTGATGAGAATCATGTTAGTATATAATGGTGTATACCATTTGTACATTTAATCAAACATAGTTCTTCTTGAGAGAATTGCTAAGTCCAAAAATGTACTTTTCCACACTTAAGCTTGAAAATAGGCATTCGGGGGCCAAAATTGTGCAACAGCCACAAGACGGCCCGGGGAACACCTTAAACACCTCGGGACGGACCAATGTGAGTTGTGGAAACTTACAGAACTAGCACGAGACTCCCGGTTTGAAAACTAAGTCCAAAAATGCACTTTTCCACACTTAAGCTTGAAAATAGGCCTTCGGTGGCCAAAATCGTGCAACAGCCATGAGACAGCCCGGGGAACACCTCAAACACCTCGGGACGGACCAATGTGAGTTGTGGAAACTTACAGAACTAGCACGAGACTCCCGGTTTGAAAACTAAGTCCAAATATGCAATTTTCAACACTTAAGCTTGAAAATAGGCCTTGGGGGGCCAAAATCGTGCAACAGCCACAAGACGGCCCGGGGAATACCTCAAACACCTTGGGAGGGATCAATGTGACTTGTGGCAACTAACGGAACTAGCAGGGGACTATCGGTTTGAAAACTAATCAAAAAATACATTTTTCCACACTTAAGCTTAAAAATAGGCTTTCGGGGGCCAAAATCGTGCAACAGCCACGAGACGGCCCGGGGAACACCTCAAACACCTCAGGAGGGTCCAATATGAGTTGTGGAAACTTACGGAACTAGCACGGGACTCCCGGTTTGAAAACTTAGTCAAAAAATGCACTTTTCTACACTTAAACTTGAAAATAGGCCTTCGGGGGGCCAAAATCGTGCAACAGCCATGAGACGGCCTGGGAAACACCTTAAACACCTCGGGACGGACCAATGTGAGTTGTTGAAACTTACGGAACTAGCACGAGACTCGCGGTTTGAAAACTAAGTCCAAATATGCACTTTTCGTGCAACAGCCACGAGACGGCCTGGGGAACACCTCAAACACCTCAGGAGGGACCAATGTGAGTTGTGGAAACTAACGGAACTAGCACGGGACTCCGGTTTGAAAACTTAGTTCAAAAATGCACTTTTTCACACTTAAGCTTGAAAATAGGCCTTCGGGGGCTAAAATCGTGCAACAGCCACGAGACGGCCCGGGAAACACCTCAAACACCTCGGGACGGACCAATGTGAGTTGTGGAAACTTACGGAACTAGCACGGGACTCCTGGTTTGAAAACTAAGTCAAAAAATGCACTTTTCCACACTTAAGCTTGAAAATAGGCCTTCGAGGGCCAAAATCGTGCAATAGCCACGAGACGGCCCGGGAAACACCTCAAACACCTTGGGACAGACCAAAGTGAGTTGTGAAAATTTGCGGAACTAGCACAGGGCTCCCGGTTTGAAAACTAAGTCCAAAAATGCATTTTTGCACACTTAAGCTTCAAAATAGGCTTTCGTGGGCCAAAATCGTGCAACAGCCACGAGATGGCTCGAGGAACACCTCAAACACCTTGGGACGGACCATTGTGAGTTGTGGAAACTTACGGAACTAGCATGGGACTCTCGGTTTGAAAACTAAGTCCAAATATGCACTTTTTCACACTTAAGCTTGAAAATAGGCCTTCGGAGGCCAAAATCGTGCAACAGCCACGAGACGGCCTGAGGAACACCTCAAACACCTTGGGACGGACCAATGTGAGTTGTGAAAACTAACGGAACTAGCACGGGACTCTCGGTTTGAAAACTAAGTCCAAAAATGCGTGTTAAATTATATATGTTATGGATAAGATAATAATTGTCTAACTGACATTTTTTTTTTTTTTGTGTTTCATTTTTTTGTAGATTCGAGATTTGATATGGACGTGTTTGGTAATTTGGAGGGCCGATGGTAGCTCATTTTGTGTTTTTGTTCATTTTACCTTACATGTATTTTGGTTGTGTTGTAAATAAATATTTTTGTTAGTATTACGGGGCATGTTTGGTAATCCGCCCTTGATATTTTATTTTTGTTGATATTAGTAGACATGTTTTTTTGTTGGACATTAGGAGATGTGTTTGGTAATCTGCATACAGTTGATATTATATTTTTGTGGATATTAGTAGACGTTTTTTGTGGATATTAGGAGACATGTTTATAATCCACATGCAGTTCATATTGTATTTTTGTGGATAGTGCTAAAATTCGATTGTGATGTTTATGAAAATGAACAGATTTTTGTATTGATTTGTAATAGATATTTTATTGAACAGGTTATTGAAATGCGCAAGGAATTGTTATTGAAAAGAAAAAATTTCGGAAGAAAATAGTATCTCTATTTTCAAAATTTTTAATTTTTATTAGTGACGAAATAAAAAATGTCGCTATTAGTTTTCAAAAAACATGACGAATAATTTTGTCACTAATGATATAGTATGAAACAAATAATGTCGTCATATTTGCTGAATATTTCGTCGCTAAATTGAAATATTTAGTGACAATATTTTTTGTCATTGAATAATTTTTTTTTTTGCTCATTTTAGTGACGAATTTTTTTGTCACCTTAATCCATATCATTGGTGAGGAAAACTTTCGTCACTAAAATATATTTGGTGACGAAATATTTCGTCGCAAAAAAAATTAAAATAAATTATTATTTTGTTTTGGTGACGAAATCGGTGTTTTAGAGGACGAGAAATTCAACATTTGGAGACGAAACATTTCGTCGCCAAAAATGAAAAATAGGTGACGAAAGTGTTTTTCGTCATCAGGTACTTTTTGTGACGACGTATAGGCCACGAACGTGGTGACAAATTTTTTTCGTCACAGATCACTTTAGTGACGAAATTTTGATGTTTGGAGACAAAATCAATCTGTCACCAAAGGCCTTTTTTGTTGTAGTGTATTTAAAGTGAAATGTCAATGACATTTTTAAAATTATGAGAACAATAATGATTATTTTAATTGATAGTAAAGAGACTATGATAAATTATATTATTATTTATGAAAATTTTAATATAAATGTGATGTCTATCTTATTGACATGCAAATATAATTAACATCAATGAAGATATATGAAATTTATTGGATTGTTAGGTATATTTGATATGTAGAGTTTGTCCTCCATATGTTTCTTTCCATTCATAACTAAAATGACCACTGTATAAATTATAATCAAATAACACATCTTCAATTATAAAAATAAAAATAAAAAATTACAACAAGTCATAACTAATATCAAAATGAGTCATAACTAACTATTACTTGATATATAGTCATAACCAAAATAACAACCCCAAGAAATTATAACTAAATTATATCTAATACTATAATGTGTCATAACTAAAGACCACAAAGATCATAATTGCGACATATGATAGATACTTTTTTTTTATGGTGTGTTTTATAGAATTTCTCTACTAAAATATATTATTTTTATCTCAACTTATCTTCTTTTTTAATTTTCCAATCTACCTGGAAATAGTTACTCCCTAATATTTATATAAAATTTAATCTCAAATCTTTTAATTTAAAATTTACATTTATCCAAATGGACTCTTAATATTTAAATTTAGTAATATCTCATTGCTGTTTATTAAAAAAATAAAAAATAAAAAAAATTGCTTGGTTAGAGTTTTCCAAAAACACTTTTCAGAAAATTCTACTTTCTTGTTTTCCGTTTTTTTATTTTTACTGAATTTTTTTAATATTTTACGTAATTTTTTTAATTTTTAGACATACCTAACATAAATATACCTAAAAAGCAAAAAATTTGTGAAAAAACCTTTTAAAAATTCACTAAATACCAAAAATATAAGAAAAAAAAATGAGAATTCTGTACATTATTTGTATTTTTATGTATTTATTAATTTTAAAAAATATTTTTTCCCAAATTTTTTACTTTTTAAATATATCTAAGTAAAGTGCATCTAAAAATGTTTAAAATTTTAAAAATATTCACTAAAAACAAAAAAAAACAAAAAAACTCAATTTTCAAAAAACTTAATCCAAAAAACTCAAACTAAACACACTGATATTATCATTAATTTGTGCCCCCTCTCCATTAAATTCCTGACTACGCTACTGCCAAGGTTCTAAATATCGGCCGGTACGTGCCGTACCGGCCGGTTCGTACCGGAAAATTGAAGCTCTGAGTCGGATACTCACCGGTATACCGGTGAGAATGAATTTCGCGGCCGTAGCGGCCGATTCCCGATACGTTTCGGCCTGAATCCGATACGTGAGCGACACAGTTCCGATACGGTGGAGGATGTACGCTGAATACGCTGAATAAATGGAAAAAGAGGAGAAAAAAAGAAGAAGAGGGAATTAAGAAGGATGGATTTAGAAGAGAAGTATGTGAACCTGTTGAGAGATGGAGTGGTGAGCAACCTGGTAATCCTGGTGGAGGATGTACATACCCACAAATGATGCCTCTGTGGCGCCGGCGAAGAACGACGCCATTCTCACTCTCAGAACGTAACCCATCTCTCTCTCTCTCCCCGCTTCTTCACCTGGGCTATGCTCAAATCTGATCGATAATGCTTTTAACCAAACAGGCGCTGAGGCTGCTTCTGTGTTGGCCAACTCCAGCCAGAAGTTGGTGTGTATGTGTTTTATTGTTTCGTGTATTATCAACGATGGTGCAGTGCTAGGACACGAAGTTGGTGGTGACCCACGTGTGCCCAAGCGCGTAGTGGCTGCGAGTAGGTGTAATGCTTGCACGTCTATCTAGCTGCTTTGTGGGAAGTTGTACCTAGTGCATATTTGCTGGCTAGATTTGCTGGTATGGTGGATTTTTAAATTTTGAATTATTGTTGTATCACGTGGGTATGCATTTTATGAGCAGATGGGTTGCTTCTCGGTTATTGAGCACACGGTTTTGGTGTATTGGTGGGGCCGTTAGTGGAGTAATTATTTATTTGGAAAATCGGTGGGGCCACTTCTTTTTGAGTGGTATATATAATTTATATCTATCTCTAAAACATACCATTAGTAATTTTTTTATGATGAATTTTTTAAATTATCGCTGAAAGTTAAAAATTAATATATTTTTTGTTATGATTTTTTTAAATTGTCATTGAAATTTATAATTAGTGATATTTTTTATGACAATTTTTAAACCGTAGCTGAAAATTAATAATTAATAATTTTTTTAATAATACATGATGAATAACATCATTAATTATCATAAGATTTATATTGAATAATAAATTTACCTATTATAACTTACGCATAGGCTACATTTTTTTTTTCTTTTCCCTTTCTTTCTTCAATTTCCATCCTAATTTTGATTAAAATGTGATAAATTAAGGCTAAAAGAGTTAAAAAAATGCATAAAATTGAGTTTTAAAAGGATTGCTAATGATTTTTGAAATTTCACAGCCGCAACGCCCGATACCCGATACGTACCGGTCGATACTACCGATACCGATACTTCGCGATCGATACCGTTACGTTACCCGATACCGCGATTTAAAACTATGGCTACTGCTCATGAGTTCCTCAACATCCTTGCTACCATCCACCAATTCCACCAGTTGAGGAGTTTTCTTTAAATTGAGATCAGCTAACAGTTGAATCTTGATTATTTGAGAAATCAACCACACTACCAGATGCGGTCTTGCTTCAATTAAGTCCTGTATGCCAATATTAACCACAGTGCAGCCTATATAGCCTTCGCAGATTTGAGGCAAAGAGTGTGATTCTCATTCCTCTCCCATGGATTAAGGACCCGTTTGGTGTTGATAGCTCGCTCATCTATTGCACCAGGGACAGCAACATTGATGAGCTTACAGAGAAGAACTCTATCCCATAGGGGGGAGGAGCAGCGTCGGTCTGCTTGGATATGGGGAAGTTCTCAAGTTTGACAATCTGTTTGAGCTATCCATTGTGTAAGTGAAGCAGCCAGCAGCGGTAAGGACAGTGGGACTAGAGGTGAATCTCATGGGTCGATCTCACCACCACCAGTCAGCCCACATTGTGGTCAAGTCTCCATATCAGTGTATGCATGTCTTTGTTTTTTTTTTTCTCTAGATCAATGCTCTACCCGATGCACACCCAGAGAGAGATCAGAGAGAGAGACCAAGAGTTGTGGGCATGAAAGAGTCAGAGAGAACATGGGTTCTGTTTCTGATATCAATGGCCAGTTGCCTTAGCAGCAGATGACTGTGATTATTGCAGAGAGAGAGAGAGAGAGAGAGAGAGAGAGAGAGAGAGAGAGAGTAATTTGTGTCATTTAGTCCAGCTGCTCTTCTCTTCCATGTACACCGAGTGAGAGCTGAAGTTGGGTGGGTGTTGTGTGTGTTGTCTATGTGTGTGCATGTGTGTCTGGTCCGTGTGTCCCCGTGTGGTGTGTGTGTATCTGTATATGTAGCCGAGAGAGAGAGTGGATGTTCTGTGTGTGGAGAGAGAGATCAGTGCCTGTGTGTGAGTGTTTCTTGAGTGTACCAGTGTGCATGGTGAGTGTATGGTGTGTGTGTGTGTGTGTGTGTGTGTGCCGTGTGTGTGTAGGAGTGTGTCTGGTGAGTGTGTGTGTGTGTGTGTGTGTGTGTAGCAGTGTGTATGGTGTGTGTCTGCTGTGTGGTGTCTCTCCTCTCCAAACAAATGCAGCTACATGACCCTGTATGTATGACTCTGTCTGTATCAAATGCAGCTACATAGAAACCAAGAGAGAAACCACCAGGAAACTAGGGAGAGAATTGAATATTTCTTCTTTTTTTTTCCGTCAGTCCCCCTCCTCCCTATCACCAATCCAGCACATGGAAAGCTTTGTAGAGAGAAATCTGCATGTGTATAGTTGTGTGTCCCCCCAAAATTGGGTCACCTTTTCTCTCTCTAAAATGACTCTCCCCCAAATGAGTCATTCTCCACCCGCGAGAGCATAATCATCATCTCCGCTATTCTCTTTTGAAAAACAATATTCTCCACCACCTCTCTTCATTTGATGCCGTGGTCCCTCATAGATAAGCTTTTTATCCTCCACCTCAACCCATCATCATAATGTTTCCATCATATATTCCACCCAAATAAAAAAAAAAAAAAAAAAAAAAAAAAAAAAAACATCACCTTATTATTCTTTTCTTTTCTTTTTTTTTTTTAATCAAATATTTATCAATTTACATAAAACACACTTAAAACAAATGTACACACACATAAATTTATATAAAAATATAAAACTATAAAATACTACAAATTAATAAAATATAAGTGATGGCCAAAATGGGTGAGGTTTGAAATTAAAATTTCAATTTGATTTTTCGGCTGAGAAATTCATAAAATGACATATTCCAATTTTTATCATGGGGTGTTTAAAATAAAGTGCCCAAGTCTTAGGGCCAATCAAAATGGGGCGTCTACAGACGCTGGGCTAGAGGAATTAGTTGAGGGGCGGATGTTGATGGTCGCTCTGCTGGGTTAGATGTTGAGGCTTGGTCAGGCCGTGGTGACGAAGTGGTGGGAGGAGTTGTGGCTAAAGGTGGAGACTTGCTCTTCTTAGAGACGTCGGGCATGATGGATTTGTAAGTTGGGATATAGTTCAGCAGTAGAGGAGCCTTGCGTTGATTAACATGCAAGCCCAACAGCTTCTTGAAATCTTTGCTGGGGTAGAAGGTTTTCCGAAAGTCTTTCGGTGGCTGAGGAAGAACTGCAAGTAAAAAATAGACATTAGTACATACAGAAGTATCAAAGTAATAAAGACTTGAAAGCAAATAAAGTGACACTTTGTTCTTACCATTACCTTCTTTAAAGACTGATCGGCTCAAATAGTAGAAATGGAGGTCATCATCTGGTGGGAACTCCCAATTGACCGAGACGATGAAGTAATCATCTCCAACACCTTTGTTGGAGTGTGGGAGGTCAGCAATAAGTTTGTATTCGGTCGACCTCGGCTTAAGGTAATAGATGTAGCCTTTTTTTGACTTAAGGCCACACATGGTACAGCAGTATTGGATGTCAGCTAGAGTAATCCTAGCGTTCTCTCGGCTAGCTAGGGCAATTATACCGTTGATGACTCTGTATGAGTTAATGACTAGCTACATTGGGTTCAGTTTGTAATAATGAAGGACTTGACGAAAGAGGATGTCAAAGAGGGAATTTAAGTCCGCACTCAATGAAAGCTACTACTAGGAAGGGCATGGAATTGTCTTTGGGCATGATGGAGTCCTCCTCCTCAGCCAACCTAAGATGAACGTCGGCAGGGATGGAGAACTCTTGCCTAAAGTATTCAAGCTTCTCTAGGGTATCTACCCTCCACCTAAATATACCCATGATGTCGGCTACAGGGACAAGGTGTGGGAATTCAGAGAAAAGAGGTTTGTGTGGGTTTCAGGGACCTCGGCTACAACCTAAACAGGTACTGAGGTGAGAGCTTTTGAAGATCTAGGAGGAATTCGTCTCAATTTTTCCTAAGAATAGGAGTTCTAGAACAAATCCCAAGCCTAAGACTATGGAAACAAGAATTGAATGAAGGAATCTGGAAAATGCAACATGAAAACAGGGCAAAAAATATGATTCGGACTCAAGAAGGTAGTAGAAATTCAAGAACACAGATTAAAAATCAAGAATAGTGATAAACTATCAGAAAGCATCAAGACACGTGAAGCAATGCATATGTGTGCATAGGGGCCATGAATCAAAAGCAAATTGAACAACTAAAAATCCTAAACAAAGCTTGTTTGGTACTCAAAGTGATGGAATTCAAAAACACAAGCAAATATATTCAAGAACGTGAATAGATTTGCAATAGCAGTGTGCAAAACGTAATAAAATTCAAAGTAAGTCAAAGACTGAAAGGAGGGGAACAGTGACTTACCGAAGAAAATGGCTTCGGTGTGAGGTTCGCCAAAGTCAAACGACGACAGTGAATGGAGCGGAAACGGTGAATGCTTCACTAAAAGGGATGAACAGAGCAAGTTGTAGAGCTTGAGAGCTTGAAACAATGGTGGGTTGGAGACAGGAAACTTGAGAGAGAGAAAGCTTGGGAGAAAACGAAGATGTAAAGGTGAAAAGACGGAGAGAGAGAGAGAGAGAGAGAGAGAGAGAAAGAAAGAGAGAGAAGTTTTTGATTAAAACACGAAAAGGTTGCAAAATCACGATTAGTGTGCCTAGGACGACGTGTCTGTCAGGCGACGCACGCAGAAACGACGTGACCTGATGGCGCGTGCCAGGTATGAATCAATAAGAAAACGACGCATGGCAAAAACGGTTGAAAAGTCATGCGTGACAGCTCATGTATAGATGGAACTCTTGGAGTTATTGATTTAATGAAGCAGAGACCTCGGCTATGGAGATGATCTCAGCTAAAGAACTTGAAAAACATGGTTCTTGGTTCTAAGGCATTGATAAAAACAGACTACAAGTTTTGGTCATATTGAGCCGACGAATGATGGCCTTGGAAATAAAGGATAGAGCAAGTTTAGCCGACGTGCTATGTGGTCAAATGATATAGGTTTTATCACCTCAGGATACCAAGGTAATAGAACATAGGGGGTAGTTGTAGGGACATATTTTGTGAATGATAACACGTGGCCAAGGTGGCATCAAAGTACCAGCCGAGGTGCCACGTGTCCTGGTCTTGGCGCCAAGGTGATCTCGACTAGGCCGAGATTACCTGCAAAGATACCGGAAACCGAGATGAACGGATAAGCTATAAGAGTTCTAGAATGAGGAAGGATCTCAGCTTGGATAAATATAAAGCTCCTAGGGAGTTTATCTTTATCTATTGGAGAGTCTAGGATGAGCATTGGGCCAGAGTC
Organism: Camellia granthamiana; assembly: GCA_036172215.1. NCBI lineage: Eukaryota > Viridiplantae > Streptophyta > Magnoliopsida > Ericales > Theaceae > Camellia > Camellia granthamiana. Next base: position 13,835,387 of record CM069915.1, read on the forward strand.
TAAGAGAAGCTAGGCTTCTACAAGGATCAGGTTAGTGCTGACTATAAAAGTAAGGCACCCTCGTGGGTCTAAGGTATGCTTTTTGTATTCTAGCTAGTGAGTTAAAGCACTATTTGCTATCTTCGAGAGATAATTGAGTACTAACTTGATCGTCGGAGTGCCTCCGGGTGGAAGAACCACTGCCGGAGTCTTATCTTTCTGTGACAGGTCGTTCGGGCGCAACCTATTCTGCCGGTGTTCTCCAGCTGAGTTCCTGTTTGGCAGTGTGGTCATAAATCAACACTCACAAATACAATAATTCGGTTCAATTTTGATCCCATCCCATATTATAACTTATTTCGATAATAATATTCACAACCTTATTATATATTTATTTTTTTTATCTCATTTAATTTCATTATATAATTCTGTCAATAATTATATTCATATCCACTATCATAAATATTTGATTCAACTAGCATGGAGACAAACATACACCTACACGGACTAAAAAAACCAGCATAAAAAATCGTGTCAAACGCGCAAAAATGAGATTGGATAAAAATTGTATGATTTAGAATTTTTAATACTGTTATTTATTAACATATAATTTTTGATATATACTTATATCACCGGTATTAATATATATCTTGAGAATGATATTTGAAATTATGGTATCCTATTAGGGAAGCTCGTTTCACTACAAGAAAAAACGAATTCGATGACTAAATTTTTAGTCGTCAAAAGTTGGTTTTTAAGTTTCTCCGACTAAATTTTTTAGTCGCGGTTTGGTCGCTGGAAAACGGTCGGGAAAGGTATTGGCGACCAAAAAACTTTTAGTCGCCAAAAAGTAAGTCTTTACCGACCAAAACTTTGGTCGCCAATAGTCAATTATATTTTTTAAATTATACATTTGGCGACTAAATTTTTAGTCGCCAATAGTCAATTATATTTTTTTAAATTATACATTTATCGACTAATGTTTTCTTCGCCAATACTCAAGGAATCGGTGACCAAACAGATTTAGTCGCCAAAAGCTCATTCCGAGAAAAAAAAAAATTACACCCTGCTCTTGTGGAGATTCAAACCATCAACCGCCCAACACCATAAACCTTATACAACACATTCTTTCCACTACGCCTCCATAACATCATATGATTATATATGCAACATATATTATTTATATAGTACTTAGACCCGTATTAATATCAAAGTATATATATAAACATAATTATCTTTTATTGAATATAATTTATGTAAAAATAAATTATTTAGTAAAAAAAAAAAAAAAAGACATGAGTTTTGGCGACTAAACATAATTTTAGTTGCCAATTCTATACTTTTGGTTACTAATTATTTTTTAGTAGTTAAAAAAAAATTTCTTGCGCTAAAATTGTCTTTTTTGGCGACTAAACTTTTTTTTAGTCACTAAAAAGCCTCACTTTCGGCTACTAAACATGTTTTTAGTAGCCGAATGCTTCACTTTTGGCTACTAATTTTTTTTTAGTCGCCAAAGGCCTTTACTTTTGGTTACTAAATTTTTTTTAGTCAGTAAAAGTCTCACTTTTGGCAACCAAGCAGATTTTTAGTCACCGAATGCCTCACTTTTGGCTATTAAATTTTTTTTAGTCGCCAAAAGGCCTTACTTTTGGCTACTAAAATTTTTTTAGTCTCTAAAAGCCATATATCGGCGACCAAACAGATTTTTAGTCACCAAAACCTATACTTTTGGCTATTAAAATTTTTTAGTCGGCAAAAATCTTTACTTTTGGCTACTAATGCAATTTTAGTCCCCAAATGCTACACTTTCAGTGATGAAATGTGATTTTTTTGTCGGCAATAGTGCTTTTTCTTGTAATGGTTTAACATTATTCATTTCAGTAACTGTCTCTAATTAGATCACATTAATTGAAATTAGAAACACATATTAAATAGATGAAATTGATAGTTTAATGATAAAATAGAAAGGGAAGAAATTATGATAGTTTGTTGCACAAAAGTAAAATATAATCAAATAATTACAATGTCAGAGAAATTAAATTTGTTGTATGACTATTAGGGCTCATTAGTACTTTGTCTAATTGTGATTTATGACTTTGGTTAATATAATATTTATAATTTGTATAATTAAAAATATAAGTATAAATAAATAAATTAAAATTATTTATAAAATTATTACTCATATTAAATCAGAAAGGTAAAATTAGATTGAAATTTATCATTATGGATAATTGAACTTTATAGAAACATTTTATAAAATACATTGTCCTTAGTTTGCTGCCTCAAGAATTGTGGTGTAAATTTCTTTCAAAATTTTGTTTTAGGCTTCTTAAATTTTGTTTTTTTTTTCCGGTGTTTAGTTAATTTTCTTTCTTCACGTTTTAGTCATTTTTTTATTCTACTTTTTGAATAGATCTAATATAAATATAGATACACATAAAAAAATAAATATATGTGAACAGATCTAGAAAAAAAAATAAAAAGTTTACAAGGGTTAAAAAATAATAAATAATAAAATCCATAAACATTTTTTGGTGGGTCATTTTTTTTAGATGCCTTCACGTATACTTTATCTTTTAGGTGCATCTGAAAAAAAGTAACTCAAATATAAAATTAAATTAAATAAAAATAACAAAAGATAATTTTTTTTTTAAATCACAACAAAAAAAGTTTGAAAACATATTTCAAAACTAAACTAAACTAAACTTCAACTTAATTTTTTATATATTTGTGAGACTTATCAGACCAACACATCTTAGAGTTCAACACAAATTAATAGTTTTTTAGTGATTTATTTTATGGCAGCATTAACCGTGAACATGTTGCATCTTTGCTATTAAAGATAGCAAAATCTTCATCTTAGACTTTATGATATTAGACTCTAAAAATTGAGAATTCAAATTTTTTCATACGACGTCAGTTGTGATATTAAAAAACAAAGAAAAAAAAAAAAATTTCTAGACAAGAAATCCTGATTTCATGCCAAAGAGGGATACGCAAAGGAAAAAGGAAAAAGGAAAAAGGGAAAGTTGAAGTGGATATGCTACTAAGGATCAGTGGTGCTAGAGACCATTAATTTAGTGGTTTTAAATCCATCAATAATGAGGTGGCAAAGTAAAAAAAAAAAAAAAAAAAGCAAACAAACAAACAGACACAATACATACTGTGGCAGTACCCACTGCTACATCATTAGTAATAGCTCTAATTAGAGCTCCCACTCATTTTTCAATAAGGATATGATAGAGAGCTCTAGTGGAGATGCTAAGCAACTCTGCTAGCTGGCAATGCGCACCAAAAAAACAAAAAAAAAAAGAAAAAAAAGAAACATTTTCCTATGCTAATAATAAAAGAAACAATCACACCCTGAATTCAACCCTACTGAGAGGCCATTACCATATAAACTGTTAAGCAAAGTTGAAGTGGATATGCTAATAAGGATATGATCGAGAGCTCTAGTGGAGATGCTCTAAAAGCAACTCTGCTAGCTGGCAACGTGCACCGGGAAAAAAAAAAAAATTTCCTATGCTAATAATGAAAGAAACAAATCACATCTTGAATTCAGCCCTACTTAGAGACCATTACCATATAAACTGTTAAGTACTGCCAACAAAATGAATAAATAAGCTAATAAAAGTAAAATTTTGATTTTATTGAGCCTAAGATGAAAGAGTGCTTAAAATACTGGGGGACAGTATTTTGGACCCAATCATAGGTCCAGCTTGTCTCTGGATGAAGATCAACAAGATCAAGACTAGGCCCAATAATTTGCCCTGTGGACTCATTTTTTAAGTCTCGTCTCGATAATTTGAATCGTTCATATTTTAAAATTTATTAAGTACGTCATTCACGCAAAAAATTAAATCGATCAGATAACGATAACTATGTATTCAAATTAGTTTTGCATAAAAAAATAGACAGTGAAAAATAAACAGTTCATATAAAACTGATTCGAACACAGTTATCATTGTCCGATCGATTTGATTTTTTGTATAGATGATGTACTTGACGAATACTGATAGATGTCACCATTATAATTAAATGTGATGGTTTCATAGATATCACCATTGTAATTATTTGATAATAATAGATATCACCATTATTTGATTATAGATATCACCATTATATTTTCATAGATAATAATATGACTTATCGTAATCTCTTTATTTTCAATCAAAACAAACATTATTGTTCTCATAATTTTAAAAAAAGTATTGCTATACAAGATTAAAAGTTAGATCTAATTTTTAAGTCCAATGATATGATATTAATTAAAATATCTAAGGTAATATCGTCTCTTCTATCTTCTCCATTATTATTTTTTTTTAAATGTCATTAACATTTCACGGTAAATAATAGCTTTATAATTTTTTTTATTTAAATTTTTTTTTTGTTTGGAAAAAAAAAAATCTAAAACCCAAAATCCAAGTGGCAGGTTACCTTGGACTCTCGCCGTTTGTTTGGGGTTAGAAGGAGGGGATTGGGTTTGAAAGTAAGGTGGGACTATTATATGGGGTGTTTGTTTAGTATTAGTAAAGGCCTTGGAAGGGGGATTGGTAAGGAGGAGGTAGAGATGGTATTAGAAAAATAGTGAGGGAATTAGAAATTTTTTTATTTTTTTATTTTTTATATATTGAGAATTTTTTTAAAATATTAATGTTTAATTTTTTATATTTTTTTATTTGTTTTATTATTTTATATAAAAATGATTTAACAATTCCTACACTAACAATTATCATCAAAACAAACACAATTTTATTTAATTCCCACACTATTAATCCCCTCACTATAAATCCCTTCCAGTTGTGCTAATAAGGATCAGTGGTGCTAGCGACCAGTGGTGCTAGAGATCATTAATTTAGTGGTTTTAAATTCATCATTAATGAGGTGGTGAAGTAAAAAAAAAAAAACAAACAAACAAACAAACAAACAAACAGACACAATATATACTGTGGCAGTACCCACTGCCACATCATTAGTGATAGCTCTAATTAGAGCTCCCACTCATTTTCCAATAAGGATATGATAGAGAGCTCTAGTGGAGATGCTAAGCAACTCTGCTAGCTGGCAATGCGCACCAAAAAAACAAAAAAAACAAAAAAAAAAAAAAGAAACATTTTCCTGTGCTAATAATAAAAGAAACAAATCACACCCTGAATTCAACCCTACGGACAGGCCATTACCGTATATACTGTTAAGCAAAGTTGAAGTGGATATGCTAATAAGCTATGAAGCACGGGTACTCCACAAATGGTGGCGTACTCGTACCGGGTACGTACCGGGTGCTGGTACGCGTACCGGTACGGCTGCACGTGTACCGGGGACGGCAAACAGTGTCTTGGTACGTTTGGGGGGGGGGGGGAGGGGGAACTGGTACGGCTTGGGTACGCCGGGGTACGACAGACCTCAACTGTTCCGAACACGGAAGAGAAGAAACAGAGAAGAGAGGAGAGAAGAGAGGAGTACCTGCTTTGAAGCTCCGACGACTCCGACGACCTTCGATCAACCTCGACGACCTTCGATCGACCTTCGCCTTCTCTTTCTCTCTCTCTCTCTCACTTCGCCTGTTTCTCTCGTCTCTCTTCGACTCTGTTTCTCTTATCTATAACCTAGATATAGATATTATACATAGATATATATATAGTATAAATTATAATTTATATTATATTATTATAACTTTTTATTTTTTATTTTTTTATTATATATTTTTATTTATGTTTTTATAAATTATACTTATATATATATATGTATGATATGTTTTTATTTATATATTTTATATATAGCCTTTATAAATTATTTAAAAAAATAGATCAAAAAAATTAATAAATTAGAACACAAAAATTAATAATCAATCATACTTATATAATGTTAATAATCAAAAAAATTAATTAGAACAAAATTATAAAAATTAATTAGAACAAAATTAATAATCAATCATACTTTTTAATTTTGATATTTAATTTCAATTTGTAGGTTGGATCTTTTAACCATAATTATAAAAAATAAAAAATAAATAAAAAAATATTGCCGTACCACTGCCGTACCGTACCCTACTTTTTTAGAATTTTACCGTATCGACGTATCCGTACTCGTACCAGTACGTACTCGTACCCGCACCCGTGCTTCTCAACTAATAAGGATATGATCGAGAGCTCTAGTGGAGATGCTCTAAAAGCAACTCCGCTAGCTGGCAACGTGCACTGAAAAAAAAAAAAAATTTTCCCATGCTAATAATGAAAGAAACAAATCACAACTTGAATTCAACCCTACTGAGAGACCATTACCATATAAACTGTTAAGTACTGCCAACAAAATGAATAAATAAGTTAATAAAAGTAAAATTTTGATTTTATTGAGCCTAAGATGAAAGAGTGCTTAAAATATTGGGGGGGACAGTATTTTGGACCCAATTATAGGTCCAGCTTGTCTCTGGATGAAGATCAAGAAGATCAAGACTAGGCCCAATAATTTGCCCTGTGGACTCATTTTTTAAGTCTCGTCTCGATAATTTGAATCGTTCATATTTTAAAATTTGTTAAGTACGTTATCCACGCAAAAAATTAAATCGATCAGATAACGATAACTATGTATTCAAATTAATTTTGCATAAAAAAATAGACAGTGAAAAATAAATAGTTTATATAAAGCTGATTCGAACACAGTTATCATTGTCTGATCGATTTGATTTTTTGTATAGATGATGTACTTGACGAATACTAAAATGTGACGGTTTCGATTATGCAAACAGGACCCAAAAATGAGCCCACGGTCAGTGGCGGGGCTTAGAAATTAAATCAAAGGGGACATTTATTAGTTACAACATTGAAAATTTTTACAAAAAATATTTTATATAAATTTTTATGATTAACTTCAAGAAAAATAATAAATAAATAAATAATCACTCTGTTTGATTTTAGTTTTCAGAATTCACTTTTCAGAAAATTATACTTTGTCATTTTTCTTATTTTTTTTGTTTTCAATGATTTTTTTAATATTTTAAGCAATCTTTTTTTTAATTTTTAGATACGCCTAACATAAATATACTTAAAAAAATATAATATTTGTGAAAAAAAAATCTTTATAAAATTCACGAAATATAAAAAATATAAAAATTCAGTACATTTTTTTGATAGATTTTTGTGTATTTAAGATTTTTTAAAAATATTTTTTACAAATATTTTATTCTTTAGATACATCTAAAAAAAATTTAAAAAATTACTTGAAATTTTAAAAATATTCATTAAAAATTAAAAAAATGAAAAACAAAAAATTAAATTTTCAGAAAACTGAAACCAAACACACTGAATGTTATTTGTAACTAGTGTACCATGGATACTATAAAAAATGTTATGAATTTAAGTTTTAAAATAAATTATATAATGATAAAGTAATTTTTGATACAAAATTTAGGTAAAAATTCAATAAAATAAATAGAACATCATTATTAACATGTGATATCACCAACTAATAATAAAGAAACACATAAAGGATGAACCCCACATGTCATATCTTCATTGAGAGTAATTATGTTTGCATGTCAATAATGATAGATATCACCATTATATTTTCATAGATAATAATATGATTTATCGTAACCTCTTTATTTTCAATCAAAACAAACATTATTGTTCTCATAATTTTAAAAAAAGTATTGCTATACAAGATTAAAAGTTAGATCTAATTTTTAAGTCCAATGATATGATATTAATTAAAATATCTAAGGTAATATCGTCTCTTCTATCTTCTCCATTTTTTTTTTTTTTAAATGTTATTAACATTTCACGCTAAATAATAGCTTTATAATTTTTTTTATTTAAAAAATTTTTTGTTTGGCAAAAAAAAAAAAAAAATCTAAAACCCAAAATCCAAGTGGCAGGTTACCTTGGACTCTCGCCGTTTGTTTGGAGTTATAAGGAGAGGATTGGGTTTGAAAGTAAGGTGGGACTACTATATGGAGTGTTTGTTTTGAGAGATGGGGAGGGGACTCCTAATCACTTGATATTAGTAAAGGCCTTGGAAGGGGGATTGGTAAAGAGGAGGTAGAGATAGTATTAGAAAAATACTGAGGGGATTAAAAAAAATTTATTTTTTTTATTTTTTATATATTGAGAATTTTTTTTAAAATATTAATGTTTAAAATTTTATATTTTTTTATTTGTTTTATTATTTTATATAAAAATGATTTAACAATTTCTACACTAACAATTATCATCAAAACAAACACAATTTTATTTAATCCCCTCACTATTAATTCCCTCACTATAAATCCCCTCCATTCTACCACTCAAAAACGAACGGATACATCCCCCTATCCACGTATGAATCCCTAACCGACGCCAGCCCTCTCTCCCTTGTTGATTATATACGCATCTACGTCTCTTCATCTCTTCACTATCATTTTTTTTTCGATTGAGCAATGCAATCCCTCTGGAAAACTCTGTTAAAGTTCATGGTCCTCCTGACTATTTTCTTGGTTTTCGTTAGCGGGAAGCCTCTTGAAGCTGCAACAATTAGAAAGCTGATGGGGGGTCACAAACAACCTCAAGCGCCACCTGTTCCTTCGCCATGCTCTTACATCCCCCCAAACCACTGCTTTCACTGATCAACTTGAAGTTGATATATTAGTACTAGTTGATGTTAAAGCTTAAATCTTTGAGGTTGGTCTGAGGTCCAACGAGGTTAGATCTTACATGTACCCCTTTTCTTTTTTGAAAAGGTTGAATAAATAAAATTACTCTTCTTGCTTAAAAAAAATTGTATTAGTTTACTTGCTTTGAATATTGTGATGAATCTGTTGCCAAATTGACGTGTGGAATGAATGGATGAATCTATAGTTTAGTGATAATATATATATATATATGTGAAAGAGTTTAATTTCAACATGTCATTGAAGCAATTTAATAGTATTGCCATAATGCTCTGTTTTTTTTTTCCCTCTCTGAAATGGCTTCTCCATTCTGTTTTTGGGTTTTCACTAAGAAAAAGAAACATAGCGAGATCCAAATTTCAACAATCAATTGTCTCTGTTCCTTTGAAACAGCCCCACATCAAATTAGACGAGATGGAGTCCATGTTGATTACAGATTTTGTAATCAAATTAAGAATTGCATAGTTGATTTGATTTCTGGGTTAGATTAAATTTGATTTCTGGGTTACAAATTCAAAGAAAATTCGAAAGAAAAAAAAATCAAAAAATTACTTAAAAAATTTGAATCTGATAGCCTATATTCATTAATGATTTGGCCCCATAACTAAATTTAAATACAAATAATTGATACTTTTCATGATAAGTTTCTCCGACCAGTTCTGATTTTGGAAAATATTACCATTAATTAACTTTTTATGCTGCAAGTTCAGTTCCTTGGTAATTGATCAAGTTGACAATTATATGAAGCATAAAATATCAAAATATTATAATTTCAATGCACTTTTTATATATTCCCAAAACATTTTTGTATATTTTCACATGGCGTTTACACATTTTTATACAATTTTTTGCATATTTTTTAACACTGACAACAATTCTAAGAGTTGTTTTTAGCATTTTCTCAAGTGACCTAAATTAGTTTTTTTTTTGTTTTTTTTAATTAAAAATAAAGAGACTATAAAGTAATTATATATTTTGTTTTTATTTTATTGTAAAATACACATGCCTTTTCCAGCTTTGCCTTTGTTTTCTTCTCATACTTCGTCCTCTAGCCTTTGTTCCCTCAAAATTCGAAGCTTATCTTCACCATTTTACATTTTTTTATTAAAATGGCATCCTTCTCCTCTGTTGTTCTCTTTCCTCTTAATTCAGCTATGTTCCTGTCCTTATCTTAATTGGGTTTTCAATTTCTCAGGCATTCACATCCAATTTTTCATAGTAATTTTATTTTGATATCTATCTATACTATCTATATAAGCAAATGTAGTGGAAGCTCACAGACTATCAATTATTTAATCCTTAGATTGGTACTGCCTAGATGGCCATTCCGTAAGAAAGTTAGAGATTGGTATATATGATACAACAGAGATTGCCATTGCTTTATTTTTTATTTATTTTTTAAGCCCCTTTCCAAGTAATGAGGTGGCACTTCTTCCTCTCTCACTCTGTTTTTTCTAGCCAAAATAGATGAGAGACAACAATCCACATGAAATATATAAGAAAAAATATATATTTATCACTTTAGATAAATTAAAAATTTTAAAACTCTCTTATCACCTCTTTCCTTTATCTCAATTAAAGTAACCTCCTTTCACATGACTTCCTCTCTCACATGTCTCTCTTCCCTCCTTATATATAGTTACATTTTTGTTTCAATCTCACACTGCTTCTTATAAAAAAATAAAAATATAACTATATCTCTCTCCCAAAAACTTGCCCTTATTTGTCACCATCACCTCCATGGTCATTTCATAAGAAAGTTAGATTGGTACTGCCTAGATGGCCATTCCGTAAGAAAGTTAGAGATTGGTATATATGATACAACAGAGATTGCCATTGCTTTATTTTTTATTTATTTTTTAAGCCCCTTTCCAAGTTTTTGAGTTATATGTTTCACTTATTATATAGACAAAACAATTGCTTTACATAGAATTTTTGTGTGTTTGTATTCCATATCAATAAAGCAATCTGTCAAATTTTTTTTTTCTTTTTTTGTATATGTTTTTCTTTTTCTTATATTTGAGAAAATTTAGTATTTTACAAGTTACAATAGTGTTGAAGTTTAAACAATACTCCTAAGTCACAAGGAGAACAAACAACAATAAATGAGAAGGATAATCGAGAATTACTGGAACGATCAAATAGGTGGCTTTTATAGAGGAATTAGAAAGTTTTACCATGAGGAAGAAATTTTAGTTTGGAAGCACATATGGCCAACGAGTCTTAAAACAATATGTCAATAAGAAACTTATCAAAGATTCATATGTAAAGAGGACACTTCTGTTTTTGTTGCCCTTTTCTTTCTTTCCATTTTTGTTTTTGTTTTTTTTTTTTTTGTGTGTGTGTATAACTAGAATCTTGAATCATAAAAATGGTGTATATGAGATGGAGAGTTTTTCTATTTGAGTGTTCACTGTTGTTAATTGTATTTCAATTTTTTTTGGCACAATTTTTTCTTAGTCCAATAGATATGAGCACACCATTGTTTTTCCTTTCTTACTAAAGTTTTAGCTTGAGGTCATGTGTGACAAATGGTTAAAACATTAATCTTAGATAATAAATAATAATAATAAAAACTAAGGACCAAATAAGAAAGACAAAATTACTTATATTAATGTGTGATTTTGGTACATAAGAAAAATAAAAATAAAATATTTATAAGATGTTCAGTCTCTTCCTTTTCTTTTATCTTCTTATATATTATAAGAATGTAGTATGAAACATGAAAGGCCTCCAAACCCTTAATACTAACTCTTAATCACTTTCTTTCCTACTGGTATTCTCTCAAGTCCCCTTTACTAATTTTTCTAATTTCTATTTTTTTTTAAATAAACGTAAAAATAAAAATAAAAATTTTATATACAAATAGATAAAGTTAACAAATTTGATCTATCTCGCTTCTGTTAAAATCTTTCGTAATTAACAAATTTGATCCTATATGTTCAGTTAAAATCTTTATTTTATCTCTCAATATCTAATTTCAAATTATATTTTTTTTAAAGTCCATCTACACAAATCTAATTTAAAATTTGATTTTTTTTATTTGAATTTTTATTTTTTTACAAGAGCTTCAAGCATTAAATAGAAATTTTCAATTTTAAAATTTTTAAAAATAAAAATTATATTTGGCATAAAGTGATAAAAAAATTACAAACCCACAAATATTTATAACCATATATATATAAATTAAAAATATATATAAACCCATAACAAATATAGATAGATAGATTTATGGCATTCAGTTTATTAGTAATTCTTTTTAGCATATATATGTTTTAGACATTAGGATTATTGAGAAACATCTTATTTATTGTTAATATTATTTCATTAGTTAGAAATCAAGTTTATTATTTCAAGAAAAATAGATCAGTTGAATTATAATAATATTTTGTACATCTCTGCTTTTTAAATTATTGCCTTTACTTATGAAATTTGAGAAGATGATCTTTATTCATTATGATTATAATTTTGTGACAAAATTTAGAACTTGATGCATTATTAAAAAATTTATATACCATAAATCAGTCTCGTGCATAGCACGGGTTTACTACTAGTTATATTATACAGAAATGCCTAAGACCCCCAGTGGGGGTCACTGGGGGTCATGCGTGTCAGGGGGTGATTGGGTAGAAAAAAAAAATTGCTTTTTTTTTTTTTTTTTTTGGATTTCGGCGAATCACGCAGTGCCACGTCACTGGGGGTTGACCCCCAGTGGGGGTCTGTAGCACGGCTCTATATTATATTATTTTAATTCATATATAAGAAAATTATGTGAAGATTAGTTTTTAGTTAAAGTAAATTAAAAATTATTTTATGACAACAACCCGACCATTAAAAGTGCTATTCACCCCAGCCCAATATGGCCCCTCAATGACCAAACAACAATACTACAAAATATTCAGAAAAGTGGATATAACTCATTAGTGGATAAATTTTAGAATATTTTTACACTGTCCATAGCGTTTTTTATGACCAAACCGTCCTCTGCCCCCGCGTGTCATATTTTTGAGGGGTGATCATTGTTTGGATTGGATCAGATTGGAGTAAAATCATAACCAATTCGTTATTTACGGTTCCTAAAAAATTGAAATTAATCCAATCCATTTAAATTATAGAACCAATCCAAATCAATCTATTTAAACACGGATTTGATCGGTTTAGGACCACGGATTTACATTATTAAATAGCAAAAAATATATATATAACACTTTAATTTCATAAAAATATAAACATAGCGCTATATTAGTTCCACAATAGCAACATGTCTTTTTATAATAGCGACATACTGTTCTAGAATTTAAACAATCATAACAAAATTGGTTTCACCATAAGTATTTAGACAATTATAAATTAAAACTAAAAACTAACAAACAAAAGTAATAAAAGAATATATTATGCGGGTTTAGGTTTGAGTTTAGGTTTTATATGGAATAAGAGAAGATATTATGAGAGAGGATGTATAATAAAAATATAAACTATTTGTATACGGTCTGGATCGGTTCCAACCCGGAACCGTGGGGTTCAATCCGGAACCAATCCGTGAACTACGGATTTTTAATTCTTCAATCCGGAACCGAACCATGGATTCAAAAAATCAATCCAAACCTATCGGATTTGACTGGACTGGATCGGATTACGGATTTCACGAATTCCTTACTCAGCCCCAATATTATTTTTCATGATGGACGTGAACTATACTAGAAGTATATTCCACCAACCTTGCTGCAGACCCCCAGTGGGGGTCGCACCCCCAGTGAGGTGTCGCACCCCCACTGGCTGAAACTCAAAAAAAAAAATAAAATAAAATAAAACAGTTTTTTTTTTGTCCAATCACAGCGCGCCACCTCACTGGGGGTCGACCCCCACTGGGGTCCAAAGCATTTTTCATATTCCACCATGTGTAAGAACTTAATTTATAAGTTTTTTTTTTCTAAGTTTCTAAGTTTTCTAAGTATATTTCACCACGTGCCACATCTATTTTTAAGTTTTTTTTTGTAAAATATAAATTAATTTGACAAAAATAAATATCAAAAATAAATTTTTGAATTTTTAAAAATTATTTATGTATTCCAAAAACAGAAACTTATATAAAAATTATAATTACCATGTGATACCCAATTGTGATAGTCACTACTCATTTTTATATGCATCGTTTTGGGTGCAATTATTTTGCAAAAACCACCTAATTGATTATTTCCGATGTACCTAAAATAAAAATTAAAAAAACGACTTAATTGATAGTGTTTTAGACTTTAAAATATTTTAAAATCACTATTGCAAGAGCATTACACTAGAAATAAAAATTATTATGAAGAATTATAGTTTCATAAACATGGAGTAATGAAGGAGCAAATATATCCGAATGTCAATTTTCTATTACTAGTTGTAAAGTATTGTGTAAGTTTTTCTTTATTTAAGTACTGTTAATTTGAAATAATAGTATATAAAATGAACTTTTATTATAGCAATTTAGCAATATCATTAGTATAACTTTTGATCGTTGAGATGAATGCATTATAATGAACCACATTATCTATTATAAAATTCTCTTTATCTAATATTATGTCCGTTTAATTGAAAATTTTTAATTACCATCTAACAACTTGATGTACTCAAAATTCAATATATGTAATCCAAACAGATTGAATAATATTGAATTTGATCTAATTTGTTATTTTAAATATATTTTAATCTACATTCTATTAAGGGTTCGTTTGGAATGTGAGTTGATTTTTTGACTTTTTAACTTTTTGACTATTTTAACTAGAGGTTAAGTTTCATTTGTGATAGGTTTTTTGATTTATTTGACTTTTATGAGAGAAAAAATGAAATAATTATGAGTTAGATGTGATATTTTGTCTTATTAAATTAAAAAATCTATTTTATTTTTTTGTAATAAAAATAGTCATAAAGTCTGACATACCAAACAAAGACTAAAGAATTTTTTTTAAAATGAATTGGGTCAGGATAGATTTTCAGGTTTTGAAAACATATCGGGTGGATATCCGAGAAATATCAGATCAACAATGATTCATCCCACTAAAAACACCACCACTAATAGCACTAATACATTAAAAAAGTAAAAAAAAAAATAAAAAAATACAACTCCAAAACCAAAACATCACATCATTACTGGTGAGACCCACTGCCACCTAATTAGTGGGAGCACTAATTAGTGCTCCCACTCATTTTCCATATCAGATTCGGATTACTCTTCCAACTTCTGTGAAATTAACAGGGTCAGATCTGACACATTATCTAATCGGATTATATCCAAATCTGCAGAGATCCGATTCGTTTACCGTATATTATATTTTGAATATTTATTATTTTTTTATTCTTTTTTTATCCACCAATGAGGGGTACAGCCAGATCCAACCTCGCGTTTGATTGCGGAACCTCTCGCATTTGGTTGAAGAATAGGGAAACATGAGTTCGTTTGGTTTGAATTTCTCAAAAATTTTTGAAAAAATTTATTTACAAATGAGTTTTCAGAAAAATTCAAACCAAACAAATTTTTTCAAAATTTTTTTCCAAAACTTGTAAACCAAACAAGTTTTCCAAACAAATCTCTCTCTCATACACATCAAATCAATCACTTTTTCCAAAACTCTCTTTCAAAATAATTTTCCAAAACATCTTTCCAAAAAACCAAACCAAACAACTTTTCGTACTTTTTATCTCCCAAACTCATCTCCCAAACTCAAACCAAACATACTCCGTTGGGTAAAAGTTTCGGATTATAATTTTACCTATTAATTTGAATGTGTTGTTTATTTTAAATTTTTAAATCATAATTTTATACCTATTTTTTAAAACTCAATTTAAAACATAACCATTACTTTTAAAATTTATAACTAAATACATAATTCAAAATTCAATTCAAATTAATATTTTAATTTTTTAAATATTTAAATATTTTGAAAATATTTTAATTTTGTTAAGATTTTAAATATTTTAATATTTAAATATGTTACGATTTTTTAAATTTTTTGAATATTTTTAAATATTTTAATTTCAAAATATTACGATTTTAATTTTTTAAATTTAAAATATTTTATAAAAATAAATTCAAACTCTATTTTATAAAAATATTTTTAAATATTTTAATTTTGTTGTTATGTATTTGGTTACGATTTGGTTGTAGAGTTGTGAAAATAGTATGGACTTTGGAGTTTTGAGTTATGTGTTTGGTTACGATTTGAGTATACAGTTATTTTTAAATTTAAAATATTAACATTTTAAATTATTTAAATTTTTTGAATATTTAAATTATGAGTAGAAGATCAAGGAGGAGGATTGTCTTTTAACTAATCAAACAGAGGTTGATAGGTTTTTCTAAGGTCTTTATAAAACTCAGCAATGTAATTAAGTGAGCCTAAGAACCTTTGTAACTGGGTTTTATCCAAAATTTCACCAGGGAACTTAGACGCAAACTCAATGGAGCCACTAATAGGTAGAATGGTATTATGGTGAATATCATAACCTAAAAATCGGACTTTAGTCTGAAATAATTTAATCTTAGGAACAGAAATGACTAAACCATGACTTTTAATAGTATAAAAGAATGCAGTTAAATGTTTCCAATATTCACTAATTGATTTGGAAAAAATTAATATATCATCAATGTAAACAATAGAAAAGTGACTAAAAGGGTTAAAAATATCATTCATTATATTTTGAAATTCACTAGGAGCATTTTTTAATCCAAATGGCATTACATTCCATTCATAGTGACCAAAAGGTGTAGTAAAAGCAGTTTTATATCTATCATTAGGATGAATTTGAATTTGTCAAAAACCACTTTTTAAATCAAATTTACTAAAAATAACAGCTTGACTAAATCTTTTAATCAAATCTTTTTTTATTAGGGATTGGATATCTAATCCATTCTAAAACTTTATTTAATGGTTTATAATTAATAACTAAGCGTGGGACACCTCGTTCTAATTAAGCATTTTTATTAATATAAAAAGCAGGACAAGACCATGGTGATTTACTTAGACTAATTATTCGATTTTTTAACAATTCATTAATTTTTTTTTTTTTTTTACACATTTCAAGTAATTCATGATTCATTTAAATAGGGCGAGATTTAGTAGGAATTTATTTTTCATTAAAATTTTTAATATATGGTAATGTGACCACACGTTTTTTCCTATGCCAAAATGCAGTAGGTAATGTAGAACAAACAGTTGTTTCTAATTTTAATTGAAATTCTTTAATTTGAGAAATAATAACAGGATCAGTTAATTGTTGATCAATTCGTTTGTAATTGACTTCTTCTTTGAGAAAACGTAACTGACGAGTTAATCGGTTAATAGATTGAGAAATAGAACAATATTTTAATTAATTTAATTCCAAAACTTCATTCCTTCACTAAATGTAGTAAATAGATATAATAATAATATAAATGGTGTTCCTAAAATAATTTTATCAGTCATATTTCTAACCAAAACAAATGAGGTTTTAAAACAAACATTATTTTGACATATATGAGTTTTGGGTAATTTATACTTAATTTTCATTTTACTACCAGTAGCAGATGTTAACTTTTCACTACATTTTTCATAATATTTAGTAGGGAGTAATCCTTCTTGAATACAATTAAAATCAGCATCAGTATCAATTAAAGCAATAAGATTTAATTCAAAATCATTAATGACAAGTTTAACTTTGGAATACCATTTTTGAATATGAATTTTATTGATACAATTTAATCGTTTATCTTCATGATTAGATTGATTGGAATGGTGTGATCGATTATCAAATAAGAGATTCTCAGGATTAGTAGGATCAGAATCATGTTCAGATTCATTAGGAGATTCAACATTATTATCTTGGAAATTATCTAAACTTTTATTAAGTTTTAATGTGATAATTTCATCTTCTAAAGTTTTATCTTTACTTTGTAAATCTTTAGGTAGCGTTTGGTAATGTTTACGTTTTTTGTTTATGTTTACGAAAATTTTATAAACTGGTTTTTGTTTATTTTTAGAAAAACATAAATAATAAACCCGTTTGGTTTGGACAAAATGTTTGAAAATTTTTGAAAACATAAACTAAAAAACATGTTTGTTAAGGCTTAATTTTTGTTTTAAATTTTTTTTTTTAATTTTTTTGGAATTCACCACCACCACCGGTTATGAATTCCACCACCGACCAACCACCACCTCCGCCGCCGCAGCCACCATTACAGCCCCACCGCTCATCCTTCAGCTGTGACCGCCACCCAACCGAACAGTTCACTGGCTTCTGCCCTTCATGCCTCTGCGAGCACCTCACCTCCTTAGATCAGTCCTTCGCCTCCTCCTCCCACCGTCCCTCCAACGCCTCCGCTGCCCCTTCCTCCACTGCCGCCTCCGCCCTTAAAGCCATTTTCCGAGTACCCATTTCCACCACCACCACCGACAACAAAAGCAAACCATCTTCTTCTGCTTCGTTCTCCCCGGAGCTTCGCCGTACGAAGTCGTTCTCTGCCTCGAAAAACGAGGGGTTTTCTGGTGTTTTTGAGCCGCAACGGAGGTCCTGTGACGTTAGGGCTCGGAGTACTCTCTGGTCTCTCTTCACTATCGACGACGAACGCAAATCCACCAACAAGAACGATCAATCGGTTAAAGTCGAGACTCGAAACGTGACTGGTCCAGTGTTGGAATCCAAAGAAGAAGAGGACGAACACGGCGACCCTGTAGAAGAAGTAGAAGAGGAAGACGATGATGGTGATGAAATTAGGGTTTCTGAAGAAATCGTAGAAGAAGAGATCGTTGAAGAACAACGAGAAGAGGAAATCAAGACGAGATTGGTGCTGCGGAGATTTGAACCACGGTGAAGTTGCCAACAATTAAGTTACTGTAGCTCCGCTACAGTATCAGTTTATTAAATCAGCCAAAACAGGTTTTTTGTGTTTCCGTTTTTTGAGTAAAATTTATAAACTGGTAAGTCGATTTATAAACCAATTTTTTTATCAAACGGGTTTTTAATACAGTTTTTAAAATTTTTGTAAATATAAACTGTAAACTGAAAATATAATGGTTACCAAACATACCCTTAATAGTTTGTTTAATCTGATTGATTTCATGTTGTAAATCTTGAGGAGTAATTTCTTTTTGTTTATTTTTAAATCTTTCTAGGGTTTTAGATAAACTAATAATTGGTTTGTCAAATTTAGGTTTTCGATCAGTATTTGTTAATAAAGATTTTAATTGATCAGTATACTTTTGTTTTAACTGGGGATCATCTAATCGATTAATTAATTCAATAAGAGCAGTTTTTTGTTTAGTAAAGAACAGTGATTTGTTTAACAGGTTTACAACAAACATCATTACATCGTAATGTAATATTATTATCAGAATCTTCACTAGGTGAATAGTAATCAGATGAAGTATTAGGATTATCAAAAGAGGAATTACTAGCAGATTGGTTTAATTGAAAGATTTCATATAATTGATTTTTTGATTCATCATTAATTTGAAGTTGATTAACCTTATCTTTTAATTTTTGTTTTTTTTTACATTTATTTGAATAATGACCTTTTTGACCACAGTTATAACAAGTTATATCTTTATTAGATTCAGATTTTGGATGTGATTTCTTATAATATTTATTTTTTGGTTTAGTATAGAATTTATCAGTTGATTTGGAAGGAGAATAATTCTTTTTATATTTATTCGATATTTGTAAGATGACTTATGTTTATGTTTAGAGTATTTATGTGATTTCCTACGAGAAGAGGCAACAGGTGGTAAACCATATTGTTCACAGAAATTTCTTAATTCATATTTAGCCTTATGTTTATCTTTACCAGCTTTTTGATGTTACACATTTGCTTTGGCTACTAATCATTTTGCTTCATCCAGCCAAGCAGTTACTCCATACCCTCCTAATCCGATTAAATCTGCTCGTTCTGATTATGTTAAATCCACTACTACTAATCTCTTCTTTAAAGAACCTAGTCACCCAAAGAGTCTTTTGGTTAATGATCTGGCTAAATCTTACTTTCCTCCTGGATGGCATTTTGTTCCTCTCCATCCAGCAAAAACAATCACCTTTTATAAAGATATCCTGTTCAACCATGAGTCAATTGTGATTAAACCCATTTATGATCGCATTTATACTAGTAAAGTTATTTACCATTCACTTTATAATCACGACATTGTTTCCTTAGTTGAATGGGGTTCTCCTTATCAACTTCGAGATTTACCTAATCACTCCCTTCAGTATAGTTATTATGACTATATTGATGCTTGGTTCAAAGTTTTCTTATATCAAACTGATACCTTTAGTCACTCCTGGTTCATCCAATTTGATCAAAAGTTTAAATCAGAATTACCCTCTTGGTTTCTGAGATGGTGGACTCATTATAGCGCCATTTCAGATATCTTCCTTGATATTCTGATTGGACATGTTAACTATTTTTCTACTGTTTTCTCATTCACTCCCCAGCAAAGGAAATTTCCTAAATTGATTATTTTTATATCCAAATACAAAATTCCTTGGATATTTAAATGGCACTATGGAATTTCTGATGATGTTGTTTACCGTCAACATATGGTTAAATGGTGGGATAACTTTAAGATTCCACGCATTGTTGAAATTGTTCAAACTGAGTTCCCGATTAACATTCATGCTCCTACACCTGCAATGGTTAAAGCTCAGCAGAACCCAACTGCTCTATTAACAGAAGGAAGCCAACTTCCTACAGCCAACCTTGGAAGCCCATCTCCAAGTTCTTCTAAGCCCAAGTCAACAAAATCTGCTAAGCCCAAAACTGCTAAATCAGAGTCAAAGGATAAATCCCAAGCTCCAGCAGTACTGGCTCCATCCAGGAATCAGCCCAAGGATAAATCCAAGTCAGCTCAGTCAAAGCCCAAGGTTAAACCTGGATCATCTAGTGATCAATTGCTTCAAATGGCCCGTCTCCTGATGGATCAGGCCCAGACCCAATTTAAAGATGAACTGTCTAATGATGAGCCTCCTGCATCGGCCCAAAAGTTCAGTTCAGAAGAAAGTTCAGACAGTTCACATTCTTCTGAAGGTTCAACTAGTCCACGAAATCCATATGGACTCGAGTTTCAAGATGCTCAGAACCCATATGCCTCGTCAGCTCTGCTTTGGTTTCCATATAGATAAAAAATTTAAATAATTTAAATCTTTACGATTTAAATTTTTTGAATATTTATTTGAATTTTTTACTTATTAAATTTTTTAGATTATTTAAATTATTTAAATATTTATGATATAAATTTTTTGAATATTTATTTTGAAAAAAAATTATTTCCTTTGCAGTATTTTCAATTAAAAATTTGATTAATGTTATTTTCTGTTAATAATAAATTTTTTTAATTGAATTTTAAAAAGAGTTTGGTTATGAGTATTGATCAGAATTTTCAATAGTGTGAAAGTAGTGTGTTTTGTTATGAGTTATAACAATTTGAATTAAATTTTGAAAACTCTTTTCAAAACTCATAACCAAACAAATTTTCTTACTTCATATGTCAAATCAAACTTTCAAAACTCAATTCCACACTTAATTCAAAACTCAATTCAACACTCTATTCAAAAACCATAACCAAACAAATTTTCTACACTCAAATCATAATTCGACAACTCACAAACTCAGAATACAACTCATACTTTCAAATCATATTTACAAAACTCTACCAAACGCAACCATATAGACCCACAATATATTTTTTTAAAAAAAAAATAAAATGTCATGCTAGTACAAAGATTAAATAGTGTCATGAAAATTGTAATGTTAGGAAGATTAAACCTCTTTAAATTATCCTCTTCATAAATCTAACAATAAAAAATAAGTACATATTTTTATTTATCATAACTAAATATTATATTATACTTTCACTTTTTCTATTTAGGCCTTGTTTAGCAACAATGTTAGGTAGCTCAAAATTTTGTGACTCAAATGGCTCAAATCACTTAAAACGATGTCGTTTTGACAGATTTTGAGTGTAAAACGACGTCGTTTTGACAGATTTGAGCCATTTGAACCACAAAATTTTGAGCTACCAAACATTTTCCGTTTAGTATATACTAAAAAAGTAAAAAAGTCAAAAAGCCACTATCTTATTTAAATCACATCATCTTATTTAAGTCACATCACCTCTCTACAATATCACTTCAAACCCAACCTATATCCAACCCATATTTCATAAAAAGTCAAAAAGTTCACTTATTTAAAACATCTAAAGCCATCCCTTAATTTATGTATCCTATTATATATTTAATAATTTATAACCCACAATAGTAGCCCAGTTGGTTGAGCGCAAAAGACCAAACAGCTAGGAGTATACTCCTCTCTAGGTCTTAGGTTCGAATCTCACCCTCAAGTAGCTATTAGCAGGTCACTGCGTCTAGTCGAGGTACGTCACTCCGAAGGGTACTGAGCTGGATACTCGGTTATCAAAAATATATTTAATAATTTATCTCATCTAATCTCATTCCATAACTTATTTACATAATATTTTACTATAAAGGTTAAATTTTGATTATTTTTAAATACTTTTTCCGTAATTTTATATAAATATCTTAATACTTGAAAAATTAATTCGGGATGTCTTCAAGTTCTATTTGTTTCAATTGTCTTTTTTTTTTTTTTGGTAATATGAAGATAAAAATACAAAGATCAAATTTTAGAAAAGTTGTCTTAAAATGATAGGTATTGGTGCAAGATTTCGTATTCAAATTTATGAAAACATATGGATCTGCATTGTAATCTAATCATTAACTTGTTAATATTTTTTAAAAATTAAAAATAAAAATAAAAATTACATAGACTTATAAAGTCAGCATTATATAGTTGTAAAACCTGAGATAATGAGACTCGGGGAAAGATAAACATCTTTCAAACTTGCGAAAGGATGAAGTTTTATAGATAATTATCTACATAAATTAATTAATTGATTTTTCTTTCAAGCACTCTAGCTAAATGAGTAATATCAATTATTTTATATATAAAAAAATTATATCAATGGTACCTTTTCTTAATTAAGGTTAGGTTTTCCAAAAAAAAATTATATCAGTGGTTTTTTGTTAGAAACCAAAATTTATATCACTGTTACATCATTATGACTGGGCTTTCAATATTAATTTTTTATTTGCAAATTATTTTTCTAATTTTATGAACTTGATTTATCTCTATTACATGGAGAATTATTACATTTGCCAAAAAGATCTATTTATCTAATCAGAGATCAAGAGTTTAGGAACTGTTTGATTGGTCGGGCTAAAGAGGTTTGACAAATTAAAAATAATCAATAAATTTGTTTGGCAAACAATTTTTGTGAATTTATTTTTTTGAGTACCGTATTTTTTACAAAACATCAAAAAATTAGTTCTGAATTTAAAAAAAATGCTTTTGCACATAAATAAAAAAACAATTAGTGTTCCGGACTATTCATTATTTTTTTCCCATCAAATAAAAAAATTGAAAATAAAGAGAACGAAAAGGATTCCAAACTTAATAATGTTTTTTTCTTCTATACATATGATTTTAAACTTTCGATATCGTTATTTGTTGAGATATTGGTTAATATTGTTCGATATCATCTGATATATGACCATATTACCAATACTGATAACTATCTCTGATTAAACCATGTTTACTGGAATTAGAAACTTGAATCAAATAGATGAAATTGATAGTTTAACAATTAAAAAGAAGGGGAAAAAACCATTGTTTATTTCATAAAAATAAAATAAAATAAAATAATTATGACCTCCGAGAAATTAAATATAAGTATTTCGAGGCTGCTCATAGTATTAGTAATACAGGCCCGAACCATGATTGGTCTGTGATTGAAGACCGACATTTCTATATGGATCAATTAGTCCACTATACGACTTGGGCTTTGATTGAGCCCAACTTAGGCTTGGCCTAGATAGCAATCTAGTTCGGCTCATCCTGATGGTCTTGTGTGGAACTCGAAGTCTAGTTCTGCTGTATTCTTATAAATTGTTTTAATATAATGAAATTACATTTTTTTTTAAAGTCTTCTGTATTATTATATAATTAAAAACGTTATAAGACTTTTGAGGTTAAAATCCCAATCTAAAAATTTTCTGTAGTGATAAGATAGAAAAAATTTGACAGAAAAGAAAAATGTAAATGATTTTAAAATAGAAACTTAAGTCATTTATGAATAATGACTCAATAGAAGTAGTTAGTTATTGTTTTAACATTGCTTTTAGTTAATTCTTTTCTAACTATTTATTTGAATATGATAGTTTAGCTTGGTGTGAATATGATCATACATATGTTTTGGTGCATATCTACATTTGATTAGCTTGCAATATTACGTGACTATTTCCTAATTATTTCATATAGTGGGTGTTTTGAAAGTTGTTATTTTAGTAGGTTAAAATTTTTGTGTTTGGGAAGATAGGTAGATTTTTTTATGTTGTTGGATGTGATATTTGTAAGAGAAAAAGTGAAATGATTATGGATTTGATGTGACATTTTGGCTGATTAGCTATTTAGCTTATTTTATCTTTTTGTAAATTTTAGCAAAAAAAAAGGCTAAAATCCAACTTGCCAAATTTATCACGTGAAACTTGTAATGTTATTTATCAAAAAAGTAACAACAAACAATATTAGGCAATAAATATAAAGTTTGAACCCTACCTAAATTTGCTTCCGACCAAATAAATTTTTAATTCCAATGGATGTACAATTGAAAGAATCATTATAGTGTCATCTATTATCTAGACATGATGAACAATGCACAAAAATATTGTTGAGAAGAAGAATGACAAAATACTCCTCTCCCAATAGGACCGTTACAGGCAATTTGCAAACTACAAAACGACAGGATGATCCTGAATGCTCCAAAGAGGAGATCGATCACCTGATTCGAAGTAAAAAGAAGATTAAAAGCTCAATCGATCGACCAGAAGATGAACCTATGGAGGAATCTGCTCCAAATGGAAAAGATGAAGGGGATGTGCGAAGCCCTAGATCCTCTCCTGAAGAAGAAAACGCAAAACAAGCTGATGACAAAAGGGAAACCATCAATACTGATCAGATGGAGGGCATTGAGGCAACCAAAGTAGTAGCAAAATCATTCAAACAAGCCCTACTAAGATCGAAATTCACTGAGAATGGAAACGAAAAAAATTTCGAACGTGATGTTGAGGAAATCTCTTCGGATGAGGATGAAGAAGCCCCTGAAAGAAAGGAAGAAAAAATGGATGAAGAGGAGATTATAAATAGAATTCCCAAAGTCAGTATTCCACCAGGTCTCCGGAAGAAAATCTGGGAACCATGGAAAAACTATTTGATTGTCAAACTTCTAGGGAAAACCATCGGATACAAGTTATTTATGGCCAAAATGACCAAAATATAGGGGTTACAAGCTGACTTTGAAGCATTGGATATTGGCAATGGCTTCTTTATTGTGAAGTTTGATATGACTGATGATTATAACAAGGTTTTCACTGGGGAACTGTGAGTTGTCATGGATCACTATGTAACAGTGAGGAAATGGCAACAAGACTTCAAGTTGGATGAAACAGATGAGGATACCACAACGATTTGGATGCGATTTCCTAATCTACCGATTGAATATTACAATGAGAAGGTCCTCTACCACATTGCCAAAGTACTTGGAGTCCCTTTAAAGATCGATATCAACACAGCTATGGTTGCGAGAGGAAAATATGCAAGAGTTTTCATAGAAATGGATCTCAGAAAACCACTAATTCCTCATTTTCTATAGGCAACCACATTAATGGAGTTGAATACGAACATTTGCACTCATAGTGTTTTTTCTGTGGTAGGTTTGGGCATCAGAGGGAAGCATGCAGTGACAGAGTTATGCCGATGCCAGAGAGGACAGAACAACAATTGAACAGAGTTGGCCACCAGATGGTTGAAGCTCACGATGCCAATAGGCCAAGCCCAAGGGAAGAGGAAATGAAAGACCCAAACTCAAGAAACTATGGACCTTGGATGATGGTTCAGAATAAAAAAAGGAGAAACAGAGGCCCAATGGGTACTAAGTCACAAGTGGCCCAAAAGAGCAATAGGTTTGAAGTGTAAAAAGAAGAAGAAGGAAAAGAAGTAGCTAAATCCCATTCTGGCAAGGAGAAAAATAAGGGTAAAGTCCATAAAAATATGGGCTCAAGTAATAAGACTAAAGTAATAGAAAAGAGTAAAGTGAGTACTAGCACTAAAATGGCTAAAGAACAGAAAGGAGAGGCAAGCAGTCTGGGAAAGGAAGACTTATTTGACATGAGGATACGAGATCAAAAAGCAAAAATGGGAAAAGGTGAAACATCTAATCTGTAGAGAACTGCCAAACAACCAGCTGTTACTTTCCACCAGTCCATTATTTAACCAGCCAACTCAAGAAACAAGTTGTTAAGCACAAGGACCAAGGTGGAAAATTCAAAACCCAAATCCAGAGTTCCACCAGATAAAAATGGAGAAGGAATGAGAGAACCACCCGATAGAGGTGCACAAACTCGAACAGAACAGAGTATTGGTGAACTTGTCCCCAGGGAGGGAAGTATTTCACCTCATCACCTCCGAATGGTGAAACGAGGAAGTAAAGTTAAGGATAATGCCATGGAGGCAAATAGAAGTGAGACAAGACAGACATTACATCTCAATGACACTACTCAAAATGATGGAAGAAAACTACAAAGCACTAAGGGGATATCTGGGAATTGACTGCCAGGACCCCTTACCTGATCAAGAAATTTCATCCATGGACTTGCTTATTTGGAATTGTAGGGGAGCAGGAAATAAGAGATTCAAAAGGAATCTAAGGGAATTAGTCCAAATCCACAGAGCAGAATTGATGATACTTATGGAGACTACAGTTGAATTCAAATTGATGGGGATGTTTTTCAATTGTACAGGTTTTACAACCTCAATCCATGTGGATCCTACAGGTAGGAGTGGAGGTATTTGGATGCTCTGGAACCCTAATGTTGTTAATGTACGGGTGGTAGAAGCTAGCTCGCAGACCAGCTGAAGGCTATTGCCCAACACATGAATGATCCTTGGTTAGTTGCTGGGGATTTTAATGATTTTACTACTGCTAATATCAAGAGAAGTTTCCATGGAAGTCACCAACAGACCTTCAGCCAAGACCAGAGGAGGAGTAGAAAGTTCAATGAGAGAATTGACAATTGCAAGCTGATGGATTTGGGATGCACAGGACCAATGCTGACCTGGTCTAACAATAGGAAAGGTTGGGCCAACACAATGGTAAGATTGGATAGGGCTATGTGCAACACTGAACGGAGAACTACCTTTTTGGATGGAGCTATGATGAACCTCCCTCGCACCTATTCAGACCATTCACTTATGATTTTGTTCACTTAAGGTAAGTTCCCATTTATTTCCAATCATAAACCCTTTAAATTTTTGGCTTCTTGGATCACTCATGAGGATTTTAAGAATGTGGTGGATGTGAGCTAGAGTAAAAATAACACTTCCATGTGTAATAAGTTACAAACACTTGGTCAAGAGGCTAGTGTTTGGAATAAGGAGGTGTTTGGTAATATTTTTCGAATGAAGAGGTGGTTATAGGGAAGAATTAAAGGCATACAAAAATCTCAAGCCATCAATTATTCCCATAACCTCCACAACCTTGAGCTGGATTTAGTTGACCAATATAATAAAGTCTTATATCAAGAGGAGCTCTTGTTGTTCCAAAAGGCTAAAACCAATTGGATTACTTAGGGAGAGAGGAATACTAAGTATTTCCACCTTATTACCTTGAATAAAAGGAGGAGAAGGAGAATTGAGATTCTTAAAGATGAGAATGGTTCTTGGGTTGACCAGACTGATCAACTCAAAAGCCTCATCACTTCATACTTTGTTAAGTTGTTTAGTGTTTCTCACACTGTCTCTCTTGAACAGTGGAACAATTTGGTGAGATGTAAAATTAACCATGAGGACAAATTGGATCTCATTAGAAATTTATCTGATGAGGAGATTTGGAGGGCTGTGAAAAACATCAATGCCTTTAAGGCCCTAGGGAGGGATGGGTTTCAAGTTTTATCATACTTATTGGGACATTATTGGACATGATGTTTGTGATTTTGAGAAAAAACTGTTTTTTCTGATAAGCAAATTCCTCATGAGGTCAATAAAACTTTGATTGCTCTAATTCCAAAAACTAAAAACCCTGAGAGCATCAAGCATTTTAGACCTATAAGCCTTTGTAATGTTTCTCTAAAATTATCTCTAATATTATTGTGAGTAGAATTAGACCTTTTTTAAGTAAAATTGTCAGACCTAACCAAAGTAGTTTTATCTCTGGCCATAACACTAGTGATAACATTATTATTTCTCAAGAGATCATTCATTCCTTGAATCATAAGAGAGGAAAAGGGGCATGACTTTTAAAATTGATTTGGAAAAGGCGTATGACAATATTTCCTAGGATTTTCTAAAACAAACTCTGGAGAAATTTAACTTTGACAAAAATCTGGTTGATCTTATTATAAGCTGTGTCACTAGTGTTAGGACTGCTATTATCTGGGATGGTGAGCCTCTGGAGGAGTTTAAACCTTAAAGGGGTTTGAGGCAGGGAGATTCTCTATCTCCTTACCTGTTTGTTTTATGCATGGAGAGACTTTCGCAATATAATCAGCTTCAAAGCTGATAACAAATATTGGAAAGGTATTGAGCCAAGTAGATGAGGTCCTAATATTACACATTTATTCTTTGCTGATGACCTCATGTTGTTTGGTCAAGCTACCATGTCTATTTGTAGCACTGCTATGAGAGTGATGGAGGAATTTTGTGATATCTTTGGGCTGAAAATTAATCTCAACAAGTCCAAACTCTATGTGTCTCCTAACATTGATTGGAGGAAAGCTAGAGATTTGAGCTCTATGTGTGGCATCTCTCTAACCAATGAGCACTCATTCAGGGAATAGTTATGTGGGGGCATATTTTGGGAATAAAAACACGTGGCTGAGGTGACGCCGACATATCAGCTAGAGTGCCACATGGCTTAGTCATGATGCCGAGGTTATCTTGGCTAGGCCGAGGTTATCCGCGGAGATATCGGAATCCAGAATAGGCGGATAAGGGACAAGAATCCTAAAACAGGGGAGGACCTCAATCTGGATAAAGATAAAGTCTTAGGAAGTTTATCTTTATCTAGTTGAGAGTCCCAAATAAGCATTAAGCCAAAGTCCATTGAAGTTAGGCTTCTACAGGGATCAGGTTAGTGCTGACTATAAAAGTAAGGCACTCTTGTGGGTCTAAGATGCACTTTTTGTGTTTTGTCTAGTGAGTTAAGCACTGTTTGCTATCTTTGAGAGATAACTGAGTACTGACTTGATCATCGGAGTGCCCCTGAGTGGACGAACCACAGCTAGAGTCTCATCTTTCTGTGACAGGTTGTTCAGGCGTGATCTATTCTGTCTGTGCTCTCCAGCTGAGTTCTTGTTTGGCAATGTGGTCGGAAATCAGCACCCACAATTTGGCGTCGTCTGTGGGAAACATAAGGAGAATAGATGGCCAACGATGGGCAGAAAGAGAAGATTAGGGATGACATCCCTAGTGGGAGTGGTAAACACGCCGATCCTAACAGGCCGAGGCGAGTATTACAACGAAAGCTACTTCCAGGTATGGAAAGATAGATGCATAAGGAGGGACGGCGAGATGAAGAGAATGGAAAACAAATTGGCAGACCTACAATCGATTGTCAACTTCATGATGCAAAACAACGTCATGCAGCCACCGTTCCCATTGGAGGACACGCTGATTCCAGCGGCCAAGAACGATGCCCAAAAAGGGGGGTAGAAAGTAATCCCTGCAGTCCCTCAGCATGACAAGATAAAGGAGTATTCACATCGGCCTTCATAGGAGGTCGGGTGAGGAGAATCGATGAGAGGAGAGTCTTAGAAGACACCTCATGCCAGGGAAACTTATGTCAAGGAACATCAACATGTTCAAGGGAAGGAGCTTTGTTTTGACACGATGAATGAATGGAGGTCCAAGAGAACTCATAACGACACCGGGAGTAACGCACCAAAAAGGCTGAAATCCGTTGACAGGCAAGCTCCTAGACGGACTAAGAAGGGACTACCTCCAGAGAAAGCAACAAGATACCGAGGTCACATCTCTGGTCAAGCCGAGAACGCTGTTCTCAGTAGAATTGGATAATTTTGAGGCCTCGAAAAGGTTCCACATGCCGAGAATCCAAATATATGATGATAAGTCCGATCATAACTTTCACGTCGACTTATATTTGAACTCAATGGCACTGTATACCGGGAACGAACCGTTACTTTGCAAGTTGTTCCCCTCATCCTTTGGGGAAATCGCATCAGATTGATTTCACAAGTTGTCGAAAGGAACTGTGAAAAATTAGGAAGGCTTGGCCGAGATGTTTGTGGCCAGGTTTGTTACAAACAAACTGCAGCCATTGAGGGTAGCCTCCCTGATGGCTCTGAGAATTGGTGAGGATGAAAGCCTCAAGGCTTATGCCAAAAGGTATTATGAGGTGTTTAACCGAATACCAGAGTGCAACCAAGAGTTGGCGGTCGTATCTTCTAAGAACGGCCTGAACGATGACTGCATGCTTCGAAAGTCACTGGCAAAGACACTGCCAAAAAGTATGGAGAAACTCATAGTCAGAATCGAGAAATATACGAGAGCAGAAGAAAACACACTAGGAACAAAGGCGTCAAAGCAAGAAAAGAGAAATGGCTTGCCGAAGCGAGGCCGAGGTAATACAAATTTTAATAGACAAGAAACAAGACTGAGGGCTGCATAGGCAGTCACCACAGTATTCCAGATCCCGATTTACAATGTCTTGGAAAGGATCAAGAACCAGCCGTACTATAGAGCACCAGAGAAGATTCCCGGCGAATTTATGGAAAGAAGCCTTGGGAAGCACTGTGCCTACCACAATGAGGATGGGCACCTAACTCAGGGGTGCAGAGCCCTGAAGACACATTTGGAAGATCTGGTCAGATAGGCCCACTTGAGGGACCTAGTAGATGAGGCCAGAACGAGGGAAGAACAGGTAAGACTGCCCTAGGCACCAGCAGCACTACCTCCACCAGCACCGCAACCGTAAGCAGACGGACCTCAAGTGATCAATGTGATTCACTCGAAGGTCAATGAGAACGAGGTACGTGGGGAGACCCAGAGGGTGAAACATTTACAACATGTATATTAGGTCTAACAAAAGAGGCCTAGGACAAACGAGTACCAGGGACCAATGGTGTCCTTTATTGAGGCCGACCTGGACATAGTATAGCATCCACACAACGATGCTCTGGTGAAATCCCTCAAGATTAGAGAATGCCAGGTAAAGCGCATTCTGATTGACCAAGGCAGCTCTTGTGACATCATGTATATCAAATATTACAAGGAGTTCGGCCTTCACCGAGATGATCTAGAGCAGTCCAACAATCTAATGGTCGGGTTCAATGAAACGCCGACCAGGCCCCTAAGAGTAATAAATTTAGAGGTACAGGCAGGCACCAAGAAGGTAAGCACAAAGTTCACAGTAATTGACACCCACTCCCCTTACAATGTCATCTTGGGAAGGCCATGGTTGCACGTAATGAAGGTTGTTCCCTCAACATTGCACCAGCTATTGCGGTTCCCAACAGAGTATGGAATTGAAGAGATCAGAGAGGATCAAATGCAGGTAAAGAATTGCTCCATGGCAGCAATGAAATCCACCTGCAATGTACGAGAGGCAGAAATAGTAGAGATTGAGGACGAGGACATGGAGGTCCTGGATGACGTCGGCAAAGAGCCGGCTGACAAAAGCGAAGAAGCCTTGAAGAAAATTCTAGTCCAGCAAGGGGATGGAGAGCGTTTCTTCCTTCTCGGCTCAGGCTTGGCCGAGAAGGAGGAAAAAGAGTTAGAAGCATTCTTGCGAGCAAACATAGAAGTGTTTTCCTGGACACCCTGCGAGATACCTGGCATTGACCCCGAGGTTACATGCCACAGACTGAATGTAAACAGGTCGGCTAAACCCATCATTCAGCAAGCAAGGAGGCCGACGTTGGTTCATGTGGAGGCAGAAGAGGAGGAAGTGGACAAATTGTTAGAGGCCAGAGCCATTCGAGAGGTAAACTACCTAACTTGGTTGTCAAACACAGTTGTTGTGAAAAAAAAGAATGGGAAGTGGAGGGTCTGCATGGACTTCACTAGCCTGAATAAGGCTTATCCCAAAGACAGTTTCCCCGTCTCCAAGATTGATCAATTGGTGGACGCCACTTCAGGACATAGAAGGATGAGCTTCCTGAACGCTTACAGGGGGTACCATCAAATAGCAATGTACCCCCTCGATGAAGAGAAGACTGCATTTATCGCCCCAAAAGGGCTGTATTGCTACAGAGTGATGCCTTTCGGGTTGAAAAATGCAGGAGCAACCTACCAGAGGTTAGTGACTAAGATGTTCAGACATCTGATTGGCAAAATAGTGGAAGCATACATTGATGACATGGTCATGAAAACCAAAGAACCTAAGGATCATCTGGTCAACTTAAAGGCAGTTTTCGCCATCCTTAAAACATATCAGCTCTGACTCAATACTTCGAAATGTGCATTTGGAGTTGGGTCTGGTAAGTTTTTGGAATACTTGGTTACCAGAAGGGGCATTGAGGCAAGCCCAGATCAAATCAAGGCCATCTTGGATTTGAAAAGCCTAATCTCGGCAAAACAAGTGCAGATGTTGGCTGGAAGCGCCGCAACCCTGAACAAATTTATAAGCAGAAGTTCAAATAAGTGTAAACCATTTTTCAGTCTGTTGAAAAAAGCCACAGATTTCTTGTGGATAGAAGAATGTGAAGTCATCTTGGCCAACTTGAAAAGATACCTGACCATAGCTCCAGTTCTCTCAAATCTAGTACCTGGAGAGGAACTGTTCTTATACTTGGCGGTTTCGGAGCATGAAGTGAGTGCAGTGGTAATCAGAGAAGAGAAGGGAAAGCAAAGGGCAGTATACTATGTGAGTAAAATCCTAGAGGGCGCAGAGACCAGATATTTACCCCTGGAGAAATTGACATTGGCCTTAATGGTGGCCTCCAAGAAGTTGAACCATTATTTCCAAGCCCACAAGATTATGGTATTAACTGAGCACCCCTTGAAGTCCCTACTGCAATAAGGAGATCTGACAGGCAGGGTAATCAGATGGGCAGTCGTGTTGGGCCAATATGAATTGGAATTTAGGTCCAGAACGGCAATCAAAGGCCAGGTTCTGGCCGACTTTGTGGCCAAGTTCACACTTAGTGCCATCCCACGTCGAGCTCTGGTGAGCCGCGGCTTGGGGTGTCCAGGGAAACAAGAAGAGACCCAGCTGGGAATGAAAAACCCCACAACAGAGTAGAAGAAATAAGAGAAACTCAAACCCTGCGATATTTACATCGGCGACTCTTTCGCCAGTTTATTGATGGAAGTTCAAATCATCAAGGAGCGGAGGCAGGAGTAGTGCTAGTATCGCCAGATGAACGGATGT
Source organism: Camellia granthamiana (assembly GCA_036172215.1). Classification (NCBI taxonomy): domain Eukaryota; kingdom Viridiplantae; phylum Streptophyta; class Magnoliopsida; order Ericales; family Theaceae; genus Camellia; species Camellia granthamiana. Next base: position 13,868,477 of record CM069915.1, read on the forward strand.
TAGAACAATCTATTCGCAGGATTAATCGCAAGATTGAAGTTGGTAGTGTAGACACCCCATTTTTGACCGCCCTTAAGACTTGGACGCGACTGATGGTTTACATGGTGGAGAAAGGTGTGCAGGGGAAAGGTTCAGTTTCTTCGGCAAGGAGAGAGTCAAATCTCAACTCCATACCCCTTTTTGTACCAAAAAGATCTTGATCAAAAGATTTTAGACCTTAAAACCCTCTCTTTCAAAACGTTTTTGAAATAAAGTTTCTATGATGTTCCGACGCTCACATTTCGTTAAATGTTGCGCTTTTCGGTAAACCGAGCAAGGACAAAGTGGAAATGAATGAAAGAGAGATGAAATCTTTGAAAAATCTTTCAAAACACCTTACTTAGGGGTTTGGAGTTGAAGAAAAGAGGAGAAGAGGGAAGAAAACTGGTTCGGGAGAAGTTCGGCATGAATCCGGGTAGGGCCAAATCTGCGCGGCTTCACGGAAACTGGCATAACTTTTTCCACAGGAGGAATTTTAATGCGAGGTTGGTGCCATTGGAAAGCTAACTTCAAGGGCTTCAAAGTGGCCACATGGGAGGCCAGCAATTGTTCTGGCCGGCCACCTTTCTTTGGTCAAAAGTGATTCAGCATGAATCTGGGAAGGAGAGAAAATCTGCGCGGCTTCACCAAAAAGGGCATAACTTTTTCCACAGGAGGAATTTTAATACAAGGTTTGCGCCATTGGAAATCTAACTTCTGGGGCTTCAATTTGGACACTTGAACAGCCACCATTGGACTTCCCTAGCACTGGCCGGCCACCTTTCTTTCCAGAAGACCCATTTTTTGTCCTGAAAAGTAGCAGGCCGGCCAGTGAATGTAGCAGGCCGGCCACTTACCTAGTTGGATGACCTTTTTTGCCCTTTTGAGCTGGCCGGCCATTCTCCACCTCCCAAGTGTGTTTCAGCTATGTATTTTGTTCTGCACTTCACCCATGTCCGAGGGTTTGGCCTTTTGGGGGGAAACTTGAATTTGTTTTTCCCCCCATTTTTCCCCCTCTTTTCCTCCACTCCTCCTCTATAAAACCAGACCTTCAGCTGTATTTTTAGGGGTTAGAAATTTTGGTTTAAGCCTCTTGCATTACATCTCTCTCCCTCTCTACTCCAAGCACCAAAACCCTTCAAATCCTACACCATTTTACACTACACCTCATAGCACAAGGCCTCCATACTCCATACCAGCAACTTGAGGCTGTTTTTCAGAGCTTAGGAGCACCCAAACTTGGTCCAAAGGCTGTAAAAGATTGGTTCTTCAAGGGTAAGTCTTCTTCTCCTCTTTTTGGCCCTATTTTTGCATACAATCTAAGCTATACTTGCTTGCATATTTGGGCTCCGACCCAAACTGTAAATAGTCATATTTTGAGTTCTTTTTTATGTTTGATTAAGAGTCTTTCCCTGTTTGAGGCTTCCTTTTTACACTTGCTTCTTTACCTCTCTTGTATGCCTCTTTCTTGCATAGTATTTTAGGCTCATTTGTAAATTATTTTGAGCTTGGTTATAAACTGAAAAGTGGCTTATTTTGAGCCTTTCTTCAACATTGTTTAAGGGCTCTTCACTATTTGAGGCTTCCTTTTGTCACTTGCCTCTTTATCCCTCTTTTGGCCTTATTTTTGCATGGTTTGTTAGCCCCTTGTGCTCGTATTTTTGGGCTCTTCTCCAAACTGTAAATAGCCTTATTTTGATCCCCTCTTCATGTTTGATCAAGGGTCTTTCACTATTTGAGGCTTCCTTTTTACTCTTTGTGTTAAAGCTCTCTTTTATGCCTTATTTTGTATAGTATTTTAAGCTTTCTTGTACACTGTTTTGGATTTGGCCACTAACTGTAAAATACCATGTTTCGGGCCCCTCTTCAACTTTATTGAAGGGCCCTTCTCTGTTTGAGGTCAGAAACCATCACTTGCTTCTTTGTCTCCCTTTTGGCCCATTTATTGCATAATAGTTTAGCCATACTTGTGTTTGTTTTCGTGGCTTGTTATAAACTGTAAAGTTCTTCATTTTGCGCCCCTCTTCAACTTTGTTGAAGGGTTCTTGGCCATTTAGGGCCAGAAGCTGCTACTTGCTTCATTATCTCTCTTTCGGGACCATTTTTGCATGCTAGCTTAGTCCTATTTGTGTTCACTGTTTGGCCTTGCTTAAAACTGTAAATATGCTTGTTTTGGGACTGTCTTGATTCTTTCTTCACACTTCATGTTCAAATAATGCATGCTTTGCATAGCCATAGGCCATTCCATGTGCCTAGTTTCGAATTTCGGGTCTCATTTCATGCATCGGGTGCCATGTTTCCATGATTCGGGATCATTTTGCATCACATTTCAGTGCTATAACTTGCATGTTCATATACCATATTCCATGCCTTGCCATGCCTTGCCATGCCTTGTTAGAGTGGCATTTTATGCCTTAGGTTCGGTCCTCGGTTTGCGTGCATGTGTGCACGCATTTCGAGTTTCTCATTTTATCTAATGGCCTCCTAGGTGAGTGTGGCTGAGGTCCACTTGTGTTGGTGTAAGCCCATATTGCATTGTGTATGCCATTTCATTCCATAGCATTGTGTATGCTAGGTTGTATGTTAGTGCATTGTGTATGCCATGTTACCTCGTGCATCGTGTATGCCATTTCATAGCATGTTGCATGTTAGGTTGTATCTCAGTTGCATTTCATGCATGTCATGCATATTGCATTGTGTTGGGGATAGGAGTTAGCCCGAGCATGGGAAACGAGGGGCGTTTCGTACTTCGAGTGACGGAACGTGTCTCAATTCCCAGTCCCCGACACTCCGGATTATCCATGATGGAGTTAGGTTTTGTTGTGTTTTCCTGTGCATTCATTTCATATTGAGTTGTGCAACTCGACTCCTCGGCCATCATGCATCGAGATGTGTGATTGATGGCACGAGAATCGAGGCATGCATACATTTGTGAAAATACATTGCCATGCCCCTTTCCTGCTCTCTGTTGCAGCAAATCAAGAATCAGCAGTCTTCTGGGGCTTGGCGCGCTTTCCAAGAATGATTGCAAAACAGAGGCTAATTGGGGCATCCCAGTGGATTTCCGCGCAAGGCAGCCCAAACATACATCATTCATCAGAGTTGAGGCAGTCTCTGGCTTGCATGCCAATTTAATGCTTTCCTAGTTAAATTTGTTATTTAATTTGGGTTTTGTACATATTTGGACTGTATTATTTATTTGGACTGTACTCTTTATTTGGGACTGTATATTATTTTATTCGGACCCTCTGTGCGAGGGCATAATTGTAATAAGTGTGCGTGCGTGTGATGTATGTCTTCCAACCCCACGTCTTTCTCTCCCTTTTATTTACCCGCTTATGATGGTTAGATTAGGGCATGTTTCAATTAGCATACAGTATGATAGCATGTTGCATTCATTCATCTGTTTTGCATGCACCGGGCTCGGCGCACCATACTAACTATATTTGTATTTCAATTCCAAATTGAATACTTGTTAACCATTGCATCTCATATGCCATGTTTAGAACAGCCGAACCTGCTATAGTTGCATTTTTGCATGTGTTGCATTAGGCATTTCTGTATAGTTAGGATCATGCATTGATTTCTAATTAGCTTCTTTCTTTGGCTTGGAGTACTCGGTAAGTTTTATGCTTTAGCATCCTTGCATGTGTGTGAGTGACTGCCATGATAGCATGCTTACCATGAGGCTATGTGCTTATGTGATATAACTACTTGAATGCCTGTGGGTGAAGGTTGGGTTATTTGGATTGGAACAATGCATTGACTGTGAGTCTTAAGCCCACTAGATAGTGGCAAAACCATCTTTTCTAAGCCCACCCGAGGGTGGCAAAATCTGCATTTTAAGCCTACTTGCGAGTAGCAAACCATATTTCAAACAAACAGGAGATGTTTTGTTCCAATTCAGGCGATCCAGTCTATACTTATATACTGTGCGCATCACGTAGTAATCCTAGGCTAATAACCGGAATAAGAACGCATAATGTTTTCAAAACTAGATATCATGGTTAGTAGAGGCCGATCTTTGATCGGGCGAGCGGGGGTGCTCACGAAGTGACTTTCCCTAATCGTACCCAAGTTCCCGAGCCAAGGCAACTTTGGTGATGACGGACACGTGGCCTTCGGCAACGAGTCAGGGTTTCCTAAATTTCCCAAAAATAAAATATTTAGGTGGCGACTCTGTATCTGGCAAAGCAGTCCATGTTTGGCACTTCTTTCTAAAAATCTGTTTTCTCAAAATGATTTGCCAGACTTGGACTCTTTGGTTCAAGATTAAGAACCATGACACGAATCGAGTCCGAGCTGTAGTGAGGTCCCCCGCGGGCTTGTTACAGGTAGCCGCAATGGAAGCCGACGAGGTGGTAGTCTTCTGTGACTCCCAGTTTATTGTGAACCAGGCAACAGGCGAATATGAAAAACCCCACAATAGAGTAGAGGAAATAAGAGAAACTCAAACCCTGCGATATTTACATCGGTGACTCATTCCGCCTGTTTGTTGATAGGAGTTCAAACCGTCAAGGAACGGGGGAAGGAGTAGTGCTAGTATCGCTAGATGCGCGGATGTTAGAACAATTTATTTGTTTCGGGTTTAAGGCCTCAAACAATGAAGCAGAATATGAAGCACTGATCATAGGATTGAAGTTGGTAGCAGCAATAGAAGCCGACGAGGTGGTAGTCTTCTATGACTCCTAGCTTATTGTGAACCAGGTAATAGGCGAATATGTAGCCCGAGATGAAAGAATGATAGCCTATGTCAAAGAGGTTGTTAGACTGTTAGCCTTGTTTCAGGACTGTCGACTACAGCAGGTTACCCGAGATGACAACAGCCATGCCAATGCCTTGGCAAACTTGGCTAATGCAATGAAATCAGGGGAGGCAAGAATGATAATGGTTAATTATTTGTCAAGCCCAAGTGTGGAACCACTAACCACAGAGTATGAAACAATGTGTGTGGAGATGGATCTAAGTTGGATAGATGCAATAGTAGTGTTCCTTAGAGATGGGAAGCTACCCGATGATCGCAAAAAAGCACACAAGACCAGATTGAAGTCGGCTAGGTTTAGCCTGAGAACAGAGGGACATCTCTACAGAAGGTCTGTTACTAGTCCCCTTTTGAGATGTGTGCATCCCTCCCAAGTTGAAGACTTCTTGTATGAAATACATGAAGGAGTATGTAGAAACCATGTTGGGGGCAGATCACTTGCTCATAGGGCCATTACTTAGGGGTACAGGTGGCCCTACATGCAGAATGATGTTGAAGCCTATGTCAGAAAATGTGAGAAGTGTCAAAGGTTCACACATTTGATACATTAACAAGGAACAGATTTGAACCTAGTGTCCAGCCCTTGGCCATTTGCCCAGTGGGGCATGGATCTTGTTAGACAACTACCCCAAGCAACTGGACAAAGGAAGTTCCTGCTGGTAGCAACTGATTACTTCACAAAGTGGGTAGAAGCTGAACCCTTTGCGAAGATTCGGGATATTGATGTGAAGAACTTCATATGGAAGAATATCATCACCAGGTTTAGGATCCCAAGAACAATAATAGCAGACAATGGTACACAGTTTGACAGTAAGCTAATCAAAAACTTCTGTGCAAAGTACAAAATCAAGAACTATTATTCCATTCCAAGTTTCCCTCAAAGTAATGGTCAGGCAGAAGCATCCAACAAGACTATCTTGGATAGGATCAAGAAGAGGCTGGAACCAGCAAAGGGAAAATGGATGGAAGAGTTGCCCAATGTACTCTGGACATATCGGACTACGCTAAGGAGATCAACTGGGGAGTCTCCATTTGCCATGGCTTATGGCACTAAAGCAGTTATCCCACTAGAAGTTAGCATTCTAGGGATCAGAACCCAGGGAGTGGAAAATGGTACTAACGAAGCATTTCTAGCCCGAGATCTAGACCTTCTAGAGGAGAAAAGAGAAAGAGCAGCAATTCGGCTGGCGACATACCAGCAACAACTTGCTAGGGCTTATAACAAGAAGGTTAACCCAAGAGAGTTCAAAGTTGGGGACCTTGTGCTGAGGAAAGTGGTCGGCAACAAAAAGAATCATAGGGAGGGCAAGCTTGGCCCAAATTGGGAGGGGCCTTATAAAATTATCTCGATCGCCGGCAATGGGGCATATCGGCTTGAAGACAGTGAGGGCAAAGAGTTGCCAAGACCCTGGAACACTTGCAACTGGAAGTTTTTTTATCTTAAGATTTTTTTTTTCAAACTTTATGTCATTTGCCGAAGTAATAATAAAATTTTAGCTTGATTTTGAAATTTGTGTAATAGGACTAACCAGTCCTTTGGTGATGTTTCCAATTGAAACATAACGAATAACTTAAACTTATTATATGGCAGAGTTGAATTATACTTGCATATAATAGAATTGAACTAAGTTGACGATGTTTCTAAGTGAAACATGACGAATAAATTAAACTTATTATATGGCAGAGTTGAATTATACTGGCATATAATAGAGTTGAACTAAGTTGGCGATGTTTCTGATTGAAACATGATGAATAACTTAGACTTATTATATGGCAGAGTTGAATTATACTTGTATATAATAGAGTTGAACTAAGTTGGCCTTATTTTTTATTGAAACATGACGAATAACTTAGACTGATTATATAGCAGAGTTGAATTATACTTGTATATAATAGAGTTGAACTAAGTTGAATTGAAACTAGACTTGCCATGTCGGCAGAATTGAACTTAGAATGGAACTACGTGCATTTTAGTTAGATTAACAGAGAAACCAAGGTTGAGAACCTCAGCTCGTCTTTGTTTGAATCTGACTTCAGCGAAAGACTATACGTGCTTAATGTGAACATAAGTGAAACTTAGGTTCACAATAGGGGGTAGAGAGCTGGAGAATGATGAATAAAAGTTTAAAGTGCTTGGGACTTGTTGAAATTTTATAGAAAAATTTACAAGTGTTCAAGTGGCTTAACACTTGTTGAAATTTCAGGAAAATTTACAGGTTGAAGATTAGCCGAGGCAATATCAAAAGAAGTATCCAAGATACATATTGGCTGAGATGGCCAACCAGGTTGCCAAGCTTGGAAATGGTGAAGTCTTGAAAGAAGATAGCATGTGAAAGTTATAAAGTAATACTGAATAACACTTGTAAAAATATTTTGATATTTTTAAAGTGTTAGCCGAGGTATGCCAATGGTATTCCGAGGAAAACATTGAAGGTTTATATCCGAGGTATTATACCCCGGAGTTATTATACAGTTAAGGTATACTTTGAATAAATACAAAAATATTCTAAGTATGGAAGCATGAAAGGCATGAAAGAAAGCATAAACATGCATGGAAGAAAAGAGGAAGGCACACATTCAACACTTGGAAAAAAAAAAAAAAAGCCTTGCATTCAGAAAAGATAACTTGTTCAAGTACAAAAAGGCACATCGGCCAAATTGGAGTTAAAAGATTGTCTAAAAGGTTACAAAGACTACAAAGGAAAAAGTATGAGGTACAAAAACAAAGAAAATATTCTAAACAAGTTATTCTACATCGGCGGTTGGTTGTGTTTCGGCCTCAACAGACAGCTGGAAGAGCTTCTCGGCAACCTTCTTGGCCTCAATCTCGGCATCAATTTCTAGATCTTGTCAAGACTCTTCTCGGCGCTTTCGACCTCGGCCTCAGTGGTGTTCTTGGGGACCTCGTCCTCGTTGTCCTGAGTCAAGTCAACGGCTTGCTCATTCAGAGTTAGGGACTTGGCCCCAGCAAAACCCTCAGTACTAGCTTCGACCTCGACTTCTTCTTCTTCTTCTTCTTCTTCCCTCTTAGCCTCACTCTCGGATTGGCTTGGAGCGGAGGGGAATGGCACGACGGCTCTCATCTCGAAAAGGTGAGTTCTTGGGGACAGCTAGCTCTTTCAGAGCAGCCATCCAACCAAGGGTGTAATCCCTGTTGCATGCTTGTCTGACTTGCTTTTGTATTCCTTGCGGACGTCGGCTGCCGCCTCAGTATAGGCCTTTTCGTCCGCCTCCTTGATTTCGGCCGCCTTTATAGACAGTGCCGTTTGGAGATTGGTTTGGGTCTGGGCCTCTTTCTCTTTGGCCTCTTTTGCCTCGGCCTGAGCGACCTTGGCAACATTTTCTGCAGCCTCGGCGCGATCCTCGGCCATCTTCAAAGCCAACTCATTAACCTTGGCCTGATCTAGAAGACCTCGGATGCGGACCTCGGCTTTGTTTAGCGAGGAAAGGAGTTTGGTTGCCTCCTTCATTTTTTGGGTTAGTTCTTTCTTCAAACCCTCGGCCTTAACTGCGAATGAGTGACCCTGCTGAATGGCCTACAAGAAAAGAAAACAGATTAGTAAAAGTTTGGCAAGTGTTGGAAGACTTCAGAAGATAAGGTAAAAGACTTATCAAGATGTAGTGCTGCATCATTAGGGCATAGTTTTCATATTCTGTTAGCTCAGCCATTCGGTTGATGTCGACTGGCAAGAGAACGGTAGTGGAGATGGTGGCGCCGACTTCAACACTGTCCAACGCATTATCGCCAACTAGCAGAGGTCGGTCACCCACCATAAATGTCGGGGCCCAAGAGGAGTTGGATTTGAAGACGCCGAACTGATCTGTACCCTCAGACCTTGGCCTCTTCGAGAAGGGTGCCTCGGACGAGCCAGCCTCGGCAGGCCTCTTCTCACCAGCGGAGGCGCTTTTCTCAACTTTGGCTAGTTTAGAGATCGGCAAAGTGTCCTCAGAATTGATCTGAGTCACTGTTGCCTTAGCTTTGGCTTTCTTTACCCTCTTTGGCTTAGCCTTGGGCTAGGATTGTGATAGGGAGGATTGAACTGCTATGACACCAAGCAAGTCAGCCAAGAGGTATTCAACGACAGCCTTGTTACATCCCATCTTGTCAGCAATTGAAGCAACGGTGACTCTGTTGCCAAAATGGAATGTAGGAAGAGCAATGAGAGGGTTGGATGGGTCAAACACCGATGTATCAGAACCTCGGCGTCTACGGCTTTGAGTCCTCCCAGCAAGAGCGTTGGTGGGAACTCAGCGATGGCATTGGCATTGATGTGGAGGAATCAGTTGGGGAGCAGATGTTGATGGCTACTCCGCTGGATCAAAAGTTGAGGCTTGATCAGGCCTTGGCGATGAAGTGGCAGGGAGAGTTATTGCAGAAGGTGTAGATTTGCTGTTTCGAAGAACATCGGACAGCGAGCTCCGGTATGTCGGGATATAGTTGAGGAGGATTGGAGTCTTGCGAAGTTCGATTGGCAGGCCAAGAAGGCAAACCAAGTCTTTGCGCAGCGTGTAGTATCAGCGAAAGTCTTTTTCTAGTTGGGGAAGAGCTGCAAAAAAGAGATCATACATTAGAAACAGATTAACAGAAACATGACTAAAAAAGTAAAATGAGGGACTCTAGGAAGGGAAACTAAGTCCTTACCCTTGTCATCCCTAAAAACTTCATGGCGCAAAGGGAAGAGGTGAAGTTCATCATCTAGCGCGAACTCCCAATTGCCCAAGACAATCAGGTACTCATTTGCCGCGCCTTTATTTAAGTCTAGAATATCGGTTATCAGCTTGTATTGGGTGGATCTCGGCTTGAGGTAATATGTATAGCCAGCCTTGGTTTTAAGGCCACACATCGTGTAGCAGTATTGGATATTAGACAGGGTGATCCTAGCGTTTCACCGACGTTCTAACTCGGCAATACCATTTATGATCCTAAAAGAGTTTATAGCTAATTGCATGGGGTTTAGTTTGTAATAGTGGAGGACCTCCCTAAAGAGGATGTTGAGAGGGAATCTGACTCCTTCTTCAATGATGGAGACTACGGGAAAAAGCATATAATCCTTCCTAGGCATGATTGAGTCATTCTCTCTAGCCAACCGGATTTGAACGTCGGCTGGAATGGAAAACTCCTACCTAAAGTACTCTAGTTTAGAAGGGGTGTCGACTCTCCACCTGAACATACCCATTATCTCGGCTAAAGTGAGTACAATTTCAGGATTAAGGAATTTGATAAGTGGCAAACGATCTTGGCTAAACCCTAGAAAGCACTGGAATGAAGATTTCTGAAGATCTAAGGGGATTTGGGTTCAGTTCTCCTAAAGAACAGGATTCTAGATCAAATCCCAAACCTAAATCTATGCAGACACAGGAATCAAAGACAAAAATCTGGAAACAAGGCAAAGAAAGCAAGAAAAAAGCATGATTCAGAATCACAAAAGCAATAGAAATTCAGGGACAATGAGTAAGTGTGTGCAGGTGTGCAAAAGCCAAGAACAATGGCAAAGTTGTTAAAACTTCAACATTATGAACACTACAAATCACAAACAATGTAAATAAGATAGAAGGGTATATTGAACAGCATACAGTAAAGATTCAAAAACACAAACAGATTTGCAATGGCATCAAACAGCATGTAAACAGGCAATAGATTTTGAAATAAATCAGAGACTGAAAAGGGAGGAAACTGTGACTTACCAGATGAAATGAACGCCGATATGAGGCTCGCCGAAGGCAGATGACAAGAGTATTCAAAACCAAATGGCTGAAAGCTTGCGGGAGGAGGTGATCGAAGCAGTTGCAGAAAGCTCGAAGAAACAACAATGGAGGTTGGGGATTTGTTAGAGAGAGAAAATGTTGAACGCAGAGGGAAAACAAGAATGTAAAGTGAAGAGACAGAAAGAGAGGGAGATATTTTGTTAAAAAACGAAAAGGCGGCAAACCATAATGATATGCCTTGGACGACGTGTCTGTCAGGCGGCGTGTACAGAAGCGATGTGACCTAATGGCGCGTGTCAGGTACGAATTAATGAAAGAATGACGCATTGCGGAAATGATTGAGAAAACCATGCGTGACAGCTTATACGCAGATAAAACTCTTGGAGTTCTTGATTTAATGAAGCAAAAACCTCAGCTAGAGGAGCGATCTCAGTTAAGGAACTCGAAGAACTTGGTTCTTGATTCTTGATCATTGACAAAGTCGATTGTAGAGTCTTGGTCATATGTAGCCGACGAGTGATGATCTTGGTCGTGAAGGATAGAGTGAGTCTTAGCCGACATGCTATGTGGACAAACGATATAGGTTCCATCACCTCAGGTTGCTGAGGTAATAGAACCTAAGGGGCAGTTGTGGAGGGCTTATTTTGTGAATAAAAGCACGTGGCCGAGGTGACGCCGACATATCAGCTAGAGCACCACGTGGCTTAGTCATGATGTCGAGGTTATCTTGGCTAGGTCGAGGTTATCCGCGGAGATATCGGAATCCGGGATAGGCAGATAAGGGACAAGAGTCCTAGAATAGGGAAGGACCGCAATCTGGATAAGGATAAAGCTCTTAGGGAGTTTATCTCTATCTAGTTGAGAGTCCTAGATAAGCATTGAGCCAAAGTCCATTGAAGCTAGGCTTCTACAGGGATCAGGTTAGTGCTAGCTATAAAAGTAAGGCACCCTCGTGGGTCTAAAGTACAGTTTTTGTGTTCTATCTAGTGAGTTAAGCATTGTTTGCTATCTTTGAGAGATAACTGAATACTGACTTGATCGTCGGAGTGCCCCCGGGTGGACGAACCATTGCCGGAGTCTCATCTTTTTGTGACAGGTTGTTCAGGAGTGATCTATCCTGCCTGTGCTCTCCAGCTGAGTTCCTGTTTGGCAGCGTCGTCGGAAATCAACACCCATGGTTAGTAGAAGACACTTCAATGATATCATAGAGAGAATGCAGAAGAGATTAGCTGGTTCGAAAACTAATGTCTTATCTATAGCTGGTAGGTTTTCTCATCATTTTTTATAAAACTTGGTGTTTCAATTTGATGAGAAAACCTTGGGAGGATTGGCTTAAGAGTAACTCTAGAAATACAAAACATTTTTCTGGAGACATCTTTTGGAACACTGTATTCATTGTGACCCTTCGGAAAATTTGGAAAAATAGAAATTGTGTTGTGTTTGAAAATAAGAATACTAGTAACCAAGAGAGCCTCAAATTCATTTAGACTACTCTAGAGAAATCAACCAAGCTTTTCTTAATTTAATTATTATGCCTAGACAAGCTTATAGACTGATTTAGTGGGATTTACCACCTATAGGGAGAATCAAGATAAATATTGATGGTTGCAAGAGAGCTGGAGGAGAAGGAGGCTTTGGTGGACTACTTAGAGATGAGAGAGGAGCTTGGGTGTGTGGATTCTATGGCAAAATGCAGATGAGAACTAGTCTAGAAGCTGAGTTGTGGGCCTTATATAAGGACTGGCTGTTATTCTTCAAAAAGGCATAAACAATGTTGTGGGTGCTAATTTTCGACCACACTGCCAAACAGGAACTCAGCAGGAGAGCACAAGCAGAATAGACCACACCCGAACAACCTGTCACAAAAAGATAAGAATACCGGCGGTGGTTCGTCCACCCGGGGGCACTCCGACAATCAAGTCAGTACTCAGTTATCTCTCAAAGATAGCAAATTGTGCTTCACTCACTAACCATAATACAAAAAGTGTACCTTAGACCCACGAGGGTACCTTACTTTTATAACCAGCACAAACCCGATCCCTGTAGAAGCCTAGCTTCAATGGACTCTGGCTCAATGCTCATCTTAGATTCCCAGCCAGATAGAGATAAACTCCCTAAGAGCTTTATCTTTATCCAGACTGAGGTCCTCTCCCATTCTAGGACTCTTGTCCCTTATCCGCTAATCTCAGATTCTGATATTTCTGCAAATAACCTCGGCTTAGCCAAGATCACCTCGGCAACATGACCAAGACACGTGGCACCTCAGCTGACACTCTGGTGCCACCTTGGTCATGTGTTGTCATTCATAAAACATGTCCCCACAACTGCCCCATAGGTTCTATTACCTCGACATCCTGAGGTGATGGGACCTACATCGTTTGTCCGCATAGCACGCCGACTAAGACCTACTCCATCCTTCATGACCGAGATCATCACACGTCGGCCTGACATGACCAAGATTCTGCAGTCCACTTTATCAATGACCAAGAACCAAGAACCAAGTTTTTCAAGTTCCTTAACCAGGACCGTTTCCCTAGCCGAGGTTCTTGCTTCATTAAATCAAGAACTCCAAGAGTTCTATCTGCGCATGAGCTGTCACACACGGTTTTCTCAACCATTTCCACCACGCGTTCTTCTCTTATTGATTCGTACCTGACACGCGCCATCAGGTCGCATCGCTTCTGCGCACGCCGCCTGACAGACATGTCGGCCAAGGCAAATCATTTATGCTTTACCGCCTTTTCGCGTTTTAACAAAACTCCTCCATCTCTCTCTCTCCGTCTCTTCACTTTTGAAAAAACATTTTCTCTCTCTACTTAGAGCCTTTCTCTCTAAAAAATTTCTCTCTGAAAAATTTCTCAAACCGCCATTTTCGTACCTTCGAAGCTCTACTGCAATCACTCCGTTCGCCTCCTCCGGCAAAACATTCACCGTCCTACTTCACCCGTCATCACCGTCTGATTCCGGCAAAACTCAAACCGATGTCCTCGATCTCGGCCCCAATCGGTAAGTTCTTTATTTCTTTCGATTTTAGTCTTCAGCCTTTCATTACTCTGTATATATGCCTTGTATGCCTATTTCATTACTGTTGAATTTGTTTTTATGGTTGTACTCTATTTCTGCTTTGATCATGAATCAATTCTTGAATCTGTTTTCTGTTTCATAATTCGTCATTTATGCCTCTTGAATGCTAGTCTGTGTTGCCTATTTGTACGAATTTTGTTGCTGTATGTTGTTCAGGATACCCCTTTATTCTTTGTACATTGTATGTGATTCGTAGTGTTCATAACTTTGAAACTTTTAACAACTTTGCCACTGTTCTTGGCCTTTGCACATCTGCACACACTTACTCAGTGTTCTTGATTTTCTGTTTACTTGAGTCTTGACTGTTGTTTTTTTTTTTGTCTCTGAATCCTTCTTGGTTCTAAATCATGTTCATCTTTCTGTTTTTCTTGCTTATTTCCAGATTCTTGCCATTGATTCGTGTTTCCATGTAGATTTAGGCTTGGGTTTTGATAGAGAAATCATATACTTAGGAAAATTGAAACAAACTCCCTTAGGTCTTGAAAAACCCTTGCCCTAGTTCCTGTTTAGGGTTTAGCCGAGGTCCTTCAAACCCACATCAACCACTCTCCTCTAAAATCTTGCACCTTCTTCCTTTAGCCGACATCATAGGTATGTTCAAGTGGCGGGTAGATACCCCAGAAAAACTTGGATACTTCCGTCGAGAGTTCTCCATCCCAGTCGATGTTGACCTCAGGTTGGCTGGGGAGGAAGACTCTCTCATGCCTGATGGGGATTCCATGCCTTTCCCAGTAATAGCCTTTATAAAGTGTGGACTTCGGTTTCCCCTAGACATCCTCTTTAGGGAGGTCCTCCACTACTATAAGCTCAACCTTATGCAGCTAGCCATCAACTCATATAGGGTAATCAATGGTATAATTGCTCTAGCTAGCCGAGAAAATACTAGGATAACACTAGCCGATGTCTAATATTGTTATACCATGTGTGGCCCAAAATTCGAAAAAAGCTATATCTATTACCTGAAGCCGAGATCCACAACCTACAAACTCATAGCCAATCTCCCAGACTCTAACAAAGGTGCTGAAGATGATTACTTCATCGTCTCTGGCAACTAGGAATTTGCACCTAACGACGACCTTCATCTCTATCCTCTGCGCCGATCAGTGTTTACAGAGGATGAGGGTAAGAACTAAGTGTCAACTTTTCTGCTTAAGACTCATCATTTTATCCCCTTTATCTGTGCTAATGTCTCAATTTTGTATTTGCAGCTCTCCCCCAACCATCAAAGGATTTTCGCAAAACCTTCTTCCCCAGTAAACACCTTAAGAGGCTGCTGGACTTGACAGTTGACCAGTGCAAAGCCCCCATGCTGCTCAATTATATCCCGACTTACAAATCTGCACTGCACGATGTCCCCAAGATGAGCAAGACCCCTCCTTCCGCTACAACTCCACAAGCTGAATCATCATCAAGGCCAGATCAGGGATCTACCTTTGGTCCTGTGGAGCAACCATCCACCTCTGCTCCCCAATTGATTCCACCACATCAGTGCCAACGCCGTCGCCGAGTTCCTGCCAACGCTCCAGTTGGGAGGACTCGAAGCCGCATACGCCAAGATTCTAACACACCAGTGTTGGACCCATCCAACCCTCCTACCGCCCTTCCAGCCATACACTTTGGCACTAAAGTTATAGTCGCCTCCACTGCTGACGAGATGGGCTGCAAACCGGCAATTGTTGAAGACCTTCTTACCAATATCCCCAGGGTTGTGATGGTGCAATCCTCGTCCTCCCCATCCCAACCAAATCCAAAGCCAAAAAGGATAAAGAAGGCCAAAGCAAAGGCCACAATGACTCATATCGATTCTGAGGACACTGTGCCAATTTCCAAACTAGCCGAGGCCGAAAAGAGCGCCCCTTCTACCGACAAAAGCCCAGCCGAGACCCCATCATCAGATGCCCCACCGGCCAAAAAGCAGAGATTCGACCACCCCGAAGGCAGCAGCTATCCCCGCACCATGACCTGGACGCCCGAGGTTATGGTGGATGATAGACCCTTAACAGCCAGGGATAGCGCAATGAATCTTGAAGTCGGCACAGCCCTATCAACGGCTGTTCTTTTGCCAGAAGACATGAACCGCATGGCTGAGTTGCATGAGTATGAGAACTTTGCTATCATGATGCAGCACTCAGTTTTGGTAATCCTCTTTTACCTATTCTTTTACAGTTCTTTCTATACTTAGTAAAATCTCACTAATCTGTTTTACTTCTTGCAGGCTATTCAGCATGCTCACTCATATGCTGTCAAGACCAAATGACAAGGAAGGAGTTAGCAAAGAAGACCAAGGAAGCTGCCAAACTCCTATCCTTACTCAATAAAGCCAAGGCCAACAATCGAGCTCTAATAGACCAAGCTAAAGATGCCAAAGCTGCTTAGAATTTGGCCGAGGAAAAAGCCAAATTGGCCGAAGATGAAGCCGAGGTCGCCAGAGCTGATCTTGCGACTGTCAAGGCCAAGACAGCAGACCTAGAGGCTAAGCTTCAAAAGGCCCTTGACTCAAAAGAAGCTGAAGTCAAGGCGACCGATGAAAAAGCTTTCGAAGAGGAGCAGGCCGCCATCCGCGACCAATATAAACAGCAAGTCAACTTGGCTTGTAACCAAGGTTACTACCTTGGTTAGACGGCGGCGCTCAACAAGTTGTCTGTTCCCATGGACTCCGACCTCTGAGACATCAATCAACTTCAAATGCCTTTCCCTCCAGAGCCCGAAGATGATGCCGAGGATGGTAAAGCCGATGAAGTGGGGGAGGAGGCTACCACTGATGCCAAGTCTCCCACCCTCAATGAGCAAATAGACTTGACTCAAGATGAGAAGGATGACTTGGTTTCCAAGGGCGTCTTCCCCAAACCAACCACATCTGAGGCCGAGGTCCAGTGCACCGAACGGAGTTTGGACCAGACTTTACTCGAGATAGATACCGAAATAGCGGCGGAGAAAAATGCACTCCTGCCAACTGAGGCCGACAAGACTCCATTAGTCGAAATTGACCAATCCCAAACCAATCCTAACACTTAGGATATTTTTTATTTGTTTTGTTTTTCTACTTTGTATGAACAATGTTTAGTTTGCAATTTGGCCGAAGCGCCTTTTTTGTATTTGAACAAGTAATCTTCTTTGAATGCAAGTCTCATTCTTTCTTCTAAGTGTTGAATGTTTGTAGGTTTTGCTGCTTTCTCTCATGCCCTTCACGCTTTCATACTTAGAATATTATTGCATTCCTTCAAAGTATAACTTAGCTATTTGATGACTTCGGGGCATAATATCTCATATACAAATCTTAAATGTTATCCTCAGCTAACACTTAAAAAATATCAAAATATTTTTACAAATGTTATTTGATATTGCTCTTTTACTTTCACATGCTATCTTTTATCAAGTCTTTTTCCTTCTACTCTTTCCAAGCCTGGCAACCTGGTTGGCCACCTCGCCAATTATGTTTCTCGGATACTTTTCCCAATATAACCTCGGCTAACTTCAACTTGTAAATTTTCCTGAAATTTCAACAAGTATTAAGCCCATTCTGACTTGTAAATTTTGTCTATAAAATTTCAACAAGTCCCAAGCATTTCAAATTTTTATTCATCATTCTCCAGCTCTCTGCCCCCTAATGTGAACCTAAGTTTCACTTATGTTCACATTAAGCACGTATAATCTTTTGCCGAAGTCAGATTCACACACAGACTAGCCGAGGTTCTCAACCTTGGTTTCTCTGTTAATCTAACTGAAATGCACTTAGTTCCATTCCAAGTTTAATTCTGCCAACATAGCAAGTCTAATTTCAATTCAAGTTAGTTCAGCTCTATTATGTGCAAGTATAATTCAACTCTGCCATATAATAAGTCTAAGTTATTCGTTATGTTTCAATTAGAAATATCGCCAACTTAGTTCAACTCTATTATATGCAAGTATAATTCAACTCTGCCATATAATAAGTCTAAGTTATTCGTCATGTTTCAATCGAAAATATCGCCAAATTAGTTCAACTCTATTATATGCAAGTATAATTCAACTTTGCCATATAATAGGTCTAAGTTATTTGTCATGTTTCAATCAGAAACATCGACATAGGACTAGTCAGTCCAATCACACGATTACTACCTCAGCTAAGAAAATTATGACATAAATTTCAAAAAACAAAAAAGTCTAATGATAGAAAAACTTTAAGTTGCAAGTGTTCCAGGGTCTTGGCAACTTTTTGCCTTTACTATCCTCAAGCCGATATGCCCCATTGCCGGCGACTGAGATGATTCTATAAGGGCCATCCCAATTTGGGCCCAGCTTTCCCCCCTTAGGATCCTTTTTGTTGCCGACCACTTTGTTTAGCACCAGGTCCCCAACTTTGAACTCTCTTGGATTGACCTTTTTGTTATAAACCCTAGCAAGTTATTGCTGGTCTGCCCCCAGTCGAGTTGCTGCTCTCTCCATTTTCTCCTCAAGTAGGTCTAGATCTCAGGCCAGGAATGCCTCGTTAGTCCCATTCTCTACTCCTTAGGTTTTGATCACTGGGATGCCAACTTCTAGTGGGATAACTGCTTATGTGCCATAAGCCATGGCAAATGGAGACTCCCAGTTGATTTTCTCAACGTAGTCCAATATGCGCAGAGTACATTGGGCAACTCTTCCACCCATTTTCCCTTTGCTGCTTCCAGCCTCTTCTTGATCCCATCCAAGATAGTCTTGTTGGATGCTTTTGCCTGACCATTACTTTGAGGGAAACTTGGAGTGGAGTAATAGTTCTTGATTTTGTACTTTGCATAGAAGCTTTTGATTAGCTTACTGTCAAACTGTGTACCATTGTCTGCTATTATTGCCCTTGGGATCCTAAACCTGGTGATGATGTTCTTCTATATGAAGTTCTTCACATCAATATCCCAAATCTTCGTAAGGGGTTCAGCTTCTACCCACTTTGTGAAGTAATTAGTTGCTACCAACAGGAACTTCCTTTGTCCAGTTACTTGGGTAAGTTGTCCAATAAGATCCATGCCCCACTGGGCAAATGGCCAAGGGCTGGACACTGGGTTCAAATATGCTACTAGTTAATGTATCAAATGTGCGAACCTTTGACACCTCTCGCACTTTTTGACATAGGCTTCAGCATCTTTCTACATGTAGGGCCACCAGTAGCCCTGAGTAATGGCCCTATGAGCAAGTGATCTGCCCCCAGCATGGCTTCCACATACTCCTTCATGTATTTCATACAATAAGTCTTCAACTTGGGAGGGATGCACACATCTCAAAAGGGGACCAGTAAAAGACCTTCTGTAGAGATGTCCCTCTGCTATCAAGCTAAACCTAGCCGACTTCAATCTGGTCTAGTGTGATTCTTTGTGATCATCGGGCAGCTTCTCATCTCTAAGGAACACTACTATTGCATCCACCTAACTTAGACTCATCTCTACACACATTGTTTCATACTTTGTGGTTAGTGGTTCCACACTTGGACCTGACAAATAATCAACCATTATCGTCCTTGCCTCCCCTGATTTCATTGCACTAGCCAGGTTAGCCAAGGCATCGGTATGGTTGTTATCATCTCAGCTAACCAGCTGTAGTTGGCAGTCTTGAAACAAGGCTAACAGTCTAATAACCTCTTTGACATAGGTTATCATGCTTTCATCTCGGGCTACATATTCGCCTATTACCTGGTTCACAATAAGCTAGGAGTCACAGAAGACTACCACCTCATCGGCTTCTATTGCTGCTGCCAACTTCAACCCTGTGATCAGTGCTTCATATTTTGCTTCATTGTTTGAGGCCTTAAACCCCAAATGAATAGATTGTTCTAACATCCACACATCTAGCGATACTAGCACTACTCCTTCCCCCGTTCCTTGACGGTTTGAACTCCCATCAACAAACAGGCGGAAGGAGTCACCGATGTAAATATTACAGGGTTTGAGTTTCTCTTCTTTCTTCTGTTCTGCTGTGGGATTTTTCATTCCCAGCTGGGTCTCTTCTTATTCCCCTAGACACCCTAAGCTGCGGCTCATCGAAGCCCAACGTGGAATGGCACATGGTGTGAACTCGGCCACAAAGTCGGCTAGAACTTGGCCTTTGATTGCTGTTCTGGGTTTGAACTCTAAATCGTATTAGCCCAATACCACTGCTCATCTGGCCACCCTGCCTGTTAGATCTCTTTGCCGTAGCAGGGACTTCAAGGGGTGCTCAGTCAATACCACAATCTTGTGGGCTTGGAAATAATGGTTCAACTTCTTGGAGGCCATCATTAAGGCCAATATCAATTTCTCCAGGGGTAAATACATGGTCTCTACGCCTGCTAGGGTTTTACTCACATAGTATACTGCCCTTTGTTCTCTCTTCTCTTCTCTAATTATCACTGCACTCACTACATGCTCTGGAACCATCAAGTACAAGAATAGCTCCTCTCCAGGTACTAGATTTGAGAAGACTGGAGCTGTGGTCAAATATCTTTTCAAGTCGGCCAAAGTGGCTTCGCATTTTTCTATCCACAAGAAATCTGCGGTCTTTTGCAACAGACTGAAAAATGGTTTACACTTATTTGAACTTTTGCTTATAAATCTGTTCTGGGCTGCAGCCCTTCCAGTCAACATTTGCACTTGTTTTGCCGATGTTGGGCTTTTCAAATCCAGGATGGCCTTGATTTGATCTAGGTTTGCCTCAATGCCCCTTCTGGTAACCAAGTACCCCAAGAACTTACCAGACCCAACTCCAAATGCACATTTTGAAGCATTGAGCCGGAGCTGATATGTTTTAAGGATGTCGAAAACTACCTTCAAGTCGGCCAAATGATCCTCATGTTCTTTGGTCTTCACGACCATGTCATCAATGTATACTTCCACTGTTTTGCCAATTAGATGTCTGAACATCTTGGTCACCAATCTCTGGTAAGTTACTCTTGCATTTTTCAACCCAAAAAGCATCACTTTGTAGCAATACAGCCCTTTTGAGGGTAATAAATGCAGTCTTCTCCTCGTCATGGGGGTACATGGCTATCTGATGGTACCCCCTGTAAGCGTCTAGGAAGTTCATCATTCCGTGCCCTGAAGTGGCATCCACTAATTGATTGATCTTGGGGAGTGGGAAGCTGTCTTTGGGACAAGCCTTATTCAAGCTGGTAAAGTCCACACAGACCCTCCACTTCCCATTTTTCTTGTTCACAACAATTGTGTTTGATAACCAAGTTGGGTAGTTTACCTCCCGAATGTCTCTGGCCTCCAACAATCTGCTCACTTCTTCTTCAACTGCCTCAACATGCATTAATGTCGGCCTCCTCGCTCATTGGATGACAGGTTTAGCTGACCTATCAACGTTGAGCATATAGCATGTGACCTCGGGATCAATGCCAGACATCTCGTATGGTGTCCAGGCAAACACCTCTATGTTCGCTCACAAGAATGCTTCTAACTCCCTTTCTTCCTCCTCGGCTAAACCTGAACCGAGAAGGAAGAAGCGCTCTTCATCATCTTGTTGGACCAGAACTTTCTTTAAGGCTTCCTCGCTTTTGTCGGCCGGTTCCTTGCTGACATCTTCTACGACCTCCATGTCCTCGTCCTCAATTTCTACTGTTTCTGCCTCTCGTACGTTGCAGGTAGATTTCATTGCTACCATGGAGTAATTCTTTACTTGCACCTGATCCCCTCTAACCTCCTCAATTCCATGCTCTGTTGGAAACCGTAACAACTGGTACAGCATTAAGGGAACAGCCCTCATTGCGTGCAACCATGGCCTCCCCAAGATAACATTGTAAGGGGAGGGGGTATCAATTACTGTGAACTCTGTACTTACCTTCTTGGTGCCTTCCTGCACGTCCAGACTTATTGCCCCCAGGGGCCATGTTGGCGTTCTATTGAAGCCGACCATTGGACTGTTGGATTGCTCCAGATCATCTCGGTGAAGGCCGAGCTCCTTGTAACATTTGACGTACATGATGTCACAAGAGCTGCCTTGGTCAATCAGAATGCGCCTTACCTGGCATTCTCCAATCTCAAGGGATATCACCAGAGCATCGTTGTGTGGATACTGCACCATGTCTAGGTCGGCTTCAGTAAAGGACACCATTGGTCCTTGGTACTTGTCTACTCTAGGCCTCTTTTGCTCGACCTGATACACATGTTGTAAGTGTTTCACCCTCTGAGTCTCCCTACGTACCTCGTTCTCATTGACCTTCGAGTGAATTACATTGATCACTCGAGGTCCGTCCACTTGCGGTTGTGGTGCTGGTGGAGGTAGTGCTGCCGGTGCTTATGGCAGCCTTGCTTGCTCTTCCCTTGTTCTGGCCTCATTTATTAGGTCTCTTAAGTGACCTTATCTTATCAGATCTTCCAAATGTGCTTTTAGGGCACTACAACCCTGAGTCTGATGCCCATCCTCATTGTGGTAGGCATAGTGCTTCCAAAGGCTTCTTTCCATAAATTCACCAGGAATCTTCTTTGGTGCTCTATAGTAAGGCTGGTTTCTGATCCTTTCTAAGACTTTGTAAACCGGGATCCAGAACACTGTGGTGACTGCCTGTGCAGCCCTCAGTCTTGTTTCTTGTCTGTTATATCCAGTATTACCTCAACCTTGCTTTGGCGAGCCGTTTATCTTCTCCTGTTTCGACGCCTTTGTCCCTGACGTGTCTTCTTCGGCTCTTGCATATTTCTCGATTCTGGCCATGAGTTCCTCCATACTTTTCGGCAGCGTCTTTGCCAGTGACTTTCGAAGCAGACAGTTATTGTTCAGGCCGTTCTTAAAAGATACGATCGCTAACTCTTGGTTGCATCTTGGTATTCGGTTAAAAACCTCATAATACCTTTTGGCATAAGCCCTGAGGCTTTGATCCTCACCAATTCTTAGAACCATCAAGGAGTCTACCCTCAATGGCTGTAGTTTGTTTGTAACAAACCTAACCACAAATATCTCGACCAGGCCTTCCCAACCTTTCACAGTTCCTTTCGGCAACTTGTGAAACCAATCTGATTTGATTTCTCCAAAGGATGAGGGGAACACCTTGCAGAGCAACGGTTCGTTCCCAGTATATAGTGCCATTGAGTTCAAATAGAAACTGACGTGAAAGTTAGGATCGGACTTACCGTCGTATATCTGGAATCTCAACATGTGAAACCTTTTCGAGGCCTCAAACTTATCCAGCTCTACTGAGAACGGCGTTCTCGGCTTGACCGGAGATGTGACCTCTGCATCTTGTCGCTTCCTCTGGAGGTAGTCCCTCAAGTCCTCCTTAGTCCGTCCAGGAGCTTGGCTGTCAACGGATTTCAGCCTTTTGGTGCGTTACTCCCGGTGTCGTTATGAGTCCTCTCTAACCTTCCTCCATTCGTTGTGTCAAAACAAAGCTCTTTCCCCTAAACATGCCGATATTCCTTGGCATAAGTTTCCTTGGCACGAGGTGTCTTCTGAGACTCTCCTTTCATCGATTCTCCTCGCCCGACGTCCCGTGAAGGCTGATGAGAATGCTCATTTGCCCTGTCATGTTGAGGGACTGCAGGGATTGCTTTTTGCCTCCTTTCTGGGCATCGTTCTTGGTCGCTGGAATCGGCGTGTCCTCCAATGGAAACGGTGGCTGCATGACATTGTTCTGTATCATAAAATTGACAACCGATTGTAGGTCTGCCAATTTGTTTACCATCCCCTTCATTTCGCCGTCCCTTCAAGCATCTATCTTTCTATACCTAGAGGTTGCTTTCATTGTAATACTCGCCTCAGCCTGCCTTGGAACGTCTCCCTCTTGGCCGATGTCCTTTCCCCGGGATTCTGCTCCTGGGGTTCATCATTACAGGTCTCTTCCCCTATATTAGGATCTGCGTGTTTGCCACTTCCACTAGAGATGTCGTCCCCAATCTTCTCTTTCTGCCCGTCATTGGCCATCTATTCTCCTTACGTTCCCACATATGGCGCCAAATTGTGGGTGCTAATTTCCGACCATACTGCCAAACAGGAACTCAACAGGAGAACACAGGCAGAATAGACCACGCCCGAACAACCTGTCACAGAAAGATAAGAATATCGGCGATGGTTCGTCCACCCGGGGACACTCCGACGATCAAGTCAGTACTCAGTTATCTCTCAAAGATAGCAAATAGTGCTTCACTCACTAGCCAGAATACAAAAAGCATACCTTAGACCTATGAGGGTGCCTTACTTTTATAGCCAGCACTAACCTGATCCCTGTAGAAGCCTAGCTTCAATGGACTCTAGCTCAATGCTCATCTTGGATTTCCAGCCAGATAGAGATAAACTCCCTAAGAGCTTTATCTTTATTTAGACTGAGGTTCTCCCCCATTCTAGGACTCTTGTCCCTTATCCTCTCATCTCGGATTTCGATATCTCCGCAGATAACCTCAGCTTAGCCGAGATCACCTCGGCAACATGACCAAGACACGTGGCACCTCAGCTGACACTCCAGTGCCACCTTGACCACGTGTTGTCATTTACAAAATATGTCCCCACAAATGTGCTCATCGAAACTAATGCGGGCCAGGTGGTGAAGCTAATGGAGGAACCAATTAAAAGCAACTGTCCTTTCAAAAACTTAGTGGAGGATGCCAAAATGCTCTTCAGAGGTTGTGAGTGCACCATTCAACATATTTGGAAACAAGGGAATTTGTCTGCGGATGCCTTAGCCAAACTAGGTGCAGACCAACCGGAGGACATGCTGGTGGTGAATGAACCACTAGCTGAACTGAGAAGCTACCTTATGACAGACATGATAGGGGTCTCAAGGGAAAAGGCTTAGCCTTCCCTCTGTTTCTTTCTTTTCGATGTAAAAAAATATATATATATTAAAAAAAAAACACTATTTTTTTGTGAATATTTTTTCTTAAAAGACACAGAAACGTTCATATACACACACTCTCTCTCATGTGACTCACACACGTCACACGTGGCACTCTCTCCGTTTCTCTCGCTCACTTCATACCCCCCATTGATTGTTAGCAACTAGGAGAATGGCGATGTCACATGTCGACCTGCTCATGTTGTGGAGCCAACCACTTACTTTTAGATTAAAGAGTAATTCTAATATTTGTTGCATTTTATTTTTTTTATTTTGCAATTAAAAATATGTAGCACTTGAAATTGTATAACAATTTATTCAATTAAATTAAATAGAATATTTGTGCAGAGAAAGTTTAGTATATGAGAATTTGTTATAGAACTAAAATTCAAAACATTTAATTTTCAAAATAAAGATTAGTATTTTCAAAATTAGATTCAAAACATTTAATTTTCACAATTACATTTTCTAACTTCTAAGGCCGTGTAACACACCATCGAAGAAAGCCATAGAAGGAAAGAAGTTATAGTCTTCTTTTGTAGATCCTTGTAATTTTTATGAACTTTAGCCCTTTTGTATTTTATGGACTATTTCATATCAGAATTATGTCAAGTTCCAACTTGGCTTGATATGTATTTGTTTTCTCATTACTTGCCTACTCTCTCTCAACATGCAAATCTTGTTAAATTTGCGCCAGTTGCTGTATTTATCACTGTATTTTTTATTTGTATTTTGCTTGGTCTATCAAATATCAGTAATGATTCCTTGTGGTATATTCAAGGACGGACGCAGGATTCTAATATCGGGGAGAGAGGGGGGGGCGAGTGTATATGCAATCAAAAAAATTTGTCATGAGCATGTGATATACAATATCATTTTCTACCCAAATATCACAAAAATATATAATTATATGTTTCCATTCATCGTATATAATTACAAAATATTATCAAAATACAATTGGATATGTTCTAGTAAATCCATATTAATTTTCAAAAAAGCAACTATTTGCAATACATATCTACTTAGGCATCTAAAGTTGTGCTCGACGTTCTTTCATGACATCAAAAGCATCTATGATGGAATCTACATCAAAATTTCGAGTAATGTCTTTCTCAACATATGTTAACAAGTAGCTTGAAAGAAAATCATCCTCCGTCCTGTTGCGCAATGTAGTCTTTACAATTTTCATGGCTGAAAATGCATGTTCTGTTGTCGCCGTAGAAACTGGTAAAGTTAGAACAAGACGAATTAATCTGTTGACAAGAGGATAAATTGTTGACTTCCTTGTTGTTACCAACATTTGGCACAATTCAGAAATTGTCAACAACTATTGAAACTCAGGATGATTAAGGATGTCAATCTCGTAATTTTCCAATTGGAATTTCAAATGTATTTTTTCTTGCTCTGTAAAATCATTAGGATAAAATTGATTTGCAAGCTTGCATATATCTTCAATTTTGAACGAACTATAATCATCCCTAGGATCTAAAGCAAAGCTAAGAATAAGCAACTCCATCACATCTTCTTTGAATCTGTTGTTCAATTCTTGCAATTGAGAATCACATATAATTGTAAAAATATCAACCCGAAAATGATGCTCAATAGTAATGTGATCTCTTTGGTGACAAGCACGACCTCTACCAGATGTGTAACGAGCACTCATATCAGGAATATCTATGTCATATTTTTCACAAAATAGTTAAACATTCTCCAACAAAGAAATCCATCCATCTTCTCTATATTTTTGAACAAGTGCTTTTGTAGTTGACACTAGATGCATTGCATTCAATATATCTTGGAATTTATGTTGCAAAGCTTGGCAAAGATCATTAGTAGTCCCCATAATATCTCTCATAAGATGTAAGATAAACACAAACTCAAAAGATGTAATCTTGTCATAAACTCCATCTGCATCTACATGTTAAGTAGAGGTGGCTTCATCATTGATGACATTACTTAAGACTGAACAAGTTGCACCAAACATATTTATCAAACTGGAAATAGATCCCAAGTGAGAACCCCATCGAATATCTCCAGCCCGTTTCAATGTCCCAACTTGATTTTTGCCTTTACCAGTTTCAACTTCATCAATGGCAAGTTTTGCTGCAATTTCTTCAGCTTGAGCAACTTTCAACTAATCATGCCTTTTACAAGAAGAGCCACATAGATTAACTGTGAGAACTAGATAAGAAAAAAATTGGGCAACGGGTATAACCTCTCTTGCTGTCGCTACCAATGCTAATTGGAGACGATGAGCAAAGTAATGAACATAATACGCAAAATGACAATCATTAAGAAATAAGGCCTGCAACCCAGTCCACTCTCCACGCATATTACTAGCACCATTATAACCTTGACCACGAATATTTTGTACACTGAGATTATGACGAGATAGCACAATACATATTTATTCTTTCAAAGTTGCTGATGTTGTCTCCGATACATGAACTATGTCAAAAAAGCGCTCCTTTATAAAACCATATTTATCAACAAATCTTAGAACAATGGCCATTTGCTCCCTCTTTGATTCATCTCGAGCTTTATCCACTATAATGCAAAATTTTGCTTCATCAATCTCTTCACGAATGAATCTTTGTATTTTGTCAAAGAAAATACTAAGAATCTCTTTTTGAATTCGATACGAGTAGTATGAAGCATTTTGAGGAGCTTTGTGTAACATAACATCTGCCACATCCGCATTATAAGATGCCAAGAGCTTTATCAATTCGATAACATTCCCTCAATTATTAGAATCATGACCTTCATCACGACCTCTAAATGCACAAGCTTGAAATGTAAGCCATTTGACAGCATCTATTGTAGTTTTCAACCGCAAACGGTTTTTTGCAACTTGTTTAGAAGTTTGTTTCTCAACTATCTTCTCAATGTGTTGCGCTTGATTTGTTAAATCACGGGAAGATTTAACAACAATTCTGTGCGATGAATTAGGACCCTTTCCCATATGAGTTAAGAAAGCACAATTCTTCCCACTATTGACTTTCTTCCATGAAGAAAATCCATCAGAAATGAAAGCGCTAGAAGCAGTGCGTCCATTCAGTTTTGTAAAAAGATAGCAAGGAAGACAAAAGGCACAATGTTTGGTTGAAGAATATTCTAGCCAATCTGGAAATAACTTGTACCAAGAAACTAGAAAATGACGCCCATTCTTCTCTTCAAAAGGTTGGTTGTCAGGTTGGTATGGTCCAAATTTGATTTAAGCTCGTCGAATCTCATCACGTTGAGATATCAAATAATCCCAAATTTGTGGTCGTAGTCCTGGATCCCTTACCAAAGAAGATGTATCAACTTCTTTGGATTTTATTCTAGGCACTTTACAAGGACGTTGTTCAGGAATTGAAGCTTCAACATTATCAGTGGAAGGTTTTGTAGTTGCATTAACTTTTATATCTTGAGAGCCGCTTTTCTTAAAGAAAGAATCAATTTTTTTGTTCACCATAATTCACCTAACATTCAACTCCATTTAATTAAGAATCTGAAATTTATTAAACAATTTTTGTTACTCACTAGGTAAAAAGCACACTAACAATATAATTTAATCTAACAAACAAAGGACATGTCATTTTCAATAGGTAAACAATAAGAATCTTCAGAGTAATAAAATTTCTAACCCTAACGAGGTGAATAGCATCCAAATTGAAGTGAATTGCAACGAAATTAAAGATATTTAAGCCTATTCATCTCTGAGAAATTAAAGATATTTATTATTATTATTATTATTAAAGATATTTAGAACTACCGGATTGTTTGATGGATTTCTTTCGGAGACAACAAAGTAGTAGAAAAGGTTCTTTGGAGGATCAGGATTGCCATTTATGGTCACATACCTTCACACACAACAACATTGCATAAGGAATCTACAATTAATTCTACTACATTCAAATCTCTATGTATAGATATGTAGAAATTGTAGAGTAGTTATAAATTTATATAGGATTGAATTGCATACCCAGAATAGTGTTTTGAGGGGAAGGTACAGTTGAACCCAGGAAGGCTTGTAATCAGAGAAACCTCTGGTGCTGCTGCAATGATAATCCCAAAACCCAGAGAGAGAGAGAGAGAGAGAGAGTAAAGTGGTGGAGAAGGGGCTTAAAGAATTATGTTAATAAGAATTTGGGGACCTTTTCAACTCAAGTGTGGGGCACATGAGTATTATTATTATTTTTTTTTTATTTAGTTATAACCAAATAACTAAAAAATTTATACCCTAATTGAATAAAAAAGACTTTAACATATTAATAAATAAATTCTCAATTATTTTAACATTATTAAATTTAAAATAAAAAGTAATCATACGTAAAAAAATAAATTATTATTATTATTATTTTTAGTATTTATCAAAAAAAAATAATTGATTTTTTTAATTTTAAAGTAGAAAATTTAGGAGGTGGCGGTTCTTAAATTTTTTGCAAAAATTTTAGAGTGACGAACCTATATAATTTTAATACTATATCTAGGGAGTTTTTTCAAAACTTTGGAGCGGCGGTCGCCCCTCCCCCCGCCCGGCCGGGTCCATCCCTGCGGTATATTTGAACTGCAGTTGCATGCCACTGTGATGAATGCAAGACACAGGAAAACGTGCTATACTTTTTTTTTTTCCGATACTGATTTCTTTCTTTTTCCTCTGTTGATTTATTTTTGTTTCATTTCTTTCAGTTAGTGCTTAATTTCTTATTTCTTACTGGGTTTGGTTAATATTTGGGACTTGAATTACTCAGGGGGGAAAGGACAAGAAAGTTTGATTCATTTGATGCACGAGGCTTTTTCAAGCAATTTGGTTCTGATGAATGGGGGTAGTATCTTATCCGTGAAGCTCATTTTTCACAAAGATTTGTTTATGATGAAAATGGCTATTACCATTGTTTTGCTTCCATTCCTTTTCCTGAGAGTACAGAATGAGATTGATTCTTTCCTATGAAGATTCAGTGGCTTACATTACTTTCAGTAGGAATAGAGTGCGAGTAATATTTGGTTGTTCTTTGGTGATGATTATTATCATGTTCTTTTGTTTTAATTCTAGCGAGGCTGTTACAACAGTCCGACATTCTAGAATGTAGTTTATAGTTACTATGTGCTTTATGTCAATAAAAGATCGTTGGCTCACCAAGTTATCATTTTTAGTTCCGTGGTTCAAAAGTTTTGGAATATACTTCAAGATGTTTCAGCCCATTTAAGATTGAATAAAATTACTCTTATCTTGATAAAAAAAAATTCATTAGTTTATTTGTTTCGAATGTCGTGATGAATCGATTCCGAAATTGAAATGGTTGATGAATGGATGAATCGATAGTTAGTTAAATAGGAAATTCTAATATATACCTTTTTAAAAAGGATGCATCATATGTCTTTAATTATATTATTTTCTTATTAAATTATGATAATATTTTAGTTATGACTTATGAATTTTTTAGTTATATCTCATATTATATTTAGTTATGATATAAATTTTTTTTTTTTAAGTTGTGACTCAAAAAATTAAAATTATGTCATCTTTCTTTTTAATTATAAGTTACAAATGATAAACCTTCTTTAATTTGAAAGATGTACACCCTAATGTGTTACTAGTTATATACATGAAAGAGTTCAAGTTCAACATGCCATAATGCTCTGTATTTTTGTCTTTCTAAAATGGCTTCTCGAATCATTGATTTTGGGTTTTCAGCAACAAATTTCAACAATCAATTATCTCTGTTCCTTTGAAACAGCCCCACACAAATATCACAAATGCCCTCCACAACTTGAAACCACAGACAAAAGGCTTTGAATCGGCAGCGCCGCCCATGACAATGTTGATAACAGGGGAGTCCGAGTAGAAATCAAATTAAGGGCTAGTTTGGCATAACTTAAATAAGTTAAAAAGTCAAAAAGTTAAAAAGTTACTATCTTATTTAAGTTACATCATCTTCTTTAAATCACATCACCTCTCTAACATATCACATCAAACCCAACTCAAACCCAATCCAAACCCACCAATAAGTCAAAAAGTGTACTTTTTTAAGACATCCCAAGCTAACCCTAAATTAGACGAGATGGAATCAATTTTGATAACAGATTTTCTAATCAAATTAAGAAGTACATATTTGATTTGATTTATGGATTAGATTAAATTCAACGAATTTTTAATTTTGGAACTCGTAGAACCGACTTCTCTGTTTAACTAAGACCGATCCGTGTGTTGGATTTCATTCTGGTTCTGTGCATTTTAACCACACAATGTAATACTCTAGGAAACTTTAGGAAAAAATCTAGATCCCAATTCGTGCTTATGAGTGAGTATGCCGGGATTTGGATACTCTCCAGCAGTCCTCCTTCCAGCACTGTTCTGCACTTTTAACAGGATGGCGACACGTGGCTGAGAGAAGATCTAAGGCACTGAAACTTATCCACGTCGCAGAGAAGGAAGGAAATTAATGGAACCATCTTGTTAGCAAAATTACGCCGTTTTGTCTTAACGGAGAGTTTTTTTTTTTTTTTTTTTTTTTTTGTGCGATCAACATATTCAGAACTTCAAATGAATCAGAAATCAGTCGTCCTCTTATCTTCATTTCAGCCATAGCTGTAGATTCGATTCAAAGAGGAATTCGGGTCAGAAGAACGCTGGAGTGCACAGCAACAGCGCCGTCGGGAAGAACCCTCCACCCATCAGATTCCATTTCATGAAGGGAAGAGCTCACTTGATTTTTTTCTTTGCAATTCAAGGACATAGATGAGTAGATAAAAAAATTTAATTTGCAATTCATATCAAGAAGGGGTAAAAAAAAAGCAATTGATGAATAATAAACAACCAATGTACCTGGTACTTGTTGGAGCTTAAATTCTCCAAAGTGAGCAATGCAAATGGATTTAAAGTAAGCGTCAACAGAGCTTAAATTCCAAGAGAGCATCAACAACATCAACCTTAAGAACACAAAAACAACACCCACCCAAGGAAAAAAAAAATTCACTTTAAATAAGCATGGAATCCTGAGTCCAACAGACTAAAATTTTCAGTCCAATACACTAAAATTTTCAAACAGAGAAGATCGAAAACCATCGACGCCGTTGCTACTCTGTTCTTCCCTTCTTTTGTCTATGGAGATTGGGAGATCTAGGGCTGGAGTAAAGTGAGAAGAGGAGTAAGATGTGATTGTGGGGGCGACGCCGTCGTTCATTAATGTCGGCCAATGTTGCCATCACTCTGTTCTTTCCTTTTTTCCCTTTGGTCGTCAATGGAGATTTGGGGCAAAGAGGAGTGACCTTTGAGCTTGTGAGTCTGTTTGCCTCCGTTAGCTTTTTAGTCCGATACTTAACTTATCTCTCCCTTTGTGGCGTGGCAGCTTGTAGCCCACAAGATCTGTTCTTCGCCACGTGTTGCAATCCTGTTAAATGTGCTGGACAGTGCTGGAGGGAGAAGTGCTGGAGAGGATCGGGATGTAAACAGGGGATGAGAGTTTGTAAACGACCAATGGCAGGAGACCAAGTTTTGGGTTTGTAAAAAAGAACAAGGGTAAAAATGACTCTTTCATTAATTTTTCTTTTTGGACTCATTTGTGAAAATTTTAAATTGTTTAGAAATTTGAAATTTTAATCCACTTGCTTGTAAATAATTAGTCATTTATTCAATGTAAGAGCTTTTTTTTTTTTTTTTTTAATAAAAAAACGGTAATGATACATCTTACTAAAAGTGGTGCTCTAAAGCACCACTAATGAGTTGGCAAGCACTTAAAAAAAAAAATAGACACAAGCAGTAGGCCCCGTCCATTGCCACATCACTAGTGGTGCTTTTAGAGCACCACTTTTAGTGGTCTAAAGTATTATTGATAAAAAAAATATGTAAAAGAAAATTAAAAAAAAAAAGATGTGACAACTTATAACAAATAAATAAATAAATTATTTATTTAGTAACTTTTCAAACTCAATCTCAATGTATTTTAAAAAGTGTTTCTTTATGTACATTTTTTTTTTTTTTTATAACTTATATAGATATTTTTTGATAAATAAAAAAATAAAAACTTGTCTAGTCTCTTATTTATCCAAAAAATATTAAAGATTTAAAATATTTTATCAAATATTTTATTAAATATCTTATATAAATATAAATGTAAAACTCACGTATCATTTCAACGTCCGCTGTACTAGGGTAATAACTAATCCCAAACAAGGATGGATTCCCCCCAAAAATTTGAAAAATATCATAAAAATTTTAAAATAATTTAGAATTATAGGAGTTCGCACCCCTAAATTTTTTTTAAATAATTTCAAAATTATATAGAGTAGCCCTCCAAATTTTTAAACTATTTGAAAATTTTGTTTTTTTGAATTATTTAACATATATAATAATCTATTTTAAATTTCATGTACATGTATTTTTTAAATTAGGTCAAAATAAAAGCAAAATTTTAAACACTTTAGTGGGTCAAAGTGTAAAATATGAAACTTTTAAATATATATATATATAAGCTAAGACTTGCTAGGGAAGGTTTAAAGAAGCACTAAGATTAAAATAAAGTAAACAAAACAACTGGAGAGGCAGCATAAAGAGAGGCGAGCGATACGGTTACGGAGTGGAACTGTGCAACGCCTAGCCCTTGTCCTGACTCCTCAAGAAGGTAATCAAATAAATATGCTCTCAACTTTAATATTCTCATCATTGATCTTTGTGGCTTTTTTGGGATTAAAGTTATATCATATATGGGTTTGTTTTAATTTGTTGATTTTGGATGCTTAGAGGGAAGGGTATTAAATAAATCTGTATACAGTTGGCTCAATTGTGAGATAGTGATGGATTGAACTTATATTATACTCATATTTCTGTCTTTGTTGGTTGAAATTTCAATAATTTATGTTTGAGATTAATTGGGATTTATGCAATATGTTTTCTTTTTTTTCTTCAGTAGGGTATTTTGTAAATTTGAACATGGGTGCCCCAATTGTCTATTAGCTTTTTATTCGAATACAATTATTATTTATGTTTAAGAATTAATGGGCTTATTTGAGGTGATTGGTTTCATATTTATGTCTGTTGATTGAAGTTTGAATATGGGTGGTCCAATTGTCTGCTAGTTTGTGATTCAGGTACAATTGTTAAGTTAATCATGGTGAACAAAAAAATTGATTTCTTCTTTAAGAAAAGAGGTTTTGAAAATATCGTTCAAAGTTCCACCAATAATGTTGAAACTTCAACTCCTCTGGAACAACGTCCTTCTAAACTTCCAAGAGTCGAATCTAAAGATGTTGATACATCTTCTTTGGTGAGGGATCCGGGGTTACGTCAACAAATATGAGATTACCCGGTATCTGAACATGATGAGATCAGACGTGCTTATATCAAATCCGGGCCATATCAACCCAAGGCTCCGAACAATCAACCTTTTGAAACTGATAAGAATGGGCGTCGTTTTTTAGATTCTTGGTACAAGTTATTTCCAGATTGGTTGGAATACTCTCCAACAAAAAATCGTGCGTTTTGCCTTCCATGTTTTCTTTTTACTAAGCCAACTGGATGCCCTCGATCTAGTGCTTTTACAGTCGAGGGATTTTCTTCTTGGAAGAAAGTCAATGGAGGGAAGAATTGTCGTTTGTTATCGCATATGGGCAAGGATCCTAAATCATCGCATAGAGTTGCTATCAAATGTTGTTGTGATTTAACAAATCAAGCGCAACATATTGAGGCAATTATTGAAAAACAAACTTCCATACAACTTGCTAGAAATCGTTTGCGATTGAAGACCTCGATAGATGTGATTAAATGGTTAACATTCCAAGCCTGCTCTTTCAGAGGTCGTGATGAACGCCACGAATCTAACAACTGAGGGAATGTTATTGAGTTGATAAAACTCTTGGCTTCTTATAATGAGGATGTGGCAGCAGTGGCTTTGGAAAATGCTCCTCAAAATGCTTCCTATCATTCCCATGGGATTCAAAAGCAGATTCTTAGTATTTTCTTTGATAAGATACAAAGATTTGTTTTGAGATTTGTTGATAAATATGGTTTTATAAAAGAGCGTTTCTTTGACATAGTTCATGTGTTAGATACCACGTCGGCAACTTTGAAAGAAGAAATTTGTATTGTCCTTTCTCGTCATAACCTTAGTGTGCAAAATATTCGTGGTCAAGGGTATGATGGTGCCCGTAACATGTCTGGAGAATGGACTAGGTTGCAGGCTCTATTTTGTGCTGAATGTCCATTCGCATATTATGTTCATTGCTTTGCTCATCAGCTCCAATTGGCTTTAGTAGGAGCATCTAAGCAGGTTATATCTATCAATCAATTTTTCTCTTACTTGACTCGAGCAATTAATATAGTTGGCTCATCTTGCAAAAGACATGATCAATTAAGAGCTGCTCAGGCTGTAGATATTGTTGAAAAGCTTGCCATTGATAATGAATTCGAGACTGGTAAAGGAAAAAATCAAATTGGAACATTGAAACGGGCTGGAGATACTCGATGGGGTTCTCATTTGGGTTCCATTTGTAGTTTCATAAACATGTTCAATGCTACTTGTGCAGTCCTAAGAAACATAATTAATGATGGAAGCAAATCGAATCAACGAGCTGAGGTAGATGGAGTTTATGATTCCAGTACATCTTTTGAGTTTGTCTTCATCTTACATCTTATGAGGGATATCATGGAGATTACTAATGATCTTTGCCAAGCTTTGCAAAGTAAATCTCAAGATATATTAAATGCAATGCATTTGGTGTCTACAACAAAGATACTTATTCAAAAATTTAGAGAATGTGGATGTGTTCCATTGTTGGAGAAAATTAAATTATTTTCTAATGATTATGGTATATAGATTCCTGATATGAGTTGTCCTTATAAAGGAGGCCGAGGTCGGTCTCGTTCTGAAAGAGATCAGCTCACCATGGAACATCATTTTCGAGTTGATATTTTTATGGTTACAGTTGATTCCCAGTTACAAGAATTAAACAATAAGTTTAAGGAAGATGTAATGGAATTGCTTGTTCTTAGCTTAGTTTTGGATCCTAGGGATGGTTATAGATCATTCAACATTGAGGATATTTGCAAACTTGCAAATAAATTTTATCCCATGGATTTCTCCGAGTAAGAAAAATTACATTTGAAGTGTCAGTTAGAAAACTATAAGCTTGATATTTTCATACTTCCCGAGTTTCAGAAGCTGTCAACCATTTCTGAGTTGTGTCAAATGTTGGCAAAAACAAAAAAGTTGCCAAGTTATCCACTTATTGATAGATTGATCTGTCTTATGTTGACTTTACTTGTTTCAACTGCTACATCGAAACATGCATTTTCAGCTATGAAACTCGTTAAGTCTAAATTGCGCAATAGGATGGAAGATGGTTTTCTGACTAGTTACTTAATTACGTACATGAAAATGACATTGCTTGAGGGTTTGATGTAGACTCTATCATCGATACTTTTGATATTATGAAAGAGCGTCGAGCTCAATTGAAGATGCCTAATTTTAGTAAATAAATGCATCTAGAAATAATTACTACTTTTTGTAAGTGAATATGGACAAAAAAATATTCTCAATTGTATGATCATCTTTTGGTACTCAACTATGTTAACAAAGAATATATAGGTCAATATTTTATCGTAAAATTATTGATTTTTTTTCATACTAGTAGAAATTGGTATTGAATTTCAAATTTTATTGGTTAGAGGTTAAACGTACTTTAACCCCTCCAAAATCATAATCTTGGATCCGTCCCTGATCCCAAATAGACAGATACAATACGGCTTTGTCTTTGTCAGTCCCAAATCCTTTAGTTAAGCGTCGACCTAGCAACATTGAAAGGATAGTCTTTCAAAACACTTTTCCAAATACAAATACAAAACCTTATACCCATCCTTTTCAAATACCGAAAATAGCTAGCCGAGAAAAGATTGGCTTCTAAAGTTAGTTCACAATAAATTTTACATTCATGAAATATTTAATAGAACATTTAATAAAATATTTCAAAATTTTAACATTACTCTGTCTTTCTAGTCAAATGTTGGACGGTAGGCCGTTATGTAATTATGATAATTACATAATGTCCTGAAACGATTATAAATTTTATGGGATGATAGAATAAAATAAGAAAGAAAAATCCATAAAAAAGTTCAAAAAGTCTTCAAAAGATTACCGAAGTCGGCATTGGTTCATAAATTTCATTCTGCTTCTTCATTGAGCAAAATGGAATTCCACTGGAAAACTATGTTCAAGTTGATTGCCTGGGCTATATTCTTGGTTTCCATTAACAAGCCTCTTGAGGCTGCAAGACCTTGCAAGCTATAAAGCTGATAGTGCTTCATGGCGGCGGCGGCGGCTCTGAGTCCGCATTGGTTCATAAAGAACTAGAACCACTGGCGGGCCCTTCTTCATGCACTGTCCTGCACTTTTAACAACATGGCGACACGGGGGATCAGAGATTGTAAACGACCAATGGAAGGAGACCATAGTTTTGGGTTCGTCAAAAAGAAAAAAACGGCACTTAGGTGTCGTTGAACAGTGATTTTTTTAGTTAAAAAATTAAAAAGTCAACAATCTATATCAGAAAGTTTTAAAAAAAAAATTTCTCTCTACTTTTTGTATATTTTTTCCTAAAAAGTTAAAAAATCATTCTAAACATACTAATTTTTTTTACATCACATTTTAACCAAAAAATCAAAAAGTTATTAAAAAAATCTGTTCCCAAACAAAGCCTTACACTAATTTTTTTTTTTGTTTTTACTCATTTGTGAAAAATTTAAATTGTTTCATTCTATAAGAAATTTGAAATTTGAAATTTTAATCGACTTGCTTGTAAATAAATAGTCATCTATTTTCTTCAGTGTCATAGATTTTTTAATTTTTTTTATAAAAAGATATGTAAAAAAGAAAAATTAAAAAAAAATGTGACAACTTATAACAAATAAAAAAATAAATTATTTATTTAGTAACTTCTCAAACTCAACCTCAATGTATTTTAAAAAGTGTTTCTTTATGTACATGTGATTTTATTTTTTTTTATTTTTTTTTGAATTTATATAGATATGTTTTGATAAACAAAAAAATAAAAACAAAAATAAAAACTTCTCTAGTCTTATCTTTCTAGTCAAATGTTGGACTGTAAGCTGTTATATAATTAATTTTATTTTTTTAGATACGACGGAAAATAGCTATTATGTAATTATGATAATTACAACCACCAGAAGGTTCTAGAACATAAATTAGGATAATGTGATATTTTGAAAAGATGGTAAAAAATAACTTTTTTTGCTTTTAACTAGTTTTTTAGGAGTGATTTAAGAAATTAGTAAAAATTTATTTTTTTTTGAATTAATATTTATTTATGGTGTCACATCACACTAAAATAATTAAAATAACCTCACCAAACTTTAAAAAATTACATTTTATCCAAATCCACAACATATAAACATTGAGAGTAAACATTGAGGGTACTTATGTAATTTTTCAACCTATTTTTGTCACTTCCCAAATGAGCAAAAAAAAAAAAAAAAAAAAAACCCAACTTTGCGTTTTGGTCAGCCACAAAACATGGCGTTTTGCTCTAATCCCAAGAGAGCTAATGTCTCGAAACCACTATAAATTCTCAGATTTTGTGGGCTGATAGAATAAATTTTAATTCTTCTTCTTCATTGAGCAATGGAATTCCACTGGAAAACTATGTTCAAGTTGATTGTCTGGGTTATATTCTTGGTTTCCATTACCAACAAGCCTCTTGAGGCTGCAAGACCTTTGCAAGTTAGAAAGCTGATGGTGCCTCATGGCGGCGGCGGCTCCTCTGAGTCCGCATTGGTTCATAAAGAACTAGAACCACCGCCGGGCCCTTCTTCATGCACTTTCATCCCCCAGAAAGGCGACCGCCATTGTCACTGATCAACTTCTTCTGGTTGGTTGAATGGAAACTTTTGTAATTGAATGGTTTATTGCTAAATTTTCTGTCTTCAATTGTGGAGCTTATGTGCCATGCTTTCACTTTTGATTTTTCCTGTTCTTTCTGAAGTTGTGAGTTCTCAAGATTGAATGAAATTGCTCTCTATCTTACTAAAATAAATTCATTAGTTTACTTGTTTGTTTTGAATATTGTGATGAATTGGTTGTTTTCTCTCTAAAATGGCTTCTCCAATCTCTGATTCTGGGTTTTCACCAAAGAAACGTAGCAAGATTTAAAACAGCCCCTCATGAATCTCACAAATGCTCTGCAAAACTTGAAACCACGGCCAAAAAGTTTTGAATCAGCGGCGCCGATGACAATATCGATAACAGAGGAGTGTGAGTAGAAATCAAATCAAATCAAATTTGACGAGATGAAATCAATGTTGATTACAGATTTGTAACCAAATTAAGAATTACGTATTTGATTTGATTTCTAGATTAGATTCAATTCGAAGAATTTTCGGTTTTGGAAATCGTTAAACCAACTTCTCTGTTTATCTAAGACCGGCCCCTGTGTAAATATATATGTGTGTTGTGTATTTATATATATATATGTATAAATATATATGTGTGTTGTGTGTTTATATATATACATAAATATATATGTGTGCTGTGTGTTTATATATATACATAAATATATATGTGTGCTGTGTGTTTATATATATATATGTGGGGGGGGGGGGGGGGGGGGGGACACAGAATATATATATTTGTGTGGTGTGTGAGTTGGGGGGAACGTAACACAGAATATATATTTGTGTGGTGTGTGAGTTGGCATAACAAAACAAACCCACCACGGACCCCTCTCTCTCTCTAACACACAACTGCAGCTCCCTCACCGCCGGCTCTTTCTCTGATTCTCACTGGCAGCTCCCTCACCGCCGGCTTCTTCTCTCGTTCTCACCGCCGACTCATCTCCCTCTCACGGTATGTCCGTCTCTCTCTCTCTTTCTCTCTCTCTCACGGGTCTCCTTCTCTCTCTCTCTCTTTCTTGTTTTTTGCTTTTGTTCAGATCTGGAAAATGGTGGAGATGAAGATGAAAATGTTGATGAAGATCTGTTAGTGATGAAAATGATAAAAATGTTTTTTTGATCTTTTAGATCCGTTAAGGCTCATATGTTTGATTTGTTAAATGTTTTTTGGAGCTTTTTTTTTTTTTTTGGCCGGAGTTTTTTGGGAGTTGGAAAATCCGATTCCTGTTAGAGGGCGGGGGTAGGGGTGGTAGTGGGTTTTCTGTTGGGGATCGGAGCCGAGGACGGAAGAATTTCCACCATCAAGGATCAGAGACGGAGAGGGTGATCCCCGACCCCGCCCCGCCCCGCCCCGCCCCGCCCCGTTGCCATTCTTAGCTGTGTTGGATTCCATTCTGGTTCTGTTTATTCTCCACTTTCATTTTGTTGGTTTGTTTCTGAGTGAATTTATTTATTTTAATTGGACGGTGATAATACCAAAATGGAA
The DNA here is from genome assembly GCA_036172215.1 of Camellia granthamiana. Classification (NCBI taxonomy): domain Eukaryota; kingdom Viridiplantae; phylum Streptophyta; class Magnoliopsida; order Ericales; family Theaceae; genus Camellia; species Camellia granthamiana. The sequence goes on from CM069915.1 coordinate 13,908,165, forward strand.
GATTCTCTGTTTTTTATTTTTATTTTTTTATTATTTTTTTTTGGCGAAGGTTGGTGTTTCCAATGTTGGGCAAGTTCGGGTGATATATTCTCTTTGGGTAAATTACAGTTGCACCCTTATAATTTGAGTTAATATATATCACCTTTAATTTTTGAAAAATTATACTAATTTTTTTGTCAGTTTAATTATTTAGACAAAATAAAAATACTAAACACATACATTCTCTCTTTTTTTTTTACTTTACTTTACTTCCTCTATTTTTTTTTCCTTTCCTTTGCTTTATTTATTTTTTTATGAAATTTTATCTGTTTAATTTTCAAAACGTCAAAGGGTGAAATATAATTGGATCAAATCTCAAAGTATCAATATAATTTACCCATTCTCATTTATATCTCATCTCTCTATGTTTTTTCATATTTTTATTATGAGTAATGATAGAAACCTCAAAAGTTCTATCAAATATCTCACATAGTGTAGATTCATACCATGTGAGTCTTATGTGAGTTTCACACCCATATGAGATATTTAGTAGAAATTTTAATAGAACTTGTGGGATCTCTAGCACTTTTGTTTTCTTATAGACTTCAATCCGGTTTCGTATCAATAATCCACTTTCATTTTGTTGGTTTGTTTCTGAGTGAATTTATTTATTTTAATTGGACGGTGATAATACCAAAATGGAAGATTCTCTGTTTTTTATTTTTATTTTTTTATTATTTTTTTTTGGCGAAGGTTGGTGTTTCCAATGTTGGGCAAGTTCGGGTGATATATTCTCTTTGGGTAAATTACAGTTGCACCCTTATAATTTGAGTTAATATATATCACCTTTAATTTTTGAAAAATTATACTAATTTTTTTGTCAGTTTAATTATTTAGACAAAATAAAAATACTAAACACATACATTCTCTCTTTTTTTTTTTACTTTACTTTACTTCCTCTATTTTTTTTTCCTTTCCTTTGCTTTATTTATTTTTTTATGAAATTTTATCTGTTTAATTTTCAAAACGTCAAAGGGTGAAATATAATTGGATCAAATCTCAAAGTATCAATATAATTTACCCATTCTCATTTATATCTCATCTCTCTATGTTTTTTCATATTTTTATTATGAGTAATGATAGAAACCTCAAAAGTTCTATCAAATATCTCACATAGTGTAGATTCATACCATGTGAGTCTTATGTGAGTTTCACACCCATATGAGATATTTAGTAGAAATTTTAATAGAACTTGTGGGATCTCTAGCACTTTTGTTTTCTTATAGACTTCAATCCGGTTTCGTATCAATAATCTGAATCATTTATCTCGTAAGTTCTCACAATAAAAGTTATTTATGTAAAAAATTAACATTCAAAAATTATAAATACAAAAATAAATCGTATTTTGTTTTATAGAATGAATAGTAAATTTAAATAATTTATTTTATAAAATAAATATGATTTGTTCATATATTTATAATTATCCGATGAAGTTAAAAAAAAAAAATTGTACAGATAACTTTCATATCAAGACCTACGATATAGGAAAAATTATAGACTATTCTTGGAGTTTCACTTGTCTGTACTGTTAACCAATCATAATTTATTTTGTCGTTTTATGTTCTTCAATCACCTAACACAATATCTCACTTATCCACTTTTTTTTATTAATTACAATACTATAGAATATCACATGTCTATATTATGAGATTACTGAATAATTACCTACAATGTAAATAATTCAAATTATCAATATGAGTCTGAATTTAAATTTATAAAAAGAGTATAAGAAAATATAAAGAAATGAGATAAGGAGGGAATTTATCCAAGTTGATGGGATGAAGAGAAAAAAGAATACAGAAAGGCGGTTCGTAGTAGTTCTAAACAACAAAAATGGTTTAGAGCTATAATATAGGAGCTCTAATAGCTCTAATGGGAAGGTAGGACCCACTCTGATGTGATATTTATGCCTTACGTTGTTTTTTTTTTTTTTTTTTACTTTGACACATCACTAGAACTCAAATTAAAACTCTAGATTTAAAGCTCTCTAGCATTTTCCTTCTAAACAATTACTAGTTCAAAAAATAACTCAGTAAAAAAGACAATAATTTATTGTGGGCCTCACTTTCTTTCTCCTTTATCTGTAAAGATACGGATATTATCTCTAAAATAGGCATTTCAGGGCTCAGCCGTTTATAATTGAATGAGAAATTATAAAAAGTTTTTCAAAAATTAAAATTAGGCTTTGTTTGGCATGATTTAAAAAAATTAAAAAGTCACTATCCTATTTAAGTCATATGATCTTATTTAACTCACATCACCTCTTTAACACATCACTTCAAACTCAATCCATACTCAACTTATATTTCATAAAAAGTCAAAAAAATACACTTATTTAGATCATTCCAAATCAACGTTAATTAGTTGATATATAGCGTAACAAAAATAATAGACACACCAAAACTTTGATAGAAAATTTTATATCTCCACTGTTTTGGAAAGGTGTTCACAATTCAACCTAAAATTTGTTGCGGGATAAAGCTAATTTTCATTGAACCCATACTGTTGGTTTTGTGTTTATATGCATTGGGTCTCCAGAAACGAAGTAAAAAATATATAGTCTTGGGTCTCCAGAAATTTATTTTAAATAAATCCAAATGATTTTTAGTCTTATAATTTTATTACTTTATTCAATCATTTTACTGTGATATGGTTAAGATTTTTTTTGAATGTGGCAAAAAAAATAGTCTACTGGATTAAAAAAAAGGATATTTATCAATAAATCCAATCCCATAAACAGTTGCACCAATTGGTCGTAATGTTGTTTCTATTATTTTTAGCAGTCCTATTAGTTGGGGAATATATCCCATTTGATCATGTTTCCTTTGTTTGTTAGTATTTAGTGGCCAAATATACCTTCCATTTGCTAGCAGACAATTTTGATGAGATTACGCGTGTACTTTTTGATATTTGAATATTTTAGTATAGATGTTACTATTATGACGCTACTCCAATTAGTTCTATTTTTTTTTTTTTATTAATCTGTTAAGTTCTATTAGTGAAGAATTTCTTTTCGTATGGCCTTATTTTTAATTTTGTTAGTGTTTTGGTGGACAGTTATACCTTTTTATTAATATAACAGGTATGATGTAATACTCTAATGTGACAAGTATTAATGTGACATTCCAACGATGTGACCCTCCAAAAAATTAAAAAGTCCTTATTGTATTTTTTTCCTAAATGTGACAACGTGGCGCATATGATATGACACTCCAAAACTTTTAATTAAAAAAAATAATAATAATTCTTTAGTGTATTTTTCCTTACTATGACAACATAACAGGTATGATGTAACACTTCAAAAAAAATATAAACCTTTTAGTATACTTTTCCCTAATGTGACAACGTGGCGGTATGATGTGACACTTCAGAAAAAATAAAAATTACTTAGTGTATTTTTCTCAAACGTGACAATATAATGGGTATGATGTGATACTTCAGAAAAAATAAAAATTCCTTAGTGTACTTTTCTTAAACGTGACAACGTGGCGGGTATGATGTGATACTTTAAAAAAATTAAAAATTCTTTAATGTGTTTTTTCCAAACGTAACATGTGACACTTCAACATAATAGATATGATACTCTAAAAAAATTAAAAACAAACGTAACCCAAATTTAAATGTTGTATATTAAAAACAAACATAACCCAAGTGTATGGCATGTGGAACTCAGGTGTATGGCATGTGGAATCAGCACACCAAATCCAAAACCCATAAAAAGTCTTAGTGTGCTTTTCTATAATGTGGCACCCAACACACGCGCCAAACAAGGCACTTGTGAAGCATTTGCCCAGTTAACAAACTTCAACTGCCGCACATGACCCACACGCAATCGTATCATATTCCCACCAATCACGGCCATGCAATTGTCACGCTATTATATTTCCACCAATCATATTAAGGTTGTTTTGGGAAGTTAGTAAAAAGCTGGCTTTTGACTTTTTACCAAGCTTTTTGGTTTTTTTGGACGTGATTTGGGAAGTTGGTAAAAAATTGACTTTTTGCTTTTTTGTTTAATATTTATTTATGGTGTCAAATCAAATTAAAATGACCAAAATACCCTTACCCAACATAAGAGATTTATTTTTTTATTTTTTTTTCTTAGGCCCTAATTTGTAATTTTACGGCTGGGTTTTTGGCACTTGCCAAATGGCTTTTCTGGCGTTTTTGGCAGCCACGTTTTTGGACATTTTATCAAAAAACGTGACTTTTTATCATGTTCCCAAAATGACACTTAGTGTCTTTCCACAACCAAAAGGACCTAACAGGTCAACAGAATTTTTATGAGACCAAATAGAACACAATTTCAACTTTTAAGATTTATAGGTAACTTTCTCTTTAAAAAAATACTATTACATTTATTTTTTATCAAAAAATTTACTTTAATCACTTTAAAAAATTATTAGAAAAAACTAAAGAAACTAAAAATATGTTAAATTAATTAATTATATATATAATTAAATCACTAATTTAATTTTAATCATAGCGTAAGGGTAGTCTCGTTCATGTACTTCACCCTAATCACTGCTGCCGCTGTCTTTGACTACGAAAATTGGACACCATCACGGTGTCGACACTCTCGATCGCCATAAGATTTGAAAATATAGGATGAACCGATATTTTTTTTCAAATATCAATTGTTTTTTATAATTTAAAAAATTATCAATATTCTTATATAAAATAAATTTCATTTAACACAATTAATTAAAAAAATAAAATTTTTAACTATTATTTTATACAATAACAAAATTATCTGAATTATAATTGAAATAAAATTTTGATTTCATTAAAAATTATTAATTGACTTGATAATTTATTAATAAAATAGGTCATTCGTTATGAAATTAAAAATTTTAAGGAGCGCAATGTAATTTTCAAAATCACAGGAAGTAAATTGTATTTAAGAAAATCTCAATAAATGTATTTGTAATTGTGGATTTTTATTTAGGTTCCCTGGTATTAAGATTTTATAGCATAAAAGACATCTAATATTTTCATAATGTCTAAGGTCTCTCAACATCGATTCAGAGAAAATTCAATCCATATAATTTTTTTAGACTTCCCAGAGAAATTCTCTCCAAAGAAATTCTGGGAATTTCCCAGAGAAATTCTCTCGAGAGAAATTCTTCCCAAAAAATTTATCTCCAAGAAAATTTTGAGAATTTCTTCCCAGAGAATTTATTCCAAGAGAAAGAATCCCAGCATTAACAAGATAAAGAATATTAGTTACTGATTTTTCAAAAAACAAATTCTAAAAAATGAACCAAATATCCTTGTTTACAAATTTCTTTGTGTTTGTTCACAATTTTAAACCAGAGAAAATTGTTTTAACCAAATCAGAGAAATTTTAACTAAACCAAAGAAATTGATGCTATTATGACCAATTAAAGAAACCATTCCAGTAGCATCATTACTCAATCAATAAGAAACTCTAATAACCAGAAACTCCATCATTCAACAAACACTAACCTAAACGAATCTAATAAGAAAAAACCAACAATGAGGAGGGTTCAAACACAATTGATAACCAATCAAGAAACCAATCCAATCAACACAACAAATAATCACAGATATTTTCTCAAGAAAACGAAAAAGAAGAATGAAGAGTGGGGGATACCGTACCTCAGCACGGGCGAGGATAAAAACGAGGTAGTTATTGAAATTAGGGTACTAAGAATAGTGCTAGAGTTGTTGCCAAATTTGAGACTTATCAGAAGTCGGAGATGTCTGTTGTTTGAGTAACCCACAAATCTCTCTGAACCCTTCTTCCTAGGCCTGCCACGACGTCATCGCCACCATGTTTTCCACTCGATTCAGTGGTACTTTTGAGGAGAGAATATAGAGAGCAAAGAGTGATCAATCGAGGGCTTGGCTCGACAAGAAGAAGATCGCGACGAGGAAGCCTCTAGAAGGTGATGATTCAGGAACTTCAAATTATTTTGTCGTAGTCAACGCCGATGAAGCTTCGAACAATGCTGTGGACAAAGAGGAGAGAGAGAGAGAGAGAGAGAGAGAGAGAGAGGGGTTGTTTGGTGCAAGAAGAGAGAATGAGAGAGTGGGTGTTATATATGGGTATGGGTGAGAGACCTTAGACTACAAAAAAAAATTTATTGTGGACTTCTCCCATTACTAAAAGTTGGAGAGAGATGTTAGACTAATTTTCCTTTTGTAATTTACCCTAAAATATAATACAATAATTAATTAAGAGTATAATTTTATTAATGCGTAAAAATCTTTAAAAATATTTTTTTAATTATATAAAAATATGTATAATTAAGAATTATAATTTTTAAAAAAAATAATGCGTTGACAAAATCTCTAAAAATATGTTGAAATAAAAAAGGACATTTAAAACAGAATTTCCATCACGAGAAAATTGCCATTTCATTTTGCTATGGGGCACTTACCAGCTGGTCCCATTGAAACAAATTAATACCCACCAAGTCCTGCCATATTTCAGTTTCCAATTTTACCCCTCAATGTCACACCACATGTGTGAAGCAAAGAAGATATCACGAGCTCTCCCATGTGCGCGTGACACTCACGCTCCTTCTCAATTGTTCTGATTTGGAAACTATTCTGAGGCGATTTGCGATTTGGAAATCAAAACAAACGAAGAGATTTTCCCTGAATCTCCCATCGTTTCCAAAGAAATCACCTTTGTTTCGATCTATATTCTGATTCTGAACAGATCCCCAGCAAATCTTCCACCATTTCAATCTATATTCCCTGTTTAGTTCGTCTTCAACAAACATGCGAATCAAACGTGAGTCGTATTCATCTTCCATTCTTCTTTTATAATTATAATTAAGTGATATTCAACTTCATAATAATCACATCTTCATGTTCATTTGCTATACAATAACAGATTTGCTTATTTTGCCCAATTCAATGAGAAAATTTGCTATGAGAATGATAGATTTGCTTAATTTTCTCAATTGAGTGATAAAATTTGTTATAATGATGGATTTGATTCTCTTCTTCTTTCATAACTATAATTAAGTTATAAAATTCGACTTGAAACTATTTTCAATGTGTATCATACAATATTAATTTATGATTGATATTCAACTTCGTAATAATCACATCTTCATGTTCATTTGCTATACAATGATGGATTTGCTTACTTTTGCTAATTCAGTGATAAAATTTGATATACAATAACAGATTTGCTTACTTTACCCAATTCAGTGAGAAAATTTGCTATAAGAATGATAGGTTTGCTTAATTTTCCTAATTAAGTGATAAAATTTGTTATAATGTTGGATTTGCTTCTCTTCTTATTTTATAACTATGGATTTGCTTCCCTTCTTCTTTCATAACTATAATTGAGTAATAAAATTTGACTTGAAGCTATTTTCAATGTGTATTATACAGTATTAATTTATGAGTGATATTCAACTTCATAATAATCACATATTTATGTTCATTTGCTATACAATAATGGATTTGCTTACTTTTGCTAATTTAGTGATAAAATTTGCTATAAGAATAATAGATTTGCTTAATTTTCCTAATTGAGTGATAAAATTTATTATAATGATAGATTTGCCTCCCTTCTTCTCTCATAACTATAATTGAGTGATACAATTCGACTTGAAGCTATTTTCAATTTGTACCATACAGTATTAATTTATGAGCGATATTCAACTTCATAATAATCACATCTTCATGTTCATTTCCCATACAATGATAGATTTGCTTACTTTTGCTAATCCAGTGATAAAATTTGCTATACAATGCTAGATTTGCTTACTTTGCCCAAATCAGTGAGAAAATTTGTTATAAGAATGATAGATTTGCTTAATTTTCCTAATTGAGTGATAAAAGTTGTTATAATGATGGATTTGCTTCCCTTCTTCTTCAACAAACATGCGAATCAAACGTGAGTCGTATTTATCTTCCGTTTTTCTTTTATAACTATAATTAAGTGATATTCAACTTCATAATGATCACATCTTCATATTCATTTGCTATACAATAACAGATTTGCTTATTTTGCCCAATTCAGTGAGAAAATTTGCTATAAGAATGATAGATTTGCTTAATTTTCTTAATTGAGTAATAAAATTTGTTATAATGATGTATTTGATTCCCTTTTTCTTTCATAACTATAATTAAGTGATAAAATTCAACTTGAAACTATTTTCAATGTGTATCATACAGTATTAATTTATTAGTGATATTCAACTTCATAATAATCATATCTTCATGTTCATTTGCCGTACAATGATGGATTTGTTTACTTTTGCTAATTCAGTGATAAAATTTGTTATACAATGACAAATTTGCTTACTTTATCTAATTTAGTGATAAAATTTGCAATAAGAATGATAGATTTGCTTAATTTTCCTAATTAAGTGATAACATTTGCTATACAATGAGGAATTTCCTTACTTTGCCTAATTCAGTGATAAAAATTGTTATAACAATGATAGATTTGCTTAATTTGTCTAATTCAAAGAGAGTAATCAACATCCCACAATAAGAAGACACTTCGTAAGTTGATCAATAACAAAACACTCCTATAAAAAAAATGCAACGAAACCAAATTATAATATTTTGTTTTCAAAATGTTTTTGCAGGCTTGATTGTGGAATCATTGTTTGCTATATCATGAGGCAATATATTTCCAGCAACAACATAATGTCTACTTTTTCCAAAGAAGAATGCAATTAATTGATAGCCAATATATTAACTATCTTCTTGACTAACCAACAAACTGTTCAACAATAAATAGTTGATGAAAATATTGATGACTTGCCTCCGCAATAATCAACAAATCTTGAAGAAAAGAAAACATTTTGCTTATTTGTTTGTTACACTAATCAACAGATCTGGAAGAAAAGAAAACATTTTGCTTGTTTGTTTGTTACAGTGTAATAAAAAGGAAACATTGATTCATTTAGTTGTTAGAATGTGAATACTTCATACATTTGACTTGTTTGATTGTTGCAGTGTTATCTATATTTTGATCATTTTGGTTCGTACTTTACTTCAATGAATATTATAATGCTTGATTGTTACAATGTTAAAATTACAGACAATACACTAAATGAAAATTCAATCTTTTTTAGCTATATTTTTACCAGATATGGCTTTGATATCAGTCTTATTTTATGCTTAATAACAAGATTGGATCCCTTCATTTACTAACATGACATTTTTTTTTACACTGATAAATTTATCACTGTTCAAACTAACAAAAATAGCAACTCTCTCTCTCTCTCTCTCTCTCTCTCTCACACACACACACACACACATTCTTTTTTCCTAATTCAAGTAAACAAAACAATATAAAAAATAATAAACAATTTATCTAAATTGAAAATTAAAACACAAACACTATTACATTGTCCAAATTGAGAATTAAAACACTGTTGCAATTTGTAGATATTTTCAAGTTTGGGAATGAATGTAAGAACATGTCATTCTGGGTATATGGAGTGGAGATAAAGTTCTAACAGTAAATCCAAAAAAAAAAAATCGTACATACATTTTAACATTTAACTCCAAGAACCAGTTATTTATGAAGAAATATGATCTTATTCAAGACCTGATGATAAACTGTTGCATCTAAAGCATTTCTTAGACTGAAATTTTGAACAATTTAATCTGAAAATGAATTGCAAACTCGAAATATTTTGCTTCAAGTATCCCACTGATAGCTAATTGCATAGTGGCAATAATGTAGCACAGATTGGGAAACTTAGTCCCAAACTACCTACAATTGATTTTTCTTGAGTTTAAGCCACTGATAAATTTATCACTGTAAAAAAGAACATTTGGTTGGATATGACTGTGATAAATTTATCAACCACTGACATAAATGTAATAAACCATCAACTCTTTCCATACAATCAGTTATAAATTTATCATTCTTAAAAATAACAAAATTCAGCAACCCCATTAATGCTTGATTGTTTCCTTCAGACAATGGTAAATTTATCACTCTTAAAAAAAATAATCCACCAACTCATTCAAACCAATCAAGGATAAATTTACCACTGTATAAAACACCAAAAATATCAACTACATTTAACCAAAATCAAAGAATATAAATCTGTGAAACTTAATCTTGTAAAAATATCAACAAAAATATAATTTCCGTTCAAAAAATTCCTCAATCATCCAATGCAACTACTGAAATGTTGTATCTTTCAAAAAATACTCAAACATTCAGTACAAGTAACACCTCTCAACTTTCAGCAAAAGTAATTCAATTAAAATCAATACAACTAAAGCAAACTTCTTTACATGTCTTTCGATTATGAGTTCCTATCTTTCCACACTTATTGCTCTTAATTCTCTTGATCCGCCCTTCGAAGTTATTCTCTCTGTTCTTGGACGTCCAACTGGTTTTTTACAAAGAGGAGGTAAAACAACGTCATCATCAAGAACTATATTTGGCTTCCACATACTAGGAACTGGATAGATAGAATGCAAATAAGAATCACAATAACTACGAACATGGTAGTAATCATCAAGAAAACAATTCAGATCCTTCTCACTCCTCTTTATAGCATGAAAACCATGTTTGCAAGGAAAAGAATCAATTTCCAACAATCGACAAGAACAAGACTGTTTCCCAATATCAACCATAACTGAATGATCCAATTGGATTTCATGAATATCATCACTACATTTCTTAACTATCCATGCCTTTGTATCATTAAAAACTTCTTCCAACTTTTTCTTTGCAAAAGGACAAACAATACGATTCCGTTTATTTCCAACTTCTCACCTTTTTGAAAATTGCTCCATTAGTTTCACCCGTATTGCATCAACAAGATTAGTTGAAAACAAATGGTGCTTATCCCTAATCCATGAATTAAAAGATTCTGCAGTATTTGTGCACATTTCACCATACCTCTTGCCTTGAAAATAAGTGTTACACCAATACTCATTAGGCAAATCCTCAAGAAACTTCTGAACATTACGACCACAACGACTCTTAAATTCTTCAAATAGCTCATTAAACAACTCAATAGTAGGAGCATATGCACATCTACTAAAAGGAGTGAGCAAATACTCTTTAGATTCGCAACTCTTCACTAACAAATAAGTCTTCAAGTTTGTTTTCAAATGTATTGGACAAAAAGAATAAGAAGAAAACGAAAAGACCTTAGCTAAAACTTTCAGCAAACCTCCATGTCGATTAGTAACAAACGTAATATCTCTTCCCGGAGTCAAAATAACAAATAACTTTGACAAGAACCAATGCCAATTGTCATAACGTTCACTATCAACAATGGCAAAACATAATGGATATAAACCTACAAACAAAATATGTACACATTATTTGTAACAAATAAAAAAGATTACAAAACAAAAGCAAAACGCAAAGTATATTACATATAGCACCAACCATAGATAGCTTTATCACTGTATTACTACAACAATTCAATAAAAACATACAACATATAGAATTAATGCATAATAAATTTATCACTGTATAAATATAAAAATTTAACAAAAGTATACAGCATACAAAAGTATACAGCATAAATTTATCACTAATTAATTGACCATACTCAATAATCAACACTCTCCAGTAACAAAAATGATAAAATTATCATTGTTTTAATAATAATAACAAATAGACACAGAATATACCTTGGTTACTGTCTTTTTCCGTAGCAGCCAATAAACAACCTTTGTGTCTTCCTTTCAAGAAAGTTTCATTAAGCATCAACACAAGCCGACAATACTTGAAACCATGAATACATGCCTCAAAAGCGAAAAACAAGCATTTGAAATGTCTTCCTTTACTATCAATATCAAATTTCATATCAAAAACACTCTTCGGATTACAATCATTAGCGGTATCAACATACCAACGAAGATCGTTAAATGAAGATGAATAGTCACCAAAAACAACATCCCTTGTTTTTTCAACACCCATCCAAGCTCGCCGATAAGAAACTTCTGTTCCATAATAGTCCTTGAAATCACCAACCACCTCACTAATCGATGTCAAAGCCTTATTACGAACCTCACTTGAAATTAGCCCACCAATCATACTCGAAGTCATCCTAGTATGTTTAATTGTACGAAAAGAAGATCCACACGTATGAACATCATCAAATTGTTCAATAACAAAAGCTTTACTAGAATTTTCCACTCTAGCATGCACGCTCCATAAACATCCTAAATCAACCCTTCTCTTACAATGAATAGTGACACGATCCTTGTCATTTTTAACAAAATCAAAATCAAAACCGGAATGAATAGAATACTTTGACAACGCATCTCGAAATTCAACAACTCCTTGAGCAAACCTTTAACCCACTCCTTTTATACAATTAACCCATCTATCGGAGAGCAAATGTTTCCGTTGATTTAAATAAAATGAAGGCAAAAAATCAGTTTCACAAATAACACTACTACTACTACTAGTTTCACCATCACAAATCATATAACCTTCACCCAAAGAATAACACTTAACAAAAACATCAATACGATGAATATCACAAGAAAGTGTGAGTCCAACCATAACCTCCAAATCCTCTTCACTTTGTAGACCATAATAAGAATGTACGGGCATTGAATACAATATATTCAAAGAACTACCAACTAACTCACTCCACTTTGCACACAATTTATATACTAAATCCTTGAAATTAAATCCATCATTATACTTGATAACCAATGTCACACCTCTAATGTAACGACCCACACTCATGTCTTAGTCATGCTTGCATGTATTTGTATGATTTGCCATGTTAAGATTTGCCTTGATGAATCTTGCCTTGTTTTGTAAGAATATGGTTTGCCTAAGTGTAAATGTATGCTTTGTTTCTCTCTTGTTATCCTAAGTCTAAGTCGTGCCAAGCCTAAGTTATGTTAAGCCGAGGTCATCCCAAGCCTGTAACTATTTTGGAATCTCTTTGTTGACCTCCACCTCTGTTTTGGCATATTGGCCGAGATGATTATCATCTGGGCCGAGGTGTGTATCGCCGAGGCCGAGGTGTGTATTATCTGGGCCGAGATGTTATCTTGAACCCAAGTGATCTTGTCCTGGAAGTGGTATGACCTAGACCGAGGTGTGGCACATCTAGGCCGAGGTGTGGCACAGCTTAGTCAAGTGTTGTCCTTCCTAGCCGAGATCATTGCCACCATAAGTTACTGAAGCTTTGTTCTTCCAAGCTGATGTCTTTGTTATCGCACTGCCGAAGTTTGTCCTTAGCCGAGGTCATCGTCCTTTGTTTGCCGATGTCTTGTCTTTGCCGATGTCATCACTTGCCGGAGTGTCTGCTGTGAAGCTTGTTAGATACGCCTTGTCAGAACCTTGTCTTGTCAATCTATCACCTTTTTGAGGAGAACCAATCCGCCGCTGCCACGTGTCCGAGTTGAGTGTTAAATCAGCCGGCAGAGGGAGAAAGCTATCATTTGTTGTGTTCTTGTTTTCGAATAGGAGAGAGAAGCTCTAGAAGAGGAAGAGGAGTTCTAGAGAGAGAGTAGATCTTCCAAGCTTGATTCCTAGAGATCCGACCGTTAGATTCGTGTTCTAAGGTTAGATTCTTGATCTACTCACATTGTTCTGTATGTTTATGATATTGCATTGCATGATTGAATATGTTTTGAAAGCCATGCATCGTTTTGAAGTTCGGTTTTAGAGAGAGAAAATGATATTCAAGTGTTCTTCAAGAAAAGTCATGTTTTGATTCGAAAGCTCATGCCAAGATATGTGTTTTGTGTTTGTTTTCATATGATTTGCAAGCACGGGTGCCCAGGTCAATGTTTTCGAACTCATAGCATGAAAACCCAGATTTTGAATAAGGAAGTTGTGATTTTGGCATTCATCTCATTCATGTCCTTCATGTTCTTCACGGGTGGAAACCCAGATTTCCAGACTTCACTTCCCGAAGTGTAGTCGCCGAGATCACCCTCATCTGGACTTCGCACTTAGGCCAAGCATCGTATCTCACCTTGGCCTATCTTGCATGATCACTTGCACATTAGTCTGTCTTGCGTGAACCTCGGCATGCAGCCGCATGCCGAAGCCTTGGTAATCACACCTCGCCCAGGAGGCGTGGGACCTCGGCATAGACCTGGTTGGTACCCAGCATGTCTCCTTGACATGTAAAACAGTGTTTTGACTTCCAGCATGTTTTCCCGAGATCATTTGCATGAATGTAAGACTTGTTTTGAGAAGTATGTTTAGTAGAGTTTGCCATGTGTTTGTAGGACTTGGTTCTTTGCCTTGATCCCGACGTCCCAAGTGCTAGGTGAGTGGTGCTTTTAATAAAGCTATGTTAAACTGTTTTGAATAAGCCTTGCTTTGCTTTGTGTTGGAAAGTATTTGTTAAGTATGAATGATTGCCCTATTTTTGATGTATTAAGTATAAGTTGTATGCCAAGTATGAGTTTTGTTTTGGAGTCCGTACGTGCCAAGGGACTTTAAGCATTAGTGGCACAACCCTTTTGGAGTCCGTACGTGCCAAGGGACTTTAAGCATTAGTGGCACAACCCTTTTGGAGTCCGTACGTGCTAGGGGACTTAAAGCATTAGTAGCACAACCTTTTTGGAGTCCGTACGTGCCAGGGGACTTTAAGCATTGGTGGCACAAGTCCGTGCGTGCTAGGGGACTTTAAACTTTAGTAGCACATATGTTTTGAAAGACCAGGATTGAAGTACAAGCTATGATATGTTCTGTTTGGAATGTGATGACCCCAAGTGTATGCTTTGAAAGGTTATGATTGATATGTACGATTCAGCCTATGTTTTGATAAGCAAGTTTTGAAAGCTCAAGTACATGTTTTGATACAAGTTATGCCAAGTATATGTTTTGTATACGTTTTGCCGAAGTACATGTTTTGAACAAGATATGATATGTATGTATGTTTTGCAAGAACCTCGGGAATCATTCATGTAAACCCCTTTATTACCTGTACCATTCACTGAGTATTCAATACTCACCCTCTCTATATATATGTAGGTTTCAAGCAAGAAGTCGGCTTCGCCGAGATGTTTATTTTGTAGCCGAGGTTTTGAATGCATGTTAGGTCGGCGTTGAGGACGTCGGCAACCTTGAAGATTATGTCCCTTGTCTTGTGTTTGTTTATGTCGGCTGTGAAGCCCCTTTTGTTAAGGATGTAATATGTATTTTGCTTATATTGTATTCAAGTTGTAAAGCTATAATTAAGATGTATGCCATTTCATTTGACTTATGCACAGCTCTTATGGACCATTTGTATGTTAAATTATTGCTTCCGCTCTTGTCAGCCCCATATATTATACTCTGATTGTGTGTGATTTTGAAAGTTGGCCTTCGGTAATCTCGGATTACTGGCCATCACGGCACCATTCTACTAGGGGCGGTTTGGGGTCGTGACATCTAAATTTGCACATAAGAAACAAAGAATTTTCCATCACTATAAATCTTGCAACAAACAACAATTATATTTTAGCAAACAACTCAAACAACCTAAAGCAAAATCTAATACAGTGATAGAATTATCAACCAACTCAAACACATCCAAAAACCAACAGTGATAAATTTAACAATTAACACTACCTAAGATCAAGAGCATGAACAGTGAATAAGGCTTACACTTATTGGGCATGGTAACTCGATTTGAATCTTACCATTATATTATGCAACTTTTTCATCTCCTATTCCTAAACTCACTGATAAATTTATCAGTGTTGAAAAAGTTAATCCAACGATACCCCCAAACTACTCAGTGATAAAATTGTCACTGTAGAAAATCACAAACCAACACCTGTGTTCAACCAAAACAATTTCGTAACAAAAAAAAAAAAATCTAATATTCATTACATATACATATCTCAAAACTTTCAATATCATGATAAAAATACAAATTCAATCGCAGAAACAACAGAATAACAACAATATTATAAACAAAATCAAAATCACAAACTCAAACTAAAAAACACCAAAACATCGAAATTGAAATCAAAATCAAACATACTAGTTGAGCTCTATCCACAAAATCGCAAATCACAAAATCTAACTACACACCAAATGCGAAATCACAAAACACGAATATTCACAGATTTATAAAAAGTAAATCACAAATCAAGCTCCCTCCATGAGATCGCAAATCGCAAAATCCAAATATACACCAAGCGTGAAATCACAAATCATGAAGCTCCACAATAATGCATTAACAAATCGCGAAATTCCACAGAAATCCAAATCACAAATCCAAACCCAAACTCATATTACAGTATTTTGATGGCAAAAATCAAATAGAAACGTGCCAAAACAAGAGAAAACAAAACAGGGGTAAAATAGGTACAAAAAAAAGACTCCAGGACCTATTGGTGCACAACATCAATATTCAGGACTAAGAAGGGAATAACTATAAAAAGTAGAATCGGCCAGTAAAAAATCCTTTTGCTATTGTGCAGGTTTCTAGGAAGGTAATTAAATAATAATAAAAAAAAATAAAAATAAATTAG
This sequence comes from Camellia granthamiana, assembly GCA_036172215.1. Taxonomy (NCBI): domain Eukaryota; kingdom Viridiplantae; phylum Streptophyta; class Magnoliopsida; order Ericales; family Theaceae; genus Camellia; species Camellia granthamiana. The sequence continues at coordinate 13,924,635 of CM069915.1, forward strand.
GGTTTGACTTATCTCAATGTAAGAGAGCATTTTAGCTTGATAGACTCATTTCGAAATTGATTCCGGTGATTCGAATTGTTTTTGTTGTTTGGATTCGTTTAGTAGAATATTCATTTAAAAAATCAAGATAATTGGTTATTAATAGTTATATATTTGAATCATATTTGTTTTTTAAAAAAATAGGCAAGAAATATAATTTCAAAAATAGCCATCTATTTTTTATAATACAAATTTGATTCAAACATATAGTTATCAATTTCCAATCATCTTAGTTTTTGTACAAATATTTTACTCAATGAATCCCAAAATATAAACGGTTCGAATCATCAAAACAAAACTTATGGTGGGCTTTATAGGTCCCTCAAGTTCTCTCATGTTGAGATGTGAACATAAGTAAAACCTAACCCAAAAAACAATCCTAGGTATCCTAAATAAATTATCAAATACTCACCTAAATGTAGGACCTTCGAAGAATATTTGTTATTCATTTAGAGTATCTAACATTTTTGAATAAAAACATCATATAAAACATAATTTCAGTCTCAAGAAATTTTTTTAAAAGAAATTTAAGTTCATATGATAAAAATAAATATCAATAAAAGATTTTTAAAATTTTAACAATTATTTCTACCCCTAAAATGTTAAAACAATATGAAAATGTGATGTAAAATTTTACATAGGATATATCTAAATGCATAACATTATACATAAATGTTTTTTTATGAGATCTTCTTATCACTATATATAAAAAAATAGAGCCCACGTTAATATATACATATGAAAATCATTTTTTTTAATATTTAATGGTAAAATAATATTTTGCAACTTAAATTTAAAAATATAAAGTATGATCACCCCGACATCGCCTGGAATTTTATTTATTTTTTATTTTTTTTTGAGTCATGCCCGGAAATAGCCATACCTCACACGGTATTGTGTAAATTGTAAACGACACGCAAAGGCCGAAAATTTAAAAATGTAGGTAATTGAAATATAAATAAAATATATTTATATTTCACTTAGTTTTACACCTATTTTCTCTTTTTTTGTTCAAATCCCTTCTCAAATCTCCCAACCAAATACAGCGTAAAAGATTTTTTATGAGAATTGATATATATTAATATTTATTTATTTTTTAAATACTAAATTACATAATAAGATATTTTTTTATTTTTTATTAATTATTTAATAATTAATTCAAAAAAAATTAGTATTTTCGTATTTTTACATGAATTATTATCATTGCATGCAAATTATGAGTTCTTATAATTTATTTATTAGAATCACTTGTGAAATTTTATAGATCTAAAGATATTGACATGCTTAATGCTTATTTATATATCTTTACATTTTTACATCCTCAACAATAAAACTTGTACAAATAATATTTAATTGAGATTGTTTTCTTATAATTTTATAATTTTATTAGTTCAATTAATCTATATAGAATAATATTTAACAATAATTTAATAATTGAGATTGTTTTGGCTCCGTCCCTGTTCAAGGCCTTTGGATGGTAATTAGCAAGTTGACAGCTCACGGCGGCGGCGACGGTGTCGCCAATGGCTCTGTGTCAGCTTTGGATCGCAAAGAGCCAAAAGCACCGCCCAGCCCTTCTCCATGCACCTTAATGCTACGTTGCGGCGGCCATTGCCGAAAGTCATTCATGATCAAAATTCTTAGATACATGAGTGGTGGGAGCTACGTTAATAAATATATTTGGAAAAGATTATAATATACATTTTTATAAAAGAAAATAGTATAATTTTATATTTTTAAGTTATAATTAAAAAAATAAAAAAGTCATAATTAAACAAAAAAAGGTTATAATCAAAACATCAAAATGATGTTATAATTAAAGAAAAAAAAATTAATTACAACTAAAAAAAAATGACCGAACTAAGGGTGCATATAATATAAGATGTGTATAATAAAGTTCTTTAATAAATATACATGGAACTGTCTTTGTATCTAATAGAAAAAAAAAAATAAATAAACACTATAAAAATTTCAGGTTTTTGCGACGACAAAATGCCATCGCTAATATTCCCAATAACGTCTCAAAAAAAAAATTAGTGACGGCAAATGGGCGGTCACAACAAAAAGCGTTGCAAAAAAAAATTTTGCGACAACAATTGTTGCCTTTTGCGACGACATTTTACTATCGCCTATAATATGAAAAGAAATTAAGAGAATTCAGTTTCAATTTGTCCAAAAAAAATTTGTAAAACTCAAATAAAAAAAAATAAAGATTTTAAGAGAAAGAATTGATTCATCCATAATAAATAAATAAAAATAAAAATTGAGAGAAAGAGAAGTGGGTGAAAAAAATAATACTCAACCCTACCCTTGGAAAAATAAAAAATAAAAAATAATATAAAAAGAAATTGAGAGAGAGAAAAAGAATTCAATAAAAAAATTGAGAGACAGAATTGGGAAAACAGTTTCGGTTTGCCAAAAAAGAAAAAAAAAACACTTTACAATCCAAATAAAAAATAAAGACTTTAAGAGAAAGAATTGATTCATCATAATAAATAAATAAATAAATAAAAGAGAAATTGAGAGAAGGAAGTGGGTAAAAAAACCCGTACTGAACCATTTATCTACTAATGTTCTAATATCAAAAAAAAAAAAAAAAAAAAAAACTGTACCAGCAGCTGTCATTGTATCGCTTTACCGACACTACAAGAAAAGGGGCTTAAAAGATGGAAATTTTTGCGACGGCACATTTGCCATCGCAAAAACTGACTTTTTGCGATGGTACAACTTGCCGTCGCAAAAAAATGTGACTTTTTGAGACGGCACAATTTGTCGTCGCAAAAAATAGAGTATTTGCGAAGGCATAAAATGCTGTCGCGAAAAATGAGAGTATTTATGACAATAGAAATTGCTGTCACAAAAAAAATAGAGTATTTACGACGGCAGAGATTGCTGTTGCAAAAAAATAGAGTTTTTGCGACGGTACCAGCTGCATTCGCAAAAAAGAAAAAGAAAAATATATATATATATATATATTGTGGCTTTGAGACGGCTTCATGTATATATAGTCACAAAATGGTTTAAATAAATGCAACAGTATTTTTTTGTCACAAAAAAAAAAAAAAAAGACGTCGTCTTACTCTTTTGAACATTTCTCTTTTCACCCATTTTTTCATCTTTCTCTGTCTTTGTCTCTCTTATCTTTCTCTCTCTCATTCATCACTCTTCTCTGTCTGTCTGTCTCTTTCTCTATGTGTCTCTGTCTCTGTCTCTCTTCTCTTTCTCTCTCTCACTCATCACTCTTCTTTGTCTGTCTGTCTCTTTCTTTCTCTCTGTGTCTCTGTCTCTCTTCTCTTTCTCTCTCTCACTCATCACTCTTCTTTGTCTGTCTGTCTGTCTCTCTCTTTCTCTCTGTGTCTCTCGCCTATCTCTCTTCTCTCTATCTCTCTAATCTCTCTTCTCTCTCTTCTCTTTATCTCCCTCGCTCATCTCTCTCTGTCTTTCTCTCATTTGTCTCTTTTCGCTCTCACTCTCTCTCTCTCTATATATATATATATCTTTTTACCCATTTTTTCATCTTCCTCTCTCTCTTCTCTTTCTCTCTCTCACTCATCACTCTTCTCTCTCTCTCTCTCTCTTTGTTTATCTGTCTCTCTGTCTGTCTGTCTGTCTCTCTCTCACTAATCTATCTCTTCTCTCATCTCTTTTCTCTCTCTGTCTCTTTCGCTCATCTCTCTTCTCTCTATCTCTCTCACTCATCTCTCTTCTCTCTCTCTCTCTGTCTCTCTCGTTTATCTCTCTTCTCTCTATGTCTCTCTCGCTTATCTCTCTTCTCTCTATCTCTCTCTCGTTCATCTCCCTTCTCTCTTTTTCTGTCTCTCACTCTCTATCTCTTTCTCTTTTTGTCTTTCTTTCTCTCTCTCTTCTCTTTCTTTTTCTCACTCATCACTCTTCTCTGTCACTCTGTCTTTGTCTCTACCTCTGTCTCTGTCTCTCTCTTTCTCTCTTTGTCTCTCGCTCATCTCTTTTCTCTCTATCTCTCTCACTGTCTCTCTCACTCATCTCTCTCTATGTCTTTCTCTCGATAACCTCTTTTCGCTCTCTTTCTCTCTCTCTCTTTGTCTATCTCTCACTTATCTCTTGTTTCTCTCTCTTTTTCTGTCTGTCTGTCTCTCTATCTCCGTCTCTCTCTATCTCTCTCTCACTCATCACTCTTCTCTCTCTCTTTCTCTCTCTGTGTCTGTCTGTCTGTCTCTCACTCTTCTCTCTCTCTTTCTCTCTATGTGTCTGTCTATCTCTCTCCCCCACTGTGTTCACCTTGTTCACTCTTTCCCTCTCCTCTTCTTTATTTATTGAGCTCTCCACTACAAGAAAATGCACTTTTATCGACCACTTTATCTCTCTTTCGCTCACCACTCTGTCTCTGTTTCTCTCTATCTCTCTTCTCTATCTGTCTCTCACCCATCTCTCTCTCACCACCCATTTCTCTCTCACCACCACTACTACCACTGTTGCCACTCCACTTCTACGACTATCATTACTACCACTATCACCACCACTCCACTACCACCACCTCTACTACCATTACCTTTCCTCCACCACCGCTACTCTATCTCTTCTACCACTACCATAACTTCACCACTAATCTCTTTTTCTGCCACCACCTTCACCACTACTGCCGCTCCCTATCCTCTACCACAAAAAATTAGTTCCTGATTTTTAGTAACAAAAAAAAAATGGGTCGTAGAAAAATATTTTTCATTGACCACAAAAAATAACTTTATTTTCATGGAAAATATTTTTCATTAAAATATTATTCCTACTTCTACCAAATAAAAATAATAACAATAATTTTTTATTCATTAAAATAAAAATGAAACAAATAAATTTTCAACCTTAGTAACTAAAAGAAAATGAGAAATCAAAAAAAAAATTCATTAACTATAAAAAAAATTATTTTAACAAAAAATAAATTTGTTTGGCAAAGGGAACTTCCGTCGCCAAAAAAAAAAAAAAAAAAAAAAAAATTGTTTTATTATTTAAATATTCATTTGTGATGGAAACTAAATTATTTTTTTTTTCCTAATCCTGCTCGGTTCCCCCCTCCCTTTTTTTTTTTTTCTATTCCCGCCCGACACGAATGGTGTGACCCCCTTCTCACTGAAACGTCAAACCCTATCCCCCTACTTTTCCCCCTTCTTGCCCTAATAATCTCTCTTTTTCTTCAAGAAATTGAAATTCCAATCCAATCCAACTCTCAATGAAATCCACCAAATACGATCTTAGGGTTTATTCATGGAGCTGAATTTGATGATTACTTGGATTCGCTAACCCTAGATTTCTCTCAATCCTCCACGGAGGGCTCTGTGGAGGATCTCGGAGCCCCCTCTAATTCCTGGGAGGTGGCGGACTTGAAGGCCAGCGTTACCAGATTGATGCTCTCTTCTCAGAACAACAACTCTTTTTCTTCAAATCCGCCATCTTCGTCTTCGTCTTCTTTGAGCTCTGCTTCTCATGACCACCTCGTTTATGGTTCAGCTTCTTCGGCTTCTTCTTTGCTTGTTATGGTTCAGAAGGTTAGACACGTTTCCAAAGATGTAATCAATTCCATGGATCAGTTCTTTCACGAAGCTCTGCAGAACCCTCAGGAGAGGCTTTCTGGTAATTTTAAGCTCTTTAACTTTGGGTTCTGTTTGCTTAGAGTAATTAATTAATTGTTTTTCTTTTCAGTTAATTGGACCGTATAATTTACAAATATCTTTTTTTTTTCTTTTTTTTTTAAATTTTTTTTTTTTTGGTGCAATTTATTAGCTGACCTTGCTTGATGAGTTCTGCACAATTATAAATAAAATTACTTAATATGATAATGAAATGAGAATAAAAGAAAATCCATTGAAAGATAGATATGAATGAAAAGGAATTGCAGGGACGAAGTATACAAGGGCAAAGATGGAAATTTAATGAAATAACACATTTCAGATGATCTTTGTCTGAATTTATTCTAATTTCTACAGATGCAGCTTTTATTTACATCTATGTGAGGGCTCAGCTGTCCAGATTCTTACGCAAGGGAAACTGAGTGCACCTCATATATTCAGAATACAAAAAGTATGATTTTATTTGGTTTTGTTGGTAGTTTCATAAATTTTAAAGCTTTGTGCTTCATTTGCATGGAATAATGCACCTGTAGAAAGAGATACTACTGCTAGTTATTATTCGTTCAATATTGACCACCAGCTTATATTGGTTTGTTTTCCTACTAGAGGTCCTGGTTTCTAATTATTGTGAATTTGATCTCTATTTAGGCATAATTTTGAAGTCCGGCTCTTTGTTGGTGTTGCGTTTTAGTTTGTTGTGTAACTTTTAAGCTTTAATTTTTATTTTCTCTTGTTAACAAGAAAGATGCAGAGCAAACATTTGTCTGAACAAGTTCTTATTTATTTAATTATTTTTGTAGGTTATTAACTATGTTATAGAAAAGATGGTTCTTGACAAACCATTAGATAACATGGACATTGATGGAACTTTTGCTGCTGGATTGCCAGTAGGGCAGTTACAACATCCAGCTATTGGAGGAGATGGTTCATTTCGGTTGAAGCCTTAGCAAAAGCTTAAGCCTTTTATAGAGATCTTGTGTAACAATCAAGTAAGTCAATATATTATACTGGATGTGAAAATATGAATGATGGCCTTTTTCTAACTGTAATGTTTAGGAGGTAGTGACATTATGTGGAAATCTATAACCAATATAAAAATAATGTAAGAATGGTGTAATGCTACTGCTTCTTGGGTGTAACTCTGCTGTTTGTTTGGTTTGTAAGAACTCTTCCCCTGTAGATTTGAGTTGGCTACGTGGGCTTGAAATTAGATTTTGTTTTGTTATTTTTTTAAGGAAAATGTTGGCACAAAGTATAACAATGCCAAAATTTGGCAGCTTGAAGGGCACTGAAATGGAGCTCTATTTTCTAACCAAGCTACCATATTAAAGCAAAGCAGCTTAAATGGTAGCTGCTTGTTTGGTGTAAGTGCAACTTGTGCCATGTGCACATGTAACTTGTGTAGTTAGATTGCTTGCCATTAAATATAACTTAATTTAAAAGATTTAGGGTTAATTTGGTATTTTTAAAGTATTTTCCAAGTTATTTTCACTACTAGTTTTACTAGTTTAATGATTTAATGTGATATTTTTGTACCTTATGTTAACATATTGGATTATTTGATGACTTTTGGGATGATAAGGGTAAAATGATAGATTTGGCTCATTAGGGGTAAAATATTAGGTTAAAATGAGTTAATGGTTGATTTTGAAACTCTTGATAAGCCGTGGTAGAGATTGAGGGTTGCATGGATAGTTGCAAGGGTATGTTTGGCTGCACTTGTGCTTATAGATGTTTTTGTAACTATGAGGTGGTGTTTGTTTTTAGTACCATAGGCTTGTTTACTATTTCAACTTAGTTGATTAGATTATGGGAAATTGACCATGCAACTTCATGTGACTCGTTATGGTGCTGTTCTTAGTCCACTTCCTACATTTGCTTGCTACCACATCTAGAATTGCATGTGTGCGTGCTTTGATGTAGTTTTCCATTTACTGTTGATATTAATGTGATTTACAGCAAATTATGTTCTATGCATATTAATGGTTTACTATATTAATTTAATTGAATCTAGTGTCTGAACTACTAATGGATGCAAATATAGTAGGTAGTTGAATCTTGATTGTTCCCTTAGCTATTAATATGAGATTTTGAGTGGTTAAAAAATACAAGCATTTTGATGTGTTCATGGCATCATAGATATGGAAGTGCGTTTTAGGTTTGCTTTTGCTTATTTATTTATATGGGCTGGAATTTAACCACACAAAGAAGCAAAACACAAGGTGTAAAAGGTCATGTCTACCATTAGCAAACTAGGCAAACTAGTTCTCTAAGAAATTTAGAATTCGAGGTGTTGACGCCCCAAAATCACCAAACGGTGTCAGATTAGCACGAAACTTGGCACACACACAACCGCCTAGGCACGAGAGACTTATGGGAGAAGACGAGACTCGAATCGGGTTCCCAGTTTGGGAGTTAGAGCCGGATTTCACTCTTAAGAAACAAACTGATTTATTAAGAAACTTAGAATTTGAGGTGTTAATGTCCCAAAATCATCAAACGGCGTCAGAGTAGCACGAAACTTGGCACACACGACCGCTTAGGAACGAGAGACTTGTGGGAGAAGACGAGGCTCGAATCGGGTTCCCGATTTGGGAGTTAGAGCCAGATTTCGGTCTAAACAAACTAGTTCCTTAAAAAATTTGAATTCGAGGTGTTGACGCCCTAAAATACCAAACAGCGTCGGTTTGGCACAAAAATTGGCACACACGACTGCCTAGGCACGAGAGACTTGTAGGAGAAGACGAGACTCCAATAGGGTTCTCGGTTTGGGAGTTAGAGCCGGATTTCACTCTAGGCAAACTAGTTCCTTAAGAAACTTGAATTCGAGGTGTTGACGCCCTCAAAATAACCAAACGGGGTCGGATTGGCACGAAACTTGGCACACAAGACCGCCTAGGCACGAGAGACTTGTGGGAGAAGACAGGGCTCGAATTGGGTTCCTGGTTTGGGAGTTAGAGTCGGATTTCGGTCTAGGTAAACTAGTTCCCTAAGAAATTTGAATTCGAGGTGTTGACGCCCCAAAATCACCAAACGGCGTCGGTTTGGCACGAAACTTGGCACACAAGACCGCCTACGCACGAGAGACTTGTGGGAGAAGACGGGGACTCCAACCGGGTTCCCGGTTTGAGAGTTAGAGCCGAATTTCACTCTAGGCAAATTAGTTCCTTAAGAAACTTGAATTCGAGGTGTTGACGCCCCAAAATCACCAAACGGGGTCGGATTGGCACGAAACTTGGCACACACGACTGCCTAGGCACGAGAGACTTGTGGGAGAAGACAGGGCTCGAATCGAGTTCCCGGTTTGGGAGTTAAAGCTGGATTTCTGTCTAGCCAAAATTATTTACTTAATTATCTTTGTAATTATATAGTAGTTAATTTTTTATGTTTTTTTGTAATTAAAATATTAACACATAATTATATTGTCATTAATTATTTTTATTTTTTGTTTTCAAATGTTTCCCAGTAGAAGTTTGCTTCTTGTGGAATGCAGGCGTGTAAAGATTGCGATTAATTTTTGTTTTTGTTACCCACGGAAGAATCATGACGAAAATTTTTGTTTTTGATTTACGTTATTTTGAATTGTGAACAACATTATGTATTTAAGCATTGTATATGTATTATGCAACATTATGTAGTGAGATAATTTTGCTGATGTATTGTTATGAATGGAAGAATATTTTTATTATGGATGAATTGTTATTTTTATACTGGAATTTTTGTATTATTATGTAATTATCGGTTCATTTTTCAGTTATTTTTCATTTAGTATAGGTAATTTTCATATTTTTAATAATTTTATTGCAGATTTTTTTTTTTTTTTTTGAGACGGCACTACACCGTCTCAAAAAACATTAGAACCAGACTGTTTTTGCGACATAAGCAATGCTGTCGCAAAAGATATTTGCAAAAGTTGAAAAAAAACCTTTCGCAACGGTATTATTTGCCGTCACAAATAACCTTTTAGAGACGGTATCGTCGTGCTATCTCAAATAAACTTTTAGCAACGGCAGGTTACCCGTCACAATAAAACACTTTCGCGATGGCATTTTTTCCGTCGCAAATAACACTTTTAGCGACGGCAACACAGTGTCGTCTCAAAAAATCCCAGATTTTTACATATTAATGCGATGGTAGAATTCCGTCGCAAAAAGGCAACTTTGCCATCGCAAAAAAAAGGCGACGGCATTGTGCCATTGCTAAAACCTTTTAGCAATGCCCTCTGTTGCGACCCCCCACTTGCTGTCGCTAAAAGTCATCTGCCGTCACAAAGTCATCTGCCATCGCAAAAAAGCTTTTGAAACGGCATTTGGAGTATTTGCAATGGCATTTTGCCACCGCAAAAAGTCAAATTTTTTGTAGTGCGAGTGGTAAAAAAAAAAAAAAAATTATAAATATATCTCTTGACATTTACTTAAAATATAAATTGTCTTTTATGATTTAGAAAATTATAAATATTTTTCTATTAAAATTTTTTATTTAACATAATTAATTGAAAAAGTAAAATTTCTAACTGTTCACCTGTACAATAATAAAATTATCTGAATTATTAATTGAAATCAAATTTTAACATTATTAAAAACTGTTAATTAACTTGATGATTTATTAATAAAAAAAAAACTTATTTGTTATGAAATTAGAAACCTTAGGGGGTATAATATAATTTCTAGAATCACAAAGGGATAATTTATAATTTAAATATATCTCAGGGGATGTGTTTGTAACTTACCAAAAAAAAAAAAAAAAAAACTATAGAGTTTATCCACCAGTTTTCTATATATCAAATATAAATAAATACAGATTTTGAAAGAACTCAACAATGATACATCCCTCTAAAATTAGAGTTCTAATTGAGCTCTAGTGAGGTGGAAAGTAAATAATAATAATTTCAAAACATCACATCAGATAGGCCCCACATACACATTAGAGCTACAATCTCGCTAGATAGCTCGAATTCATTGTGGCTGGAGTGGCTCGAGGTGCCAAAATGCTTTTTTTTTTTCCCTTTCTTTTCTTCTTCCTCCCCCTCTCTTCTTCCTCTTTTTCCTTCTCCCTCTGCTCTTCGAAAAAATCTAAATCTAAATCAAAAAATCAAAATAAAAAAAAAATAAAAAAAAAAAGAAGCCAAATCTACACAAATAAAAAAAAATCAAAATCAAAATCTAAAATTAAAATCAAAATCAAAATCAAAACGAAATCCAAATCCAAAAACAAAGCCACAGCAACAAAGGAGAGGAAAGAGATAGAGCAGAGAAATATCTATGTGTGTATACACAAATCTGTGCATACACACAGAGAACCATCGCGACTGTGACAACCCCAAAATGTTAATCGTAATTATAAGTGATTAATTATGTATTGAATTTTAATTATGACATGTGCCAAGTGATTAATTGTGAATTATCTAATGTGATTCGTTGTAAATATCTGTTTAAATTGAGAAACTATTCGTTGTGAGCTCGGTTTTGAAACTAAAATTGACGATATAAATGGATTCAGAAATCAAAAATGAGTATAAGAATATGTTAATTGGAATTTTTAAAGTTGTCCAGGAAGTTTAATTAAAAATTGGTTCCGTCTGATTCGCTCATTTAAATAGGTTGGAATTAAAAAAATTGAATAGGAATTAGAATGTAATACACAATAGTATAATTTAATTTAGTGTCATTAAGATTATAAATGATGAAGATTAATTTAATTTAAGGGAATTTGATTTACATTAATTAATGTGATTCATTATTAGCCTAAGTTAATTTTGAAGAATAAGAATATATGAATTAAATATTCTACTCATCAATTGACTAAGAAGAGACTAGTGGGCTTATATTGCACTATACACGTAGAGAGAGAGAGAGAGAGAGAGAGAGAGAGAGAGAGAGAGAGAGAGAGAGAGAGAGAGAGAGAATTAAGGGAGAAGCTAGATATTTGTCTTGAATTCTAACAACCCATCAAAACAAGGTAAACTTTACACACTAATTTTTGGAATAGAAACTTGTATATACATCATCTTCAAGTTTAAAGTTTAAATTAGAATGAATTGATGAGGAATTAGAAGCTTTGCTCATATAATAAGGAGTTAATACATGCATGGCTTAAAATGGACAAACTGAAAGATATAACTTAATATAGCTACATGCATGGCATGATTTTTATGGAAATTTGTTTTCATCCATTTGAATTCTTGCATGGGTCTTCAATTGAGAGGGAATTCCACGGAAGCTTGAGTTTTAGAGCTCACACTTGCATGTTTTATACATTTACATGCATGTACATAAAAAAGTGAGTTTGATTTCTTCATGGCAATTTGTGGTTGTTTTAAACTCATGATTTTTGTTTGAACTTAGAAATTGTGAATTCAAAGTGTTTTTGAAGAAGTTTCGAGCCTTGAAATTGAAGTTGAATTAAGAAATTTATATGTTTATGAGTTTTAGGTTCAGTCATTTAAATATGACTGAATAAATGTAATTTAATGTGTATAGGCCTAATTTAAGTTTAATTTTGTAACTAGTGAACTTAAAAAGGGTTTGTATACGATTAGAGTCTTTATATTTAATTAGTTTGATTAATACATGGCTAAACATGTTTTAATTAGAGGTTAAAGGATATTAATAATCTAATTAATTCATAGTTCTAGTCATCCATATTTAAAAGCTTACGTGAACTAAATATGTTTAAGATGATTGTGTATCGTGCTATGCATATGATTGTAAGTCACGAGTCAAGGACTGCTTAAACAACCGTTCTGGAAGCCCATTGTAAGTAACATTTCTGTAAAGATATGTTGATATGAATTATGTTTTAACTATTATCGATTTTTGAAATGATATTTTGATTATGTGAACGAATGTCCTATTTGCGCATCTACTATGGCATCTACAGATAGTCCCAAGTCATGGGGGACGGCATGTAAATGCGAGTCCATGACATATATGTGATACGAGATCTTGTTAGCCACTTCATTGTGGTGATATGTGTTTAATCGGTATTCGGAACCGATTCCTCTAGTCGGAAGACAATATGTGATATATTCTGTGAGATGTACCATTATGTTATGTTCTGATATGAGACTGATATAAGTGATTATGTCATGATTTGTTTTACGGATATGATATATTTGGAATTTGTTTACTAACCCCTTTACTCTAATGTTATTCACTGGGTTTTAACTCTCTGTTTATATATATATATATAGGTGAGCATTCTGGAGGACAAGTCTAGAAGGAGTCTTTAGCCGAGCCAACGTTTTGAAGCCTACCGCGTGGTTTTGAGTGCCTCAGAGTTGAGGCTAGGCTTAGAAGGCCGTTGTCAGTATACTTTTGTTATGTGCATATGTTATATATAAGATGTTAAGTTATAAATTATGTACTGAATGTGGGTAAATTAACGTTTTTGCATATAAATATTTGTTCATATAGATACACAACTCATTGGACTAGTGGTGTTTTTGAATATTGTTTCCACTAGCCCGGACTATTTTTTTGATTTGTATAGGAAGGCCTTTGGTAATCACAGATTACCGGTCGGTTACGAAGCTCAGCCCATAAGGGCGGGTTTGGGTCGTGACAACGATGATGATGGTGCGACAGTGGTGGCGGCGCCAGTGACTGGATCATTCTTCTCTCTTCCTCTCTCTTCTCTCAACAGATCTATGTGTGTATACACAGATCTTTGTATACACACAGAGGACCATCGCGACGGTGATGGTGATGGCGCCGGTGGGTGGATCTTTCTTCTTTTTTCCTCCCTCTTCTCTCTTTCTTCTCTCTTCTCTCTTTCATCTTCTACTTGTTTCAGAGAGAAAAAATAAGTGGGGAAAATTTTCAAAACGACGTCGTTTTGAAATTCAGGCCGGTTGAGCCTCGAAAATTACGAGCTACCAAGCTTTATTCTTTGAGCTATTAAAGCTCACAATTAGAATTCCAAAACATTTTTGTAATAAAATTGATTCATCACCAAAAAAAGAATTGGAGTAAGAAGTTTAAGTTAAAATAAAAATAAAAATTGAGATCACAATTGATACATCATAATAAAGTAATAAAATTTTAAAAAATAGGAAAAAAATTGAAGAAAAGAGTTTCAGATATACAAAAAATTGAGAGAGAGTTGGAAGGAAATTTTTGGTAGCGTTTGGTAGAGTTTTCTAAATATGATTTGATAATAGAATTGTATTTTGAGTTTGTGAGTTTTGGAATTATAATTTGAGTGTGGAAAATTTGATTGGTTATGAGTTTGGGAAAGAGTTTTGAATTGACTTTTAGGGAGAGTTTTGAGTTTTTGAAATTAGAAAAGTTATTTGATTCAAAAACTTACAACTCATAACCAAACACACAACTTAAAATTCTATTCAAAACTCATATAAAAATTTTTAAAAAATTTTGAAAATATTTTTTATTTATAATATAAAAATAACAGGTGTCAAAAAAACAAAAACCTGAACACTGTTCCGGTCAACCAGCCAGACGTCTGGGAGGACAATCGAGTTAGCCAAATTTTTCCGCTTAGAATGGAGTTTTTAAAAGTAGGTGTGGAATTATAATTTAAAAGCTGAAAACAAATACCACACTCATGAAAATGGACGGAAATGTGTTTGGCAAACATAATCAAACATAGCCTTCTTTTCTTTTTTTTTTCTTTTTTTACGGTACTCAATCTAAGTTCTGTTAGAAATGGTTTTGGAAAAATAGATTTTTTTCTAAACTTTGGTCTAATTTTTAGGTGAGGCCTATATGCCAAAGTTGGTGGGTCTAAGTGGTAATGCGGTCTATGCCGTATTGTGATTCACGTAGTATATTTGGTTGCTCAAAACCATTATCGGGTGAATGGGAAATTGAAACCAAAGTGAGCTCCATGGAAATAGTGTTTTGGTGAAATTTTCATTAAGGTTTGAGTTAAAGCTTGTCCTATATTGGTTTGGTGGGCAAACTTTTGTGGGTTTATAAAGCTTGGGTTTGGAACTTAGGGAGGGCCCTAAGGGGTACCGAAGTTTTGTGAAAGAGTGGGGTTATGGGCAAAGTGGGTTAGACCCATTAGACCCAAAACAAACACCCATACGCGGGCTCCCGCCACCTTCCATCCGGTTGGGCGGGCTAGTTGGGTTGGGCCTGGGCTCAGGCGCGGGTTATGGTGTGAGGTTAGGTTGGGCTTGTCCCGCCTAATACTTATCTTTTTGGGCCAAAAACATTTGAATTTATTCTAATTTTTTGGAAAAAATAAATCTATCCAGTTTTGATTTCATATTTCGGTTGGAATAAATTCAATTTTGGTTAGCACCTCTTCAGAATTTCTACACAGGTTTCTATCTATCCGAGTAGATTCAATTCAAACCCATATCTGTTCAAAATTCAAACTGAACAAGTTTGTATTTGTTTATTTAAAACCGAATAGGTCTACTACCTGTTCGATTCAAACCGAACAGCCACTATTCCATCTATAAATAGGCAGTATCTCATTTGGATTTTCACTTGAATTTCTTGTCCTCAATTCTACGGTCGTCCTCTCTGTATTTTGCTGCATTATTTTCCTGTGAGAAAGAGTGCAAATACAAAGTGTGTTTGTTGTGTGAATAGTTTGTAGTGCTGCTACTATTCACTGTTGATCATTTTATCTTAGGAGATAGACGTTCACAATTTGAAAGCACCGTGGAGAGGACAACGACTTCAGTCCCTATTCAGAACCATGTTCAAGTTCTAATAAATCATAGAGAAAAAGCAGAAAAAATTAATGGCACCAAGTTTAAGAGATGGCAGCAAAAAATGTTATTTTATCTTATAACTCTAAATCTAGCCCGGTTTCTCCGTGAAGAGGCTCTAGTACTTAAAAAAGGTGAAAGTGATCGGCAAGTTGTTACTGCTATAGACACCTGGAAACATTTTGATTTTCTGTACAGAAACTACATCCTCAATGGCCTAGACAACATGCTGTATAATGTTTATAGCCCTCTGAAAATAGCAAAAGAATTGTAGGATTCTTTGAAGAAAAAATACAAGACAGAAGTTGCCGGCACAAAGTGTCCCGACCTAAACCCGCCTCTAAGGGTTTAGCATCGTAACCGGCTAATAATCCATAATTACCAAAGGCCTGCTTAGCAGTAATAACAATTAAACAATAAAAGGGGCCAGCAGAAGCTTGTAATTATTAAAACATAATGTCCAAAGAGTTGTGAGGACTTAAATGAGCAAACAACTTCTATATATATATACCAATACACACATAAGTCTAAGTCCATATCCAATATACACATAAAAGCTTAAGTCCAAAACATCCAAGACATGTTGGGGAATTAAATCCCAAGCCAAAACAAAGTATAAAACATTTACTTGACTTCAAATAACATTCCAAAAAAGGTGGAATTAGATCACCCAAAAAGCCTTGACAATAACAGTTTGGAGCCTCGCAGTGAGGCACAATAGGTTGGCTTGACAAAACGGAACCGGGTTAATGCTGCTAACTCTGTTCGTTTGCCTGATCACCTACATACATATATATAAACAGTGAGTTAAAGCTTATGGAATAACAAATGTGTAAAGGGGTTAAGAATGAATGTCCTTTCAGTATGTAAAACAGTCAATTGCATTAGTAGATCATTTATTTGATTAATATCTCATATTTCATATCATATCTGTCATATAGTAAACATAGCAATCATAGGCAGTACATCCAAAAGCAGAACAATACAGTGGGTCTTAAAAGACGGGACAGTCAATTGATGGCCATCAAATAGTAAACAATAGTTCCAAGAATTAGAATTGACAGAGATCTCTGTAATAGTAGCAGTAATAGTAACAATAACAGTAGCAGTAACAGTCAGTTGCTATGGATGCCACAAGTATAATGTACAAAATAGGGCAATCATTCATTCAATAAACAATAACATTTCAGAAAATAGTACATTTAATCGATCAAAAAATAATTATAATTAAATATATCTTTACAATATTGTTACTCACAATGGGCTCATTCAAACACGTGCTAAAATGCACTAAAGATGCAACGTCCGACCTAAACAAATAAATTCAAGCACAACAACTCAATTACATCCATGCCAGATACAATCATTTATATTTTTACTAAGTTTGTGGTTTATTCGATCAATTTCTATTCGGTGTATACTCATTCGGTTCTAATCAATTCTAACTTTTCATTCATTCACTCATGAGATGCAATATACATGAAAAACACTTTAAAACCATGAAAACGGAGGCCCTGATGGTAGAAATGAATAGTGGAAACAAAACCAGGATAACCCTAACTGCCGCACGTGCAGCAGAGACCCCCGCACGTGCAGGACCATCCCCGCACTTGCCTTCCACACCTGCAATTTAAACAGAATGCTCCTCAAATCAGCCATGTTTTTCACACATGCGGGGCCCCAAGCTGCACGTGCGGTGCTCCAAGCCGCGCATGTGGTGCTTTTCCAAAAATAGTCCGAAATCTGCTTCAATTTTGGAGCTAAATTTTGTAACCTTAAACTCCATTTCCAAGCAATTCATGTAACAACCCTGACCTCTGATTAACGTATAACCCATGATTACGAATGCTTAATAAATAATTAAGATGAAACTTTGCATTCATTACACGTGTTATGTGTTATATGAGTTTCTATCTGTTCTGTGTAAGAATATATGTCTCTGGTTTTGTTCTATTCTACAAATTGAAGGCCTTATTGGCATCCGATCATGAAATTGACTTCGTTTTTATGTTAGTTAGAATTTTTATAATTTTATGGTAGATTTAATTAAGATTCGATTCGGAACGAATTAAATTAGAATAATTAATAGCAATTAATTAGCCACTAATAATATTCTCTAATCAAGCCTATATAAGGCCAAGAAATGACTTTAGAATATTATATACACACTCATTTCCTCATCTCTTAAGCCTTCAAACGTGAGAGAGAGAGAGAGAGAGAGAGAGAGAGAGAGAGGGAAGTGATTAACAAAGGAATTGCTAGAGAATTTAGAGGTTTTGCTTGGGACTTCAAACAATTAACCATTTAGAGTGTAATTGATCATCTAAGGTAAGGATTCACCTTTTAGCTTTGGGATTGAGTTACTTAGCACATGAATTCAAAGAATTAAGTTGTGTAATGCTAGAATTGAGCTAAAATTAAATAATATAGATCATACTATGCATGTATGTCTATATCATGGCATCTTAAGGAAGTTTTCAAAGAATTCTCCCGTGCATGTTATCATTCTACCTTAGTTTTGAGAATTCATTTTGTTTTCCATCAATTTGTCTCATTTAATCATGTTTTGAAAGCTTTTAAACTTGCATATTTACATGGATGATGTGTAATGTTATGATTTTCACCATTTCAAGTTTGGATTAGTTCAATTGGCAAAGCTTTTAGGCTTAATTTTGCGAAATGCTTTCGAATTCACCATGTTTTATAAGTTTGTACAAGTTTTCCTTTAGTTTTTGGCTCAAAAGATCATGAATTTCAACTTTGAATTCAAGTTTTGAGCTTGGCAGTGCAATCTGCAAATTTCAGATTCTGCCTCTCCACTCAAGCGTCAGATCCTGCGCTCGAGCGACCACTCAGCGACCTTGCACTTCCGCTCGAACAACCAGAAGTCTGCTCCAGCGTGGAATGCATGCTCCCAAAAGTTCCCATGTTTTGCAGACCGCTCAAGCAACAATAGTTATGCTCGAGCGAGGACCTGAGTCTCATGCTCGAGCGACTGTCGAGCGTCCGTTGAGCGTGAAAATCACACAACTAGTACTTTTGCAGAAGTTTACAGACTGGTCGAGCGGTAGAAGTTGAGTTCGAGCGGCCGCCCATATTTTTCATTCCCGCTCGAGCGGAACCCCCGTGTTTAGCAATTTTTGTTAAGTGTTTCCAAGTACATTTTGGCATCCTCATTGCATCCTAGGAATTCCTAAGCTCTAATTAAGATGGAATAATGAGGAAACAAGATAGAACACACCAAAATAAGAAAGAACTAAGTTAATGATTTCGGGTGTGTAATTATGTACATATTCGTTCTGTATCTGTATAGGTTACGCACCGCAAGTTATCTGATCTGTCTATTCTGTCTGTTTGCTTTGGAGCCATCTGTGAGTAATAACTTAGTAAAGCTATGTTCAACTTTATTTATTTTCTATATAAAGAATAAGATCTATTTTTTGAAATGCTATGTTCTGTATCAATGAATGATTGTCCACATGTTGATATGTATTAGTGGTATCCATAGTTCACATGGCCTTCGCCCAGAGGTAACAATACCATGACCAATATGCATGTGGCCTTCGCCCAAGGGTAACAATACTGTGGCCTATGTTCACATAGCCTTTGCCCAAGGGTGACAATACCGAGGCCTATGTTCACGTGGCCTTCGCCTGGGGATAACAATACCATGGCTACTTGTGCACAAGATGTGGGCCTACGTGGTCGTCAGTACCGACTATGCAAATTTGATATGATATAATAGCTAAATGGATGTACCACATATAACTGTTTATGATTTCTAGTTAAGTATGCGAATCTGAATATGCATAAGAATCTGTTTTTGTTATAACTCTGATTTCTAACTCTGAGATGGACATCATTCATTAAACTCTTTATTTTGTTATTATTCACTAGACTTCCGCTCACTCTATTATTTATGTATGTAGGTGATCAGGCGCGTAGCCAGGCTCAATGATGACCGCCTGGAGAGTTTATGTTAGCTAGGCTTTGTGCCTCCCAAGGAGGTTCCATACGTCTTATGGTCATGTTTTGTGAATGTAAAAGGCTCTGTTTTCTTTTGGGTTATGAACAAGTTTTCTGTTAACTGTATATTGGGCTAAGTCTCTTTTGGCTATATTTGTAGTGAATGTGACGTAAGACTACGACATTTATGACGTCACGTATATGTGTATTAAGTTTTAACAATTTTTTGTCTTATATATGTCCCCATAGCTCAATAGACTGTGTATGTATTTCTATATTTGCTTCCGCAACCCCTTATTATAAGTTATTCTATTCAGAGGCCTTTGGTAATCCAAGGATTACTGGCCGGTTACGACGCTAAACCCATAGGGGCAGGTTTGGGTCGTGATAGGGTGGTATCAAAGCACGTGTCATATCGTACACACGAGTCTATATGAGCAATAGGATGTCCCCCAAAAAAAATTAGGGACATTTCATTTGCATGTGTGAGTGTGTGATAATCTTTTATAAATGTGGAAACTGAATTGAACCTGAATAAATGAAGCTGAAAGAAATGAACAAGATTATTCCAATGTTTATTATTACCTTGTCTCTCTATAGTATCATGGAAAATGCAAGAAGTAATGATGCAAGTGAATCCTCAGAGGCTCGCATGAGTCGTATGGAAAAAATGCTAGCAGCCTTGACAGAAGCAATGATGCAACAATATAGGCAACAACCTTTATCCCCACCGCCTGCACCAGCACAAAATGAGCCAGACAATAATGATATAATCAACTTGACTCAGAAATTCATGAAGATGAAACCGCCAACTTTCCTAGGAGGTATTGAACCATTGAAGGCTGAAACATGGTTATTGGAAATGGAGAAATTATTCGAAGTGTTTCCCTATTCTGAGATTCAGAAAGTTCTTTTGGCCACCTATACTCTGAAAGATGAAGCCCAGAGATAGTGCTTATTGATTCGAAATAGTAATGGGAACATTACATGGGCTCAATTCAATGAAATCTTTTACAATAAGTATTTTCCCCATTGCTTCAGAGATCGGAAAGTGTCAAAATTTCAAGAACTCAAGCAAGGCAAGATGTTTGTAGCGGAGTACAAGGCTAAGTTCACCGAGTTGGCCAAATTTGCTCCTCATATGGTTGACACAGATTACAAAAAGGCCTAAAAATTTGAAGGGTGATTGGATCTGAACGTGTTTGATCGAGTAGGCGTCCTAAAGTTGCCTACATATGTGGAAGCGCTTGATAGAGCATTGATGGCAGAGGCCATTTTGGCAACAAGGAAATAGGCTCCAACTCTAACAACTAAATGGAAGTGTAAAAGATCTAGATTTAATTTCAAAAGGAGTCGGACATTTCCAAAAAGGCAAAATATAAGATCCTCCAGTAGTTCTTGTCATAATAGTGGATCTATTCTGAACTGTTCTGATTGTGGAAAGAAGCACAAAGGTGCATGTTACGGTGCATCAGATGCGTGTTTTCGATGTGGCAAGACCACATGGCTAGGGATTGTCCACTGAGATCCGATGATGTTAACTGTTCTGCGACAAGTTCAGCCGGGTCTGCTTCTGTAGCAAGGTCAAATGCAAGAACTAATGCCAGAGGTAGCACTGGGAATGAGACACCAAGGCAAGGGAGAGTGTTTGCACTGGTAATTGGGGATGTACAGAATACTGAGTCAGTAGTGTCAGGTATAATCTCTATCTGTGTTCAGAATGCCTATGTGCTGATTGATTCTGGTTTTATGCATTCATTTGTATTGCATGCTTTTTCTCAGAAATTAACTAGACTGTTAGAACCTATGAACTATTTGATATCTGTGTTTATACCACCTGGGGGTTCTATGATATGTGCTTATGTTTATCCGGTATGTGATATTATGATTGGTGATATGACATTGTATGTTGATTTGCGGCCTTTGAGCATTGATCATTTCGATTGTATCCTGGGTATGGATTGGTTGACTAAATACTATGCCACCATTGACTGTGTGAGTAAATCTATTGTGTTTAGACCACCTAACATGCCTGAGTTTGTTTTTACTGGAAATGGGGTAGTTTCTCCGCCATATTTGATTTTATTTATGAAAACGAGGAAATTATTGAGAAAATGGTGTCGGGGCTATTTATGTTGTGTGACAACTGAGTCTTCAGATAATGCTAGTGTGGAAACGATTCCTGTAGTCTGTGAATTTTCTTATGTGTTTCCTAATGACCTATCCGAAGACTTAATTGATAAGGAAATTGAGTTTACTATCGATGTAGCACCTGGAACACAACCTATTTCTAAGACTTCTTATCGAATGTCAACCTCTGAACTGAAAGAACTAAAAGCCCAACTCCAAGAATTGCTAGACAAGAAGTTTATCCGCCCGAACACTTCACCTTGGGGTGCTCCAGTGTTTTTTGTCAAAAAGAAAGACGGGGTCTTTGAGGATATGTATTGACTACCGTGAGTTGAACAAAGTAACGGTGAAGAATAAGTATCCATAACCCCGAATAGATGATTTATTTGACTAACTTCAGGGAGCACAAGTGTTCTCCAAGATAGACCTTAGATCCGGATATTACCAGTTAAAGGTCAAGGCAGAAGATGTAGAGAAAACTACATTCCAAACTAGATATGTACACTATGAATTTTCGGTAATGCCATTTGGAGTAACTAATGCACCCGTAGCATTCATGGACTTAATGAATAGAGTGTTCAAATAATTTCTTGATAAGTTTATTGTTGTGTTCATCGATGATATATTGATTTATTCAAAAAACAGGGAAGAACATGAAAATCATCTGAGAATTGCTTTACAGACTTTAAGAGAGAAGAAGTTATATGCAAAATTTTCCAAATGTGAATTTGGCTTGGCAGTGTGGCATTTCTGGGGCACGTAATTAATAAGGACGGTGTCTCCGTTGACCCACAGAAAATTGAAGCTATAGTGGACTGGCCTAGACCGACAAATATGTCAGAAGTGAGGAGTTTTCTGGGACTTGCTGGCTACTATAGAAGATTTGTGAAAGATTTCTCGAAACTTGCTATGCCACTGACACAATTGACACCGAAAAATGTAACCATTTGACTGAAAAAATCAATGGGAGTCAGCATTCAAAGAATTAAAAACTAGATTGGTAACTAAACCAATCACTACAAGAATTTTCACTTTTGGCGACTAAATTTTTAGTTGCCAAAAGTTAATTTTTAGTCGCCAAATGGTTTTAGCGACTAAATTATTTGGTCGCAAAAGTGTCGCCAAAAAATTGTCGATAAAGGTTGTTAGCGACTAAAATTATTTTAGTCGCCAAATGTATACAATTCCCGACTAAAATTTTAGTCACCAAAAGGTTGGACATTAAATTAAATTAAACCCTTTTCGGCGACCAAACTTTTAGTCGCCTAAAGTCCCACATTTTTAGCTACTAAAATTTTAGTTGACAAAGAATTCTTCTTTTGGCTACTAAAAATTTAGTCGCCGAAAGTCCTACATCTTTTACTACTAAATTTTTAGTCGGCAAAGAGTTCCTCTTTTGGCTACTAAATATTTGGTCACCTAAAGTTCTACATTTTTTGCTACTAAAATTTTAGTCGGCAAAAGTGTTTTTATCCTTTAGTTTTTTGTTTTTAGCTACGAAATATTTTAGTCGCCAAATATTTGATTTTCTTTTGGCTACTAAACTTTTAGCCGCCAAATGTCTTTTTTTTTTTGCTACTAAAATTTTAGTCGCCAAAATGTCTATTTTTTTATTTTTTTTTCCTACAAAACTTTTAGTCGCCAAATGTCTTTTCCCAATTTTTTTTAGCTACTAATTGTTTACTCGCCAAAAACATGATATTATGTTTTATCGCAAAATTATAATTTCTCCACAACCTGTCTATATTCAATACAACCTGTAATACGTATATAAACAAAATGGTACATATTATCAATCATTCCACAAACTGCATCCATATACCAAAAATAACTAATTTTAAATGTCAAAATCCATACAAATCAACTATTGTCCAAACTAAAATAATAATTCCATACAAAATATATCATACAAAAATTAAAGTCCTTCGTATACAAAAAATACATTTACTACCAAGCGAAATTACCATTTGGCATGGTACAAATTACCATCATAATCTGTACCACGACAAAAGGTGGTATATGTACCATCACAAAAGTTTTCTATAGACCATGACAAAACGTCCTATATGTACGTCGACAAATGGTATATATGTACCACGACAGAAGGTGATCTATGTACCACGACAGTCATTATCTGTTGATTGCCAAAAGTTTTTTGTATCAGTAATAATGAACTACACAAAAGCTGAAGACAACAAAAGTATTATATTAGTTCTACACAAAAGTGAAAATACTTGTCCATATACCAATATAGATTATCCACAAGTCCACGCAACAAAGCCATCTACAAAGAAAAACAAAAAACGAAAATTGGTTACAAATATCAATTCAGTCAGCCATATGGAACATGTTCTAACATGCATTTAAGGTAGAACAATTAAGAAATGTCTTCTTTGAAATAAAAAAAAAGAAAGTATATATATAAGTATCATGCAATATTTATTTCAACCAACTGCACAAACAATGTAATATGTACGTCCTATAAATATATAAAGGCAATTATTAGAATATGTAGATGTTATTTTCATAAATTTGTCGCTTTTTAAACTAAGTGTTATGAGTTTCTCGACTAAGTGTAAGGTGTATTCGGGGCTGTTATGAATTTTCGTCCTCGGAAAGCCTTTTTTCGAGTAAGTTTAGGGCGTATTCAACTCTAACTCCCAACCTACGGGTCCAAAGTACGTTCCGTCAGTTCTCACAAGTCCTATTTGTCATGGAGAAGCTATCCGTGTGAGCCACAAGGTCGTTCGGGGGCTGTTTTGAATTTTCACCCCCGAAACGCCCTTTTTCGAGTAAGTTTAAGGCGTATCCGGCTTTAACTCTCTACCTACGGGTCTGAATTATGTTCCGTCAGTTGTCACAAGTCTTATTTGTCATGGAGAAGCTATCCATGAGATTCACACGGTGGATCGGGGGCTGCTTTGAATTTTCACCCTCGAAAAGCCCTTTTTTCGACTAAGTTTAGGGCGTATTCGGCTCTAACTCCCAACCTATGGGTCCAAATTACGTTTTGTCAGTTCTCACAAGTCCTATTTGTCATGGGGAAGCTATCCGTGAGAGTCATATGGTCGTTCAGAGGCTGTTTTGAATTTTCGCCCTCAAAAAGCTCTTTTTCGAGTAAGTTTAAGGCGTATTCGGCTCTAACTCTTTACCTACGGGTCCGAATTACGTTCCGTCAGTTGTCACAAGTATTATTTGTCATGGAGAAGCTATCCATGAAAGTCACACAGTGGATCGGGGGCTGCTTTGAATTTTCGTCCTCGAAACACCCTTTTTCGACTAAGTTTAGGGCGTATTCGGCTCTAACTCCCAACCTATGGGTCCGGATTACATTCCGTTAGTTGTCAAAAGTCCTATTTGTCATGGGGGAACTATCTGTGTGAGTCACACGGTGGTTTGGGGGCTGTTTAGAATTTTCACTCCCGAAACGCCCTTTTTCAACTAAGTTTAGTGCGTATTCAGCTCTAACTCCCAACCTACGGGTCCAAATTACGTTACGTCAATTCTCATAAGTCCTATTTGTCATGGGGAAGCTATCTGTGAGAGTCACACGGTCGTTTGGAGGATGTTTTGAATTTTTGCCCCCAAAAAGCTCTTTTTTGAGTAAGTTTAAGGCGTATTCGGCTCTAACTCTCTACCAACGGACCCGAATTGCATTTCGTCAGTTGTCATAAGTCTTGTTTTTCATGGAGAAGCTATCCATGATAGTCACATAGTGGATCGGGGGCTGCTTTGAATTTTCGTCCTTCAAACGCCCTTTTCCGACTAAGTTTAGGGCGTATTCGAGTCTAACTCCCAACGTACGGGTCCAGATTACATTTTGTCAGTTGTCACAAGTCCTATTTGTCATGGGGGAACTGTCCGTGTGAGTCACATAGTGGTTTGGCGGCTGTTTAGAATTTTCACCCCTGAAACGCCCTTTTTCGACTAAGTTTAAGGCGTATTCAGCTCTAACTCCGAACCTACGGGTCTGAATTACGTTCCGTCAGTTCTCACAAGTCTTATTTGTCATGGAAAAGCTATCCGTGAGAGTCACAAGGTTGTTAGGAGGCTTTTTTAAATTTTCGCCCCTAAAAAACTCTTTTTCGAGTAAGTTTAAGGTGTATCTGGCCTTAACTCTCTACCTACAGGTCCGAATTATGTTCCGTCAGTTGTCATAAGTCTTATTTGTCATGGAGAAGCTATTCATGAGAGTCACATAGTAGATGAGGGGCTGCTTTGAATTTTCGCCCTCGAAATGCCCTTTTTCGACTAAGTTTAGGGCGTATTCGGCTCTAGCTCCCAACCTACGAGTCCGGATTACATTATGTCAGTTGTCACAAGTCCTATTTGTTATGGGGGAACTGTTTGTGTGAGTCACACGGTGGTTCGGTGGTTGTTTAGAATTTTCACTCCCGAAATGCCCTTTTTCGACTAAGTTTAGGACGTATTCGGCTCTAACTCCCAACCTACGGGTCTGAATTACGTTCCGTCAGTTCTTACAAGTCCTATTTGTCATGGGGAAGCTATCCATGAGAGTCACACGGTCGTTTGGAGGCTATTTTGAATTTTCGCCCTTGAAAAGCTCTTTTTCAAGTAAGTTTAAGGCGTATCCGGCTCACTCTACCTACGGGTCCAAATTACGTTCCTTCAGTTGTCACAAGTCTTATTCGTCATGGAGAAGCTGTCCATGAGAGTCATACAGTGGATCGGGGGCTGCTTTAAATTTTTGCCCTCGAAACGCCCTTTTTCGACTAAGTTTAGAGCATATTCGGCTCTAACTCCCAACCTACGGGTCCGGATTATATTCCTTCAGTTGTCACAAGTCCTATTTTTCATGGGGGAACTGTCCGTGTGAGTCACACGGTGGTTTGGGGGCTATTTTCCATTTTCACCGGGAAGGTGGCCGTGACATCCATATGGTGGCCAAGGGCTGTTTTCCATTTTTGCCCCCCTATCGCCCCTTTTCGGGTAAGTTTAAGGCATGCTAATTAGGGTGTTTTGCCATAGGAGGTCCTATGTGTGTTTTTTTTTTTTTTTTATTATTTATTTTAAGGCACACTAACTACCCATCTATTTACCAACCTCATCATTGACCTAAGACTATCACACTTCCATAAATTTGCTTAATTCTACATCTAGAATCTGACTTGAGACTGGTTTGATCACTACATCTATAACAGTTAAAACGATCAATTAAGTAAATGTACATGACGTGAGGATCGCATGCATATTTTTCCTGTACGTGCAATGCTGCACCATTGATAAAAGCGTTGAACCAAAGTCCAAACAGAGTTTTATAAGCTATAAAGTGTCGTTTCATCAACTCTAAGCACTAGAAATGCAAATAGCTCAAACCTTGACAGCCAAAGTAATTTGTCCACAAATTTTTTTAGTAATTTTCAAATAATGTTTGACAACCAAGAGTAAAGTCACAACTTGCAAGTTAAGGACAAGTAGGATCATTTTCTGGTGATCTACCATCCCAAAAATACTTCTATAAATTATTTGGTAGAATCAAACCTTGATGGTGTTCAGGTCCATTATATCAAATTTGGCCTTCTTTTGAATTGCTCGTCGCATGTACTGGATTGCAAACTTCACCTAAAAATTGGAAAAACAAAGTATAAGTCATAATACCATGCTTCAGGCCCTGGCACCCAATATATCACAATATTTGCAACATAAATATTAGCATAATAATAATGATAAACATATGAGAATTTGTACATGAGTGCATTGCAACTTTTACATTGAGTTTAGCAGGCAAGAGTTGTTCTACATTAATAAAGGAAGATAGACATTGTTTTAAAATGAGAAAGTGTTTTCCACAAATGGATCAACTTATAGTGAACTTGGGAAGACGAACTTTGAATGTATCCACAAGTTCCATCATCAAGTCAACCAAATCAGAGAAAGGGCTGTCAAGAACCATTCCAGCAATCGAAGGATCTTCAGCTCCATACATTAAGCTACAAACAGCAAGTCAGAATTATAATGGCAAATACACAAAGTAAAGAGGCCTCAAAACAGCTCAAAGCTCATGTGAATGGTGCAGTGTCTACTTATCTTAGCTTCATGCTAAAAACCTTAAGCACCAAAGTTAAAATATTGTTATTTTATGATAAGTTACTAGTGATAATGCTGAAAGTTATATTTCAGAGAATTCCATCTGGCCAAACATACCCAGGTGAAAACATTCAACTGAAACAACTATGTTGAATAGCATCAAGCGAACAAGCATAAACATATATTTTCCTATGAACTTGTTTAGGCTTAGGACAGAGTGTGTTTGCCTGTCAGAACTGGTGGTATGGTGATCAGGAGGTTAAATTTTTTTGATAAAGCTCTTTTATGCAAATGTTGTGGAGATTTGCATTAGAAAGCAATAGATATTGGAGTCAGTTATCTTAAAAAGAGTGGACATCTTTGGAAGTGGACTTGTCATGTGAGTATAGAGTATGTTTTTTATAGACAATTGTACAAGACTTATTCATATTTGTTTGGTTTAAATACACAATCTTAGGCCCCTCTGCTCTCTTGTTACATGAAACAAATATACAAGGAGGAAAATAAAAGAAAAGAATAAGAGAGCTCTAAATGCCCATTTTAAACCAAAATACTTTAGGACAATAGTATAACACTTTCTTTTGGGACAAAATTAAAAGAAATTTGTATTCAAAACTATGAAAATAATAAACTTGTGCACCGATCACAAACATGTATTTTATAAATGACACAATGTATCAAATACAATCAAGTTTTATGAAATAAATTAATGATACATGTACGGGGAGCAAATATTCAGGCGAGCCCGTACTCGATCAACCAAATGTTCATCTGCCTCAGCATGGGGGCGCAGACTTGCTTATATACCTTTTGCGCCCCAAATCTACTCCCATTAGTCTCTCAACACGTGGTGCTGCTATCCCATCTGTCAGCACAAATCTTGCTGAACACCACCTAACCAAATTGCTAGCCCACTCTACTGGGAGCTCGGCAGCCAGGCTGCAGCTTCTCGGCCATCAACGGCCATATTGTGCAGCTAGCCAGAGCGTTCTGCTCGCTGTACTCAATGACGACTGAGCTCGGTTGCATCCCGGCATAGCCGAGCTCGGGATAGCTCATGCTGGTTAACCGTTGGCCTTCCTGTCGAGCTAACTCTCGAACCGTGGAACCCAGTGAGGCAGCAGATATCTCGGCCGAACCCTCAGTTGACCGGTTTCTGCACCATGAAGCCAAGCAGCTCGGTCTAACCTTTCTGGACAGGCCCATGCTACCACGACCTAATGTGTCCAGCCCAAATCTACCCGGCCATTCCCACAGCCCAATCCAGATCACAAATCTCCTTCTCAATTGCCCCTTAATTATATCCGCATTTGCGTGACCGGAATTACATTACAAGGTCGAGCTAGACTTTTTGCTTGGTAGGTCACTTTGCTCAGTCAAGAAACTCCAAGGTCGGCGAGCAAGGTCAGCTCGGTGACTTGCTTCTTGGCGAGCAAGATCAGCTCGGCAAGGAACTCCAAAGAAGGCGAGCAAGGTCCACTCCGCGACTTGCTTCTTGGTGAGCAAGATCAGCTAGGTCAAGGAACTCCAAGGTCGGCGAGCAAGGTCTGCTTGGCGACTTGCTTCTTGGCAAGCAAGATCAGCTCGGCAAGGAACTCCAAAGAAGGCGAGCAAGGTCCGCTCCGCGACTTCCTTCTTGGCGAGCAAGATCAGCTCGGCAAGGAAGTCCAAAGAAGGCGAGCAAGGTCTGCTCCGCGACTTCCTTCTTGGTGAGCAAGATCAGCTCGGCAAAGAACTCTAAAGAAGGCGAGCAAGGTCAGCTCGGTGACTTGCTTCTTGGCGAGCAAGATCAGCTCGGTCAAGGAACTCCAAGGTCGGCGAGTAAGGTCAGCTCGGCGACTTGCTTCTTGGCGAGCAAGATCAACTCGGCAAGGAACTCCAAAGAAGACGAGCAAGGTCCACTCCGCGACTTCTTTCTTGGCGAGCAAGATCAGCTCGACAAGGAACTCCAAAGAAGACGAGCAAGGTCAGCTCGGCGATTTGCTTCTTGGCGAGCAAGATCAGCTCGGTCAAGGAACTCCAAGGTCGGCGAGCAAGGTCCACTTCGCGACTTCCTTCTTGGTAAGCAAGATCAGCTCGATCAAGGAACTTCAAGGTCGGCGAGCAAGGTCAGCTCGGCGACTTGCTTCTTGGCGAGCAAGATCGACTCGGCAAGGAACTCCAAAGAAGGGGAGCAAGGTCCGCCCCGCGACTTCCTTCTTGGCGAGCAAGATCAGCTCGGTCAAGGAACTCCAAGGTCGGTGAGCAAGGTCTGCTCGGCGACTTGCTTTTTGGCGAGCAAGATCAGCTCGGCAAGGAACTCCAAAGAAGGCGAGCAAGGTCAGCTCCGCGACTTCTTTCTTGGCGAGCAAAATCATCTCGGTCAAGAACTCCAAGGTCGGCGAGCAAGGTCAGCTCGGCGACTTGCTTTTTGGCGAGCAAGATCAGCTCGGCAAAGAACTCCAAAGAAGGCGAACAAGGTCCGCTCCGCGACTTCCTTCTTGGCGAGCAAGATCAGCTCGGTCAAGGAACTCCAAGGTCGACAAGCAAGGTCAGCTCGGCGACTTGCTTCTTGGCGAGCAAGATCAGCTTGGTCAAGGAACTCCAAAGAAGGCGAGCAAGATCAGCTTGGTCAAGGAACTCCAAGGTCGGCGAGCAAGGTCAGCTCGGTGACTTGCTTCTTGACGAGCAACATCAGCTCGGTCAAGGAACTCCAAAGAAGGCGAGCAAGGTCCGCTCCGCGACTTCCTTCTTGGCGAGCAAGATGAGCTCGGCAAGGAACTCCAAAGAAGGCGAGCAAGGTCAACTCGGCGACTTGCTTCTTGGCGAGCAAGATCAGCTCGGTCAAGGAACTCCAAGGTCGGCGAGCGAGGTCGGCTCGGCGACTTGCTTCTTGGCGAGCAAGATTAGCTCGGCAAGGAACTCCAAAGAAGGCGAGCAAGGTCCGCTCCGCGACTTCCTTCTTGGCGAGCAAGATCAGCTCGGTCAAGAAACTCCAAGGTCGGCGAGCAAGGTCAGCTCGGCGACTTGCTTTTTGGCGAGCAAGATCAGCTCCGCAAAGAACTCCAAAGAAGGCGAGCAAGGTCCGCTCCGCGACTTCCTTCTTGGCGAGCAAGATCAGCTCAGCAATGAACTTTGATCTTCCTATCAAAATGATTGTCAATTGCCCCTTGTCCTCGGCCTTCTGACTGACGCCTTCCAAAACCAAACTCCCTAGATCTCTTCCACGGTTGGTCGCACCGCCATCCTTTGCGCTTCCTGGTTTGTTTACTGTGGTGCTGTTTATTGTACTTTATTTCATCATCTCGATACGAACCTTTGAGTTAGGTAAAACACCAATTCCTTTAGCCGGGATAAAGAACCTCGGCTAGAATGCTTGATTTTGGCAAATCACCAACTCCTATAGCCGGGATAAAGCATCTCGGCTGGAGCCTTGAGTTGAGCAAAACATCAATTCATCTAGCCGGAGTAAATCATCTCGGCTGAAACTTCAGAGTTGAGCAAATCATCAACTCATCTAGTCGGAGTAAATCATCTCGGCTGAAACTTCACAGTTGAGCAAATCATCAACTCATCTAGCCGGAGTAAATCATCTCGGCTGAAACTTCACAGTTGAGCAAATCATCAACTCATCTGGCCGGAGTAAATCATCTTGATTGAAACTTCAGAATTGAGCAAATCATCAACTCATCTAGTCAGAGTAAATCATCTCGGCGGAAGCTTCAGAGTTGAGCAAATCATCAACTCATCTGGCCGGAGTAAATCATCTCGGCTGAAACTTCAAAGTTGAGCAAATCATCAACTCGTCTAGCCAGAGTAAATCATCTCGGCGGAAACTTCAGAGTTGAGCAAATTATCAACTCATCTGGCTGGAGTAAATCATCTCGGCCAAAATTTCAGAGTTGAGCGAATCGTCAACTCATCTAGCCGGAGTAAATCATCTCGGCTGAAACTTCAGAGTTGAGCAAATCATCAACTCATCTGGCCGGAGTAAATCATCTTGGCTGAAATAGAAAAGTTGAGCAAAAGTTCTTCAGCAAAAGTAATTCACTTCCATTACATTGACAAAAAGAGTATTACATTAAGAAGTGTAGGGGAAACAAGTCATTCCTCAAAAAATTACATAAGAACGATAAAAATAGTATAGCTTGAGGTTAGCCATATTCCATGGCCGGGGTACGCCTTTGCCATCCAAATCTTCTAAGTGGTATGCCCCCTTGCCCGCCAGACCGGTTATCTTGTAAGGCCCTTCCCAGTTTGCCCCTAGCTTGCCTTTGCCTGGCACTAGTGTGTTGCCCATGACCTTCCTTAAAACCCCGTCGCCCTCTTGTTTGTTGCCACCGGGGTTGTCTTCACGGTGGACGCCGCTGCATCATCCTCTACTCGGATGTGCTCATTGATGCGCTGCATTAGTTGCCCCATGGATGTCGGCTGGCTCATTGTGAGCGAGTCCCGTAGCCTATGTCCGACCGGGAGACCACGCTTATATTGGGTGATTGCCAGGTTGACTGGGCAATCTAGAATCTCATTGAAGGTTTCCCAATACCTAGAGTTGTATACCTTGAGGGTGTCACTAGACTCCATCTTGACACTAAGAAGGTGGTCCACCTCTTTTGGCGTTTTGGCATTGGTTTTGAAACGAATCACGAACACTTCCGCCAACTGCTGCCACCTTTCGATGCTCTTCTCCGGCAACTTCTCAAACCATTTCAAGCCCAACTCGCCCAAACTCGATGGAAAAATAAGGCACATAAGAGCATCATTACACCGTCCGGCCATGACCTGCCAGAAGTGGCTCACATGCATGTACGGATCAGTTTTTCCGTCATAAAGCGTAAACTTGGGCTGGTGAGAGCCTACTGGGAGCGGTGTGGTTTCTATCTCAAGGGAGAAGGGGGAGGCGTTCAGCCTTGCCAAGTCTATGTCCAAAAGGACTGGTACGACCAAACGGGGCGGTGGCATTATGACCTCCTCACTGGCGTGACCCCCGTAAGAGAGCCGCTGGAGCGCTGACACCCTTTGTGTCTCCCATCGGCGAGCTCGTTCCTTCAAGACTACCCGCAAGTCCTCTGAGCGAGTAGAGTAGAAATATCTCGACGTCGTTGCCGGATGTGAGGATTGATAGGTACTATCTTGTGCGCTAGACTTCTCTACATGCACGTCAGAATCTCCAGCCTTATAACTTCTGGTGATAGAAAGGAAGGGAGTGTGCCGCTGGCTCTGACTGCCTGAACGGCAGGGTTAGGTGCGCTCACTGTGGTCTCCCACTCCAGCAACACCCTTCCCTTTGACATGCTGTTTGAGATCTTCCATCTTCGCGGCCATTCTCTGGATGATGGCATCTTGGTCCCTTAACTTGTGCTCTAGATGCCTAGCGTGCGATTCTCTTCGTCGCCGGTGACCATCTGGGCTCCGAGAGTGACCAAAACTTCTACCGCGCTTATCACGCGCGTCTTTTGAATGTCCTCCGGGTGAAGTCTCCAAGTCCGCCATGTTTAGAACTACGGGGAGTCCTTCTCTCTGTTTGGCTGACTCTGGGGTGACACCATCGATGGCGGACAATGGTATCTCGTCGTTGTTCGCCATGGAAGGCGATCGGCTGAGCTTGGAAGACAAGGTTTTGTCTATCAGATTCCCACAGACGGCGCCAATTGTATGGGGAGCAAATATTCAGGCGAGCTCGTACTCCTTTCTTCCAAGCTCCTGTCTGTCCGATGGACCAAATGTTCATCTGCCTCAGCATGGGGGCGCAGACTTGCTTATATACTTTCTGCGCCCCAAATCTACACCCATTAGTCTCTCAACACGTGGTGCTGCTATCCCATCTGTCAGCATAAATCTTGCTGAACACCACCTAACCAAACTGCTAGCCCACTCTACTGGGAGCTCGGCAGCCAGGCTGCAGCTTCTCGGCCATCAACGGCCGTACTGTGCAGCTAGCCAGAGCGTTCCGCTCGCCGTACTCAATGACGACCGAGCTCGGTTACATCCCGGCATAGTCGAGCTCGGGATAGCTCGTGCTGGTTCACCGTCGGCCTTCCTGCCGAGCTAACTCTCGAACCGTGGAACCCAGTGAGGCAGCGGATATCTCGGCCGAACCCTCACTTGACCGGTTTCTGCACCATGAAGCCAAGCAGCTCGGTCTAACCTTTCTAGACAGGTCCATGCTACCACGACCCAATGTGTCCAGCCCAAATCTGCCCGGCCATTCCCATGGCCCAATCCAGATCACAAATCTCCTTCTCAATACATATTATTTTCCATGTATAACATATAAAATCACATGCATCATTTTCTGTGGTGGATTTTAGTTAATAATAGGAGTAAACATACATCATGTTAAAATATACATCAATGACTAGAGCAACCCGATTAGCCATAGAATATAAAAATAAATAATAAAAAGTAAAGCTAAAGATCAAAGTGTGGACATCATAAACTCCCTCCTCACAGACTTTATAATAATAAAATATAATTAAATTTCTTAGCCACTTACCTCATTCCATCCTAGAGTGATGTGCTCTCCTCCAGAAAGTCCAGACCCTGAGAAATCAAGGGTGAATACAATAATATTTAAAGGCAAAAGTATTATGGTAGCTTCACTCGCATCAGCCCTGCACCCACTGGTGCAAAATCAAGACAAAAGAAGTTAGTAAAAAAAAAAATTTAGAGGAAAAAAAAAATTTGTAAAAGCTAATTCAATTATATACCAGGCTAATGTTCATAAGATCTAAATATTAAGGAAAAAATAGCCTTGATCATGTCATCATTGAGAAAAAAAAAATAGATGAAGGGCATTTGCAATCACTTGCTTGATTTTTAGTTCAAACCAAGGTCAAAAGCCTACCTTTTCAAACTGAGTTTCTTAACAAGACAAGTTCAAACACGATATAGTTTTTCTGGCATAATAAATAATGTCATTTCAGACCTTGGTTCCTTAGTGAGTGCCCATATGGTTAGATGTATTTCTTCTTGTGAGAACAATAAGTTTTTTACCAAGTGAAGACCTTTAGTTCTTTTTTGAACTACCACAATTTGATTCTCATAGTACAATGTTTTGAAATTTTACAATATCTGTAAAGTGCAATGTAATTAGTAAGCTCTTAAAACATGACACCACAATTTCTATTCAGCCAAATTTATTTGCTAACCTGTTGCCATGGCAGTAAATTACACAAGGCATAGCCTTTCCTTCTGGACGAATAACAGGCATGTAATGACTACATTGAAGAACATCTCATTGACTGTTTACAACCTGCATAACGTAAATAAGGCCAAAAGTTAGTTAGGAACTCCAAGATTCTGAACATGAAATAAATCATAACACGATTAAGGATGACTACCACTATAGTCTACAAACAAAAAAGAAAAAAGGAGTAGTGATATGATTGTCCTCTAAAACTTAATTTTGTTTTTTGTTTGTTTTTCTTAAGAAATAATTATGAACAACCTTGATCACATATTACATATTCAACTAGAGAGGAACGAGTTCTATCATGACTTGTTTCACTATGATTTAACTCCTTTCCACAATAAAAACACATGCAACCTCCATACTTCTCGAATTAGCTGGAGTTCAAATTTTATGCTATGACTTGGTATATAGTGCAATTTGCAATGCCTCCACACTTGAAGCACCAACAACAGAGTGCCAAGAGAAAAATATTAGAAGAGAAAAGCCAACAATATTCAATCTATATATTGGCAAAAATCAAAAAAAGAGATGTTCATAGCTTAAAAGGTACAACAAGAGCTGAAACTTCATACAAAAGTTAGATCTTACCTCCACATCTTTCCGCTCGTACCATTTTCCTTTCAGCATGAACTCTTGATCCAACGAATCATTTTTTGGGTTGTATTCAGCTCTGCAGATATCGTGGAGGTGACAAAGTAACATCTAACACTGCTCAAAACTTCCATAAAATTGAATAGACCTAGTCTTTTTATAGTTCAGGATTGTTTATGAATCAGCAACATACATAGTAGTTGTTAAGGACATGAAATTCAAGTGGAGGAAAATCCCATGAAAAAAGAAGAAGAAGATATAGTTCAGGTGAATTCTACAGTAATGGTTTAGTATAATATTGGGGTTTCAAGTGCTCAGCAGAAAGAGATTTCAAGTCCTTAATACCTCATTCTTCAAATGAAGCTACCAGATCAGAGAGAGGTTGAGAAACAGAGTCTTCATTTGACTAGCAAGGCAGTGGACATGGAAGAAGTCATTAAAACTATAAGAGAGTAAGAGAGAGAGAGTGTGTGTAGTCACAACATCAAACCCACAAAAAAATCCAATAAAGCCATAAACTAAAATCCATAATTTCAATTCAAACACAATAAACCCATAATTTCATAAGAACAAAATCTAACCCACAAAACTAAAATTAAACCCATTTTGGACATGAAGAATTAATTAATTTCATACAAATCAAAAACTTCAACCAAGCCCATTTACAAAATCAACACAAAAAATAAACCCTAGATGAAGTGTGAGAGATGGGGAAATATGGGAAGAGAGGAAGAGAGAGAAATAGAGAGATGGCTCGAGAGGGATAAGACCCAGATTGACAGAGAGGGAGAAGACCGACAGTGACAGAGAAAGAGAGAGACAAAAACCTGTGATTTGTAGCAGTCGCGGTGGTGATTTCCAGCGGTGGCAACCTGTGATAGTAGGGAGCGACGATGACCAACGATGTGTGACGGTGGAGCCGGCGTCAGGTTTGGTGGTGAGTGGTATGTGAGTGGTCTCTGTGTGTATGTGAAACAAAGGGGAGGGTGCCAATATTTACGCTTCCCTCCGAAACGAATTTCCTACCTTTAGCGACTAAATATTTCTTTTGTTAGCAAAACCTAATTAATCAACGACTAAATTGTTTAGTCGGCAAAGAGTTCCCAAAAAAATAATCCTTTTTTTTAGCGACGAAAATTTTTTGGTCGGCAAAAGGTAGCGTACGCCGACTAAAAGCTGAATTAGTAGCCTAAAATTTTGATAAACGCCGACTAAAACTTTTTAGTTGCCAATAACTATTATATGGCTACTAAAATACTTTTTGGTCGCCTATTTTGAATATTTTTAGCGACTAAATTTTGTTTTAGTCGCCAACAGCTATTATATGGCTACCAAAAAAATTTAGTAGCTAAAATTCACAACATTGCCGATCAATAAGAAAATTAGTCGCTAAAGGTCTGACTTTTGGCAACCAAAAATGTTTTAGTCATCAAATTTGGTTGCCAAAGATGCATTTTGTTGTAGTAAATTTTGACCTTGCCTAACAGAACAGATGGGTTTTAGATTTACACTGATGCCTCCTACAAAGGTTTGGGTTGTGTGTTGATGCAAAATGAGAAAGTAATTGCTTATGCCTCTCAACAACTTTGTCCTCATGAAAAGAACTATCCGATTCATGACCTAGAACTAGCAGCTATGGTGTTTGCTCTAAAAATTTGGCGACGCTATCTATATGGAGTGACTTGGGAAGTGTATACTAACCATAAGAGTCTGAAATATTTCTTTACCCAAAAAGAACTGAATATGAGACAGAGAAGATGGTTATCAAGTTATTTTTTAAAAAGTTATTAAATAATAACAAGTCTCACTATTTTAATTAATAAATATAAATATCAAATTAAGACACAAACTTACATATTTGGGTTTTTTTTTTTTTTGGACAAGAAAAAAGGAAGCTCTATGGTGTCATTACAGTCTTTGCGAGCCCTGGCCCTAGGGTAGCTAGTTGCTAGCCAAATTTAACACAACCCATATGAAGGGACCCATCACCAAGGCATCAATGGAGCTCAACTACACGACACAGCTTAAGGACAGGTGTTGAACGGAGTACAGAGCAAGCTCTCAGAAGAGAACTCATTGCCCCCCCTCCCGGAATCAACCCTGGGTCAGTGCTGAGGAATGTGTTGCATTCTCCACTAGGCCACCAACCCTGGTGGTAATTTACGTATTTGGTACTGAGTCATCCAGACATTCTACAGCTGAACCTCTCGAGTCTATCATACAAGGAATGCCCTCTATTTTTGAAATTGGCATTAAAAGACACAGAAAAGGTGTTCCAAGGATTATCGCCTGTGTAAAGGCATCAATGTAATCCCAGTAACTGTAGCGAGATTCCTTGTTGCGAATCTCAAGGGTTCTGGTCACATGGGGATGCATACCCCAAGCTTGCATAGGCAAAATCTGCTGAATGGTAGATTTACTGTAATTAATCGGACTGGCAATACGAGAAGAATCAGCCAGAGTATGCTGGAAATGAATCGAGGCAAGTTCAGTGAGAATTTGCTTGAACACATATCTGTATTGATCAAAATGTGGAGGAGAATTTTGCGTTGTTAAATAACGCCGCTTAATCTCCCACGGATCAGCCATCCACTGGATATCTTCGGTATTAATATAGAGGACTGTTTCCTCAATGATAGTGTTCTGGAAATATGTAGTTTCTGGAGCAAGGAGGACATCTTTAGCCAAATGGCTAGATTCCCCTTTTTTACTGGAATTGCCACCGAGGGCAGGAAATTCTGTATTGTAGAGATTACCCTTACCACGGCCCCTTCTGCCGGAGCCCCGGCCTCTATTCTGCATGTGATTTCTGCAAATATTCACGAGTTAGAAAATCTGGAAGAGAATTATTCTCACCTTTGATATATTCAAATATCAAAATCAAAAACAGAAAGTTGAGCCTGCCAAGAGGCAAAAATTTGTTTTTGAGCTAAATTAGCAACATCCTTTTTAAAGATTTGCTTAGCAGCAGAACAATCAACACGAATTAAAAAATGTTGATTTAGTAAATCATCCTGGAATTTCAAAACACATTTAACAATTGCTAAACATTCTTTTTTAATAGTCAGATAATTTTTTGCTGCAGAATTCCAAATACCAGAAAGAAATCGTAAAAGTTCTTCTTTATTAGTATTTGGATTAAATTGTTTTAAGATGCCACCAAAACCAAGATCTGAGGCATCTGTTTCAACTATTTTCTTCCATGCTGGATGTGGTAAAGATAAACAAGGTAGAGTTTTAACTCTAGCTTTTATCTTTTGAACCGCTTCTGTGTGTTCTGGACCCCATGGTGGAGGATTTTTTCTAAGTCTGGAATATAACACTGCTGCGTCAGTAGCAAGGTTAGGATAGTAATCATGAATATAATTCAAACTACCCAAAAATCTTTGTAATTAAGTTTTATCTTTAATTTCATCTGGAAATTTGGATGCAAATTCCATGCTCCGATTAATAGGTATAATAGTGCCATTATGAATATTATGGCCTAAAAACCTGACTGTTGTCTGAAAAAGTTGCATTTTTGATGCAGAAACAACTAAACCATTTTTAATGATAACATGTTTAAAAATGTTTAAATGTTTCATATGTTGGTCAATGGAGGATGAAAAAATTAAAACATCATCAATGTAACAAATAGAAAATTCTGTATAAGGATTAAAAATGTCATTCAAGATATGCTGGAATTCAGATGGTGAATTTTTTAAACCGAATGGCATGACATTCCATTCATAATGCCCAAAGGGTACTGTAAAAGCAGTTTTATATCTATCTTGCTCAATGATTTGGACTTGCCAATATCCTGATTTCATGTCGAATTTAGAAAAGATAACTGCATCCTAGAGCCGATCCAAAAGATCTTTTTTGTTTGGGACTGGATACCTTATCCATTGTAAGGCTTCATTAAGAGGTTTATAATTAATGACCAATCTTGGTACACCTCTTTCAATTTTTGCATTTTTATTGACATAGAAAGCAGTACAACTCCAAGGAGATCTACTGGATCTAATCAGTTTTTTCTAAAGAAGATTTTTGATCTCTGTTTTACAGAGTTCTAAATACTCTTTTTTCATTTGACTTGGTCGAGCGCGTGTAGGAATTTTCCGCTCATCATAACCTGGTTCATAAGGCAACGAAACGATATGTTTCTTGCGATCCCAAAAAGCATTAGGGACATCACTACAAATTTCAGCTTGAAATTCTGTTTCAAGAGATTTAATTTTTTGCTGGAATGAGGACTGATTGATTCTCTGTTCTGTGGTTAAAAAACTAATTTCCTTTTGAAGAAAATTAATTTGTTTTTCTTTGAAATTAACCAAATCTTTAATTTGATCTAACTCTTTGGTATAAGGTTCTGTAATAAACTCAAAAATAATCGGTTGATTATTTAGGGTTGTATGAATACCAATTGAATCTATTTTTGAAATTGGCATTAAAAGACACAGAAAAGGTGTTCCAAGGATTATCGCCTGTGACATGTTTTTGATAAGAACAAAAGAAGTAGGAAGACATAATCCTTGATTACAAATTAACACTTCTGGAAGTTTATACTGGATGTATAAAGAATTACCACTTGCACTTGTAAGTGATTGTTTAGTTTTATGAAAGTATTTAGTAGGAATGAGTCCTTCCTGAACACAATTCATATATGCTCCACTATCAACAAGAGCAATGGCATCTTTTATGATAAAATCAGGTTTTATCATGAAGGTAATGCGAATATACCATTTCTGGAAAGTTACTGAATTCATGAGCATGAGATAATCAGGCTCTTTAGTTTCTGAAGATTGAGAAGTGGATTCCCTGATCACAAGTCCTTTGTCTTTATCCTGTAATTGCTTATTAATCTTTTTTATTTCAGAATTAATGGCAATATTAGAAGTTTGTAAATGCTTAATCTCTACTTTTAAAGCATTAACTTCCATTTTCAAATCCTGAATTGTTAAAGGCTTTTCAGCAACTGGTTGAAGCCGCTGAAAAACTTCTTTCATACTGTAATGTTGAGGAGGAAGAACTTCGTTTTGCTTTT
The DNA here is from genome assembly GCA_036172215.1 of Camellia granthamiana. NCBI lineage: Eukaryota > Viridiplantae > Streptophyta > Magnoliopsida > Ericales > Theaceae > Camellia > Camellia granthamiana. Next base: position 13,964,894 of record CM069915.1, read on the forward strand.
GCTGTTGCAAAATGAGTTCTAGAAATTTTAATTTCATTTCTGGATTAGTAATTTGATCAGCAATATTGATCATATTCTGTTCATCTGCTGTAAGAACATTGATACTGGGACCTCCAATATCAAGCCCATTCATTTCAACTATGGCTTTCCAATAGTTGACTTCGTCGGAAATTTGATTAATATTTGTTTTACAAGGACAAAGTTCGGGATTATCTTCTGAATCACTGGATGTGTCTGAAGAATGAAGTGTAGCAATTTCATCTTCAGCATCTGAAGAAGTATCTGATTCGTCAGAAAGCAATCTGAGAATCTGTTGCTGGATATTATCATCTAAAGATAGTTCATTAAGCTTTTGTTGTATTTTAGATTTACAACGATTAGCATAATGACCTATTTGGCCAGATTTATAACATTTAATGGTAGATTTAGATGACTTTTTTTCTGGAATATTTTTGTTTACCTTTTAAAGGTAATTGTTGCTGAACCTGAGGTTTAGCATATTTATATTTTCTAGATTTCTTAGAATAAGATTTAAAAGGTTTAGAACTTTTATGTCTTTTCTGCTTATGAGGATACTGAATTTTATCAGGATAGGCGAATTGTTCGCAAAATTCACCTAACTCTCTTCTGCCTGTAAGGTGTTGGTGTTTCATCTGTTACTGTAATTTAAGATCATTGTAGAGTGCAAGACCTTCATCAGTGATAATACCTATAAGTTGGCCATAGGTGTATCTGCTATACTGGATTGATAATTCATTATGACGGTCTCGTAATTTCTTTCGAACACTTTCTACAAAAAGAGTAGGAAGACCATCAATGAATTTAGCTTTCCAATGGTCGGAATTAGCATCAACTTTGCGATGTACTTTAAGCAGGAAGACATCTTTATACCATCGGAAATGAGATAAAGATGGACATCGTAGATTCTGTAAGAGTTCTCTGTTACGATCCTCAATTCCTGAAACGTTTCCTATAAAATGAAGAATGATGCTATTTACAAGGGTATAAACAGCATCTTGTTCAGTGGTTTCTGCTAGGGTATCTGGATCAATTTTAACTCTGGTTGATTTTAGAATTTCAGAACATTGAGTATTGGTAAGAATATTATCCCACCATCCCTTTAGTAGTCCTGTAAAGCCACTAACTATAAATCGGACTACTTGATGATCAGTATTCTCATTCTGCTTGCAAACAGTAGCAAACATGAGCATATGTTGACAAACTTCAAAAATTTGATATTCTATAAATCCATCAATATTCCATTCGTAAATGGTTTTACTATGATAAGATTTCTGCTGAAGGAGGAAATCTTCTTCATAGAGGATATCCATAGGAGTAGGTCTGGAGTAATAATGCCTACTTGGTGGCAGAAAAGCTTGTTGATTCATATTCTTTCCATAATGAACTTTATTTATGGAAGAAGGTTCATTCTGGAAGTTAGCCTGAATTTCAGAAATCTAAGATAGATTCAAATTCTGATAATTTTCATTTAGTTCCTGAATATTATTTCTGGATAACATATTAATTTGTGAGGATTCTCCTATGTGAAGATCTTTGATCTTATTTATAAGAGTATCCATGAATTCTGTATTTTCCTTTTTTGGTTTAAGATTGAAACCTGTTATTGTCGGTGTAGGCTTAAAAGCTACAGGTTCAATTCTGGAAGGTTTGGGTTGAAATTGGCAATTCTCTTTTATATGATGAACTGTTTCTTCAATCCTGGTTATTTGTTTGCCCATTGTTTGACAGAAAAGATTAGTATAATTATTCTGTTTAATAATTGGAATAATTTCCCTAACCGTCACAGTATTATTACTTTTTGCTGGTGGATCAACAAAAGGTGATATTACCAAAGGTTGGGCATTTGAGTCACTTGGAAGTAATTCCAAAGACTTAGCGGGAGGATGTATAGATGTAATGGTGTTACCATCAGTGGTTACCCATTGTTTCTGGATATTTTCTAAAACATTAATTTGGGAGTTAGGAATATTACCCCTTTCCATAAACCATAATGGAAAAGAATAAATTTTTTGGTTTTCTTCCAAAAACTCATAATACTGGTTTTTAATTTCCTGTAATTGTTCTGGATTGTGATTGGCAAAATACCATTCTCTGGATTTTGCATATTGATCCTGGTAAAAATCCTGATTGAGGATTTTTCGGGTTTCACTTCCTGGACTAAAATCCATTAAACTTCAAAGTTCATATCACTGGCAGTAGGACTATATGGTCCTTTGCTACCGGATTCCCTAGGTTCGTATACTCCATGTGGGATTCGATTTTTGGAAAATTGTAATCCTTGAATTTCTGGATCCATAGGATCTGAATTTTGATCTGGATTGCTGGGAGGTCTAGAGGGCATTCCTTGTATGACAGACTCGAGAGGTTCAGCTGTAGAATGTCTGGATGACTCAGGAAAGTCTACTCTATATGGCTCTCGAAATGAGGGACCAGATCGAATATTGGCTGAAGACATACTTCTAGACATTTGTCTTTGGGGTCTCTGAAATCTAAGGAAAACATTGCCTCCTTCTGTCTGAATAACTTCATCCAGATTATGCTGAACGATTGGCCTGGCTGGCACAGCATTAGTTATTTGCCATCTTTCTAGAAATTTAATTTTTTCCCATTCAATCATCTTGGGAACAACTACTTGACTACTGTAAAGGTTTGGGTCAATTAACACAGTATGGCCTTTATTGCTGGTTTTTCTGATATATGGATTTAAGGTGGATAAGACTTTTAAATAAATTCTGGAAATGACTGCAAAGGGTGGTGACCCTGGCATGTACTCATATCCATGAGACAAAACTCTAAGTTCTAAAACTCTGGATAAGTTTTGATCTGAAAGTGCGACACTTAAATTTGGATAAATGTCAAAATATACTGGTCCATGAGCGAGACTGGTTTCTATGGCTCCCATGAGCGAAGCTCGCCAATTGAGACATCTGCCATCTCTCAAAGTACACTGGATACTAGTATTTTGACCTAAAAGGGTCAGGGGCTTGAAGGCTACCTATACCAGTCCTATATGGACATATTTATATTTTTCCAAGAAAGGATATAAATCCTGGATTTGGAGAAGATACAAAAGGGTATCATTATTCTGGACAGAAGCAGCATGCTCAAATGTTTTGATAATACGTCGACTGGAGAAATCTAGCATACCTATCTTGCAGATGGTATCTGGTTTAACCTTGGGGATAGTCCATTTATCAAGTGCCTCCTTGACATCTTGATATGCTACCAATTCTCTGGCTTCTGATGTAGAAGCTTCTGTATCAGCCATGGTGTTGGCTACTGTATTTTCTTCTGTGGATACAGTACTCATATGGTTGTATTATGACCATAAATGGATAATTAAAAGTAAATAAAACAAATTATAATGAACAGTAAACTTGGCTCTGATACCAACAACGGTGCTTGACACAAGTTAAAGCTAGCACGTCTGTCAACGGTTTACTAAGTCAAAGGTCCTAACCGCAATCACAGCTAACGGACTGACTCTACGTGACTTGGGTGACGTCCTACTAACCCTAATCCTGGACACAGGTTAAAGCTAGCACGTCTGTCAACGGTTTACTAAGTCAAAGGTCCTAACCGCAATCACTGCTAACGGACTGACTCTACGCGACTTGGGTGACGTCCCACTAACCCTAAGACTGTTCTAACCATCATTAAGCACTGAACCAGGAATATTATTCATTATAGTTTTATTTTACTTTATCCTAATTATGCCATTTATGGTCTCATGATTTACTGTAGTGAAGGGGGAGGCCGAATGGCTGTAGCCAAAAGGCAAATTTGCTCGTTAAGCTGGTTCTGGACTTGAATTATTTTATTCTTACAAATTTCTAATTCTTGGAGACTCCAAGAATCATTAGGCCAAATGGATAAATAATATTCAATATTAGTTTTCCTGCTTTTACAATAATCTAACAATTCATTCAAAATAGCAATTTGGTATACAGACATACATAACAGAAATAAAGAAAGAGATACTTACAATCAAAACTGCAAACTTTTATTATTATACTTCAAATATGGAAGAAGAAAATGGAACACACTGAAAAGAGAAGAGAGGGAGAGATTACAGAGTATGAAACTTGAAAACTAAAATTTCGAGGTGCCTTCAACAAGTCTGAGGCTACCTATTTATACATAAAAGGATAAGGATGGAGCGAGACAGGTGGCGTGTCCTAGTTGGTGTGGAGTCGAGCGTCCTTATCTCCTCGGGATTCCTTATTTACTTTTGTCGGCAGAGGCCAGCTGTTTGGACAGCTGGTGTGGCTACTGTAGGTATGGCAGACAGAGCATCTTCTTTTGCCAAAAGGTTGTTTGTCGCCTTGTGGAGCTGGAAAGTGAGTTAGCTGGAGTGGGAGACAAAAGTTGGTGTTAGGACAAAGGCATTAATCAGCTTTCCCTTTTCCTTTGTCCTTTGTCTGACTAATTTTTTCTGCAATCATTCCTGTAAGAGAATCCCAAAAATCTTTGTAATTGAGTTTTATCTTTAATTTCATCTGGAAATTTGGATGCAAATTCCATGCTCCGATTAATAGGTATAATAGTGCCATTATGAATATTATGGCCTAAAAACCTGACTGTTGTCTGAAAAAGTTGCATTTTTGATACAGAAACAACTAAACCATTTTTAATGATAACATGTTTAAAAATGTTTAAATGTTTCATATGTTGGTCAATGGAGGATGAAAAAATTAAAACATCATCAATGTAACAAATAGAAAATTTTGTATAAGGATTAAAAATGTCATTCATGATATGCTGGAATTCAGATGGTGCATTTTTTAAACCAAATAGCATGACATTCCATTCATAATGCCCAAAGGGTACTGTAAAAGCAGTTTTATATCTATCTTGCTCGGTGATTTGGACTTGTCAATATCCTGATTTCATGTCAAATTTAGAAAAGATAACTGCATCCTGGAGCCGATCCAAAAGATCTTTTTTGTTTGGGACTGGATACCTTATCCATTGTAAGGCTTCATTAAGAGGTTTATAATTAATGACCAATCTTGATACACCTCTTTCAATTTCTGCATTTTTATTGACATAGAAAGCAGTACAACTCCAAGGAGATCTACTGGATCTAATCAGTTTTTTCTGAAGAAGATTTTTTATCTCTGTTTTACAGAGTTCTAAATACTCTTTTTTTCATTTGACTTGGTCGAGCGCGTGTAGGAATTTTCCGCTCATCATAACCTGGTTCATAAAGCAACGAAACGATATGTTTCTTGCGATCCCAAAAAGCATAAGGGACATCACTACAAATTTCAGCTTGAAATTTTGTTTCAAGAGATTTAATTTTTGGCTGGAATGAGGACTGATTGATTCTCTGTTCTGTGGTTAAAAAACTAATTTCCTTTTGAAGAAAATTAATTTGTTTTTCTTTGAAATTAACCAAATCTTTAATTTGATCTAACTCTTTGGTATGAGGTTATATAATAAACTTAAAAATAATCGGTTGATTATTTAGGGTTGTATGAATACCAATTGAATCTATTTTTGAAATTGGCATTAAAAGACACAGAAAAGGTGTTCCAAGGATTATCGCCTGTGACATGTTTTTGATAAGAACAAAAGAAGTAGGAAGACATAATCCTTGATTACAAATTAACACTTCTGGAAGTTTATACTGGATGTATAAAGAATTACCACTTGCACTTGTAAGTGATTGTTTAGTTTTATGAAAGTATTTAGTAGGAATGAGTCCTTCCTGAACACAATTCATATATGCTCCACTATCAACAAGAGCAATGGCATCTTTTATGATAAAATCAGGTTTTATCATGAAGGTAATGCGAATATACCATTTCTGGAAAGTTACTGAATTCATGAGCATGAGATAATCAGGCTCTTTAGTTTCTGAAGATTGAGAAGTGGATTCCCTGATCACAAGTCCTTTGTCTTTGTCCTGTAATTGCTTATTAATCTTTTTTATTTCAGAATTAATGGCAATATTAGAAGTTTGTAAATGCTTAATCTCTACTTTTAAAGCATTAACTTCCATTTTCAAATCCTGATCTCTGTTTTACAGAGTTCACATATCTGTATTGATCAAAATGTGGAGGAGAATTTTGCGTTGTTAAATAACGCCACTTAATCTCCCACGGATCAGCCATCCACTAGATATCTTCAGTATTAATATAGAGGACTATTTCCAATCAAAATACTAGTATCCAGTGTACTTTGAGAGATGGTAGATGTCTCAATTGGCGAGCTTCGCTCATGGGAGCCATAGAAACCAGTCTCACTCATGGACCAGTATATTAAATTTCCAGAAAGATGGCAAATAACTAATGTTGTGCCAGCCAGGCCAATCGTTTAGCATAATCTAGATGAAGTTATTCAGACAGAAAGAGGCAATGTTTTCCTTAGATTTCAGAGACCCCAAAGACAAATGTCTAGAAGTATGTCTTCAGCCAATATTCGATCTGGTCCCTCATTTCGAGAGCCATATAGAGTAGACTTTCCTGAGTCATCCAGACATTCTACAGCTGAACCTCTCGAGTCTGTCATACAAGGAATGCCCTCTAGACCTCCCAGCAATCCAGATCAAAATTCAGATCCTATGGATCCAGAAATTCAAGGATTACAATTTTCCAAAAATCGAATCCCACATGGAGTATACGAACCTAGGGAATCCGGTAGCAAAGGACCATATAGTCCTACTGCCAGTGATATGAACTTTGAAGTTTAATGGATTTTAGTCCAGGAAGTGAAACCCGAAAAATCCTCAATCAGGATTTTTACCAGGATCAATATGCAAAATTCAGAGAATGGTATTTTGCCAATCACAATCCAGAACAATTACAGGAAATTAAAAACCAGTATTATGAGTTTTTGGAAGAAAACCAAAAAATTTATTCTTTTCCATTATGGTTTATGGAAAGGGGTAATATTCCTAACTCCCAAATTAATGTTTTAGAAAATATCCAGAAACAATGGGTAACCACTGATGGTAACACCATTACATCTATACATCCTCCCGCTAAGTCTTTGGAATTACTTCCAAGTGACTCAAATGCCCAACCTTTGGTAATATCACCTTTTGTTGATCCACCAGCAAAAAGTAATAATACTGTGACGGTTAGGGAAATTATTCCAATTATTAAACAGAATAATTATACTAATCTTTTCTGTCAAACAATGGGCAAACAAATAACCAGGATTGAAGAAACAGTTCATCATATAAAAGAGAATTGCCAATTTCAACCCAAACCTTCCAGAATTGAACCTGTAGCTTTTAAGCCTACACCGACAATAACAGGTTTCAATCTTAAACCAAAAAAGGAAAATACAAAATTCATGGATACTCTTATAAATAAGATCAAAGATCTTCACATAGGAGAATCCTCACAAATTAATACGTTATCCAGAAATAATATTCAGGAACTAAATGAAAATTATCAGAATTTGGATCTATCTCAGATTTCTGAAATTCAGGCTAACTTCCAGAATGAACCTTCTTCCATAAATAAAGTTCATTATGGAAAGAATATGAATCAACAAGCTTTTCTGCCACCAAGTAGGCATTATTACTCCAGACCTACTCCTATGGATATCCTCTATGAAGAAGATTTCCTCCTTCAGCAGAAATCTTATCATAGTAAAACCATTTACGAATGGAATATTGATGGATTTACAGAATATCAAATTTTTGAAGTTTGTCAACATATGCTTATGTTTGCTACTGTTTGCAAGCAGAATGAGAATACTGATCATCAAGTAGTCCGATTTATAGTTAGTGGCTTTACAGGACTACTAAAGGGATGGTGGGATAATATTCTTACCAATACTCAATGTTCTAAAATTCTAAAATCAACCAGAGTTAAAATTGATCCAGATACCCTAGCAGAAACCACTGAACAAGATGTTGTTTATACCCTTGTAAATAGCATCATTCTTCATTTTATAGGAAACGTTTCAGGAATTGAGGATCGTAACAGAGAACTCTTACAGAATCTACGATGTCCATCTTTATCTCATTTCTGATGGTATAAAGATGTCTTCCTGCTTAAAGTACATCGCAAAGCTGATGCTAATTCCGACCATTGGAAAGCTAAATTCATTGATGGTCTTCCTACTCTTTTTGCAGAAAGAGTTCGAAAGAAATTACGAGACAGTCATAATGAATTATCAATCCAGTATAGCAGATACACCTATAGCCAACTTGTAGGTATTATCACTGATGAAGGTCTTGCACTCTGCAATGATCTTAAATTACAGCAATAGATGAAACATCAACACCCTACAGGCAGAAGAGAGTTAGGGACCTCCAATATCAAGCCCATTCATTTCAACTATGGCTTTCCAATAGTTGACTTCGTCAGAAATTTGATTAATATTTGTTTTACAAGGACAAAGTTCGGGATTATCTTCTGAATCACTGGATGTGTCTGAAGAATGAAGTGCAGCAATTTTATCTTCAGCATCTGAAGAAGTATCTAATTCGTCAGAAAGCAATCTGAAAATCTGTTGCTGGATATTATCATCTAAAGATACTTCATTAAGCTTTTGTTATATTTTAGATTTACAACGATTAGCATAATGACCTATTTGGCCACATTTATAACATTTAATGTTAGATTTAGATGACTTTTTTCTGGAATATTTTTGTTTACCTTTTAAAGGTAATTGTTGCTGAACCTGAGGTTTAGCATATTTATATTTTCTAGATTTCTTAGAATAAGATTTAAAAGGTTTAGAACTTTTATGTCTTTTCTGCTTATGAGGATACTGAATTTTATCAAGATAGGCGAATTTTCTAGAACTCATTTTGCAACAGCAAAAGCAAAACGAAGTTCTTCCTCCTCAACATTACAGTATGAAAAAAGTTTTTCAGCGGCTTCAACCAGTTGCTGAAAAGCCTTTAACAATTCAGGATTTGAAAATGGAAGTTAATGCTTTAACTATCCGACTCATGACCTAGAACTAGCAGCTATGGTGTTTGCTCTAAAAATTTGGCAACGCTATCTATATGGAGTGACTTGGGAAGTGTATACTAACCATAAGAGTCTGAAATATTTCTTTATCCAAAAAGAACTGAATATGAGACAGAGAAGATGGTTATCAAGTTATTTTTTAAAAAGTTATTAAATAATAACAAGTCTCACTATTTTAATTAATAAATATAAATATCAAATTAAGACACAAACTTACATATTTGGGTTTTTTTTTTTTTTTTGGACAAGAAAAAAGGAAGCTCTATGGTGTCATTACAATCTTTGCGAGCCCTGGCCCTAGGGTAGCTAGTTGCTAGCCAAATTTAACACAACCCATATGAAGGGACCCACCACCAAGGCACCAATGGAGCTCAACTACATGACACAGCTTAAGGACAGGTGTTGAGCAGAGTACAGAGCAAGCTCTCAGAAGAGAACTCATTGCCCCCCCTCCCGGAATCGACCCTGGGTCAGTGCTGAGGAATGCGTTGCATTCTCCACCAGGCCACCAACCCTGGTGGTAATTTACGTATTTGGTTGAGACACAAACTTACACAGCGTAAAAGTATATCTACACAACATTGCCTATATACAAGTATCTTATCTGTTGTGTTTTATTTATTTACAAAAAATAAAAATAAAATAAAATCTTATCAGTTGTGTTTATTTTTAATATTCCATTTTTTTGGGCTTGAGAGAGTAAGTTGGTTTGATTTTTTATGGAGAGGGTAAGGTGGCTAACATGCTGTGACAATAGAGAATAATAAGTTGCTTTTGATTTTGTGAATTGAACCTTCGGTCAATTTGTAGAGTTGCGGAATTATGTGATCAAAATTTTGAATCTGGTGAATTCGGAATTGTAAGAAGTTATTTAATGAATTGTTGAGAAAAAGAAATTGAGGAGAAAAAGAACGAAATAGACATTTTAGGAGAAAAATAACGATTTTTTTTTTTTTTTTGAATGTAATCATGCATTTTGCAAGGGTAAAATAGACATTTAAGTGTTACTTTGGTTGATGTCATGGTTTTCTGTTTGATCACTGGATGGTCAACTACTAATTGGGTTAAATTGTTACAAAAAAATTTTTAAGTAGGAGAAGTTAATGATATTTTACATAATAGAGGAGGCTACAGTGTTATTTCAAAAATATAAAAGGATGTAGATATAATTTAACCTATATTATATCAAAAAAATTAGCCTTTCTCATATTTGAGGGTTAAAGTGGGGGAAATTATTCAATATTTTTAGAGTATATTTGTATTTCTTAACTAATTATCATTCAATATGTCCTTTTATATTTTTTAATTATCTAATATAATACCTCATTTATTCACTTTCTCCATCAATCATAATACTATAAAATATCACGTATTTATATTTTAAAATTAATAAATAATTACCCTATAATGGTTTGGCTAGCGCTGCATGGCGTCATGTTGATAGGTGATTGGGGGAAAGTGCTATCCGACTGCCATCCACTAAATGGCACAATTTTGACGAATAATTTTTTTCCTGGGAGCAGCTCTGCCTCTACTGGACTGTGCTATTCGATCCGTAGAGATCTACCATAGGTCTTGTTTTGATAATCCGAACAGTTAATATGTAGAACTTGTCGAGTATTATATTTTTTAAAAAATCACATAGATTGAATATTGATAGCTATATGATCAAATCAGTTTTGTAAAAAAAAATAAATAGTGAATAAATTAACGGTTGACAAAAAACTTATAAGATGAGATAGCTATCAATATCTAATCAATTTAATTTTTTACAGACATATAGTACTTAACGATTTCTACACACTAAACGATTCGGATTATCAAAACGAAACCTGTGATGGGCCTCCACAATCCGAACAATACCATCCAATCTAATTAGGAATTAGAGACAAATTACCCACTCCTTTTTCTTTCACTTCCGTGTACAACCACAAGGCATCACTTTATCAATTCAATTGTGATTGAGATTTCCACAACCCCACTCCCACTCGATTATGTGAGATTTACACATATACAAGCGGACGACAGACACACATTAAGGGGTTGTTTGGAATGACTTAAATAAATGTATTTTTTATTTTTTTATGAAAAGATGTGTAAAAAAGTAGAGAGATGATGTGATGGAAAAAAGATAAAAAGATAAAAAGTATGTACTTATTTAGGATAGCCAAACTTGGCCTAAAGGTTAAGATTAAATTGAAGATTATGAAATCCTCATAAAAAAGGATTTCAAATATTTTTCTTATCAATTACACACAATTTTAATGTATTAATATTATTTAATTACTTGATTTTGAATTTTTTATATTTATTTTAAAAATTAACGTAATAAAATGTTCAAAATTTTATGATTAATATTACAAACGTTTATAATTTAATTTCGATCTTTTTTATTATGTTAATTTATAACGAGATTATAAATTTTATGATTAATATTATAAAATTTATGATAAATTATACATGTTGTGATTGGGTCCCTATGGTTTGCACCCTTATTATTCATTCTTGATTCATTATAAATATTATAAATAAAATTATTGTAAAAGAATAGTAAACTATATTAGAGTATTGATCAATCCAATAACACTATAAAACCTTATTTGATTAACATGATTAATAGTAAAAAGATTAATAATTTTATAAATTAGTGTAGGATTAATTATCCAATTAAATTAGTGAGATAACCACTTATTACATATTCATTTTTTTTTTCATACTTGAAATTATGGTTTTCAATCCTCTCAATATTAAAAATTTGCCAATTTTGTTGGATTTAATATCCGCTGTACATGTAATCCGATTAATAAAATTTACAATCAAATATGGGATTGTGAGTACAGGAACTAACAATCCCAACTTATGCTATAATCCTTGTAATCAAACCTACTCTAAATGTTCAAAATTCTATATATTATGCATATGTGAAATTATAATACAGTGTATTTACTTGTAACAATATTTTATAAATTATTATGATATTGAAATACCTTATTGGCCAGAAATGTTAAATTATAAGTATAATATTCATCTCATGTATAATTTTAATTATGCCTACTCACTAACTTATTCACAAGAGCTAACTTTATTTTCTTAAATGTAAGGGAACAAGCTATTTTAGTAACTTTTTGGCTTTTTACGAAAAGATGTGCAGAAAAGTAGAGAGGTGATGTGATGTGTTTTAGTTGACTTTTTGGCTTTTTGGCTATTTTAGCCACTTCCCAAACATAGAAGTCACAAATTTTTTCAATATCAATCATAAGATTTTGAACATTTTATTATGTAAATTTCAAAAATAAATTTAGAAAATTTCAAATTAAGTGATTAAATAATATTAATAACTTAGTAAGTGAGTAAATTGTGAAACACTTATTGGTATTGAGAATTATAAGTATATATTTTTGTATTCTTTACAAGTAATGCAGAAAATCCAAAATGTTGTGTGTCAATGTCATTGACGAAGTGATGCCTTACTAAAACACCGCATTTCTTTTGCACTTGAGTTGTATATTCTTTACAAGTAATGCAAAAAATCGAAAAAGTTGTGTGTCAATGTCGTTGACGAAGTGATGGCCACTTTGGGTTGTAATATATATTCTTTACAAGTAATGCACAAAATCGAAAAAGTTGTGTGTCAATTTCATTGACGTTGTATGTGTTTGGTAATATGGAGCACGGTTTGTTTAAAAAATATATGAGTATTTAAATTTTTTAGGCACGGCTTGGTTTAGTTTTCATTTTCTTTTATGTTTTTCCTTTAAAAAAATAAAAATTAGTTTGTTGAATATATGATTTTCTTTTATGTTTTTAGGCACGGTTTGTTTTCATTTTCTTGTTTTTTTTTTAAAATTCATTTTTATATTACAATAAGTAAATTGAAAAATGAAACCAAATAAAATGATTATTTTGAATTTATTTTAATTTTTGATTAATTATTTTTAAATTAATTTTATTATAAAGGTATCGTTGTATTAATTTTATGAAAATCATGTTTATATATTGAAAAAAAATATATTCTATGAAAATAAAATGAGTAAGATAAAATTTTTATGAAAAAATATTATGAAAGTGAGGTGTGGGTAGGTATGATAGACAATAAAAGAGAGAGTGCCGTGGGTGTATGTGTGAGTGTTATATTAGAATTTAATTAATTTATGCTTGGAAATGTGATGCAGACCGACCCACAACAACAAGGAGGGGAAGACAAATCCCAACCTCATTCTTCTACTCCTTTCCTTTTCTTTTTGTTTTTTTGTTTTTTGTTTTTTAAATATTATTTAATGTCTAAATAAGACAGATATTTGATCCTTGCTTCTATATATTTCATTACCATCTTTACAATTCCCACGCACTACTATGTCCTCCTGATATATTTTTCAAAATCATCATTAATTTCTTCAAATTGAGAGCAATGGAGACCTTGTTCTGGAAAGCTGTCTTGAAGGTTGTGAAGTTGATTTTCTTCATCATGTTCTTCATTTTCATTACCACCACACTTCTTGAAGCTGCTGCAAGGCCTTTTGATGGTAGAAAGCTCACGGTGGTTCACGGTGGTGGCAGCGGTCGTGGCTTGGTGTCGGCTCCACCTCGCAAAGTAGCAAAAGCACCGCCAGCTTCTTCTTCTTGCACATATATCCCCAAAAATGACCCGGGCCATTGCTAAAATTCTGTAATGAAATTGTTCTTCTCGCACAAAACTGTGTCATGTTCTGTTGATTTATTCTTGGATTTGACGTTTATTACTAGTTGTGGAGTGTCTTGCATCTTCACGCTTTTTTTTCTTGGAGAAGGGCGGGGTCGCATGCCTTCCCCCTCTCTCACATGTGTGCGTTTTTTTTTTTTTCTTTTTTTTTTTAAATCACTGAGTTCTTTACTCAGAATTGTTTAACATCCTTTGTCGTGAGTTCTATATGGAGAGTAGTCTGATATCTTTTTGTGATGATATTTGATGATACAGTCCGTCTTGGTGAATGGGTTAGACCGATCCAAGTTCCTGGAAACCACTGGATGACCTACAAACAAGTTCAACGGGGAACGGGGTAGTCCCCCAGCGAACCCTCCGGCGTGTGAATTAGAAGAGGAGGTAGATAGGAAAATGTAGAGAGAGCGAGAGAGAGAGAAAAACTTAACCTTCATCTTATCTTCCGACTTTGCTTATATCCCATGGTAATCATTTCGCTGTCTCTGTCATCCTGACCTCCCCGCCGAAAGCTTGTGTCGTGGTTCGTCTGGTTCAGGGTGGGAGGGGCGCCATTCCGGCTGAGAGGTATTTTTGCAATAAATGCTGTGATGGGCGGCATTAATGGTGATGTGCTATGGCAATAACTCTGCAGATCTTTGTCTGATGACGTGACTTGTTCTGCATCTGCCGTGTGTCCGAATATCATTGGCCTTCCCTGCCCAGTTGGGTTCCAGCTGTGTTGGGTTTTGCTAGCCGGGTTATGCGATGGGGTTCAAATGGTGGGCCTGGGCTTGCTCATGGTGGGCTGTGGTCTTTGTGGGCCTATCCGTGTGGGCCTATCCGTGTCAATATTTATTTTTATCCATTATGGGATTATTTGTGATTAGTAGTTGTTGGGCATGAACTTGATGGATTTTAGTTTATTGGTTGACTTTCCAGCTGTTGTATACTATTGGTCTATTTGATATAAATATTTCTTATATTTATAATTACTCTCCTATTAGTTAATAATAAAAAATAAAAAATAAAAATTAAAGAAAAAAGCTTAAATAAAAAATTTCTGATTTTGCTTCTAAATATTGTTAGGGATCAAAAGAGGCAAACTATATTCATGGGTTTATTTGTTTTTGACTTTGGTATTAATCTTACATGTTTCAACTGTTAAAATTTGAGAGGATATTTTGAACTATGCATATTTTGAAGAATCGACTTGTGTGAATAGATGATGGTAATTTGATTATGTGGTAGGAAGAGACCTTTTTTGTTTTGTTTTGTTTATAATATTAGTAATAATATTCTATGTTACATGGACTCCGCATTTTGGGACGAAGTATCCGTGTCGACACGACATGACACGAGTGCGGATGTGAGATCTGTGTCGGATTCGTCTCTCCTCTCTTAGACACGGCTAATCAAAAAGGAAGAAGAAGGTTGAGATACTTACATTGATGTATGGATTCAAGATCTTGATCGTGTCTTTCGATCTTCTTCTCTGTCCCAATCTCCTTCTCTCTCTCTATCACGATCTCCTTCTCTCCCTCGATATCTCTCTCGATCGTGCTGTGCATGTGTGAGAGAAGAGAAGAGAAGAGATAGACCTATCGTGTTGTTGTGCGTGTTAGAGAGAAGCGAAGAGGAGACAGACCCATCGTGTTGTTGTTGTGCGTGTGAGGCAGACATGTCAAAGCTGCTGCTGCTGTTTGTATCAAACCCTAATGGCTTGGACCTAATGGGCTGGACCTAATAAATAAATAAAAGGCTTGTGGGCTGGACCTGATAAATAAATAAAAGGCTTGGGCTATTGGCTAGTTAATATTATAAATCTTAATGGGCTAGACCCAAATAAATAAATAAAAAGTTTGGGCACTGATTTGTATCATAATAATTAATATTATAAATTATAATGGGCTGGACCCAAAAAAATAAAGAAAAAATTTACATCTATTGGCTGGTTTGTATCATAATAAATCTTAATGGGTTGGATCCAAATAAATAAATAAAATATTTGGGTCTGTTAATAAACTCTATTCAACAATGACATGGGTTATTGTATGACTTATCCATATGTTTGATTTTATTTATAAAAAAAAACTATTGGGTCAACTTTTTTTTAACTCATCTTCATATAATAAATATATTTACAAAATAACTATTTAACTCATTTTTATATAATAAATATATATTTAAAATAACTATTTAACATATCTCCCTACCCGTATCTACATTTGTATCCATATCCATGTATCCTTAATTTTTAATTTTGAAGTGTCCGACCCCCAGATACGCACCAGCACCCGATACCCGCACCTGAGTCCGTGTAGATAATATTAACTATTAATATACTAAAACTATTTTTATCAAAAAATAAACATTAGTAATAATACTATTTTTTTCAACTATATAATATTTTAAATTATTTTTCCTAAAATAAAATTTTAAAAATAATATATTCATAAACGTAAACTAAAATCGAATATTTTCTCATGATAATGATTTTTGGCATAATATTTTTTTTAATAATTACACCAATACCATCTTTTTATATCACAATTATTTTACCATCACTACAACAAAAACACACTTTAGTGACACTATACTAGTGACATGTTTTTAGAAAATGCCATAAAAATAATATTTAGTGGCACATTTTTGAAAAATGTCACAAAACAATAAACATAAAAGGTTCTAGTGACATTTCAATAAACAAGTGTCACAACACTACAACAAAAACACACTTTAGTGACACTATACTAGTGGCATATTTTTAGAAAATGCCATAAAAATAATATTTTGTGGCATGTTTTAGAAAAATGTCACAGAGCCATAAACATAAAAGGCTCTAGTGACATTTTAATAAAGAAGTACCACATCATTTCCACAAAAAAAAAAAAAATGTGATCAAATACCATCAATTTTATGGCATTTTGTAAAAGAATGACACAATAAATTATTTTAGTGACTTTATCAACAAATGCCACTAAACTGATTCAATTGAACTTACAATTGGACCAATTTGAGACAAAATTAAAAAATCCAATGTTAAAATTGATTCAATTGAAATTACAAAAATTAAAATGAACACAATAGAGAAAATAGAGGGACTAATAGTGTAATTTGCCCTAATTTTAGCATTTTTTAATGACAAATATACATGTAAGTGACATATGTCATTCTTTTAGAGAAAATAATAAATTTGCTCAACTCGGTGAATTAATTTTCAGTGATCATTTTTTGTAAAACACTAACGGTAACATTAATTGTACCAAATTGACATAAAATTTATTAAAAGTTAAAATTGATCTAAATAAAAATATAAGGACCAAAATTGATATCTATTTTCTTATTTAAAATGTGAAAAAAATTATTTATAAATAAATAAATAAATTTTTTTGTTCACAACTATCAATGCTTCACTTCATTACTCCACCTTTTTTTATACACAACAACAATTTACATTTTTCGCGATCAAAATTGACGACTAAAAGGAATTCAGTCGCCAAAAGTTAACTTTTTGGTGACTAAAAAATGTGTTAGTCGGTGTTTGTTCAGGTGACAGCTACTAAATTTTTTTAATCGAGAAATATTACTTATTGGCGACTAAAAAAAAAAAAAATTAGTAGTTGAAATGCTAGCGTTTGGCGACTAAAAATTTATTAGTTGGCGAAAGGCTATATTTTAGGCCACTAAATTTTGTTTTAGTCGTTGTATATTTATTATTGCAGACAAAAGAAAGTTTAGTCGCGAAATAACAAACCTATTTTTACTGTTATTCTATAGCTACCAGAAAATTAGTCCGCAAATGTGGGAACCCGAATATACAAATCAAATAAATAATTAAGTAATAATCATTTTACAATCTCAAATATTTTGATTGTGAATCCTAAAGTACAAATTAAATATTGTTGGAGGGTCTTTTAATTAATTTTAAACCTAAAATAAATTTATGATGAAAGTCTTTAATTTAAAGGCAAGATTTATTATTAAAAAACACACACATATATATAGAGAGAGAGAGGAGGGTGTGACTTGAATTCTAGACCACAAAGTTAATAAATAAGGCTCTTACCATTTGAGTTGCATATAAGTTATATATGTATTTTGTATATTTATCTATTTATTTGACCTACGTGTGCCCACCACTAGTATGAAATAAAATAAACACAAACCCTACTCTATTATTTGTTCACCACAGCAGCAGCAGCCACACTAACAGGAGAGAGATTGAAAGAGAAGAAAAACAAAAAGAAGTTGCAATCAAATAACTTTTGGGTGTATGGTAGGGTTCTAGCTTTCTTCTTTATTTTATTTTTGTTCTTTATCTTTATTATATTCTATGATTTAATTCATTGATGGAGAGGTTGTAGGTGTATGTATTTTGTGTATATATATACTATTAAGAAATTTGAGGAGTTAAATTCATATATAAAGAATGGGTGTAATTTTTAATACAAAAATTATGCACAGAATCACAAACTTTAAAAATCAAGAAACCATATCAAGTGGATGAATTTTGAACTGAAATTTTTACAGTAAATTAATTACATATTTAATTGCATATCAAAATTTTCTCATAATTTTTGGAAGTGAAAATCAATATTAATTGGTGCGTTCAAATCTGTCTAGAAACTGGGGTAAAACAGTAATTTCGGAAGTGTCGTTCTCTTTGCGTATAAATCCAAAAATTATCAAATCAACGGGGAAATTCTATTTCCACACACCTAGTTAATTCAGGGCACACACTTAATGAAATATTAATTTAATGACAATTATATCCTAAATAAAAATGACCATAATAGACATCCAATAATATCCATAATATTATGTGAAAAATTCTCTGTACACATCTTTTAAGAACAAAAAAATCTCAATGTACACATTTGGAGTTTAACAAAAAAAGTAAACCCTAGTTTTTGCATTGTTGTTACATTACTGAGAGAGACTGTTTTTTTTTTTTTTTTTTGGATTCAACTGAAATTAACTAAGAAGATTGAAGAACTGAGTTAAGGATTGTTAATTAGTGAAACACAGTCCTCAAAAAAATAGTAAATGTGTTCTGCTCTTTGGTTTATGATTGATTATTTTTGGTTTATAATTGATTATTTTTTGTTTATCTTCTTATCAACATAAAATGCTATTTGGTTTATGATTCAAAAATTGGGTTGAAGAATTGAAATTAACAAAGAAGATTGAAGAATTGGGTTGAGGATTTTTTTTTATTATTATTATTTTTTATTAACGTTGGAGATCCAAGCCCAAAAGACACAGAAAAGAATCACCGTCAAAGAGCTCAGGGAGAATGCAAGAAAAGTGTAATGACAACTCTGTTGCACTATCACTGATGGATTTAAGTCTAAGGCCTAATCAATCAAGTGGACGAAAGAGGAGAGGGAGCACCATTTCTGATGGGAATTGTGATGAAGAACGATCGAAATCGGGTGAGAAATTGAACAAGTTTGGATTAAAGGATAGGTTTGATCTGAATAGCCAAAATTTTGAAGGAGGGACAAGTGTGTGGAATGAGAGTTGAAGGGATGTGTGTATAATGGTATAAGTAAATGATATAATTGATACTTTTAGTGTGTAGATTGAGAAAACAAATTAATAATTAAATTATAAAATATGTGTATTGAGAAATGATGTGGATTGAGATAATTAAGTGTGTGGAAATAGAATTTCCCAAATCAGCGTCATTAAAACCGGTTACAAGTCGAGTTTCTTACATTTGTGGCCTTGCGTTGATTGCTCGTGTGTACTAAGAGAACCATTAATTTCTTTAAAGTACTGCAGAAAATAACCTGTTTGGGCATAATTAATTGTAAATAATTATTTTGATAAACAAATCAAGTAAAACCAATTGGGTTTGAAACTTAGGATATATTAGTTGATATCTGGAGGGTTTTGGAATTTTTGAAACAACGTGGAGTGGGTTTTGTAATTTTCAAATAGATTGGGAAAACTTGTTTAAAACTCTGTTTTATCTTAAAGTTGCTTTGAATTAAGTTTCGATCTGAACCCATGTCTTGCGTAATTTTAGACCTTGAAGAACATGAGCTTAGGTAATATTTAAGAGTAACGATGAGTTGGGTTGAGCCGTGTTAGTGCGCTTTAGTTTGGGGTTACTTAGTTATTATTCTTTAGTATTTTTAAATTAATAGTGACGTATAGTTTTCATACTTGATTTAGGGCTTGCATCGTTACATTAAATTGATTAAAGCAATGTAGAATATTATATGGTCAGAGAAAAAAACCTTTCCCTCTTTTCACTAATTATCATTGGCCACTTCTCCTCTTAAATATTTTAAAATTTCAGTTAGCAATCGTAGTCTAAATATGAGTCAAGTCTCAATTATGGCTATCTTATTTCTTAATATTCAACAACGACAAGATTTGCAATTCTTTATCTGGTAAATTCTAATGTATTATTCTTTGATGCAGGTTAGGTGAGGTTTTTTCTTGGGTCCCTCTATCTAAGGCAGAGTTTGGCTTTCTTTCTGATAAAATGTCAAAGTTAGTGTGTTCTAGTTTTTTATTTTATTCTTTCTTTGAATGGATTCTATCACATCTTTTATTTATTTATGGGAAAATTATGCAAATAGTCCCTATAATTTACACGATGTGTCAATTTGCTCTCTGTAGTTTCAATTTGCTCGATTTTGCCTCTTAATTTAATGATTTGTGTCATTTTAGCCCAATAAATAACGGTTGTTAAGTTAATTTAACGGAAAGTTAAACAATGTGCCAATTTGGTCCCTGTATTTTCCACAATGTGCCAATTTAGTCCCTATCAAAATCGAGAAAATTAAAACTACAGGGACCAAATTAAAACATCGTGTAAAGTATAAGGACCAAATTGACACATTGTTTGATCTTCCGTTAAATTAACTTAACAACCGTTATTTATTGGACTAAAATGATACAATCTGTTAAATTAAAGGGCAAAATCGAGCAAATTGAAACTATAAGGACCAAATTGACATATCGTGTAAATTACAAGGACTATTTGCATAATTTACCCTTTATTTATATATTCATCTTTTGTTGTTGACTAAAAGCTCATATGGTGTTTTGAGGATCATCAAAGCATTATGGTCACCTTTCTCTTCTCCTGACTAATGAAATCACAATTTTTTATTAGAACTGTTTAGTAGTGGATTCTCTTTTTGTATAATTTGGCCAAATTTGGAAACCTTACATGATTGATTTACAATAACCTTGTATACATTAATGACTATAGTATTCACAATTCCCTCCACAAATCCAAGATCTAAACACATGTATTGGTCATTCAAATAATCGAAAATATGTTTATGCTTGCTTGAGTTGCTTTCAAACATGACTCTCTCTCTCTCTCTCTCTCTCTCTCTCTCTCTCTCTCACTCACTCTCTCTCTAATCCACACACATTTGTAAGAAGAGGCAAGGACTTTCTCTATCCTAGACAGGTCACTTAAAAAATCAAATAAAATTTAAAAAAAAAAAAAATCAAAGTCATTATCATAGTCGTGGATCTCTCAAGTCTTCCTAAATCCAATAGTAATCCTAATTTGATGATATTCTTGTTTGTTTGTTAATTTTTGTGATTGAAATATTTTATTGACTTTAATTCCCAAGTCTTGACTAATGTGGTACCTAATATATATATTGTAAATTTTGATTATTCGTGATTGGTTGCTGTCACGACCCAAACCCGGCCCTATGAGTTTAGCACCGTAACCGGCCAGTAATCCGAGATTACCGAAGGCCTGCTTAACAGTAGTACAGTAAAACAGAGTTCAGGGCCTGGCGGAAGCCAATACAGTAAATAAATAATGTCCATTGAGCTGTGACAGTCTGTATGCCAAAAAGATTTTTCATGCATTCACACATGTAGAACGGTACAGTCTATACAAAATTTACAGTCACACAGTACAGGGACTTAATCCCTTGATAACAGTACAGTTAGTAGCTGACAGTCTATACAGTAATCCAAAACAGTACGGAGACAGACGAGGGAAAAACAAAACACCCCAAAGCCATAACATGGCAACTCGGAACCTCGCAGTAAGGCACATAGGCTGGCTTGACAAAACTAGAGTCTAACCCACGCTCCTAGCTCCGATCTGGTGGCTGAGCACCTACATATATATATAAACAGTGAGCTAAAGCCCAGTGAATAACATAATGTGTGAAGAGGTTAAGAATGAAATGTCCTTACAGTAATGAAAACAGTTCATTAAACAGTATTTCAGTCTTTCAGTCAGAACAGTTATTCAGTCATATGTGGTACATCCATTAGCATAGCAGTAAACAGTAGGTCTTAAGGACCGAACAGTAATGATGGCCATCAATCAGTAAACAGTAATGGTTCCACGAGGGAACCGACAGAGATCTCTGTAACAGTAACAATAAACAGTAGGGGCTACGGATGCCACAGTACATTTCAGAATATAGGACATACATTCAGTCAATTAACAATAATCAATTCAGAAAACAGTTCGGTTAATCAGTCAGAAAACATTCTCAGTTGAACATATCTTTACACAATTGTTACTCACAGAGTTTGGGCTACGGTATGCTAGAGCGTGTTTCCCCAGTCGCCAACCCTACACAGTTCACAGGTTGAACACACACTAAGCTACACAGTTGGGAAATATCATAATTTAATCCCTAATTTGCCTTGGTGTGTTCTACATCTATATCCTCATTAAGATGCCTTAAACTAGGCCTAAGAATGCCTAGAATGGGATGAGGATGCAAAAACACACTTAGAAAATATTTTGCAAAGTTTGCTGAAAATAGGAGCCTCGCTCGAGCGAGCCTTTCTTCGCTCGAGCGAGCTTCCAAAATCAAAGGCTTCGCTCGAGCGAGAAATCCTTCGCTCGAGCGGTCTGTCGAAACAGTAAAAGTACTGGATGCTGAAATTTTACGCTCGAGCCACCAATCCTACGCTCGAGCGTAGCTTCGAATAAAGGTTGGTCGCTCGAGCGAAGAATCCTTCGCTCGAGCGAAGAAGCCAAATTCTGGAATTTCCAGATTTGTCTCCTAAGCTCCAACCAAGCATTCTTTCACTCAAAACTCGACCTCTTGGGCCCAAATTCTGGAAAACACATCTAAATTCAATGTATAACAAGTTTCAAAGCTCAATTTACAAATTCAAGCCCCAAAGGTGAGTCAATTAAAACCATTTTTCAAACCCATTTTCATGAACATGGAGAAATGCAAACATGCATGGATTCAAACCAAATTCAACCTTCAAAGCTTGTCCAAATGGACTCATTTCTTCAAGAACATGATGAAATCGTGGACTCAAGCCTAAACATGAACATGCATGTGCAATTTACTATGAACTCAACTCAAATTTCAACATTTCAACCATGCATGCATGAAATGAGTTCTAATTCAACACTATAGAACCAATTTATGTCTTAACTCTATAATTTGCCATGAATCTAGCAAGAATCAACCTTAAGGACATCAATGAGGGGTTGAAATTCATACCTAAGTCTTCAATTACAAGTGTGGAGGCTCAAACAAGCAAGGACCCCTTCTAATCTTCTTAATTTCCAAGCAAATCAACAAGATGAATGCACTCTCTCCCTCTCTCACTCTCTTAATTCGGCTATAGCAAGAATGAGGGGCTGAGGAGATGTTTTAATTCAAGTGTGATGAAGCTCAACAATAAGAATAAACTAAGGCCCACTCAATGGCAATTCCGTAAATAAGGCAACTTATATGTTTAGCTTATTTTAATCTAATTTAATCATACCTAATCACGTTTTCGATAAATATACCATTAAATCACATAAATTCCAATGATTCCAAAACATCAATCTATTTCCGATTCGGCCGCCGATAAGGCCTTCAATTTGCAGTTTAAACATAGAAACACGAATAGATAATCAAACAATTGAAAAGATAAAAATGCAATACAATAGATATGCTCAGTCAATTCAGTTCCAATTTTCAATCAGTCCGTTCAGTACTTCAGTTAGTTCAATTATCAGTCATAAGCAGTCCAGTTTAACAGTAATCAGTAGGTAATTCAGTGGTTTATCGGTAAACAGTATGGGGGTTGTTACAGTTGCTACATGTGATTATTATTTTTTGTCTGAAAAAATGGAGCAAAGATGGAATGTATTGCATGTGCCTGATATCCCTTTCTCACTATGAATTAGATCTTATGTGACTATTAAACTTGTTGAACATTGCTAATTATTTATATTACCGCATGGGTTATTTCTGATTTCCTCAAAATCTTGCTTGAAAGTAATTAGTTGATTGTCATTTTTCACAATTACATTTGATTTACATTGTTGAGTTTAGGGAATCTTGATATTGATAATGGGCATGGTTTTTATTATTGTTGATTGGTGCCTTTGGTTGTTGATTTTTTTAGCTATTGTTTGATATGGTTTAAAGACTTACGGGTTGTTACTTTTATATAATTTGTTGTAGTGTGGTGAACCAATTAAGTGATTAAATCATGTGGCTTGCTATTTACTAGAGAAACACATATCACTTTCAGTTGTGATCATCTTCACTCTGGCACTTTGTACTAATTTATTTTTTAAATATTATTTATTAATTGTAAATGTATAATTACTTAAGTAGTTAAATCTTGATTTACAAGTGGGAGATATAGTTGTTCTAAAAAGTATCATTCGGCCAACAAAAATAGTTACAATCGGAGTACTTAAAAGCACAGACCCATCCAAAGCAGTAGAAGGGGAAAAATTAGGACCTGACTATTGGGAAGTACATGTTCAAGTGCCAATCAAATCTAATGAAAGCTTGATTCGATTATATGGACTTGTCAAAACAAGTGTACAAGCTATTGGAGCTAATGTTGCTTGGCCAGCTCCATTTGTGGTATATTTCGTTCATAAATACTAATTTTATTAACAAATTTATATTAACTTAATGTAATTTCAATTATCTTTATATGTTTATACTTTGGATGCACATTTCGCAAGTTATGGATGCCAGCCAAGCACATTTATACAAGTGAGGTTGAGAATTTGGGAACTGAATTTGTTTTGATAGTTTGTCTCTCCGGAAGATGGATATCACTATGGCTTTTCAGAACTTATGGTTGGAATAATTTTCTTTTAAATTTTTTTAGCTTTATCTTTGTTAG
Source organism: Camellia granthamiana (assembly GCA_036172215.1). Classification (NCBI taxonomy): domain Eukaryota; kingdom Viridiplantae; phylum Streptophyta; class Magnoliopsida; order Ericales; family Theaceae; genus Camellia; species Camellia granthamiana. Next base: position 13,989,650 of record CM069915.1, read on the forward strand.
TGTGATAGAATATTTTATAATTTTGATTATGATTTTTATTGCAATATAAATAAATTTATATTTTTAGATAAAAAAAAATGATTGTGGTTTGAATTTTTGTTTTTATTTTTGATGTGATGATCCTATGGTGGTAATATTTGTTTATTATTATGAAAATATTACAAGATGAATGGATGTCAAATTAATATAGGATGTGGCAATTAATATTCAATTGTTTATAAAATCGATTCAATTTTTACAAGCATTTACGCATGCTTAGTTGTAGCTTTTAAAAGTGTCAATGAAAAGAACATATAAGTAACATTTTGTAGTAGTGATAGTAGCTTTGCAAAGTGTCACTAAAATAAGTTCTAATGGCACTTATATCCATTTGATGGCACAAATGAATTGGATTTAGTGGCATTTATGAAGTTGTTATAAATATCAATTGTGGCATAACAAGCGTCATTAAAAATTCATATCGTGACATTTTTTAGGTTGTAAGTCTTCTTTAATGGCACTTGATAGTGTCACAAATACTGTCTACCATGACATTAAAGTGTCATAGAAAGTTTTAGCCCTGATGGTGTAATGACACTTACAAGTGTCACTATCTCTTTTTTTAATGACACTTGATAGTGTCACAAATAGTATCTATCATGACATTAAAATGTTATTGAAAGTTTTTAGTCATGATGATATAGTGGCACTTGCAAGTATCTACTGTGGCACTAGTATCTACCGTGGCACAGGTATAAATGGCACTTGTTCAAAATGCCACAAGACTAAAAAATGTCATTAGAAGAATAGTTTTGTGGCACTTTCAAATGTCACTAAATTAAGAAAATGTTGTAGTGCATATAATTTTTATATATGAATTCTATGTGTTTAACATTATTTTAATAATAATTATTATTATTTTTTACACCCTTTGTAAGATGTTAGCAAAATAGACAATCACTATTAACAGGCTAAGCTCAAGTGTTTCCCTATAATTATAATTAGCGGTCGAGGCACATATGATGTGTGTTTAAATTTAATATATATATATATATATATATATTATGTGATTCAAACTTTTCTCTAATAATAGACATATGTATCATGAGAGAGAACTGGGAAAAACAGTTTTAGATTGCCAAAAAAAATTGTAGAATCCAAATAAATAAAATAAAATAAAAAGATTTTAAGAAAAAGAATTGATTCATCCCTAACAAATAAATAAAAAGAGAAATTGAGAGAGAGAAGTGGGTGAAAAAAAATCGTACTCAACCCTAAGTTGAAAAAAAAAGAAATTGAGAGATGGAGAAAAAATAATTCAGTTAAGAAAATTGAGAGAGAATTGGAAGAAAAAAAAAAAGAGTTTGAGGAAAGGAGAATTAGTTCATCGCAATTTTTATCATAATAAAGAAATAAAATAAAAAGAAATTGACAGAGAGAATTTAGTTTCAGTTTGGCCAAAAGAAATTGAAGAACCCAAGTAAAAAAATAAAGATTTTAAGAGAAAGAATTGATTCATCCATAATAAATAAATAAAAAGAAAAATTGAGAGAAAGAGAAGTGGGTGAAAAAAAACGATACTCAACCCTTACGTTGAAAAAAAAGAAGAAATAATATGAAAAAAAAAATGGGGAGAGAGAAAAAGAATTCAGTAAAATAAGTTGAGAGAGAGAATTGGGAAAACAGTTTCTGTTTGCAAAAAAAAAAAAAAGATTCTAGAACCCAAATAAAAAATTAAAGACCTTAAGAGAGAGAAGAATTGGTTCATCACCAAAAAAGAGTACTGGAGAAAAAAGTTCAAGTTAAAAAGAGCTTGAGATCACAATTGATATATCATAATAAAGCAATAAAATTTTAAAAAATAAGAAATAATTGAAGAAAAGAGTTTCAGTTACAAAAAAATTGAGAGAGAACTGGAAGGAATTTTTTTTATAATAGCAGCCAATCCATGCTCTACACATCAATAACAAAAAAGTAAATTGTATAAAAAAAATATATATACCTGACAATGCTCATCTTTGTACCTTTACTTGAGGAACAGTCACTTCTAGAATTAGCAAAATAATTGAGGTTGAAAATAAAAACTACAATAATTTGATTAAGAAGATTAAAGTGAGTTCGGATAATTAAAAAATAAAAATAACAGAAATAATCAAACCTTAATGGTTTGATAGAAAGAAAAGCTTCGAAAATTTTGTTGACCTGAAAGTTGATTTTCAAACATTACAATGGTTGTGACAGTTAAAATGACGTGAAGAGTGTAGCGATTTTTTTTTAAAATATTATTCAATTTATACATGATAGAAGTTTATTATGTTAAATTGGTTTAATATAATAGTATAAATTATGTAGTCGAAGAATAATACTATATATATCAAATGGAACAAAAACATCTTACTGAATGTTAGTTTAACATGTTTCTCTCTCATATCTTTACTTGTGGTTGGCATTAAAGACGTGTCCAACTTGAGAGAAAGTGAATTAGGGCAAAATAAATTACTACTTCAAAATAAGTTGAGTAGCAGGGGTGGATATCGCCCCGTTAACCAGCTTAGTTTGTCTGATCTAGTAATGTTTTTCTAGGATTTGGAAATATTATTTTAACCCATAGCGTCATATTAAGCCAAAATTTTTAGGCCCAAAATATTAATGACTTGTGTTTGAAATTTATACTTTCAACTCATCTCGGTCCACTATTAAATTAATTACTTATTTATAATACATTAAAATATATTTTTTGTTGGTGTCTAAACTTTATCTTTATTGATTTTATTAAATCTCACATTTGTGATGATGTGTGATTGAATTTATTTAACAAATCCTTAAATTTATAAATAAAATATTTTAATTTATAATGATATCAATATATTTATTTAAGCAATATAATGTGTGATTAAATTTAATTATGTAATGTTTAATTTTTTTTTTTTTTAACATATAACCCGATGAATGAGCTGGGGATTTATAATTATTTTTTGGACCAAGCTTAAATAGATATAAAGGCCCGATGTTTATATAGTACTGGCTTAGTCTAAACCTGGTCCAACGCAACGTTTGTCCACCCCTACTGCACAGTGCGCACGCAGGGCCGGCCCTGGGCTAAGGCTGGTGAGGCTTGTGCCTAGGGCCCCAAAAATTAGACCCCAAAAAAAAGGCCCCAAATTTAGTCTTACACTATATTAAAAACTTAAAATGACCCAATTCTATTTAATTAATTTAGGTCATTTTAAAGGGAGCCTCAAAAAATCTATTTGGCCCAATCGATAAAAGGCCCAATTAAAAAATATTTATAAGTTTTAGTTGTTAGTCTAATTAAAAAAATAAAATGAGCTGGGGATTTATAATTATTTTTTGGACCAAGATTAAATAGATATAAAGGCCCGATGTTTATATAGTACTGGCTTAGTCTAAACCCGGTCCAACGCAACGTTTGTCCACCCCTACTGCACAGTGCGCACGCAGGGCCGGCCCTGGGCTAAGACTGGTGAGGCTTGTGCCTAGGGCCCCAAAAATTAGACCCAAAAAAAAAGGCCCCAAATTTAGTCTTACACTATATTAAAAACTTAAAATGACCCAATTCTATTTAATTAATTTAGGTCATTTTAAAGGGAGCCTCAAAAAATCTATTTGGCCCAATCGATAAAAGGCCCAATTAAAAAATATTTATAAGTTTTAGTTGTTAGTCTAATTAAAAAAATAAAATATAAAATATATGTATATGTATTAGTCGTTAGCCTAATTTTGTGTGGCCTATTTTTTTTTTTCTTCTCTTTATGGCCCAATTATGTGTTTTTTAGTATTTTTTTTTTTAAAATATTTTACACAATTTTTATTTATTTATTTTGTAGATACATCTAATTTAGATACACTTAAAAACTATAATATTTATATATATATATTTTTTAAAAACGTTACCAAATACAAAAAATATAAAAAAAAATACGAATTGTAAACTCAGACAATTATTTTTGAAAACTCTAAATCAAACAGAGTGATTTTTATTTTTATTTTTTTTAAATATTTAAAAAGGTCCCGAAAAATTATCTTGCCTTAGGCCTCTGGAAACTCAGGGCCGGTCCTGTGCGCACGCTATTTTTTTTTTTAAATATTTTTTGTTTTATTACAAGATTTTGTATCCATTAATTAATAAATAAATCGAAATATGAGACGAAGCCGAGGGAGAAAAGCAATTGGGGCGACAGAAATAAGGGTTGTTTTGAGTATTTGGTTAACAATTAATTTTTTAATTTTTTTTTTTTTACTTTTCTTTAAAAAATGTGTAATAAAAAAATAGAAAAATGATATAATTTAAAAAAATTTAAAAATTAACTTTTAATTTACTTATCAAAATAGACTTAAGTCTTGTCAAAATTAACTGCTTTAGAACTAGTTTGTCAAATATTTTTTTAAATTTTTTTTATTGTTTTTATTTAAATAACTTTTCGATCTTGCTACACTAAAAGATCTTTACAGAATTTTTTTTTAAAAAAAAAGTTACTGTAAAAAATATTTTTTTTTGCTCGTGATTGGGCACTTTGTCAAGCCTTTACTGCTGGTATATGTTATTTTTTTCAACCACACCACTGGTACTTCTAGTCACCGTTGCAATACTTTGTGTTTGGTTGGATGCTTTGATAAGATAAATAAAAAGGGAAAAAAAATGTAATCATATTTTTTATTTATTATCTTTTTTTTGACTTTTGAGTTTACTTGCTTTCTCTATTTTCTAAATCAATTAAATATAGTTTGGAATTCAAATCTTATCAATTCTTTATCTATTTTTTTTATTATTTTATCAAATTCTTCAATAAAATACAGATTAAGTGTTTATTTTTTTAATTATTACTACTAAAAAAATATTTCTTGCAACCGCTACAAGCCGTTGCAAATTCAGTCGCAAAAGACCTTTCGCGACGGCTCCTGCGACGGCAAATGAGGGTCACGAATATGGAGGTGGCCAATACTTTTTGCGATCGCAAAACAGCAGTCGTGAACTATTTACGATTGCCTAATCTACTTATGGCGATTGATATTTTGTCATCGCAAAAAAGTAAAAAAAAATACCTACAATGAATTAGTGACTATTTTGTTACCGTCGCAAATAATTTTCAATGATATTTTATAAATAGTACAATAATAGCTTTCTAGCAACGAATATTTTGAGACAAATCTACCAAATAAAATCCTGGTGAAAACAATAGTACCAAATCATTTATTTAAGACAAATTTGGCAAAACCATCTCTAGTCTTAGGCTCTAAAAAAATGATATTCAAGTTGCAATTCCTTGTAAAAATACATATTCAAACAAGCTAGCTAAAGCAAAGACAAGTGTCAATTCTTAAAACGGTGCAAGTGGAATGCAAGAATCTCATGGTGGTGCAAAATTGGAACCATCACTATCATAATCATCCCCATTTGAGACAACAGCAGAGTTGAGAGAAGGAGATTCATATCTGTTAGTAGAGGTGAATGACGATTTGACTGCTCTAAAACTTTGTGCAATAACTGATGGCATATCAGATGTCTTCGTACCAAAAATAACCCAAATTTTCTCAAATTGTTCTACCTCTGAAACTCTCTTGGTCCTTAAAACCCCTTTATTAAACTGATTTGAAACAAAAATAAAATAAAATAAAAATAAAATAAAAAAAAAAGAATGAATGTTCAACATCATAAGAAGCTGATAATACTGTCTTAATCAATGAAATAAAGAATGTATAAATGTTAAAATTATAAATTTGGAGTGAAACTTTGAAATCAGAGGATCTAAAAAAAGTGGTTAAAAGTGAATGTGTCGAATGTAACTTCAATAAAAGTAAAAGTACAAATTGGGAAGTAGTGAAGCATAAAAGCTAATACATGCCTAAAAGAGCAAACAATTTCACAAGATGGCCAAATTAGAAGATAACTCTGCCAAAACCACATTAACTTATGACTTTATCATAGAAAATCTAATATCCAAAATGAGAGTTATAATAATAATAATAAAAGAATGAGTTAATACCAAAGCTCATACTTCAAGAATCCTTCAAGAACATCCAAAAGCAAAGGGGCACTATCTCCATTCTTGTTAAGATCATATCCATTGTTACTACTAAATTCTTTTAACTTAGCTTTCCAGGAATCCTTTTGCTACAATTGAATTTAAAATTAATACAAATCCATTACAAGAAAAATTAGAAGGTGACTAAAACACATATAAAAATTATTATAAGAAAATTGGCAACATTATTGGACAGTATATGATTACCAAATTAAACTCTGGCAGATAAACTTTTTGTGTGTGGCCTAGTTGTGCCCAGTCCAAACATTCACAAATCAGTGCGGTTAGCAGCTTTCCTGCATGTAGCGCATAAAAGTGCAAGACAAGAAATGCGCGACAGATATAGATTAGAAAGGTAAGATGTAATAAAAGATAAGGGCAAACAATGCATATTAAATTTTTAACATCTTTAAAAAACACAAACAAAAGTATGCCGATAGGTAAATTTCTAAAAAGAGTTTTCCTTTAATCAAACATGTCACTCATGAATCAGTTAAATTGGTTTGGAAGGAAATTAGTATGCAGCTGAGTGTTTGTACTTTGTAGGGTTCTGATTTAATTTAAGGATGGTAGGGCAGGGAGACAAGCTCGTACATCCTCCGGTCCTATATACAACAGAATGATAAAATTTAAAAATGGAGTTAACTTGAGCCCCCCTCTTACTCAATCTTTCCGAAGGTTCATATATTTTAACTGATTCAAATCCAGAACAGGTAAAAACACAGCCAGGCAAAAAAATTCTGTTAAAGTTGGGTCAAAACCTTGCAATGTAACCTATGAAAATAATTATTATTTGGAGCTTAAACACAAGCTGCATAATTTGGAAAGTTATCAAAAGATTATGCCAGCTCTGTTTGTAAATAATCACGAACCACTCCAAATCAATTGCTATGTTCTTCACTACACAACATGTATTTAAAAATTAACTCCACCTTCAACAAAATTTGTGGGTCAATCGATCCTTTCTTTTAAATGCTTCCAGCTTCCCTAAACGTTTTAGTCTATCAACAATGCCATTATGAAATTGGTTTATGGCATATTAAGCTTAAGATTTAAATATTCCTTTAAGCTTTTCTTGTTAATAATTAAAAAGAAAGTAATACTACTGTATCATAAACTAGAAATTTAAGTAGCATGTTGGAGCTAACCGCCAATCACAATAAAGAAAATTTTGAAAAATGCTATTTCCCTTAAACTAATCCAGAAAGAAACTTTATAACATCATATCACTTATAATTTGCTGTTGTGACTCTAAATTCTAATATTGTTAAATAGTATTTACCCATATAAAGCAGTAGCATCCTTCAGTTCCAAAGTCATGAGAATAAGAAGGGGGGAAAAATAGAAGAGGAACCTTTAGGAGAAGCATGAAGTTGTTTTGCACGGTCATTGCAGCTACTATAACAACCCCGACCCACGATTAACATTAATTCGTAATTGATTATGCCTGACAAAAATTAAGAAGAAATTCTGAGTCGATTATATGTGCATTGCATCATTTTGTGTCTATATCTGTTTGGAGTAGAAAGATCTGTTCATGTTTTAGTTTCGATTTGCGAATTGAAAGCCTTATCGGCGTCCGAATCAGAAATTGACTCGATTTATGTGCTACTTAGGATTTATAGAATTTTATGGTAGGTTTAATTAAAATTCGGTTCGGAGCGATTAAATTTGATTAAAATAATGCCATTTGATTAGTTTTGTTAAATTACTACCTACAAGGCTATTTTGACCCCACTAAGGTTATGTTTTCATTTCACTCTTCCATTTCCTTGATGCCCAACGTGAGGGAGAGAGAGAGTTGGAAGGAGAAATTGAATTCATCTAGAGATTAGCTTGAAGAGTTAGAGGAATTGAAGGAGAATTGCATGTTTAAGCTCCCACACTTGGAATTCAAGACTTAAGGTAGGAAATTCATTCTTTTAATTGTGGATTTAAGTTGTTCATGCATGAATTCAAGTAAATTGAGCTATAAGATGTGAGAATCAAGCTTAAGGAGTAGGAAAGTAGATCAATCCAGGCATGCATGCATGTTTCATAGCATTTTGAAGATTGATTTTCAAGAATTCCTTCATCCATGTGTTGAGTTCACTTTAATTTTGGAAACACAATGAGTTTCATGCTATTTAGTAGCATTTGATCATGTTTTGGAGGGCCTTAGCTCAAAAATGTACATGCATGTTATGTTCATGAATTAATTTTGAGTTTAAAGTTGAATTTTTGTACAATTGGCAAGCCTTTAGGCCATGATTTCTTGTTATAATTTTTTAAACATGTTGTATTATGAGTTTTCTTGTATTTCCTCAAGTTTTGGCCCAGAAAAATGAGTTTTGGATGCTTCAAAAGTTGAGTTTAAGCTTGGTGATCGAATCTGGAATTTCCAAAAATTTGATCCACGCTCGAGCGGGGAACTTCACGCTCGAATGTGAACTCTGAGTACATGCACTTCTGTTCGAGCGACGATGGTTACGCTCGAGCGCGAAATGCATATACCCAGAAGTTCTTGTGTTTTGCAGTCTGCTCGAGCGTGGGTCGAGCGTCCATCGAGCGTGAAAAACATGCAACCAGTACTTTTTCAAGAGTTTACAGTCCGCTCAAGCGGGTAAAGTCACGCTCGAGCGGAGATTCATTGTCTGCATGTCCGCTCGAGCGAGAAAAGCCACACTTGAGCGTGACTCTTATTTTCAGCAAGTTTTAAGAAATATTTTCCAATGCATTCTTGTATCCTCATTCCATCCTAGGCATTCTTAGGCCATGTTTAAGACTCCATAATGAGGATTAAAGGTTAGAAACACACTAAGAGCAAACGACATAAGTTATGTACAATTCAAACGTGTGTTTCAAGTGTGTATCTGTTATGTGTCATATAGGTCACGTGCCGTGTACCGTTTGACCAATCTACTCCGTCTGTCTGTCTCAAGGCCAACTGTGAGTAGTAACATAGTAAAGCTATGTTCAACCTTATTTATTTTCTGTATGATGAAATAAGAATTGTTTTCTGAAATGTTATGTTCTGTACAATGAATGATTGTCCAATTTCTGATATGTATTCGTGACATCCTTAGTATCATGTGATATGTGTTGGCTGTTACCCGGTATCGGAGGTTCCATCATGGAACTTAATCTGTCTACACTCTATTACCCGTACCGCAGGCTCCATCATGGGGCTCATCGTGTTTATTCTCTGTTACCCGGATCCGGAGGTTCCTTTATGGAACTGGTTATTCGTAACCCTCACGTGTCTGCATCTGTTCTGTATCTACTCTATTAGCGCTTATGGAGGTATCACGTATACTTACGCATGACTTATGATTTCTGTATATGATCTGGACAAATTATGAATTTGATACGAAACTGAATTATGAATTCTGAATCTGTACGGACTCATTCATTGAAACCCCTTTACTTTGTTATTGTTCACTGAGCTTTCGCTCACAGTTTATATTATGTATATAGGTGAGCCGGCGCGTGATCAGGGCCAGAGTTAACGGCCTTCATTTCTGTTTTTGTCAGCCAACCGTTGTGCCTCCCGAGGAGGTTCCGATTGAAGTCTAGTTACATGGCTGTTTTTGTACTTATGTTAGTCTCTGTCTATTTTGTACAGTTGGGTCATCGATATTACACTTTTGTAAATGTTTTGTAATTATGATACCCTTTGACCGACACACTCATGTATATACAAGTTTTGAAATATCCCGTCCCATATTTATCGACACAGCTCATTGGACTATTTATGTTTTGTACATTTGCTTTTGCAGCCCCTTATTATATGCTTATCTGTTAAGAGGCCTTTGGTAATCCATGGATTACTGGTTGGTCACGATGCTAAACCTACAGGGGTAGCTTTGGGTTGTGACAGCTACCCAATGAGAAAATAACTCCCACCTTTTTATAGCAGTTTCCAAACACAAATGTAATTATATTCTAAAGTCATCAACAACTAGCTCAAATACTATTTTCATATCAATTTCAAGCCCTCCTAATTTCAAAATTACTTTTTCAACTGTGTTCAATTTCATACAAAAACAAAGGCCAAACTTTATTTTTTGTCTTACAAAATTGGAGAAATGCCTTTAAAACTAGTTTAGGTTTAATAGAATTATGAAAATTCATCATTTGTATATTACTGTGATAGGGCACGAGCTGCACCCTAAGCAATACTTAAAGTAAAATAGACTACAAGCAAGAACACTACCAATGGAAATATCCAATATCTAACTATATAGTAGTTAGGAACCTAAACTTGAATATATACTATATCACTAACACATCATCAATATGAACTAAGCATCTACCAGATGCCATTTCAATTTGGCTAAGAATTTCTTATTTCATTAAAATGGGAAAAAATTAAATTGAAGTAGATGAGTAGCAATCTATAATGACATATTAGTGTAGAAAACACATAACCATACATAAATCACCAATGGATCAAACTCCATTACACATAAAAAATTAATAATTTCAATTTCAAATTCAATAAATATATATGCATAAATTACTACAAAATACAAAGAATATATAGAGAGAGAGGGAAAAAAATGCCGAAATACCTGAAAATGTTGATTTTGTGTTGTTCTAGAGAGATCAATCCAAGGGGCGATCTAAGTGACAATGAATGAAAAATAGAGATTTCAAAAGAACCATAAAGAGAGAGAGCATGAGACTGAGAAACAAAGAGAGAAAACAAGATTGAGAGCGATCGAGAGAGATAGAGAACGAGATTGAGAGGTCGAGAGAGTTCATACCGTCGTTTCCTTGTTTAATCTTAAAAGTGAGTTGTAGATTACCTTTTTCTTTTTCTACTTTTCTGATTAGGCGACTGTTCTTGTGTCCTGTGGACTTGTTTGGATCTGAATTTCGACTACTCGAAGTCTCACGCAGATCATGTCCTGCCAAATGCTGGTTCAAATTGAAGTTTTTTAACTCTTTGAAATCGACGAATTTCAAATTCTAGGGCTGAAAATAAAATTCATTGCCTTAACAGTAAATCAGTTTCTATCATTTCTGAAATAATAACAATCTCAGCATAGTCGGCAAAAGTGAATACCAATCCAAAAATGCATGCATGTTATGAAATTAATCGTATTGCTTGATTTCCAATACAATATGCAACTCGAACAATAAATCAATCAAAAATCAAACTCGCAATCCTTTTTTTTTGGGGGGAAGATAAAACTAAAATGAAAAAAAAGGGAACCGGAGTGAGTTGGGAGACGAAAGAGTCGTGATCATAAACATCAGAAGTGAAGGAGCAACGATCGACGCTACCAGAAGTGGAAAAGAAGAAGCTGAAGTTGGACTCGATGATAAAGATGACAGAATCAGGGCTGGCATCTCGAGGCCCAAATGCAGATGATCTCTGCTGGTTTTGATCATCAAACACTAGTAGCTCCGGCATTGTTGTTTGCTGCTTCTCATCATAATCTTAGAGAGAGAGAGAGAGAGAGAGAGAGAGAGAGAGAGAGAGAGAGCGACCATGGCGATTAAGACAGAGAACTCTGTTTGTGAATTGTCAGGAAAGTGAAAATGAAAAGAGTTAGGGCATAGGTATTAGAAAGAGGCAAAAATAAAAGAGAAAATTTGATGTCGCAAATATTATTTTTTGTGACGATTAAATAACCCATCGAAAAAAATTAGTCGCAAAAAGTCACTTTTCTAGTAGTATCTTACTTATATACATAGATTCTAGGGGTGTAAATTTGGTCCGGCCTAGCTCAGCCCACTCGGTCTCGGGCCTGGGCTCGGGCTCGAGTCGGCCCATGTCGGGCTTCGCGCGCTCTTGCCAAAATTCAAGCTGGGCCGACCTGACCCACAGGCCAAAAAAATAGGCTCAGGCCCAGGCCCAAAAAGTATTTGGGCCTTGGACGGGTCATTGGGGCTGGGCCTGGGCTTAGGCTTAGGCTTGGGTAGAGCCTGAACAATTTTTATTTTCACCAAAAATGACGCTGGGCCTTGGGCGGGCTGAGGCTCGAGCCGAGTTTTGAGTGGGCCATGAGCGGGCTGATGGGTCGAGATGAGCTTCAAAATGATGGCCCAAGCCTAGGCCCAGAATCCCGGTTTGGGTTTAGGCTCAGGCCTAATTGGACTGGGCCTAACTCGGGCCGTGGGCGGGTTTCAGACTGCCTACGAGTCTCGTGTCATTTTTACACTCCTAATTCTATGTAGGTGTTAAATAGTGCACCTTTAATTGATACATCATCTATTCTAACTTAGGTGGAGCCTTGATAAGCTTCCACCTCACCCTTGGAACCCTTGGATGTAAGGATGCTATTAGCAGCACTCATGAAGAATGATCAGTAATTGAAGGCTAGCTTTTCCATGGATCGGTACACCATACGACTTGGTCTACCAATGTTGGGCTTCATACGGATCAAAGTTTTGGCCCAATTACCGGTCCAATTTGGCTGCTACTGAGTGAATCCACTAGGCTTGCTTGTAGCTCTTACCCTAGTTTAGATGGATTGATTGAAGTTAGGTTGTTTCTGATATATTCGAAATTGTTAATCTTCCCAGTTATCACTAATTTTTGTATTTTTTTCTTAAATTATTAATTATATATATTTTTAGAGATGATTATAATCATAATTTGACGGAAAAAATATAATTTTGCAAAATAATATTTCATGATTTTATAAAGATTCGTTATTGTAGTTTACAATTAGAAAATGAAAATTTTTGTCAATATTTTTTGAAAGAGAATGTCATATTATTATTCCTTGTAAAAATCAATAAAATATTATTGTTTTCCAATACTTCAAAAACAGAGCTTGTAACAAAAAAATAAATAAAATAAACTGATAGGCTTTATTATTAACTTAATTATTTTAAAATCTATATATATATAAGGAAAATGGCCATTTTAAGAACAATAATTGTGGAAACTCTAAACTCCCAAAGTAATTTTGTTAATTTTTTAATTTGTAAAGAAATAAAAAAAAAATCTATTGGTTAGTTCCTTAAGTCAAAAATCCAAAAACAAAAAAAGTTCTAATTATCTACAATTTTGAATTTTAAAATTCAAAACAATATGATAAGTTACCCTCACTCTTTTAAAAAATAATGTTTATCAAAACAATTCAAATAAAAAAAAATAAAAACACTAATTATCTATGATTTTGAATTTCAAAATTCAAAATAATATAGTAAGCCACCTTCATCCCTCTATCACCTTTTTCGAAAATAATATAAATCTAAAATTTTAAAAATAACCCAATTAAATTAAAAATTTAACACAATTCTCTTTTTAAAATACTCAATATTTGATCTTTTTTTCAACCAGGCCAACTCCTCCCCAAATGTAATGATACAATGGCTCTCTCTTTGCTAATAGTCCAAACTTATTTCAAGTTTGTTTGTTTGTATTTTTTTTTTTTTTGTAAATTTATATTTTTGTGTGAGTATTTTTTTTTTCTATTTGAATTTTTTTTTGCCAATGAATTTTTTTTTCCAACTAAATTGATAATAAATATATATTTGTTAACCATCTTCGTTTTGGGAGTTGATTTAAAGTTTTTTTTTTTTTTTGGTAGATGTTTGTGTATTTTTTATATTGTTGTTATTATTTCTTTTGATATATGTGAATTGATAATATAGTTATGAGTTTTTTTTATATAGAATAAGTCGTTTTATATTATTCTTATGATTTGGCCTTTTTTTAAATTTCTTAAACAAAATTTTCAAATTTTTTATTTGTAAAAAATTGAAAACATTTAATTGACTTGCCCATCAATAAATAAAATTTTAAATAATGAACACTATTCCATAATTTATGGATTTAAAATTAAAAATTCAACACCCTGTGGACTCGCCTTTTTTCGCGTCCCGCCTTTCGGAAAGGGTTTGAAAAGAAGGCCTCACAGTTCGAACTCCCGCAGTTCTGAATCTAGTCTCACAAGGTGCAATATGAAACTGATAATCACCAAAGAGTCCAAATCCGACAAACCTTTTGGAAAATCGATTTTAAATCAAATAATGTCAAAATTGGACTACTTTGCCAGATACAGAGTCGCCACCTAAATATTTTGTTTTTGGAAAAACTTAGGAAACCCTGACTCATGCCAAAGGCCACATATCCGCCATTACCAAAGTTGCCTCGGCCCGGGAACTTGGGTACGAGAGGGGAAGGTCCTGAAATGAGCACCCCCACTCTCCCGATCAAAGATCGGCCTCTACTAATCATAATATGATGTTTTATAAATCTCATATGTTCTTATTTCGGTTATTAGCTAACATTACTACGTGACGCGTACAAGCAAGTATAGACTAGTCGCAAGACTTGGAACAATTTAACTCATGTTTGTTTGCGAAAATAGTTTGAATTTGCCACCTTCAAGTGGGCTTGAAAGATGCGGATTTGCCACCAAACAAAATGGGCTTGAAAACATGATTTTGCCACAACAAAGTGGGCTTGAAACATACATTCGTTAAATCGTTCCAATTCAAACAACAAGCCTTCATCCACAGGCATTCATATAGTTTAGCATTTAAGCACATAGCCTCATGGCAAGCTTGCTATCATGGCAATATGACAATCACACTCATGCAAGTATGCTAAAGCATAAAACTCACCGAGTACTCTAAGCCAAAACAAAAACTAGTTAGAAAGATACATAATCCTAACTATATAAAATGTCTAATGCAACACATGCAATATGCAATTTATAGGCTCGACTACTAATATGGCATATGAATCGATTTGAACAACATGCGATAAACACGTATTCAAAGAACTATTGAAAAGTGTAATGAAGTTTGAATGATGCGCTGAGTCTCGGTGCATGTAAGACAAATGAATGGATGCAAACATGCAAGCATAAGGTATGCTAATTGAAATATGTCCCTAATCTAACCATCAAAAGCGATTAAATAAAAGGAAGAAAGACGTGGGGTTGGAAGACATGCACACACGCACGCACACTTATTACAACATTGCGCCCTCGCGAATGAGAGTCCGAATGAATGAGTTAACTAACTACGCTAATTAAGTTAACTAATTACAACACTATATTTAACTAACTATTCTAAGCTAATTAAATATTACAAATCAAATTAATTAGATAAATACTAAACTAATTAATTGCAAAGCGACTAAGCTAATTAATTACATCATGAAGTAACTAACTAATCTACTTAAATAATTACATCACTTGCAAGAATTAGCTAGAATTAGCTACCACTAATTAACTAAGCAAAGCAACTAAAAGGCCTCGGGAAACGAGGGATACATGCATGCTCAAATTCTCCTCCCGAAAATGCCACTGCTTTGCCATTGCAGCCTCTATTTGCACACATTTGACCACTGAAAATTATGCTAACTCCCAGAACACTTCTAATCCCCTTCAGGAACACACTGAGCAACTTTCTCCATTGATGGCCGATCGGCTACCAATGGTGGCCGTCGGCTATCATTGGTGGCCGGTCGGCTGATACTGGTGGCCGATCGTCTACCCCTTCCCTGAACTTCTTCTTTTGCTGCAACAGAGAGCAAACAGAGGCAAAGCAGTGTATTCTCAAGGAGTGTATGTACTGCTACCCTCCTTATCATCACACAAGTTCAAAGGAGTGTAACCCTTGGCCCTCAAACCATCAACCAAGCATTTTCCATGCATGATGGCTAAAGAACCAAGCTTGCACAAGCTTAATGAATGCATAAACAAGACTTAAAAGACCACCACCCTATCATGCATGATCAAGGGTGATGGTGACCAAGGAAAGTGGCACGTTTCATCACTTTGAGTATGAAACGTCCCATTTTTCTCGTGTTCGAATTAACGTCCGATCCGAACACATGCAATGCAACACGAAGATGCTTATCTTGCCTCTTTTACTTGCCATGTTTTATTTACTCATTTTAGTTACCGATCCATTCTTTAACCGGTTAAGTTCAAAAGTGAATGTCTTCTAAAGCGAAAGAAGTGTCTATCGAGGAGAAGTTCAAGGCATGAGGGAAGCTTCATGCCGCTGGTAATGAACCCTCAAAAGAGGATTAAACTATTAAGCACGAGCCTCAACCTCAAGTTTAAACAACCCTAAGGTTGGAACAACCCTCAAAGCAAATGAAAAAGTGAAGCAAAGAGGGAGATTGCAGAGATTTTAAATGCTGGAATTAGGCATGAAAAAGCATTAAAACATGCAGCCAAGACACACAAATGATGCTCAATGCCTAGAAACACTGAGCTAGTGAAGGAAAGTACACCACAGCTATGCAATACAAAGCTCAAAAGCAACAACCAGCCCAAAACAGATGCAAAAAAGCCCAAAATATAGCTTAAAACATTCTGAAATTAAGCTAACACAAGTTAGAATAATAGGCTAAAACATAAAGCATGCTAGACTAGTAAGCAAAACACAAGGAGGGGAGGCTACCTCCTCCATTTTTGGACTTCAAAACATGTTTTTATCCACTGAAATAGCTTTGAAAAATAGTGTTTAAAAGTTTGAAAAAAGATAGCAAAATGGTGGGAAACACAAGGGCAAAGGCCTCCAAAATAAGGTACAAAGAAGGGCTATCAACCATTCAACCTTTAATGGCCTTAGGACCTAAGCTTCAGCCCAAAAACACAGAGTTTTTATAGCCCAAAATCAGTTGGAAAACATGTTGGAATGAAGACAAGAGTAGCTAAAACATGGGGTTACACTACAACCATGAAAAAGACTACTCATACAACAGAAAAAACCCAAAACAGAGCTAAAATAACCCAAATCAGAGGCAAAAACATGTTGGAAATAAGCTAAGTTAAGCTACAAAAACATGCTAACATATAAGGCAACTAGGCATGCAAGCAAGACAACAAGGAGAGGAGGTTAACCCCTCCAATTTTGGACTTCAAAATAGGGTTTTTGTCACTGAAAAAAACTCTGAATTTCAATGGTTTAAAGGCCCAAAAAGTTTGATTTGAAGGTGAGGAAAGAAAGCACAAAAGCTTTAACAACAAAGGAGTGAGAAGGGTGAACCACCCCCTAACTTGAAATGGCCTTAAACCAAGACTTTTAACCCACAAAAATAGAGGTTTTTTCAGTTCAAAACCACCCCAAAAACAGTACAAAAAGATGGCAAAAACAAGTATGAAAAACAAGCTTAAAGGGTAAAGGTTATACCTCTTGAAGCCAAGCACACTTTAGGCACAAATAAGGCACCAAATCAAGCTAAAATCACCTTCCAAAGCTCAAAGAAGGTCCCGAGGAATCTCAGCCCAAAGATAAGCAACTTTGATCAAGGATGTCTAGGCAAAGGAGAAGTATATCTCTACTTGTATGCACAAAAGGGCAAGAGAGAGAGATTTTAGAGAGAGAGGCTCCCAAACTTTCCAACCTTCCAATATGAGAGATATGCCATCTATATATAGAAGAAAAAGAGCCTTGGTCAAAAATATCTGAAAATGGGACAGCTGGAGCAGTGTGATACAGCTGGAAGAAAATATCTGCAAAATCTGAGCTTTCTGGACACTTGTGGCCGACCGGCCATCATTGGTGGCCACCGGCCATCATTGGTGGCCAACGGCCACTATTGGTGGCTGGTCAGTTATTGTTGGTGGCCGTCGGCCAGCACTGGTGGTCAACAAAATGCACTTCTGGCCTACACATGGCCGACATGCTTCACTGGTGGCCGACAAGCAAAAATTGGTTTCTGGCCCCGACTTCAAATAGGCATATCTCATTCATCCGAACTCTTTTATGGTCATTCTTGAGTCTAAATTGTAGCCTCGGAAGTTTTCTTTCCAATGGTGGTAGACTCACATCAAAATTCCAAGTGTGGTAAGAGATATCCTTCTTTTAGTGAAGACTGCTCATTTTCAGCTCAATTGGATTGATGTCTAACTTCAACCAGCCATATCTCCCTCATCTGGACTCGGCTTTAAGAGATTCTTGAGTGCAAAATGAAGCCCCATAAATCCACTTTCCAATGGTGGTGGCCTCATAGCTGAAATCTAAGTGTACAAAAGGATAGGTCTGATTTAGCGAGGGCTGCTCAACTTTCTCTCTTAACAGCTCATGCCCAACTTCTTCCTCAACTAGGTTTCTTCCCTCTCCTCCAATTTTCTTCAACCCCAAACCTCTAAATAAGGTGTTTTGGAAGATTTTTCAAAAAGTTCACCTCTCTTTCATGCATTTCCACTTTGTCCTTGCTTGGTTTACCAAAAAGCGCAACATTTAACGAAATACGAGTTTCGGAACATCGTAGAACTTTTTCAAAAATATTTTGAAAGAGAGGGTTTTAAGGTCTAAAATCTTTTTGGTCAAAAGGCTTTGGTCCAAAAAGGGGTGTGAGGTTGGGATTTGACGCTCTCCTTGCCAAATAAATCGAACATTTGCACTGCACATCTTTCATCACCAAGTAAGCAATCAGTGGCACCCAAGTCTTAAGGGCGGTCAAAAATAGAGTGTCTACACACCCATATATGGAATAAGAAAACCTAAAATCACGCATTTTTTTTTATTTTTCATTTTTAACTCATTAAAACTCTAACGGTACATTTTTATTTCCATAACATTGTCTTTATATATTTACAAAGATAAAAAACTAGACCGGAATTACATAATGGTTAGTGGAGGTGGTGAGCATGGCAATAACAAGGGTGCTGATGTTCTCGGCCAGAGCATTGTTTGGTTGGATTTTGAAAAGATGAATATTAAAAGAATAACAAATAGTTTGGCTGATGAAATTATTTAGAAAACTAATGTGTGGTTGAGATTAAGTGTGAATTTTACCATATAAAAATTGAATATGGACCATATATTGTTTTTTATATATAATTTTGGGTACTTTTGTATAACTATAACAAATTATTGTGATCACATGTTACTTATCATTTGATATATTATTGTTGTATTGTCGTAATGAATTTTATTATTAATGTCTATTATCAATGCAGTGGTGAGATGTCATATGATAAATAAAAATATGTTTTGTTATTATTATTATTGATAATACATTTATTTATTTACCTTTTTATAATGTTCAAAAAATTAATTTATGTTTATTGTTAGTTTTTGTAGATGAGAAGTCAAAAATAAATTTTATCCAAATTCCAGTTATAACTAATTTGAGATTGAAAAGGAAATTTCAAAAGAAATTATAATTATATATAATTACAAAATATTTTTTTTAAAAAAATACAATGAAAAAATGGAACTATAAATTAAAATTATCAAACTACCTAATTCTATGAAAAAATTTAAATGAAAAATTGATCAAATTTGAATTTATAATTATTAAATATTTTTAATAAGCCATTAATTTTTTATTCAGGTTCTAATCTAATCTGGTCTTAAATAGTTTTTCAGATATAAATATATCTTAATATTGATACAATCAATATTAGACATATTTTAAGAAGGGTAAATTATATCGATAATCCCCGTATTTTGTCTCTTGTGACAACTTGGTCTCTGTAATTTCAATTAGTTTGATTTTTACCCCTAATTTTAGATTTTGTATTAATTTGGTTCAATTGATAATGCCGGTTAAGATTTTTAAAAGAAAATAGTTATTGAGTTGGTTGAGATTAACTTATTGAGTTGAATAAGTTCATAATTTTGTCTACATAAGTATAGCAGATGCTACTCATGTGTGTATTTTCAATTAAAAAAAAAACGCTAGCAATTATTACAATTGGACCAAATTGAGACAAAATTATAAATTTAGGGTCAAAATTGAGCAAATTAAAATTGTAAGGACAAAAATAATATAAGAGTTAAAATATAAGGATTACCAATGTAATTTATCTTTTTAAAAATAAGTACATAATTTCTTAATTAATTTTGAAATTTTTAATAAATATACCAAACAAATATGAACATATTTCCAATTTTTGTTATAAATTTTTAAAATATATATATTTACTAATTAAAAATTAAATAAATAGGTAGAATCTACTAACTCATGGATTGGATATGAACTAGACGATTCTCTAAGGACTAGGCTTAAATCAATAATTATTGGCAAAAAAAATCGACTTGAACTAAATTTTCTTGGCTATTTTTTAGTGTTTAATCCAATATTAGAATCTTCAAATTAGCTCATATCAATCACGAACTGATAAACTATTATATAATTTAAATATAAAATTTAAATATATTAGGATTAGAATATGACCTAAAATTTAGGGTGGCTTTATCTTAAATAATTTTTTTATACATAAACATATATATATATATGAATAAAGATTGGTAGCTCGAGGATTTCCGCCCCCGAATCCCCCTAAAGCCCAAAACGACGTCGTTTTGGGCTTTAGGGTTTTTTTTTTTTGTTCTTCCATTTTTGATCTGAAACCGACTGAGAAGAAGAGGGGAAGAGGGAGAGGGAGAGGGAGAGGGAGAGAGAGAGAGAGAAGAAGAAGAGGGGAAGAGGAGCAGCTGGTGGTGTCGCAGCTCCCCGCCGTCCCGCCGTCGTTGCAGCTCCGGCCCGCCGTCGTCGCCTCGCCGCCAACCTCGTCGCAGCAGCAGCTCCAGCTCCAGCTCCCGGCCGCCGTCCTGCCTTCGGGCCCCGCCTCCTCCTTCCCTGTTATTAGGGCCCCCTCCAGTCCTCCTTCTCCTCCTCCTCCTCCTCCTCCTCCTCCTTTTTCCTCCTCCTCCTCTCCTCTCCCCTCCTTCTTCCTCCTGATTTCTGCGTCTGAAAAAAAAAAAAAATACAAAAACGACAACGTTTTCTATTCGGGGGATTCGAGCTACGTAGCTTTCGAGCTACGTAGCATGACTGTATATATATAACTATTCATTTAATTGTTTTAAACATAAATATATAGTTTTTTTTTTTCTTTTAAACTATAGTTCAAACTTTTTAATAAGTATGCATAAAATAAGTCCACATTTCTTATTTTTATTATAAAAAAATATTTACAAATATTTATTTAATAATTTAATAAATAGATAGGTCAAATGATTCATACAAGTTGGCAACAGAATAAGACAATTTTTAATGATTAGGTGAATGACACGTTGGCGTAAATCTAATGTTAAGCCCAAATTCAATATCACAAGTGAATCCTAATTCCATTTTTACGTAAATCGTATAACATAAGACAAATTATAATTTTTAGACTTCACAAAATATGAAAAAATTACTATATTGACAAATGTAATTTACCACAATCATATGATAAACTAAATTTACGAAACTCATAAGACGAAATGTATATACTTTTTGTGATTTATTTTTTAATTTTTACCACTTAAATTATGACATATATTTATTATTAAGAACTTAGAGCACACAATTAAGGAGCTTTTTTGATAAATCCCATTTTAAGAGTTTTATTCCATTCAATCCATATTTTTTTTGACTATTTCATTAGGTCCCTATTTGAGGTAAGAAGATCAAAACACTTTCAATCTCTCTTGCTCCCATTAATGTTGATATTTAATGTTAATTGTTATTATATTTTGGTAGTTCCCATACATCATGATATTGACTATCATTATATTCACATTAATTTGAAAATGAATTTTTGTGATTGTGTTGTCAATTACATGATGTACATATTCATAATAAAATATACGAATGTGAATGTTTACATGAATTCTAGAATATAGATAAAGACACCATGATCATGGTGATGTGTGAAAATTTGCTTTGGAGCAAAAAAATGGACAATATTAAGTAGAAATGGATGCATTTCAATGGTAATCTTCATGTGATATCCACATACAAATGTTAATATTCACAATGTTATGACATGTATGAAAGTTCGCATTGGGGTAAAAAAATGGACAATGTTAAGTAAGAATGGATACTTTTCAATGATAATCTTCAATTATATCCACGTATAAATGTTAACGTCTACAATGGTAATGTCGAGGTTCACATTAATAACCCCTGTTTTGAATATGAGAATGATGTTAATGTTCACATTGTAGCTTGCAAAGTACAAAAATATGACAACATCAACAATGCATTCATTAACCACACACCACTATTTTTTTGGATAATCAAACATGATGTGAATGAGAATGTATATGTGATGTGAATGTTCATATCACAACATTAGCTACACACATAGACTATAATATATCAAACCACCATTTCATTATTTTTTGAAAAAAAAAAAACAAAAAACAGAGTGTTCAGATCCTTTAAACACCATCAACACCAATAGCAACCACAATCACAAAAATGAAAAAAATAACATATTATCACTGCTTAAAAATAAGAATGTTCATATGTTGTGAACGTTCGCATCACTACATTAGATAAGAAAGAATTTTCCGGAAATGTGTTGTGAACGTTCACATCAGATAAGAGAGAAAGTACAAGAACATGACAGCATCAACAATGCATTAATCACACACCATTATTTTTTTGGATAATCAAACATGATGTGAATAAGAATGTACAGATGATGTGAGTGTTCACATCACAACACTAGCTACACACATAGACAATAATATATCAAACCACCATTTTATTATTTTTTTAAAAAAACAAAAAACAGAGGGTTCACATCCTTTGAGCAACATCAACACCAATAACAATCACAATCACAAAAAGGAAAAATAACATATTATCATTGCTTAAAAATACGAATGTTTACATGTTGTGAACGTTCACATCACTATATTAGATAAGAGAGAATTTTTCGAAAATGTGTTGTGAATGTTTACATCAGATGAGAGAGAATTCTCAAGGTTTTGAAGCCATTAAAGAACCTTCCAGAAAGGTGTCCATTTTATAAGATTATCAATTTTTTTAGTAAGTTAGATGAAAAGGGAGCTTTTTTGGTTTAAGGTTTAAGGACATTAAATATCAACATTAAAGTTTGATGAAAGGGAGCTTTTTTGATTTAGGGTTTAGGGACATTAAATATCAATATTAAATATCAACATTAAATATAAAGAGACATAAGAGTCCAAGAAAATAGTGTAAATCAATAAAAAGAATTTTATGGAATAAAAGTATACATACATGGGACTAAGTGGGTTAAAAAATTATTTCATGGACTTCTTAGGTTAGAACATTTTTAAATAGGATTTATCAATAAAAATCCTCACAAAGAATAATGACATAATAAAAAAAATCCTCTTATATGTAACTATGATAAAAATGAATAAAATTTAACAATCCCGATTGGTAGCTCGAATATAGGGGCTCGAATTTGGCTCGAAATTAGGGAGAAGAAGAAGGAGGAGGAGGAGGAGGAGGAGGAGGAGGAGGAGGGAGGGAAGAGGGAGGAGGGAGGAGGAGGAGGAGGAGGAAGGAGGAGAAGGACTGGAGGGGGCCCAATTATTAGGGCTGGAGGCGGAGGAGGGGGGCGGAGGCACGATCGGGAGGAGCTGACAAGTTGCGACGGCGGGTGGAGGCGACGAACGAGCTGCGAGCTGCGACGAGGACGGCGGGCGGAGGCGGCGGAGGCTCCCTCTCTCCTCTTCCCCTCTGTTCTTCTTTTGGTTTCAACGAAGAAGAAGAAAAAAAAAAAAAAAAAAAAAAAAAAAAAAAAATGGCAAAACGACGTCGTTTTGCCATTCGAGCCAAAATCGAGGCACGAATTTCGAGCTACCAGTCATTTTTCAAAATTTAATTAATTCTAAATCATTTTTACTAAATATTGTAGATAAATTTTTTGGATTATTATTTAATTTTAAAAATTAATTTTTAATTATTTATTTATACCCATGCATAGCACGGGTAATTATGCTAATTAAGTATTAGAAAAAATGTTTTGATTTAGATGCAATGTATCTGTAGCACAAAATAAAAACACTAAAATGTTCAGATTTACAACCACACACCAACCCATCATTGTTGAAATCACATGAAACATGAGTTAATCTTATCCTAAATTATACCGATCCATGAGCACTTTAGGTAACTCTATTCTAAAAAATTCAAAATCAATAAGGTGAAATTTGATCTAATATTCTGACAGACATGAATATGACAAATCTTATGTGTAATCGGATTTAATTGAACAATATGGAATCCAATCCAATTTATTGTTTTGATTATTTTGTGTTCCTTAAATGAAATAATTTAAAGTAATTTTAATTTTTTAATTTTTTTTATAATAAAAACTAAATTGGGTCAGGATAGATATTGGGGTATCGGAAACATATCAAATTAATATCCGAGAAATATCGGATTCGAATTACAACTAATATGTGAGATTCACAAATTTTCTAATCGGATTATATTCAAATTTGCACAAGTATCCGATCCGTTTAGCAGAACAGAACATAATTATCACATTTGAATATTAAATGGACTTTCACTACAAAAAAAAAACACATTTGGCGACTAAATTTTTAGTCGCCAAAAGTGATTTTTTAGTCGCCAAAAGTCGGGTTTTGAGTTTTCTCGACTAATTTTTTTTGTCACCGGCTTGGTCGCTGGAAAACTGTCGCGGAAGTTATTGGCGACTAAAAAACTTTTAGTCGCCAAAAACCAACTCTGTACCGACCAAAATTTCCGTCGCCAAACCTATATTTTTTTTTTTTTAAATTATACATTTGGCGACTAAATGTTTAGTCGCCAATAGTGAATTATTTCTTTTTAATTTTTGGTTTTGCCGACTATTTTTTTCGTCGCCAATAGTGAAGCTTTTGGCGACCACCCGTTTTAGTCGCCAAAAGGTTATTTCAAAATAAATAAATAAATAACCCTTTGCTCTTCCCAGGTTTTGAACCGTCGACATTGGTTAACCTTCCACTCTAACACTTTACCAACACTCTCTCCACTATGCCACAATACCATCTCATGAATATATATGCAAAATATATTATTTATATATTACTTTGACCCGTATTAATATTTAACTACATATATAAACATAATTATTTTTATTTAAATATAATTTATGTAAAAAATAAATTATTTATTAAAAAAAAAAAAGGAAAGCCACTTTTGGCGACTAAATTTTTTTTTAGTCGCCAAAAACCTTGGTTTTGGCTACTACCAATAATTTAGTCGCTAAAAAAATTAATTTTCGCCTAAAAATAACCACTTTCGGCGACTAAATTGATTTTTAGTCGCCAAAACTGCCACTTTTGCCGACTAAACTCAATTTTAGTCGCCAAATGTCCACTTTTAGCTACTAAATTTTTTTTAGTAGCCAAAAACCTTTACTTTTGGCTACAACATTTTTTTTTCTCGGTAAAACACCTACAATTGGCGACCAAACCATTTTTTAGTCGCCAAAACCTACACTTTTGGCTACTAATCTTTTTTAGTCGCCAAAAACCTGCACATTTGGCTACTAAAGTTGTTTTAGTCGCTAAAACCCATGTAATCAGCGACTAATCTGATTTTTAGTCGCCAATAAGTCTACATTTGGCTACTAAACTGTTTTAGTCGCCAAAAGTCTTCACTTTTGGCTACTAATTCAATTTTAGTCGCCAAATGTCCTACTTTCAGCGACGAAATTTACAGTTTTGGTCGCCAATGCTGCTTTTTGTTGTAGTTTTGGTCGCCCGAGGATGCTAATAGTAATAAATAAAGGCCAGAGCTTAGGCCTTAATTGACGCCCAACTTAGGCACCCGCTAATGGTCTACTTTGGCTCATCCTGATGGGCTTGTTTGGAGCTCTAAGTCGTGGTTGTTTGGGAACAAATAAAAAAGTCATCTCTTATTTTATTTTATTTTTAAAAACAATTTAGGGATTTTTTTAAAATTATGTCAAAATTTTTTTATCTTTTCGGTCTGTATCGAAACTAAAAAGTTTTTTTTTTTTTTTTGTTGAAAAATCTCAAATATATATATATAAGAGGAGGGTTTTTGAATTTATCCTAGAGACAATTGTCCTACTAGGATATTTTAATGGTCATGATTCATTTCTGTATTTGGATGGACACTTGAGATGATCCCCTTAACTTTCTCCTACATCCCACCCATCACCCTTTTCTTTTCTTTTTTTTTGTCACCCCACGTTCTCTCCTTTGCCAACCCAAGACAAACCCAAGAGGCGCATTTTCCATTTCAAATTTGCACTTCACTTCTCTCTCTCTCTCTCTCCCTCTCTCTCTCTCTCCAAACTTCTCAGGTCTCAAACTCTCTCTCCTCAGAGATCTCTGTCTCTCTTTTCCTCTCCCTCTCCCTCTCCCTCTCCCTCTCCCTCCCCCTCCCCCTCAGCTACCACCAACAGCAACTCTCCGCTGTCGCGTTGCCTCCACTGCTACGTCGCCTTCGATCTCCACCGATAGCAACTCTTCATCTTTTCTCCTGCCACAGCGTCTCTGTCCTCCACCGTCAAGAGAGAGATGAGTTTCTGAAATGGGTTTGGATTTGTGTGTGTTTGGATTTGTTAAAATAATCAATTGGTTTTGAATTGGACATGGGAGGTTTGCTTTTGGTTTGAAAGTGTTGGAAGATTTGGATTTGTTAAAATCTCACCAAAGATCTTTACGATATTTAACAAGGCCATGATTTTTGGGTTTTGTATGTGTATATCTATGAACTTTCTTTTTTCTCTCTCCAGTTTTGATTTTAAGAAAGATGTATGAAACAATGGATTTAAAAGGAATGTATGAAGAGGAGTTGTTTTGGGAATTGTGTATAGCTACACTGCCATACTTTATAGTGATTATTGCATTTTGGCCTCCCATCTTACTTTGTTGTTGTCTACTGCATAAATTTTTTTATTGTAGAAGTTGTGATGGATGTTAGCATCCATATTTTGTCAATCATGCAGATTTGATTTGATTGCCTGTTCCTGTGGTATATTGACCAATATAATTGTCTGATATCTTTTGATTAACAGAATTAGATTGTTTAGGCTTACAGATGAGCATTTGGAATTCCAGTTGCATACTTTGGCAATCCGAGAAAATTGGAAAGAGTATAAAATGCTTGTGGTGGTACTATAGGAAATGATAAAATGAAGCCTGGACATGTTGTCTGAGTAGGTGCTTGCTCATAATGCATAACGATGTGTAGTAGTTGGATAATCAACCTTTGTGTGTTATTTTGGTTATATTGGTTATTTTTTTGGTTATTTTGGTCTGGGCTAAAAGCCTCCTTTTGGTACCCCACGGGGCATAGATGTTTGGAAATTTCGATTTTGGGGATGTTTGGGTTTGTGTTTTCTAAATCTTAATCCATATATTCAATGGAATCACACTTGATATACGTCAATTTGGTTTGTGTTTCTAAGATTTGGGTTTCTATTTGTTTTTCTAAGATTTGTTTTTTCAAACATTAAAACTGAGAAAGAAATGAGAGAATGAGAAAAAGAGAGAATGGGTGTTGATTTCCTATGAGAGGAGAGAATGAGAAAGATAGACTTTTCTGGAGAGATTAGAGAGAGAAAGTGGGAAAGATGGAGAGGGACAATGAGTGAGAGACAGTGCAGAGAGGATAGGGGGTCACCCAGCACAACACCACACAAAAAAAGTGGGTTTAAATTTTTTTTTAAATCCACTCTTTTCGAAAAATGTTTGTAGAAAATGTTGGCTTTTTTAGGTGAATAAATTTAAACTCAAAATTTAAATGGAGTTTAAAATGAGTTCTGTTTTAAAAAAAAAGGTGAATTTAAATTTGTATGAAAATTAAGTTTAAATTGAGTTTATGAGTTATGTTTATGTAGAATTTGTGTGTGTGTGTGTGTAGATAAATTTAAATTTAAATTAAGTTTAAATTGGGTTATGTTAAAAAAATGCTCATAAAAGTGAATTTTGAGAGAGGAGAAATAATGGGAGTCGTGTGATTTGTTCAAAAACTGAAAAGAAGAGTTTTTTTATTAATAGAATTTTGACTTCAAATTCTTCTAATAAATTATATTTTTTATTTTTTACTTTAATTTTATTGGGGTGTATTTATGTTCGGGTACTTTTACAATATTCATTTCAAAGTCAATAAATTTGATAAATTACATTTTAAATCAATACTTTTAAATTTAATTATATTTTAATCTTATAATTAATTTAGACACGGATATACATTAGGTGACACATTACTTTTATGAGTGATACATTTTTAAACCTCCAAACCAACCCTGGGGATTTGCCTGGTTAGAATCTATTTCCAGATAAATCAGTAGTTTGAAGGTGTTAAAATCTGAAGGTGTTAGAATCCAATTCCAGATGAATTATGGTTGTTGCCAAGGATAGTTAAACTTTTTGAGCACTTTCAAGTTGTTGTGAGCTTTAAAGGCTTTGGAAATTGGTTCATCAAAATGAAGACCATGCGGGCAGAATGTGATTGGCTGGATGGAAAAAGCAAGCAGGAAAAGCAATTGAGAGTGAAGTCAAGAGCTTTGGGTGGCCCACCACCAACCAGGGAAGGGGTCCGAAAATTCAACGACTTTTGAGAAATCACAATACTATATTTATTATTATTTTTATTTTTAGAATCTTAATTTATTTAGCTTTTGTGGGGACATATTTTACGGATAGCAGCACGTGGCCATGGTGGCACCGAAGTGCTAGCCGACGTGCCACGTGTCCTTGACATAATGTCGAGGTAATCTCGGCTAGGCCGAGGTTATCTACAGAGATACCGGAATCCGAGATGAGTGGATAAGTTACAAGAGTCCTAGAATGAGGGAGGACTTCAGCCTGGATAAGGATAAAACTCTTAGGGAGTTTATCTTCATCTATTTGAGAGTCCTGGATAGACATTGAGCCAGAGTCTATTAAAGTTAGGCTTCTACAGGGATCAGGTCAGTGTTGGTTATAAAAGTAAGGCACCCTCGTGAGTCTAAGGTACGTTTTTTGTATTCTGAATAGTGAGTTAAGCACTTTTGCTATCTTTGAGAGATAACTGACTTGATCATCGGAGTGCCCCCTTGTGGACGACTTACCGCCAGAATCTTTTTCTTTTTGTGACAGGTCGTTTGGGCGCAATCTATTCTGCCAGTGTTCTCCAGCTGAGTACTTGTTTGGCAGTGTGGTCAGAAAACAACACACACAATTTGGCGCCGTCTGTGGAAAAGAAAGGAGAATAGATGGCCAACGACGGACAGAAAGAAAAGGTTGGGGACGACATCCCTACTGGGAGTGGTAAGCACATTGACCCTAACCTGGAGAAAGATAACTGTAATAAAGAAACTCGAGATCAGAATCCCAAAGAGAAAGACGTCGGCAAGGAGGGTGACGTACCAAAGAAGTCAGACTGAGGCGGGTATTATAACGAGGATGACCTCCAGGTATGGAAAGATAGATGCCTGCGGAGGGACGGCGAGATGAAAGGAATGGTGAACAAATTGGCAGACCTACAATCAGTTGTCAATTTCATGATACAGAACAATGTCATGCAGCTACCGTTTCCGTTACAAGACACGCCGATTCCAGTGGCCAAGAACAACGCCCAGAAAGGGGGGCAGAAAACAGTCCCTACAATTTCCTAGCACAGCAGGACCGAGGAACACTCTCACCGGCCTTCAAGGGAGGTCGGGCGAAAAGAGTCAAGAAGAGGAGATTCTTAGAGGACCCATCGTACCAAGGAAGCTGACCCCAAAGAACATTGGCATGTTCAAAGGAAGGAACTATATTTTGACGCAATTAATGGAGAAAGGTCCAAAATGACTCATAACGATACTAGGAGTAGCACACCGAAAAGGCTAAAATCCGTTGATAGCCGAGCTCCTGGACAGGCCAAGGAGGATCTGAGGGATTACCTCCAGAGAAAGCAACAAGATGCCGAGGTAACCTCTCCGGTCAAGCCGAGAATGCCGTTCTCGGTGGAATTGGACAAATTTGAGGCCCCGAAAAGGTTCTACATGCTGAGGTTCTAGATATACGACGGTAAGTCGGACCCTAACTTTCACGTCGGCTTGTACGTGAACTCAATGGCACTGTACACCGGGAATGAGCCATTGCTCTGCAAAGTGTTTCCTTCATCCTTTGGGGAAATTGCATCAGATTGGTTTCATAAGTTACCGAAATGAACTGTGAAAAGTTTGGAAGGCCTGGCCAAGATGTTTGTGGCCAGGTTTGTGACAAACAAACTACAGTCATTGAGGGTGGACGCCCTGATGGCTCTGAGAATTGGCGAGGATGAAAACCTTAGGGCCTATGCCAAAAGGTATTTTGAGGTGTTCAACCGGATACCAGAATGTAACCAAGAGGTGGCGGTCGTGCCAAAAAGTACGGAGGAACTTATGGCCAGGATAGAAAAGTATGCCAGGGCCGAGGAGAACACGCCGGGGACAAAGGCGTCGAAACAAGAGAAGAAAAACGGCTCGCCAAAGTGAGGCCGAGGTAATGGTGGATACAATAAACCAGAAACAGGACTAAGGGCTGCACATGCAGTCACAACCGTATTCTGAATTCCGGTCTACAAAGTCTTGGAAAGAATTCGGAATCAGCCCTATTACAAAGCACTAGAAAAGCTTCCTGGTGAATTTATGAGAAGAAGTCTGGGGAAACATTGTGTCTACCACAATGAGGATGGGCATCTAACTCAAAGGTGCAGAGCCCTAAAGGCAAATCTGGAAGACTTTGTAAGACAGGGTCATTTAAGAGACCTGATAGATGAGACCAGGACAATGGAAGAGTAAGCGAGACTGCCTCAGGCACCAGCAGCACCACCCCCGCCAGCACCACAACCACAGGCAAGCGGACCTTGAGTGATCAATGTGATTCACTCGAAGGTGAATGAGAACGAGATACTGGGGGAAACTCAGAAGGTAAAACACCTCCAACATGTGTATCAGGTCCGACAGAAGAGACCTAGGGCAGACGAGTACCAGGGACCAGTGGTGTCATTTCCTGAAGATGACCTAGAGATGGCGTAGCATCCACACAACGATACTTTGGTGATATCCCTTCAGATTAGAGAGTGTCAGGTAAAGCGAATTCTAATCGACCAGGGTAGCTCTTGTGACATCATATATGTCAGGTGTTACAAGGAGCTTGGCATTCACCAAGATGATCTAGAACAATCCAATGGTCCAATGGTCGGGTTCAATGGAACGCTGACGTGGCCCCTGGGAGTAGTGAGTTTGGAGGTGCAGGCTGGCACCAAGAAGGTAAAAACTGAGTTCACAATAATTGACACTCCCGCCCCTTACAATCCTATCCTGGGAAGGCCATGGCTACATGCAATGGGGGTTGTTCCCTCAATATTGCACCAACTGTTGCGATTCCTAACAAAGTATGGAATTGAGGAGGTTAGAGGGGATCAAGTACAGGCAAAGAATTGCTCCATAGTAGCAATGAAATCCATCTGCAACATACGAGAAGTAGAAGCAGCAGAGATTGAAGATGAGGACATGGAGGTCCTTGAGGACGTCGGCAAGGAACCAGCCGAGAAAAGTGAGGAAGCCCTGAAGAAGATCTTAGTCCAGCAAGGGGATGAAGAACACTTCTTTCTCCTCGGCTCAGGTTTGGCCGAGGAAGAGGAAAGGGAATTAGAGGCATTCTTGAGAGCAAACCTTGAGGTGTTTGCTTGGACATCGTACAAGATGCCTGGCATTGACCCCGAGGTCACTTGCCATAAACTGAATGTGGACAGGTCGGCTAAACCTGTCATCTAGCGAGCAAGAAGGCCGACGTTGATACTGTTGAGGCAGTAGAAGAGGAAGTGGATAAACTTCTGGAGGCCAGAGCCATTCGAGAGGTAAATTACCCAACATGGTTATCAAACATGGTGGTTGTGAAGAAAAAGAATGGGAAGTGGAGGGTCTGCGTGGACTTCACTAGCCTGAACAAGGCTTGTCCTAAAGACAGTTTCCCACTACCCAAGATTGACCAATTAGTGGATGCCACTTCAGGGCATGGAAGGATGAGCTTCCTAGATGCTTATAGAGGGTATCATTAGATAGCCATGTACCCCCCAGATGAGGAGAATACCGCATTTATCACCCCAAAAGGGCTGTATTGTTACAGAGTGATGCCATTTGGGTTGAAAAATATAAGAGCAACTTACCAAAGATTGGTGACTAAGATGTTCAGGCATCTACTAGGCAAAACAGTGGAGGTATACATTGATGACATGGTCGTGAAGACCAAAGAACTTGAAGATCATCTGGCTGACCTGAAGACAGTCTTTGACATCCTAAGGACATTTTGGCTCCGATTTAATGTATCAAAATGTGCATTTGGAGTTGGATCAGGAAAATTCATGGGATACTTGGTCACCAGAAAGGTCATTGAGGCAAGCCTGGATCAAATTAATGCCATTTTGGAGTTAGAGAGCCCAACGTCAGCAAAACAAGTGCAGATGCTGACTGGAATGGCTGCAGCCCTAAACAGATTCATAAGCAGAAGTTCTGATAAATGCAAACCTTTCTTCAGTTTAGTAAAGAAAGCCACAGACTTCTTATGGATAGAGGAGTGCGAAGTCGCCTTGGCCGACTTGAAGAAGTACTTGACCACAGCTCCAGTTCTTCCAAATCCTGTACCTGGAAAGGAGCTGTTCTTATACTTGGCAGTCTTAGAGCATGTAGTCAGTGCAGTAATAATCATAGAGGATAAGGGAGAACAGAGGGCAGTTTACTACGTGAGTAAAACTCTAGCAGATGCAAAGACCAGGTATCTACCTTTGGAAAAGCTAACACTAGCTTTGGTAATGGCCTCCAAGAAACTGAATCATTACTTTAAAGCCCACAAGATTGTGGTGTTAACTGAGCACCCTCCAAAGTCCCTGATGTAGGAAAGGGATCTGACAGGCAGGATAGCCAGATGGGCAGTGGTGTTAGGCCAATCTGACGTGGAATTCAGACCCAGAACAACAATCAAAGGCCAAGTGTTGGCTGACTTCGTGGCCGAGTTCACACCGGGCGCCATCATACATCGGGCTCCGTTGAGCCGAGGTATACGATGCCCAGGTGAACAAGGAGAAACCCAGTTGGGGATAGCCAAACAGAGGAAAGAAGAAAAACTCAGGCCCTGTAGTATTTACGTCGGCGACTCCTTCCACCTGTTTGTTGATGGAAGTTCAAACTGACAAGGAGCGGGAGCAGGAGTAATGCTGGTATCACCGGAAAGGCAGATACTGGAACAATCCATTCATTTGGGGTTTAAGGCCTCAAAAAATGAAGTAGAGTATAAAGCACTAATCGCAGGATTAAAATTGGCAGCATTAACAGAAACCGACGAGGTAATGGTCTTCTGTGACTCCCAGCTTATCGTCAACCAGGCAACAGGTGAATACGCAGCCCGAGATAAAAGAATGATGGCCTATGTAAAGGAGGTGGGCAGACTAATGGCATTGCTCCAAAATTGCCGACTGCAGCAAGTCGGCCGAGATGATAACAGCCATGCCGATGCGTTGGCCAACTTGGCTAGTGCAATGAAACCAGGAAAGGCAAGAACAATAATGGTTGACTACTTGCCAGGACCAAGTATAGAACCACTGAACACAGAGTATGAAGCAATGTGTGTGGAGATGAGACCAAGCTGGATGGATGCAATAATAGTATTCCTTAAAGAGGGGAAACTGCCAGATGATCATAAAAAAGCACACAAGATCAGACTAAAGTTGGCAAGATTCAGTCTGACAGCAGAGGGGCATCTCTACAGAAGATCCTTTACTGGTCCCCTTTTGAGGTGTGTGCATCCTTCACAAATTGAAGACTTCTTATATGAGATACATGAAGGAGTATGTGGAAGCCATACTGGGGGCAGGTCACTTGCTCATAGGGCCATTACTCAGGGATACTGGTGGCCCTATATACAGAAAGATGCTGAAGCCTATGTCAAAAGTATGAGAAATGTCAGAGGTTTGCACCTTTGATACACCAACCAGCAGCAGATTTGAACCCAGTGTCCAGCCCTTGGCCATTTGCCCAATGAGGCATGGATCTTGTTGGACAACTGCCTGAAGAAAGTTCCTGCTAGTGGCAACAGATTACTTCACCAAGTGGGTTGAAATTGAACCCCTTGCAAAGATTCTGGACATTGATGTAAAGAACTTCATATAGAAGAACATCATCACTAGGTTTGGGATCCCAAGAGCAATAATAGCAGACAATGGAACGCAGTTTGACAGTAAGCTAATTAAGAGCTTCTGTGCAAAGTACAAGATCAAGAATTACTATTCCACCCCAAATTTTCCTCAAAGCAATGAACAAGCAGAAGCATCCAACAAAGTTATCTTGGATGGGATCAAGAAGAGGCTGGAAGCAGCAAAGGGAAAGTGGGTAGATGAGTTGTCTAGTGTACTCTAGGCATATCGGACTACGCTGAGAAGATCAACTCGGGAATTCCCATTTGCCATGGCTTATGGCACAGATGCAGTAATTCCACTGGAGGTCGGCATCCCAGGGATTAGAACCCAGAGAGTAGAGAATGGAACTAATGATACATTTTTAGCCCGAGATCTGGACTTATTGGAAGAAAGAAAAGAGAAAGCAGCAATTCAGCTGGGGGCATACCAGCAGTAGCTTGCCAAGGCTTACAACAAAAAGGTCAACCCACGAGAGTTTCAAGTTGGGGACCTCGTCTTGAGAAAAGTCGTCGGCAACAAGAAAGATCTCAGAGAGGGTAAGCTTGGCCTAAATTGGAAAGGACCTTATAGAATCATCTCGGTCCTGGGCCAATAGGGCATATCGGCTTGAAGATAGTGAAGGTAAAGAGTTGCCAAGACCTTGGAATACTTGCAACCTGAAGTTTTTCTATCATTAAGATTTCCTTTTGTTTTTAAGTTTTTCTGCTATTAGTCAAAGTAATTAATAAAATTTTAGCTCGATTTTTTATTTCAAACTTGTGTAAAAGGATTGACCAGTCACTTAGTGATGTTTCTAATTGAAACATGACGAATAACTTAGACTTATTATATGGTAGAGTTGAATTATACTTGCATATAATAGAGTTGAACTAAGTTGGTGATGTTTCTGATTGAAACATGACGAATAATTTAGACTTATTATATGGCAGAGTTGAATTATACTTGCATATAATAGAGTTAAACTAAATTTGCGATGTTTCTGATTGAAACATGACGAATAACTTAGACTTATTATATAGCAGAGTTGAATTATACTTGCATATAATAGAGTTGAACTAAGTTGGATTCAACTAGATTTGCTATATCGGCAGAATTAAAACTTTGAATGGCACTAAGTATATATCAGTTAGATTAACAGAGACCGAGGTTGATAACCTCGGCCAGTCTCTGTTCGAATCAGATCTCGGCGACAAGATCATAGGTCCATACTTAATGTGAACATAAGTGAAACTTAAGTTCACATTAGGGGGCAGAGAGTTGGAGAATAAAATGCTTGGAAGTTGGAATTCACAAAACAAAATTGGTTTAACACTTGTTGAAATTTTAAGGAAAATTTACAAGTTGAAGTTAAGCCAAGGTTATGTTAAAAGAAAGTTGGTTTAATCCTTGTTGAAATTTTAAGAAAAATTTACAAGTTGAAATTAAGCCGAGGTTATGTTGAAAAAAATATCTATGTATTTGCCGAGATTACAATGGAAGACAGAAGTCTTGTTAACTAAAAGTAAAGTACCAAGTCTTAAATAAACACTTGTGAAAATATTTCTACAAAATGTTTTCAAGTGTTAAACCAAGGCCAAGATAAACAGGTCAGTGGGTATATCCGAGGTATTTTACCCTGAAGAGATTGCACAGTTAAGGTGTACTTTGAAGACATGTAAAATATTCTAAGTATAGAATCATACAAGACAGTAAAGGAAAGACAAACATACAAACATTTGAAAGAAGAAGTTGAACTTGCATTCAAAGATGAAAAAGGGCACTTCGGCCTACAAAGGGATTACTTGTTCAGATTACAAAGGTGGCACATCGGTCAAATTAGAGCTAACATTGTTTAAAAACAAAGGAAAAAATACAAAACAAAACAGAAATATCCTAAGCACTAGGATTGGCTTTGTCGACTAGAGGTGTTGCACTTTTGTCAACCTTCACCTCAGCATCGATCTGGCGAAGTGTGTCATCAATGCTTTTGTTGGCAGCCTCGACCTCAGCCTCAGAAGTGGTCTTCTGGACCTCGTCTCCCTCATCTTGAGTCAAGTCTAAAACTTGCTCATTTAGAGTTGGGGACTTGGCCCCAGCAGCTTCAGCCTTCTCAGACTTGTGAGTCTCGACCTCCTCCTCGGACTCAGCCTCGTCCTCAGATTAGCTTGGAGTGGGTGAGAATGGCAGGACGATATGGCTATTTTCTCGGAGAGGAAAGTCCTCGGAGACAGCTGTAGACACCCCATTTTTGACTGACCTTAAGACTCAAACGTCATCGATTAAGCGCTCGGTGATTGCGCATGTTGTGCTCGTTCTGAGGTTTCAGAGTTTCGACTGACGTCCTTACCCCCGAACCTCGGGACCCTTTTATTGCTTTGCCTCAGTTTGCAGACCAGGTGTTGCTTTCTCTTCCCAGAGGAAGGGAGAGGTCTTGTAGACCATCTCTCAGTGGCCGTAGGCTACTTTTCGTGGTCGCAGGCCACTGTTCTTGTTTGGAGACCAGTTTTCCGGTTTTCAGAGCCGTCAGCCGCGCGCCTCGGTTTGGGACCGCTTAACATTCTCCGTTTGGCACGGTTTTTGGCACACACCTTGTTTCCTCTGTCTAGAGGAACACTGCGGCCCGGGAGACCACCTTTGTAGTCGCACGCCACTTTTGGTGCTTAACAGCCTGTTTTCGGGGCACCCGGCCGCGCGTTTTGCCCCCCGAACCCTCGTTTTGCATCGGTGTTGGTTCATTTTTGGCATGAACCTTATTTTCATTATTTGGAAGGTGGTACAAGGGTGGGAGACCACCTTTTCTCTTGGAGACCACTTCTCTCTCCGCCAGCCGGTTTTCTTGTCGGGAAACTGGTCTCCTTGATTTTTGAGCCACATTTGCTGGTCTCCCACCATACCACTAGCTTGCATTCAGTTGGGAGACCATCAAATAGGCTGGCCGACCACTTTTCCTTGAGGGAGACCACTCACCCTGGTCGGCTGACCAGGGGAAGTGGTCGGCCGACCACCTTAACTGGTCGGCCTGCTCCCTCCAGTTTTGTCTCTGTGAGTTATTGCTAGTTGTGCCAGTTGGAAGGCACAGACTGCATCCTCCATACACGTGTATGGAGGATCTTTAGCCTTGGTTTTTAGCTTCTTTGAGAAGCTTTGGCCCCCTTTGTCTATAAAGGAAGGCCTCATCCTCCTTTGTAAGGGTTCAGATTTTGGTTAAGGCACATACACATATCTCTCTCTTTGTCTCTATATTTAGGCTTAGGAAGTATATTGTTCTTGACCCTTTTGCACCACACCTCATAGCCTAACACTTCCACCATCAACCCAAGGTTCTTGGAGGTCATTTTCAGATGTTAAGGAGCTGAGTTTTTTGGTCCAAAAGTTGCTGTCTTTGTTGAGCTTCAAGAGTAACTCATTTTCTCCCTTTTTAAGCATTATTTTGATCCTTCTCTTAGCCTCATTTTCATGCTTATTTGAGGTTTGTTGTCAACTGGAATAAGCTTTATTTTTAAGCATTATTCATGTTTGTTTAAGGCCATTTTCCTGTTGGAGGTCATCTACCCTTTTGCATGCTTTAAATAGCCTTGTTTTGTGCCATGCCATAAAGCCTTTGATTTAATCTTTGCTTGGCCTTCCTACCACTGAAATCCAGTGGATTTTCAGTGGTGAACATGTGGTTTTGAGGGTCAAAATCAAAGAGGGGTGACCCTCTCTCTTGTTGTCTTGTTTACTAGCATTTTTGGCCTACCAAAGGAGCATATGTTTATACCATTTGGAGGCCTGGTTCAGGCACTTTTTGGTGATTTCTAGGACCTTCCTACACTCTGAACATGGCTGGTTTGCTCCCTTTTTGCTTGCTTCTTGCATGTGTAGAGTAATCCCTTTCATAGCTTATCAAAGAAGCATGTCATTCTTGCATGTATTGGTCATGTTTCAGTGGGTTTTTGGCCCATATTTTGGCATGCCATGACTCTGTTTTTTCTTGGTTTGGTAGTCCTTCACATGTTTCATATGCTTGTAGTGTAACTCATGCTCACTAGCTCATAATGCATGTTGTTTTGGCCCTCCATGCTAGCATACCATGCTCTAAACTGATTTTGTTCATATTTTGGGCTGCCTTAGCTCTGTTTTGAGGTCCCTTGGTCGAATGATGCTTGCCATGCATACTTGTTGTGTAATAGCATTGACTAGCTTTGAGTTTGGAGGTCCCTTGCATGCTTAGCTTGAGCTATTTACACATTTTGGCATCATTAGGCATGATATTTCAGAGCTTACAGGGGTGCTACACTTCCATATTTTCCATGCTTTAAGTGCTCTTTAGAGTTGTGCATTTATGCCCTATTTGCGAGCCATTGTATGAGCCTCACTTTTGTGCCTTTCAAGCCATCATCCCAACCTATTTTGCTACTGTTTTGGGCCTACATAGGGTCTTTTTGGGGTTGGTTTCATCATTTGAGCATCGCTTTGCATACCTATAGTGTAATGCATTTCACTAGCTTCGGTACTTGAGCCTTTCAACATGCATTGTGTGAGTTGTTTGCATGATTTGGAGCCATTTTGTATGTCATTTCAAAGCTGGAACATGTGTCATTGAATGCCATATTTCATCCTTTTAATGCTTTTGTAGAGTTGCATTTTGTGCCCTTGGGCTTAGATCCTTTCATTGTGTATGCTAGCATGAGTTTTGGAGTCTTGTTTTCATCATGTTTGGCCACTGATTTGGGTGTGGCTGAGGCCTATTCATTTTGGTTTAAGTCCATTTTGCATCGAGTATGCCATTGTAGTTCATAGCATTGAGTATGCCGTGTTGTCGCATGTTTGATCATTGCATTGCGCATGCCTTGTTCACTTCATTGTATATGATAGTCTTCACATGTGCATTGTGTATGACATATAGTATCATGTGCATTGAGTATGCCATTGTTAGTTCGTAGCATTGCGTATGCTGGTTTGCATGTTTACATGCTTGAGGTCGCATTGTGCATGCCATTCT
This sequence comes from Camellia granthamiana, assembly GCA_036172215.1. Taxonomy (NCBI): domain Eukaryota; kingdom Viridiplantae; phylum Streptophyta; class Magnoliopsida; order Ericales; family Theaceae; genus Camellia; species Camellia granthamiana. The sequence continues at coordinate 14,028,456 of CM069915.1, forward strand.
ACTTGTTGCGTTGTGTTTGGAATAGAAGTTAGTCCAAACACGGGAAACGAGGGACGTTTCATACTCCAAGTGATGAAACGTGCCTCGATTCTCGGTCGCCAACACTCTTGACTAACACATGATGGAGTTTAGGCATTTATGTGTTTATATGCGCATTCATTTCACATTGAGTCGTGCAATCCGACTCCTCGGCCATCATGCATCAAGATGCGTGATTGGTGGCCCGAGGATCAAGGACTACACTCCCTAGAGCTTATGCAATGATGGGGAGAGTGGTCGTGCATACATGTTTTGCAAATACCTTGCTTTCTCTCTCTCTTGCCTTTGTTACAGAAAATGCAGAAACTAGGAGAAAAAACTGGTCGGCCGACCAAGTTTTCTAGCAGGCCGACCACCTTTTCTGGTTTTCACCACCAAGGGTGCTCGGTAGGTGGTCTCCAATGCCTATAGCTGGTCGGCAGCCTCCCCCTAGATTCCCAGGGTAGAGTTTCATCTCCTTGGAGCTTTGTGTAAGTTTCTGAAATCAATTGCAAACAAAGGCGAGCTGGGGCATCGCGATGGATTTCTGCGCAAGGCGACTCGAGCATGCATGCATCCTTTACCATTCAAAGCAGAGCTGAGGCAACCCATTTTACATAGTTTGCATGCTAATTTAGTTAATTTGTTAATTGGCCAGTGTTGTGTAATAATTAGTTAATTCGATTCTGTATTATTTATTCGGACCCTCCGAGAGAGGGCAATGTTGTAACAAGTGTGCGTGGTGTGTGATATATGTCTTCCAACCCCACGTCTTTCTCCCTTTTATTTACCAGCTTATGATGGTTAGTTTTAGGGCACGTTTCAATTAGCATCCTCATGCTCGTATGTTTGCATCCATTCATCTGTTTTGCATGCACCAGGCTCGGCGCATCATACTAACTGCATCGTATTTCAATTCCAAGTTGAATACATGTTACCTGTAGCATCTCACATGCCATCTTAGAATAGCCGAGCCTATCTTAGTTGCATTCTCGCATGTGTTGCATTAGGCATCTCAACATAGTTAGGATTCATGCATGTTTTCTAATTAGCTTATTTCTTTGGTTCGGAGTACTCGGTAAGTGTTTATGTTTTAGCATCCTTGCATACGTGTAAGTGACTGCCATGATAGCATGCTTACCATAAGGCTATATGCTTATGTGATATAACTGGCTGAATGCCTGTGGGTGAAGGTTGGGTTGCTTGAAGTGGAATAATTTGTCGAAACCCGTGTTTTAGCCTACTTGCGAGTAGCAAACTTCAATCCATTTTCAAAACAAACGGATATGCGATGCTTTGTTCCAACTTAGGCAATCTAGTCTATACTTGTATGCTGTGCGCATCACATAGTAATTCTAGGTTAATAACCGGAATAAGAGCACATGTGTTTTCAAAAACAAGATATCACGCTTAGTAGTGGCCGATCTTTGATCGGGCGAGCGGGGGTGCTCATGAAATGACCTTCCCCAATCGTACCCAAGTTCCGGAGCCGAGGCAACTTTGGTGATAACGGACACGTGGCCTTAGGCACGAGTTAGGGTTTCCTAAATTCCCCCAAAATAAAATATTTAGGTGGCGACTCTGTATCTGGCAAAGCAGTCCATGTTTGGCACTTCTTTCTAAAATCAATTTTTCAAAACGATTTGCCGAATTTGGACTCTTTGGTGATTTATCGATCTTGCATTGCACTTTGCGAGATTAGATTCAGAACCGTGACATCGAGTCCGAACTATAGTGAGCCCAATGAACAAAATGGGATTTTTTCCTGGGACGTTCGGGCGCATCTACAACAGCTAACTCTTTTAAAGCAGCCATCCAACCAAGGGTGAAACCCTTGCGGCATGCCTATTTTACTTGCTTCTTGTAGTCCTCACGGACGTCGGCTGCCCCCTCGGCGTATGTCTTCTCGTCCACCACCTTGATCTCGGCGTCCTTTGTGGCTAAGGTGGCAATGAGCTCGGCTTGGGCTTCGGCGGTCTTCGTTTCGGCCTCTTTCTTCTCAGCTTCAAGGACCTTAGCGACGACCTCAATAGCTTCTGCCTTCTCTTCGGCCTCGTCTTGGGCCTGTTTTGCTGCCTTGGCCCGATCTATCAGTGTCTTCATCTTGGCCTTGGCTCTGTTGACGGTCTTCAACAAATTAGCAACCTCCTTGGTCTTATTGACCAACTTCTTCTTGATGTCGAAAGCCTGCATCGTGAAGGAGTGGGCGTGCTGGATTGCCTAGAAGAAAAGGATAGAACAAAAGTTAATAAAACTCTAAGTGTGGAAAAACAAAGTATGGGGAGTATTAAGTGTTAAGGGCTTACTTTTATGGAGTGCTGCAACATTAGAGCGAAATTTTCATATTCGCTGACCTCGGCGTTGCGGTCAAGGTCTTTGGGAAGGAGCAAGGAAGTAGAAAGGGCAACATCGACTTCGATGTCATCGTCGTTGTCACCGGCTTTGACTGTCTTGTCCTCAATTGTGATTGAGGGGGCCTAGGGGGCATTGGATTTGAGAGAACCTGAGGTGGCTACAGAGTCCGACCTCAACTTCTTTGACTTAGTAGATTCAGATGGCTCGGCCTCGGCGGGCCTCTTCTCGGCAGCAGAGGAGGTCTTCTCGCCCTCGACCAGTTTTGAAATTGGCAAGGTGTCCTCAGTGTCAATCTGAGTTACCGTTGCCTTAGCTTGGGCTTTCTTCAACATTTTTTGCTTTGGTTTTGGCTGGGATTACGATGGTGAAGATTGTATGGTGACGATGTTGGGGATGTCGGCTAGAAGGTCGTCTGCTACAACCTTTTTATAACCCATCTCGTTGGTGTCTACGGCGACAATAACCTTAGTGCCGAAATGGATCACTGGAAGTGCAGTTAGGGGGTTGGCTGGATCGTATGAGGACCCCTTGGCACTCCGGCGTCGTCGGCTTCGAGTTTTGCCTACTGGTGCAAGCAGTGGAGTTCAACGTCGACGTTGGCGTTAAGAGGGTGGGATCAGTTGTGGAACAGAGGTTGATGGTTGCTCCAAAGAACCAGATGTTAATCCTTGGTCAGGCCTGGATGATTCGGCTTGGGGAGTTGTTGCTGAAGGAGGAGACTTGTTTTTTCTTGAGACGTCGAGAAGTACAGATTTGTACGTCGGGATGTAATTGAGCAGCAAAGGGGCTTTTCGCTAGTCAACTGGCAAACCTAACAGCCTCTTAAAATCCTTGCTGGGATAGAAGTTTTTGCGGAAGTCCTTTGGTGGCTGGGGAAGAACTGCAAGACAAAGTAAACAGACGTTAGAGCATACAAAAAATATCAAAGTAAGAAAGACTTGAAAGGGAGTAAAGGTGACACTTGGTTCTTATCATCTCCCTCTCTGAAAACTGTTCGGCTTAGAGGATAGAGGTGAAGGTCATCTTTTGGTGGGAACTCCCAGTTGCCCGAGACGATGAAGTAATCGTCTCCAGCACCCTTGTTTGAGTTTGGGAGGTCGACAACAAGTTTGTATTCCGTGGATCTCGGCTTAAGGTAGTAGATATAGCCCTTTTCCGACTACAGGTCGCACATGGTGTAATAGTATTGGATGTCGGCAAGGGTAACCCTAGCATTCTCTATTTTGGCTAAGGCAATTATGCCATTGATAAGTCGGTGAGAGTTAATGGCAAGCTACATTGGGTTCAGTTTGTAGTAGTGAAGGACCTCTCGAAAAAGGATGTCGAGAGGGAACCTAAGTCCACACTCTATGAATGCTACCACTGGGAAGGGCATGGAGCCGTTTGTGGGCATGATGGAGTCCTCCTCCCCTACCAACCTAAGGTGAACGTCGGCAGGAATGGCAAATTCCTGCCTGAAATATTCTAGCCTAGTTGGGGTGTCTACCTTCCACTTCCATATACCCATGATGTCGGCTAAAGAGGAAGGTGCTGGATTTCGAAAGGGAGTGTTTGTTAGGGTTTAAAGGACCTTGGCTACAAACCTAAACGTGTGCTGAGGCGAATTTTTCTAAAGATCAAAAGGGTTTTAGGTTCGATTTTCCTAAAGATCAAGTTTCTAGAACAAAACCCAAGCCTAAGACTATGGAAACAAGAATCTGGAAAAAGACACAGAAAACAGAGACAAGAGTATGATTCAGACTCAAGAAGACAAACAAGAAATCAAAGAACACTGAATAAGTTTGTGCAGGTGTGCAAGGCCAAGAATAGTGGCAAAGTTGAGCGAGTGTGTGTGCAATTTGTACATAAAGGTCAAGAATCAAGAACTAATTGGACGAGCACAAAGAATTGCAAGACAGGACTTGCTCAAAACATGCGCATGATAAAGTTTGGAGCACAGATAAAGATTGGAGAGCATGAAGACATTCACCATGGCAGTAGACAAAAACAATGGAGTTTGAAACTAAAAAGGGGGGAAACAGTGACTTACCACAGAAAATGACGCTGATATGGGATTCGCCGGAATCTGACGGTGGAAATAGGTAGAGCAGAACGGAGAGAGCTTTGCCGGAAAAGACAAATGAAGTGATTGCAGAGAGCTTCGAAGGAACGAAAATGGTGGTTTGAGAAATTTCCAGATAAAAAGGCTCAAAGTGGAGAGAGAAATTGTGTTTGCAGAAGTGAAATGGCGAAGAGAGAGGGGAGTGTTTTTGTCAAAACACGAAAATGTGGCAAATCGTAATTAGTGTGCCTAGGACGACATGCTTATCAGACAATGCACACACATGCGATGTGACTTGATGGCGCGTGTCAGGTACGGATCAGTGGGGGAGAGACGAGTGGCAAAAACGGTTGAATTACTGTGCGTGACAGCTCATACGCGTGTGAAAACTCTTGGAGTTCTTGATTTAATGAAGCGAAGACCTCGGCTAGGGAGATGATCTCGGCTAGAGAAATTTGAAAGAACTTGGTTCTTGGTTCTAAAGCATTGATGCAAACACACTGAAGTGTTTGTCATATGGAAGCCGATGTGTGATAACCTCAGTAATGAATGATAAAGCAAGTTTAGTCGACGTGTTATAAGTTCAAATGATATAGGTTTCATTACCTTAGGATGCCGAGGTAATAGAACCTAGGGGGCAGTTGTGGGGACATATTTTACGGATAGCAGCATGTGGCCATGGTGGCACCGAAGTGCCAGCCGAGGTGCCACGTGACCTTGACTTGACGCCGAGGTAATCTCGGCTAGGCCGAGGTTATCTACGGAGATACCGGAATCCGAGATGAGTGGATAAGTTACAAGAGTCCTATAATAAGGGAGGACTTCGGCCTAGATAAGGATAAAGCTCTTAGGGAGTTTATCTTCATCTATTTGAGAGTCCTGGATAGGCATTGAGCCAGAGTCCGTTGAAACTAGGCTTCTACAGGGATCAGGTTAGTGTTGGTTATAAAAGTAAGGCACCCACGTGGGTCTAAGATACGTTTTTTATATTCTGAATAGTGAGTTAAGCACTTTTGCTATCTTTGAGAGATAATTGACTTGATCATTGGAGTGTCCCCAGTGGACGAACCACCGCCGGAGTCTTTTTCTTTCTGTGATAGGTCGTTTGGGCGCAATTTATTCTGCCAGTGTTCTCCAGCTGAGTACCTGTTTGGCGGTGTGGTCAGAAAACAGTACACACAGCTTTTATTGTTTGTTGGACAAACTACTAAATTGAAATTCTTAAACAACATAATAATTATTTATTTAGTAGTATTATATATATATATCAATGGGTATAAACAACAGAATAATTATTTGTTTGGTAGTATTATATATATATATATCAATGGGTATAAACAATAGAAGAATTATTTGTTTGCTAGGAATTGGAGTATTTCGGTGCTTCTCGGTGAGCTGCATCACTGGAGTTTTGGATTATTTCGTTGTTATTTTATTCGAGTTTTATACAGCGTATGATACAAGTAAAATTGTTACATTTTTTAAAAAAGAATAGTATTTCTTTATATTTTTTCAATATTTTTGTCGAAAAATATTATAGATTTCATAAATTTTAATATGATACGTATGAATTACAACTGTATTTTGATCACAACATTATTTACACCGTACCTTCAGACATGAGCATACGCTAGTATATATATTTTTTGAAAAGGCCAAAATAAGTCCAAAAAATCTCTATTTTTTGTTTATTTTTGTCTTTTTTGGACTTCTTTTTTTATATTTTAAAATTTTTTGATTCGTCTTGTCAATTAAAATTTGGAAGCCTAAAACTTTTTGAAATTTTTTCAAAAAAAATCACTATCCTTCATTTGACATGCAACAGTTTTAGTTTAAAAGTTAAAAAGTTACTAAAAAAAATAAAAAAGTGTATAATCTATACCAAAAAGTCAAATATTCTCTTTACTTTCTATTTTTTGCATATCTTTTCGTAAAAAATCAAAAAGTCATTCTAAATATACTAATTTTTTTTACCTCATATTTTAGTCAAAAAACTAAAATATTACTAAAATAACATGTTCCCAAACGAAAAAAATAAGCCAACAACAAAGCCACCAAAAAAAACCCGGAACAATTGAGTTTGGATTTTTCAATATATAATATAATGAAATTAGATCTAAACTTTTTTTTTTTATTATTTTTGAGTCATCTGTATTACTGTATAAATAAAAACATTATAAGGCTTTTGAAATTGAAAGTCCTAATCTAAAAACAAAAATGCTTCAGACCCCCACTGGGGATCGGCCCCCAGTGAGGTGTAGCTCCGTGATTGGGTAAAAAAAAAATTATTATTATTTTTTTTTGATTTTCAGCCAGTGGGGACGCGCTACGTCACTGGGGGTGCGACCCCCACTGGGGGTCTGCAGCACTTCTCATCTAAAAATTTTTGTAATGATAAGAGAGAGAAAAAAGTGTAAATAATTTTAAAATAAAAAAAATTAAGGTATTAATGAATAATGACTCAAAAGAAGTAGTTAGTTATTATTTTTAAATCTATTTTAGTTATAAAAAAAAATTTAAGATTTAATTGAATGTGTCTAATTATTTTAATTAAATTGATAGTTTAATTTGGTATGAATATGGTCTTACATACACTACAAGAATTCACACTTTTAGCAACAAAAAAATTGGTCGCTAAAAGTCAATTTTTGGTCGGCAAAAATTATCCGCGACTAATTTTTTTGGTCGCTAGTTTGGTCGCCAATTGAGGGTCGCAGAAAGTAATTCGCGACCAAAATTTTCGTTGGTCGGCAAAAGTTGGATTTGCCGACTAAATTTTTGGTCGCTAAATATTTAATTATCGCGACTAATTCATTTTGTCGCTAAAACACTTTGGTCGCAAAAAGTCATCTTTTGCCAACCAAATTTCTTAGTCGCCAATTGACACATTTCGCAACCAAAAAGTTTGGTCGCCAATTATGACATTTCGCGACCAAAAATTTTGGTCGCCAATTGTGACATTCTGCGACCAAAATTAGTTTGGTCGCCAATTGTTACTTTTCGCGACCAAAATTGTTGGTCGGCAAAAGTGAGTTTCCACGACCAACAAAATTTTTGGTCGGCAATACATGTATTTTTTGCGACCAAAACTCTTGGTCGGCAATTGTCATTTTTTGCCAAAAAAAATAATTTATTTGTCACGACTAATAAATTAGTCGCCAAAGCAGGAAAACAATACACCTGTAATTCCTAATAATTCATTCAATCCATAATAAATCTATAATTTGAAAGTATCATTCAAATTAACTGAATCATTAACATTCGACACAATACATAATTCATTAACATTCGACACAATACAACTATTCTAAGTTTTCATTCACAAGTCACATCCATTTAGCATAACAAATTGAAACAATACATAATTTAGATTTACAGCATCAGGAAAATTGCTTAATCCACTAAGTTGCCTTGATAGCCAATCAAAAAGATCCTTGCGCTGTTCCGTGCCAAGCTTCACATCCATCAAAGCAGTAGTGATGTAAGGCACCTAATAAAGAAACAGAATTGGAAAATTTATCAGAGAAGCATGATAAATATATAAAATGTGCAAACCAACCCAAGGTTCAATTTTTTAACATGCAAATCAACTATTAACTATGTAGCCCTGTCCAATACATGCAGATCAATTAACATGTTCAATTTATTAACGTATAGATAGTTCAATACTAAGTAGCCCTAATCAACCCAAGGTTTCTTGGTTTGATTCTGCTAGTTGCCCACCCAAACCAAACCGACCCATACACGTCCCTGTTCCTTAGTGAACCAATTTGGAAACTGAAAATGTGCAAACTGCTAAATTGCATTTCGTTGTCATTTACTTCACAAAGTCCTACATGATAGCCTTTTATACATAATATGACTTACTCCTTCATTATTGGTAGTCCGTTTATGTGCATACACTTGAAGAGCCTCCTCTGCTGACATGCCATTATAAACAAGGTAAGCAGATACCATTAAGCCTGTCCAACCTTGCCAGCCTGCAAAATTTACATAGCAAGAGCATGAGCAGTAGAGGGAGTAAGAGTGGAGGAGCATCAGATTTCAACACATTTAGGGCCCAAAGCACTGCTGGAGCACTTATACATGTGTGTTCGAGTCTGTATCCGTGCAACTGAGCTGGAAATATATTTTCCGTTGCATTAATGAGGGCAGCGGGCCTTTGATTCAGATTTGTTTCACAAGTAAAGATAAAATTTAGCCTTTCATATTGTCCATTAGCATATTTTTTCCCTCATCATTTTCTTTTTATAAGTACAACATTGAAGATACCTAACTACAATAAGAAAAGTGATAAATAACATTAGTTAGAAGAAATCGAGGGTGCAAGAGAGATTAAAGATTGGAACAATTTATATAATGTAAAGACCAAGACAAACAACTAAGTACTAATTAAATAGTGACAACTAATGTTGCTGCTTACTTTTTCGGCATAGCCTTCTCATCAGATTTATAACTCCATTCTATTCCCTTAAGTGCAGCCTTCTCCAGAGGATCACCGACCTACAAGCAACAATGAATGATATAGTAACTAAAGCATAAGGCAGTTCAGTACAAAAAAGTTCCAATTAGAGATCTGAAATATGAAATTCTCAGTGCTCAATAAACTTTTAACAAGGATTCTATATGTATTAGGTAGCTGCCTCTAAGCATAAGGCAGTTTAGTACCAAAAAGTTACAATTAGAGAAGACTGGTTTGCTCATGATGTAGAGAATGCAATAAAAGATAGTGTTCAATCCTGCATCAAATCAATCTAAACAATACCTGCAGGATATGCGAGAAATGTCAATCAAATCTAGTAATAATTTTTTGGCTGATATGACTGAAGCCTCTCACCCAGGTCATTTTGTTTTGACATGTCCAGTTCTTTAAAAAAAAAAGTTTATTGTTTGGACAGTGCCCCATAATATAATAAGCTGGACAACTGATATTAGTGACTACCTCAGTGCTCAAAAACAAAATTGTAGTTTCGTTTATACAGACTGGCGACCTTGCCCATGCAAAGGTCATAAGAAACAAATATATTAAATGAACATTAAAATTCGTTATGTTGGCCACGCTTTATTTTACTAATCAAAAGTTCTTGACAATAGCATTGCGGGTTCAAATTCCATAACCACGCATTTTGGAATCAGGGCTTCAAATTAATTCTAACCCCAATCAATAATAACTGTATTTAATGTCCTACTCACTGCCTGAGTCAGAGCATGCTCGCACAATAAGGATAGAATCCAGCAAGAGGACATCTTATGACAAATTGTCCTTAACAAAGAGAAATAGTCATGCCAACCAGGGCATGACCACTGACCCATTTAAAAGAATGTTGCAACCAAATTCAGCAAATTCTCAATATCTATTCATCTTAGGAATGGTTCCAAAAATTCAAACCTGTGACATTTCCTCCATTTGTCCATCTGGTATTTTCTTTTGTGCAAGCATATCTTATTCTTTTCTCTATAGATAATATTGCACACTGATTAGCAAAGAACCCAAATTGGAATAATACAAATAAAGAAATAATAACAGGCTTACATAACAAGGTTTAAATAAAGAAATAAACAAGTATATTCACAAAACAATGCGCCTGGTCTTAAAAGATGCAAGCTAAAAAAATAAAATAAAAAAAAGGCACTAACTCATGCTAATTCAACATAATGTGGTAATTACACACGTATCATATTGACTGCACCAGAAACATGATTCTACATTTTCACCTAAGTATCACCCAGATGATCTAGTAAAAAGCAAATTAGATATTGATATCAACTGTAAATTAGATATTGGGTGTGGCATGTCACTCTTCTTGGTCCTTAGATCTTATGTAGTAGTGGTTTTAGGTCTCAGGGCATCAAAAGCTATTTTTTCTAAGCTAATGACATCTCTTTTCCGAGCACCAATGTCCTTTTATGACTCAACACCCCTGGGAAGGATCCTCAGTCGGGTAAGGACCTCCTAACGTACAAAGACAAAAATAATACTTAAAATAATGAGGTATTGATATTTCTAATTCCTTTTGTAGGTGTCTTCTGATATGAGTATCGTGGACCTTGAATTGTGTATGCGATTAAGTATGACGCTAGCATCAACAATGACCACATACTTCAACTATGGAATGTTGGTTTTTCTTACCTGGCCTATGTTGTTTGTCATCATACCCACGGTGTATGCAACCATACTGTTACAGGTAATATGCCAATCCCAACATTCTGCATGGTTTTCAAACAACAATGTTAATTAAAAAGGGGGGCATCCATTTCCCTTTGCTAATCTTTTGGCTGATTGCATTATGTTTTTTTTTATTGGATGAGCCATTAATGCATTAGTTATTTGGAGAATAAACCTACTACAAAGTCACAATTTGAAAAACACTGGTTCATCATGTGCAATTGGTAAGAATCCAGAGTTTAGACAGTTTCTGTTTATCACAAAAGGTCAAAGTCTTAGTCATTTAATCCAAGCCTATATGCAAAATGTCACCATATCTCGCAAATATTGATCTGGAATTATGTCTCAAAAATTGATCTGCAAATATTGAGAGAATGAACAAGATGATCTAGAATTAATATCAAGCATAATTCCAGCAGAAATGGATGAAGTTATACAAGAAAGCACTAATGGATAGCTCTTTTCAACCAAAAAAAACAAGAAGCAGGGAGAAAAAAGGTTTTCAGAAAATGACCACAAAGACAGAGGATACTATTAAGAGATTATCATGGTAAGGAAATATAACATAAGGGATTGGCGAATGATGAGAATGTGTTTATAAGAAAGGGAATAGAGAGGAACTGCAGTGCAGAGACCAAAAAGTCATCCAGTACACGAGCATATTTTTGCAACAAATCCTATAAGTGAGGATGTCAACATCACAAGATGAGATGCTAAGGGTTGATAGGAATATGACTCATAAATTCAGAAAATGGTTGTAGTGCGTGTAATTTGACCGGCCAACTGAAAAGAAACAAATGAAAATGAAGTCAATATAAACACATACATATATTACTTCTCTAAGTCACATACTGGAATTATAAAAGCAAAAAAGAAGAGTTCCTAACAGTATCACAACAAAACAAATAGACTAATACTTCAACAAGAAGTGCCAATTCAATAGCAATTTTCAAACCATCTAGTAACAAGAAAATTCAGAATTAAAAAATTTCCCAAAATAGCAAGAGTCCCACCATCTCTTAAACATAAATCCTCTGTTGTAGATCATATATGATTGTTAGCACAAGTACATGCTAGAATTTAGAAATTTCTAAATCATCAAATCCAAAATAATGGCCCATTTGAACCAGTAAATATAGCTTGAATCTCTGTGAGTGTGTGTTCTTTTGCGGGTGTGGGTGCACATGTGCACAATTGCACAATTACAATTGCAACATGTGTATTAGCTTGATGACCGAACCATAAGTAATCTGCCAGTATTAAATAACCCCAAACAAACTAAGATTGATGATTATCATATATCTCCAAATATATATCATAAAGTCATACCTACCATCACCAATCCTTAGACAAACCTATATCAAACTTAAACCTGACTTATCCTAATTTCCTAGATTTTTACCCAAATTAAGGGAGACTCAAAAATTTCAAGGCCATATTTTGTAGCTCTCAAATTTGGTTTTGTTATGACCCAAATTGGTGAAACTTATGAGTTATTGTGGTTCAAATTTTAATTATGTGATAATGCCATATTAAAGTGTGTATAGATGCACTTTCAAAAAGTTTTCTTTCTAAAAATATAGGGTCATTCTATACACACCTAAAGGCTTATAACTAAATCAATTTTAATTATAACTAATAACAATAATAATAAATTATAATCAATATCACAATAAGTCATAACTAACAATAAAAAAAATTATAATCAAATATCACAAATATCATAATCAATGCAAATGTTTCATACTTCAAAAGGCCACTATTATAGAATTTTCCAAAAAAATAATAGTGCCTGACTTGAGGGGGCCATTTTTAAGGCTGTCTCAATTTCTTTATTTTAAATATAGTATATATATATATTCAATGTTTGGAGAATTGGATGTTAGATGCTGCCTTTCATCACCAAGTAAAACATCTAGTTTAAAAAATGCCCCAAATAATCTAATTGATTTTTCATCCATAATACTAAACTAGTAATTCACTTGGCAGAACTAAACTCACATTGCAAGGTAAATCAAACAATGATATTTCTAGTAGGCCAGTAGATACTCTCAACCACGCTTGAATTGTGCACACATTGAATAACAATCCCATAACTTCTTCAGTGTTGAAAAGAAGAAACACAAAAATAAAATGACAGGAAAGTTCAGTGAGATAGCTAATATCGCTGAAATTTCTAGTTGTTTATCATCTATAGAATTTTAAGCAAGTACCAAAAGATATATTAGCAACAATTCCAACCATTCATATTGTGTGTGTGTGTGAGAGAGAGAGAGAGAGAGAGAGCTCTTTCAATGCTCATTGAAATTACTGATGAAATAACATAACTAATCAACATATACCAATCACTGTTGTCATACCAAAAGTAGAACAAGTCCATATACATAAATGTATGACAGAAGAAGAATTATAATTAACTACACCAAGAAAAAGATCATAATGTATCATCAAAAAGTTTATATTAAATGTAATTATTCCAAAACCCCAACTAAAACACTACAGAGAAGAAAAGCATGGTAATTAAATGAAGAATGGGTCATTGAATGAACACAGAAAACAATATTTAGAAAGAATGCAATTAGATGCAAAAAAGGAAATTAAGCTGTAAAAATTCATGGCAGATCAAAACAAGAGAACCACACCACTATAACTGCATTGCATTCAACTACCAAGGCTCCAAATTACAGTACATTAAACAGGAAATATTAAAGCCAAGCACTTTAAAATAAAAATAAATAAAAAACAATGCAAAGCAATGCAATGAACATAAGCTATTGAATACTTGCAATCTCGTAATTCAATGTAATTCAACGTACTCTGCTACTTCAATTTTTTATTTTTAATTTTTTTGTGTTCTCATCTACTTATCCTCTGTAGCTGTTTTAAAGGCATACAACATGCAATCTCGTACTCACCTATAAAAGACACCCTCACACAATTCCAAAATTTATTTTTCTTTTTTTCTTTTCCATAATTGGCTTCTAAATCAATGAAAATCAATTATGTAATAATCAGAAATTGAAAATCAAAAAAAGAAAATGATAGTGTAACACCTGAAAACTCACTGAAACAACAAATTAACAGCATACGAAATATAGTATTGATCGAACTGTGCGAGAAAACAATTCTTCATCTCCAACACGCATTAGATTAGATATACATATATACACACACACAAGTTCAATCTATGTAAAGAATTCTTCAATTCCAACACACATTATATATATATATATATGCACACGAAAAAAGTTCAATCTATGAAATAAAGAAATTGAAAGTTTGAATTGGAGCTCTTACAGAGGATATAATTACACAACTTTTCTGACAACAAATATATGTTTTTGAATTCAAATGCATAGAAAAGCATTACCTCAAATCCACTCTGTAATAGATTTACTTGACTGATTATTGACAATAATCAGTCTTTACCATTACCTCAATTCCACCAACAACTATCGATTTACTTGAAGCATAGAGAAGCATAGAGAGAAAGAGAGAGAGAGGGAGAGAGGTACCGGAGAGCTCCCATGGGGGTTCGAAGCAGAGAGAGAAAGAGAAGACAGCGGCGTCAATGTAGAATTTGAGGAAGCTGATGATGATGACGGTGGCTGTGGTGGTGGAAACCCTAGCCTTCGGTGACCCAATCGAAGCACAGTGTCGCGATTCACAATCGGAAACCCTACCTTGCGAGTGGGAGGATTGCGACTTGAAGACATTGAGAGAGAAGGGGGGAGAGGCAGAAATCGAGGCCAGCGTCGGGAGCGAGCGGAAGAGGGAGGGTAGGAAAGAAGAACAGAGAGGGAGAGAGAGACAAAGAGGGAATGGGAGGAGACGAGTTAAACCAAATTACCCCAATCTGGGTTCGATTGATGCATCAACAGTGTAAAGAAGAAAATTACCCCAATCTGGAATTTTATTTCTGAAATTCAATTCCCGCCCCACGTTTCAAATTTCCCCCCAAACTTTTGGCGACCAAACTCTCAAATTAGTCGCAAAAACAGGTTCTTTCGCCGATAAATTTTTTTAGTCGCCAAATCTCAATCAACGGCGACTAAAATATTAGTCGCTAAACGTAGTAATTTGGCGACTAATTTTTTTTGGTTGCTGAAAATAAATTTTTCGCGACCAAATTTTTAGTCGCCAAAAAATATGTGACCTTCCGCGACCAAATTTGTAGTTGGTCGGCAAAAGTATACCACTTTCTGCGACCAACATATTTTTTGGTCGGCAAAATATAACCTTCTGCGACCAATAATATTTGGTTGCCAAAAATAATGATCATTCGCGACTAATTAATATTTGGTCGCCAAATGTCATTTTTTTGTGACCAAAATTTTTTTGGTCGGCAAAAGTGGTCGCAAAATGTGTAAATTCTTGTAGTGATATGATTTGGTGCATATCTAAATACATGTGAACAGCCTGTAATGTCATATCAGTAGTTCTTAATTTTCTCTGAGTGATTATTTAGTGATGTTAAAATATTATTCAACATCATTTATTATTTGATATTTATCAAGTTATCTTTTTAAATATACAACTCTAAGTTAATAAGTTAGTTATCTTTTTAGTGATCTTGAAAATTAATCAGTGTGTTTGGTTTGAGTTTTTTGAATTAAGTTTTATGAAAATTGAGTTTTTTTATTTTCGTATTTTTTTGTTTTCAGTGAATATTTTTAAAATTTTAAACATTTTTTTTTTACTTTTTTAGATGCACCTTACTTAGATGTATCTAAAAAGTAAAAAATTTGTGAAAAAATTAATAAATACATAAAAATACAAAATATGTACTGAATTGTTGTATTTTTTTTTATATTTTTGGTATTTAGTGAATTTTTAAAATATTTTTTTTACAATTTTTTTACTTTTTAGGTATTTATGTTAGATGTGTCTAAAAAGTAAAAAAATTGCTTAAAATATTAAAAAAATTCAGTAAAAACAAAAAAAAAATGAAAAATAAGAAAGTAGAATTTTCTGAAAAGTGTTTTCTGAAAAATGGAAACAAGCAAGGTAAGTTTTGTGAAAATTATTTTTTTTATACAATCTAATATGCAGTAAGAATTTGCATTAACTAGAAAAAAAAAAAAAAATTTGCTGAGTATGTGCACAAAATTTATATCACCATAAAAATAATATTTTATTTCACCTTCAAACTGATTTGTAATTTTCTCATAACTCCTCATTTATTTGTGATGCACATGTAATTTAAGATTGTATTGAGAATTAACTTATGTAGTGATTTTTTAATTTTTAATAAAAAAATATGAAAAAAAAAAGAGTAATTTATTTTTTTTATAATAATTTTTTGACTTGTTAATTAATTAAAGGTGTGACTTTAAAAAATAAGCATTACCATTTTTTTTTTTTTTGTTACAGGAAAATCCTCCCTACCCTTCTGCAGGTCCAAGGCAGCGCCCCTTGCAGAGATCACCAAAATATCCTGTTAGCCGTTCTGAGCGAGGAGACTATAACCTGGGAACTTGCCCCGACCTCCCAAGACAAACTCCGCTTAAGTTAGGACTCGCACAGCGGGAAAGCATTACCACTTAGCTTCTAAGAAAATACTCAATAAAATCTCTTCATTTGGACTCCGGCGTAAATTTACTGTTAAAATTATTAGAATGTCAACACGGTACGTAATACGGATTACACCAACACCAACAGTCCAAGTGTAATTTGATCTACGCGTGACTTAAAATTACAGTCATGCTCCGGACCTCTAAAAAAATAGCACTAAAAGAGCATTATTTTGTCTTTTTGTGCTCTCTTTTTTGTCTTTATCTCACTTTTTTTTTTTTTTAATGGCTGACAGCTCATTAGAGCTGCAGTTTTGCAGCTCTAATTAGAGCTCCGCAGCATTATTCCTTAAAATTAAGCCCCTTTTTCTTTTTCTTTTTTGTCTGCTCCGCGTCCAAGTTTTACACCGAAAATTGTGGGCTGAAGCGGAAGGCTTCAATTGAAAGTCAAGATATACAAAAGATATTGCAATTTTTTTTTATTTATTATTTTTGTTGAGAAACTTAAGAAGAATGGTGATACCATAAGCTAACAATAAATACCAAATAATTATAATGAACTCTCACATAAATATATCTGCCAATTATTTATACACACACACTAGTTATTAGATTTATTGGTTCATGCACATAATTATTAGATTTTTGTGGGAGTAGACTTTTTTAGTTAAATTTCTTTTTGTATTTAGTGAATTTTTTTTTTTTTTTTTTTAAGTTATGCTGAATCTTTTTGGTATTTTGTATCCGTCTCATTTAGACAATTCTAAAAAAAATATGAAACTTATTTTACTTTTTTGAAAAAAAAATTAAAAAGACAAATAGACCAATTGTTTATACATATAAGTCTTTGTTTAGAAAGAGTTAAAATAGTTTGGTTTTTTGACTTTTTGATTATTTTAGCTTTGCTTTTTTAGCCTTGTTTGGTTTTTATTTTTGACTTTTTTGACTTTTGTGAGAGAAAAAATGACTAATTATAGTTTGGATGTGACATTTTGTCTTATTGGCTTATATAACTAATTTTGTTTTTTCTTTTTTTTTAAAAGTCAAAACTAAACATAGCTTAATGTGTCTTATTTTTATTTTGGGTGAATGTGATTTTTAAATTGACTGAATATTTTTAAATTTTTAGAATATAAACCCAGAAAACCAAATTATAAAAAAATTGACACAAAGGTTTAAAAAAATAAAAGTAAGTCAAAAGAAAGCTTATTAGCTGCGACCAATCATGGAATAAATTACCAAGGGCAGATGGTTATAATCAATTTTTTAGTTAAAAGCTAATTATAAACTGATTATAATTAGTTTTTTTGTGAGAGAGGACATCAGATATAATTACACTAAACTCTTTAAAATTTTAATTTACTTAGCTAAAAGTTAGTTTTTAGTTTTTATCCTGTTTTAGATCACATCATTTCTCACATTTTTTACACACAAAAAGATAGAAAAATCAAAAAATCAATTTTTAACCAACTTTCCAAATCACCTCATAATATTTAATTCATTTTGAATTAATAATTTATTAATTGTGTGTATATATTAATTCTAAGAACTAATTTGTCTTGAAATTTTGTATTAGATTGTATTTATATGATGTTGCCTGGAAACTCATAGTGGCCTATTTTCTCTCCTTCTTCCTTAGTGGGCTCTGTTCATGGAGTTGTAATTGCTCGCGATTCTGTTTTATAGATAAATTTTAATTGCATAGTTATTGACAGGGATAGGCCCACAGGGACCACGGCCCACCATGAGTAAACCCAAGCCCACCAATTAAACCCCATTGCACAACCCGGGCGGTAAAACCCAGCATCACTGGGAGCCAACTGGACAGGAAAGACCAATGATATTCGGACACGCGGCGGATGCAGGACAGGCCACGTCAGCAGACAAAGATCTGCAGGGTTATTGCCACAGCACATCACCATTAATGCAATCCATCAGAACATTTATTGCGACAACACTTCTCAGCCGGCACGGCACCCCCTTACCCTGAACAAGGCAAATCACGACACAAGCTTTCGGCGGAAAAATCCCAGAATAGCAGAGGTAACGAAATGATTACGAAAGGATATAAGCAAGGAAAAGGAAGGGGGAAAGTTAAGTCTTCTACCTCTCTCTCTCTCTCTCTCCCTCTCTCTACAATTTGTCTATTACCCTTTCTAATTCACACACCGGAGGGTTCGCCGGGGGACTACCCCGTCTCCCGATTGAACTTGCTTGCAGGTTTTCCAGTGGACCTGAGGAGCTAGGATCGGTCCAGCCCATACACGACGACACCCAGTATTATCAGTGGCGCCGTCTGTGGGAAACCGGTTTGTCCGTGCGCCAGTTGTGTTCATTGCCGCCGGAGACCCTGTTCAGTAACCTTCTCACCTCCTCCGTCAAGTGTATGGTCACGACTAGATCCATGGCTTCCCACCATAATGCTACCGACCACCAAACCGACCCTCCCAACCCAAACAATCCACCGCAGTACTTCACCGAGCTCACCAACAGCATCAACCGTATGGCCGAACAAAACCAAGCCCTAATCAATGCTCTGCTACAAAGAAACCTCCCTATACCTCCACCTCCGGATATTCCACCCCACCCAGAACAAGTTCCAGGCCATACTGTCCCACAACCCGACCCTCTCAACTCGGGAGGTTTGCAGCCTCCTCACCCACATATGCACCCGCCTCCTCCACCCCCACGTCCATCAGTCATAGCTCCAGCTCCAGAGGGAGAAGCTAGCAGTGTCCAACATCTGTCTCCCTCTGGCGGCGACAACATTCCCCTCTGGGACGCCGAACTCCGAGCCATGAAACTCCAGCTCCAGGGGGTTATGCAGAATATCCAACATAAGCCCTCCACCACAGCAAACTCCCCATTTGTCGCCTCCATCCGAGACAAACCCCTACCCGCCAAGTTCAAAATGCCTACCATCGACCCCTTTGACGGCACGACCGACCCCGTCGACCACCTGGAGACCTACCGTACCCTCATGATCCTCCATGCTTTCCCTGACGAGATCATGTGCCGAGCCTTTCCCGTGACACTGAAGGGGTCAGCTCGGCTATGGTTCAGCCAGTTGCCACCGGATTCGGTCTCCACATTCCAACACCTCAGTGATTCCTTCCTGAATCACTTCATCGGGGCCCAACGCCAGCGACGTCCGGCGACCCAACTCCTCAACATCCGTCAGACCGAGGGGGAGTCACTGCGCAGCTTTGTCACTCGCTTCAACACCGAGGCCTTACAAGTTGCTGAAAATGACGATAAAGTCATCCTCACGGCCTTCATGGCTGGTCTGCGGTCATCCGATTTCCTCTTCTCCCTCTCCAAGAACCCTCCGACATCCATGGCCGCCTTGCTCTCCAAAGCCCAAAAGTACATGAACGCCGAGGATTCTCTAGCCGCTCGGCAAGACTCCACGACTAAATACCTGGCCCCTAGAGAAAAGAGAAAAGACCAAGAACCCAGTAATGCCCGGCATCATAACCAAACATCCCGCTACGCCGACCGACCTCCTCGCGCCGACCGGCCAGGCCCAACCAGACCCCCCGGTCGGTTCGAGCAATACACCCCCCTCAATACTCCCATAGAACAAGTCCTTCACCAGATTCAACGCGACTACCCCCTCAAATGGCCCCTTCCTCCACGGAACCCTTCCAACCGTAAAGACCAGTCCAAATACTGCCGTTTCCACCAGGATCATGGCCATAACACCGACGACTGCATCAGCCTCAAAGACCAAGTGGAGACCCTCATTCGCCAGGGGCGCCTGAGCCGATTCACAGATACCCGCCCTCAGCAGAGGCAAAGGACCGAACCCCGCAGAGACAATCCCAGGCATACCCCTCCACGGCGACCAGCCCAACCAGACCAAGGGCATGACCGACCCCGCCAACAACCCCGCCCCCAAGGTAATCCACCTCCGCCAGTTGGTGAAATCAGAGTTATTTCAGGTGGCCTCGCCTGTGGTGGACCGTCTCGCTCAGCTCAGAGGGCGGAGCTCAGAAAGATACGGCAGGGCTCGGACAAGACAGTGGCCACGGTCGACCGACCCCCCAAACAACCCAAACAGTGGGCAGAGCCCATTACCTTCACGGACGCCGACTGCACAGGCATCCGTTATCCCCACGATGATCCCCTTGTCATCTCCGCTGTCCTCTCCAATTATAAGGTCAGAAGAGTCCTCATCGACAATGGCAGTTCCTCGGACATCATTTTTCTCAACTGCTTCCGCCAGCTGAAGATCGGGGAAGAGAGCCTGTCCCCACTCCAAACTCCTCTGGTCGGCTTCACCGGCGACCGGGTGACCTCTGTCGGTTCCATTGATCTCCCCATCACCATTGGAGAGTACCCACGACAGACCACGAAGTTGCTTACTTTCCTTGTTGTTGACTGCCCCTCTGCTTACAACATCATCCTCGGCCGCGCCGCCCTTAATGCCTTCCAAGCCATCACATCCACCTACCACCTTGCCCTCAAGTTCCCTACCGATCTCGGGGTCGGAACGGTGAGAGGGGAACAGACCGTCGCTAGAGAATGTTATGTGGCCTCACTTAAAGAGATCAAACTGAAGGAGGCAATGGTCATTGAAGGGCTTGACGTCCGAGATGAGGAGGAACTGATCAGAGGCGAACCTGTGGAGGAACTCGTCGAAGTTAACATCGATCCCACCAACCCGATCAAAACAGCTAAAATCGGCAGCCAACTACCCCCCCAAGCAAAGGCCGACCTCACTGCCCTCCTGACCGAACACAGGGACGTCTTCGCTTGGACTCATGCAGACATGCCAGGCATCGACCCCTCTTTCATCACCCACCGCCTCAGCATCGAGCCTCATTTCCGACCCTACCGACAAAGGCAGCGTATTTTCCATCCAGAGCGCAACAACCTCATAGCCGCAGAGGTTGACAAACTTCTAGAGGCCCACTTTATCCGGAATGTGGACTATCCCAAGTGGCTGTCCAACGTGGTCCTGGTACGCAAACACAATGGCAAGTGGCGTCTCTGCGTCGACTACTCCGACTTGAACCGAGCTTGTCCCAAAGATAGCTATCCTCTCCCCCGCATTGATCTGCTGGTTGACGCCACGGCCGGTCATCAAATGCTCAGCTTCATGGATGCTTTTTCAGGGTACAACCAAATCGTGATGCACTCATCCGACCAGGAACACACATCTTTCATCACTGACCGGGGCACCTACCACTACCGTGTCATGCCGTTCGGACTAAAGAATGCTGGGGCCACCTACCAACGTTTAGTCAATACAGTCTTCCACCATCAGATCGGACGGAACATGGAAGTGTATGTGGATGACATGCTGGTCAAGAGTAAACTCTCCACTGACCACCTCACCGACCTACGAGAGACTTTTGCCACTCTCCGCAAATATCAAATGAAGCTCAACCCAGAGAAGTGCGCCTTTGGCGTGGGCTCTGGCAAATTCCTGGGTTTCATGGTCAGTCAGCGCGGCATCGAGGCCAACCCAGAGAAGATCAAGGCCTTGATCGAAATGCAGTCACCCAAAACCGTTAAAGAGGTCCAAAGACTCACTGGCAGAGTGGCAGCCCTCAACCGTTTCATCTCCCGCGCAACGGATAAGTGCCTGCCATTTTTCAAAGTCCTGCGGCAGACTTTTGAGTGGACAACTGAATCAGAAGAAGCCTTTCAACAGTTAAAACAGTGCATGGCCAATCCTCCCCTCCTCTCACAGGCAATTACCGGCGAGCCCCTCTTCCTCTACCTAGCAGTATCAAGCACTGCAATCAGCGCAGCACTCATCATAGAGGACGGCTCAGTTCAACGGCCGGTCTACTACATCAGTAGGGCTCTCAGGGGAGCAGAGCAGAACTACCCCTTATTAGAAAAGCTGTCCCTGGCCCTGGTCACCGCCTCCAGGCGACTCCGCCCCTACTTCCAAGCCCATTCCATAGTGCTTCTCACCGACCAGCCACTGAAGAAGGTCATGCAGCAACCAGAGCTCTCAGGAAGACTTATGCAGTGGTCAGTAGAACTAAGCCAGTACGACATCTCTTATCGCCCCCGGACTGCAATCAAGGGGCAAGCCGTAGCCGACTTCATCTTGGAATTCACCAACCCGGCCCCAACCACTAACCCTCCAGCCCCACCAACCCCGCCCGAGCCCGAAGACCCTCATTGTTGGACACTCAATGTCGACGGCTCGTCTCGCAGGGAAGGAAGTGGAGCTGGTCTCATCCTAACATCCCCCGAAGGGGGTTACTTCAAATGTGCCCTCCGCCTCCTGTTTTCGGCCAGCAACAATGAGGCCGAATACGAAGCATTGATAGCAGGACTTCGCCTAGCCAAAGACATTGGTGTTAGCCACATTCGCGTGCTCAGTGACTCCCAACTTATCGTCGGCCAGATCACGGGTGAATTCGATGCCAGGGACACCACAATGCGGACTTACAGGGACATGGCGCTCACACTTGTCCGTCTCTTCAACACTTTCCAGATTAGACACATACCTCGGGCCGAGAACTCCAAAGCAGATGAGATGGCCCAGCTGGCCTCCGCCGATCAATCCGACCTCAGCCATGGAGTTCGCCTCGAATACCTGACACACCCGGCCATCTCACCCGGCCTGCAAGAAGTGCATTTTCTCCAGACGGAACCCATTCCTTGGGCATCCGACATCTTCCTCTTTTTGACCACTGGTGAACTCCCAGATGACCAACACCAGGCTGCCAAGGTCAGAGCCCGGTCAGCTAACTACATTCTGGTCGACGGCCTCCTTTACAAGCGCGGTTTTTCACGACCGTACCTGCGGTGTCTCAGCCCCGCCCAAGCAACCTATGTAATGCAAGAGATCCATGAAGGAATTTGTGGCAATCATTCGGGCGGCAGGTCTCTTGCACACAAAGTACTCCGCACAGGCTACTTCTGGCCGACCCTCCACAAAGATGCCTCTGATTTCGTGCAGAAATGCGACAAGTGTCAGCGTTTCGCCAACATCCCCCACGCTCCTCCCTCTGAGCTGATCAATCTCTGCAGCCCTTACCCGTTCGCCAAATGGGGTATCGACCTGGTTGGTCCACTTCCCACCGGGCGAGGCCAGACCAAGTTCGCAATTGTCGCCATTGATTACTTCACCAAGTGGGTCGAGGCAGAACCCCTCGCCACGATCACCGAGCGGAATACCACCAAGTTTATCTGGCAATCGATTGTCTGCAGATTTGGCATCCCTCAGGCCATCGTCTCCGACAATGGCAAACAGTTCGACAATGCTAAATATAGGAAATTTTGTGCAGATCTCCAGATTCAACCATGCTTCTCTTCCCCCGGTCACCCCCAAGCAAATGGCCAGGTGGAGGTCACCAACCGCTCTCTCCTGAAGATCATCAAAACTAAACTCGAAGCGGCTAAAGGCCTCTGGGCTGAGGAACTACCACATGTACTCTGGGCTTACCGAACTACTGCACGGACTCCCACGGGGGAAACCCCTTTTCGCTTAACATATGGCGCCGAGGCGGTCATTCCTGTGGAAGTCGGTCTCCCCACCCCCAGGACCTTACACCCGGATCTCGCCTCAGCCGAAGAACTCCGTCGGGCAGACCTGGACCTCATCGAGGAGCTCAGAGAGACTGCCGCCGTCAGGTTGGCTTCGTACCAGCAGAAAATGAGAGCCCATTATAACCGCAGAGTCCGACCACGGGAGTTCTTTCCAGGCGACCTTGTCCTGAGAGAAGCAACTCTTGCCACAAAGAATCCAACCGAGGGCAAGTTGGCAGCCAAATGGGAAGGGCCCTACGTGGTGAAGGCCCGCCCGCGGCCAGGCACTTATCGACTTCAAGACATGGATGGCCGAGACCTTCCCCATCCCTGGAATGCTGAACATTTGAAGCGTTACTATCAATGAATCCTTACTCTTGTATTGATAGAATTGTTGTATTTTCCTTTCTCAATACATAATATAAATATCGACTGGAGTTCCCACTTTCTATAATTCAATTGTCTGAATGTAGCTTCTATTTGCAGCAGCACTTTCACAAGCCTCAGTCCGACCTGAGCACCTCCAAAAGCCTCAGTCCGACCTGAGCACTTTCAAAAGCCTCAGTCCGACCTGAGCACTTTCAAAAGCCTCAGCCAGACCTGAGCACTCTCAAAAGCCTCAGTCCGACCTGAGCACTTTCAAAAGCCTCAGTCCGACCTGAGCACTTTCAAAAGCCTCAGTCCGACCTGAGCACTTTCAAAAGCCTCAGCCAGACCTGAGCACTTTCAAAAGCCTCAGCCAGACCTGAGCACTTTCAAAAGCCTCAGCCAGACCTGAGCACTCTCAAAAGCCTCAGTCCGACCTGAGCACTTTCAACAGCCTCAGTCCGACCTGAGCACTTTCAAAAGCCTCAGCCAGACCTGAGCACTTTCAAAAGCCTCAGCCAGACCTGAGCACTTTCAAAAGCCTCAGCCAGACCTGAGCACTCTCAAAAGCCTCAGTCCGACCTGAGCACTTTCAAAAGCCTCAGTCCGACCTGAGCACTTTCAAAAGCCTCAGTCAGACCTGAGCACTTTTAACAGCCTCAGTCCGACCTGAGCACTCTCAAAAGCCTCAGTCCGACCTGAGCACTTTCAACAGCCTCAGTCCGACCTGAGCACTTTCAAAAGCCTCAGCCAGACCTGAGCACTTTCAAAAGCCTCAGCCAGACCTGAGCACTTTCAAAAGCCTCAGCCAGACCTGAGCACTCTCAAAAGCCTCAGTCCGACCTGAGCACTTTCAAAAGCCTCAGTCCGACCTGAGCACTTTCAAAAGCCTCAGTCAGACCTGAGCACTTTTAACAGCCTCAGTCCGACCTGAGCACTCTCAAAAGCCTCAGTCCGACCTGAGCACTTTCAAAAGCCTCAGTCCGACCTGAGCACTCTCAAAAGCCTCAGTCAGACCTGAGCACTTTCAACAGCCTCAGTCCGACCTGAGCACTTCCAAAAGCCTCAGTCCAACCTGAGCACTTTCACAAGCCTCAGTCCGACCTGAGTACTTTCAAAAGCCTCCACAGCCGCAGTCAGAACCATCTGAAAGCTCGTAAAGCACACCGATCACACCATAATTCCAAGATAATTTGACACTTAGTCATATTTTAAAGATGTCCTCCCATATTTCATTTGCCAATCACATCTTCAACATTACACTTCAGTCTATTCTTTCAAGGTAATTTGACACTTAGCCAATATTTTAAAACCGTTCTCTCCTATTTTCATTCGACACTTTGTCTTACATCTTCAACCTTATGTGTCAGTGCACTTTCATCCACATTCAACTTAAAACATTATTTTCCACATCCCCCCCCACACTTAAACAAATTTGCTATTTCACTCTGTATTAGAAAATTCCTCATCCTATTTTGGCCTGAATTTTGGCATGACTGCCTGGCACCAGCATTCGCTGAAAACATCAGTGCACCAAATAACAAAAAAAAAAAAAAAAAAAAAAAAAAAACAACACACAGGCCAAACCAACATAAGAGCAAACACACTGGAATCATCAATTAGAACCATAAGTGCCATTTTATTCATTCAAGAATGTGTACACAAATTACTTACATCCCTTCACAAAAAAAAAAAAAAAAAAAAAAAAAAAAAAAAAAAAAAAACATATACAAGCTTCTAATGATCACTCCTCCTCCTCGCTCGAGATAAGATCCGTTTCTTCTACACCCTCGTCCAGGGGGGTCTGGGCCACATCATCCTCCTCCACTGTCACCCTGCTAAAGTCCAGCTCTGGAAACAGCTCTTCAGCTTTGCGCCTGAACATTTGCCACCCGCTGTCCCAGTACTCTGCCATTTCATGCTTATAAAAGTCTGACCGTTGGAAGCTCTCTATGACTTCAGACTCAGGCCTTCCTTCAGCCGTTGTCCGCGATGGGCCAGCCCCCCCGGACTCCTCCCTCGCCAGGCTGCTCGCCACTGCAGCATCAATGGCAATCTGAAACTCAGGCGACCCTTTGAACTGCTCAATCGCAGCTGCGTATAGATCGGGGTAAGCAGCCCTCTCAGAGGCTGCCTTCGCCCTCTCCTCATCCAATTCTCTCTGAAGGACCGCCTTCTCAGCAGAAGCTTTGGCCACCTCAGCTTCTAATTCCCTCTGCAAGACCTCCCTCTCAGCCACCGCCTTTCTTCGCTCCTCCTCTATCTCCTTCTTTAGACTCAGCCTTTCCGTCGTTGCCTTCTCCATCTCCGCTTCCAACTCCCTCACCAGCCTCCCCCTCTCCTCGTCTGCCTTGGCAAGCCCGTCTTCCAACTCCTTTTGCAGAGCCTTAACCTTAGCATCTGCCTCATCTTTTTGCCTCACCAGCTCTTCGTTGCTGTTCATGGCTTCTTCGTGCCGATCGTTGGCGATGGCACAGGCTTGTCGGGACTCTTCCAACCTCTTTTGCTCGCCGACCAGTTGGAACTCGAGTGACACAACCTTTCGGCGTGCATCCTCCAGATCCAGCTTGACTGCTTGCAACTCAGCCTGAGCCTTCTCCCAACTTGTCTTCTCAACCTTCAGCTTGGCCAGCTGTGCCTCTGCCTTCTCTGTCTTGATCTTTGCAGCCCCAGCCTTCCTAAAGAGGGCCCCTGCCAAGGTCGTCACCTCCATCTGCGCAGAACACAACCCCCTGAAGAGGTCTGCCTCGTTAAACATTGAAGCTGAGCGCAGGCCTGACTCTTCTACGATCCTCACCAGACGCTCAGCCCCTGCCCTGGCTGGGCCTTCCTCCCCCTCCAGTCGTCCACCCACCGCGCGCGCATGATAAATAGCCGTCTTCAGGCCAACTCCTCCCTCCTGAGGTGCAGGACTCCTTGGCATCTGCTGCCCCCCACTTGGCTCAGAACTGGCCAATCCCCCTGCCACTTGAACCGCGGGGGCGACCCCTACCGCCTCTGGAGCATCCCTGACCACAGGGGTCTCCACCACAGCTGGAACCTCCTTCACTTTCTTGGGCTCAGTCTCCCCTGCGGCCTCCACAGGGGCACTTCTCTTCTTCCTTTTCCTCTTCGGAGCCCCGCCATCATCCCTGGCCTTCTCTCTCACAGGATCCACAGGGAGCTTTCGTGGCTCAAACTTACTCAAGTCTTTCTCCCCCAACGGTTTCGGGCGAGGCCTGATCCTCTCCTTCGCGATCGGCTGTGGGGGTCGGTCGTCTTGTGCTTTCGCGAACGTGGCGGCCTTGGCAAGGATTGCCTGATCCTCAGCCTCCTGAGCTTTTCTCCTTGCCTCCAATTCCGCTCGGTCAAGATCCCCACCGACCGGCTGAGGACCCAGCCCCGCCTCAAACAGTGCAGAAGGCTGCACGAGGTCATCCCATCTCGCTTTCTCTTTTTCCCTCCATTCCTTCACCCTCTTCACCCTCTCCACAGCCTCCGCCCCCAGTCTTGCCTCTACCGTCTTGATTGGCACTTTCCAGATGGTGCGCACCCCAGGCCCCCCGTTGGCAGAAACATAGAACCACCGCGCCCGCCATCCCTTGATTGATGTGGGGAGCCCAGCCACCAACCCTTTCCCCGCCACCGCCTGCAAGGTGACCCACGTCTCTTGTTGCCCTGAGGCCTTGTAACAAGCGAAGAACTCCTCCACCGTCATCGACCCCCCCTCACTTGCCTTTGGCCAAGCACTTGCGCAGGATAGCACGATTTTCCAAGCATTGGGCATCAGCTGACCCGGAGCCACTTCTAGGTGGTTGAGCACGTCCACCACTATTCGAGGCAGTGGCAACCTCAACCCCCCCTTTAGAGCTTCTTCGTACAAGGAAAATGCTCCTGGCCTAACGTCCGATGGCCTCTCCGTTGACGTTGGCAACAACAACTCCACTTCCGCCGGAATTTGGTACTTCTCGCGGATAGCCCCCACCTCCGCCTCCGTTATCGTCGATTTGTCCGCCTTTGTGTGCCAATGGTCCGGCTCCGCCTGACTGATTGGCGTCGGCGCTGCAATCATGGTGGAGCCACCAAAACGTCTCGCTGGTTCCCCCACTCTCTCCGTTCTGTACTGGGCAGCTAATTCTTCAGCATCGTCGTCCCCCAGCGGATCCACTCTCACATTCACGTCTTCTTCTTGCGCCATTCCTACAGTGTGTCTGCGGATCGCTTCTGACGCAGGCCCTAAGAAGTTGAAGAAATGCTCCAATGGTGTATCGCGAGCAACAAACGGTGTCACACTTGGAATATTTTGGGTTCTTGAGAACAAGTAAGTAAAGCGAACAATACCAAAAGCCCACGGTTTACCCGTATTCCAAGGATCCAAATTAATTTTCGCCAGTTTGAAAAGTTTTCAAATCATCCGCCAAAACTGCCTCCTTAATGCCAATAATAATGCCTTGACGTTTCGCTTCTAATCTAACGCTTGACCCTTCTCCTCCCTCAAACTTCTGCCACGTATATGGCCTGGATGCACTGACTTCTGCCCTCACTTGTCTTTTCCACTTCAACTCATCACGTGATACGCCGCCTCTTGAGCCCCGCGCCCTCCCACTCGTTCACCTGCTCGGCCACCCTCACGGTCGGCCTCACCCGCTCGGCCACCCTCACGGTCGGCCTTACCTGCTCGGCCACCCTCACGGTCGGCCTCACCCGCTCGGCCACCCTCCCGGTCGGCACGAAGAAGCCATGAACAGCAACGAAGAGCTGTTCATGGTCGGCCTCACCCGCTCGGCCACCCTCACGGTCTCACGGTCGGCCTCACCCGCTCGGCCACCCTCACGGTCGGCCTCACCTGCTCGGCCACCCTCACGGTCTCACGGTCGGCCTCACCCGCTCGGCCACCCTCACGGTCGGCCTCACCTGCTCGGCCACCCTCACGGTCTCACGGTCGGCCTCACCGGCTCGGCCACCCTCACGGTCGGCCTCACCCGCTCGGCCACCCTCACGGTCGGCCTCACCCGCTCGGCCGCCCTCACGGTTGGCCTCGCCCGCCCCTCCGGCACGGCCGCCCTCACGGTCGGCCTATGCTCTCCCCCCACCGATCCGATCCATCTTCCCTCTTATTATTCCCTTCGTTGGACTAAAGCTGCACTCGGGAATGGGGGACTACTGACAGGGATAGGCCCACAGGGACCACGGCCCACCATGAGTAAACCCAAGCCCACCAATTAAACCCCATTGCACAACCCGGGCGGTAAAACCCAGCATCACTGGGAGCCAACTGGACAGGAAAGACCAATGATATTCGGACACGCGGCGGATGCAGGACAGGCCACGTCAGCAGACAAAGATCTGCAGGGTTATTGCCACAGCACATCACCATTAATGCAATCCATCAGAACATTTATTGCGACAACACTTCTCAGCCGGCACGGCACCCCCTTACCCTGAACAAGGCAAATCACGACACAAGCTTTCGGCGGAAAAATCCCAGAATAGCAGAGGTAACGAAATGATTACGAAAGGATATAAGCAAGGAAAAGGAAGGGGGAAAGTTAAGTCTTCTACCTCTCTCTCTCTCTCTCTCCCTCTCTCTACAATTTGTCTATTACCCTTTCTAATTCACACACCGGAGGGTTCGCCGGGGGACTACCCCGTCTCCCGATTGAACTTGCTTGCAGGTTTTCCAGTGGACCTGAGGAGCTAGGATCGGTCCAGCCCATACACGACGACACCCAGTATTATCAGTTATAAACATTAGAAGGTGCGGGGTTGTTGGGCTGGAAAGCCAAACATGAGTTTCCATTAGTATTTACATTACAGAATATACCACAGGCATATAAGTATATGTATGCCATTTTGTTATTTTTTTTTAATATTAGTAGCACTAATTTAATTTATATGCTTTTGTTCATGGAAAAAATACAATGATGTGTTAATAATTGTTGTTAAATTATGTTACAACAAGGAATGTACTCTTTAAATGAATACAAAGAAAAATTTAGAGAAAGAGTAGTGGGTGAAAAAGCAAAACGATGCTCAACCTTACGTTGGAAAAAAAGAAATAATATAAAAAGAAATTGAGAGAGAGAAAAAGAATTTAGTAAAAAAATTCAGAGAGAGAATTGGAAAAACAGTTTTTGTTTGCAAAAAAAAAATCTAGAACCCAAATAAAAAATAGGACTTTGAGAGAAAGAATTGATTCATTCATAATAAACAAATAAAAGAGAAATTGAGAGAGAGAAGTGGGCAAAAAAAATCGGTACTAAACTGTTTATCCACTAGTGTTCTATATATCGAATAAAAAAAATTTGGACTGCAACTTGGGCGGGTTTAGTCGAATTGAGAGATTGTTCAAGCCCAACACAAGTTGTGCTGAGATCTGCCCAGACCTGAATTGTAACCTGAGATTGCCTGTCCAAGCCCGGTCCGAATTAAACCTGAATTGTCCGAATTGAAAGTTCATAAAATGCTAAAAATAATTTTTTGTAATGTTTTTTGTATATGTAGTTAAAAATTGATAATTAGTAATATTTTTTGTCAAGATTTTTATAAATTATCGCTAAAATTTATAATTAGGAATGTTTTTCTATAACAAAATTTTTTAAACTGTCGCTGAAAGTTAAAAATTAGTAATATTTTTTGTGACGATTTTTTTAAACTATTGCTAAAACTTATAAGTAACTTTTTTGTGATAAATTTTTTAAATTGTCACTGAAAATTAACAATTAACGACTTTTTTAATAATGTTTGATGAAAAATACTATTAATTATAACATGATCTATTGAATAATAAGTTCACTTATTAAAATTTACACGTGAATCTCAAAAATGTATATATGTACACATATATTGTAAACCACAACTATTTTCTGGTAACAAAATAATTAATAAATTTATATGACGAATTGTTTTTAAATATTACATAAACATATCACGTATTTTGTTCAACAATTACTCCTTTTATGCTTGTATTTAGCAGGTGTAGAGCAATTGTTTACTTGACCGAACGCAGACTTGAAACTCAAGAGAATTTCAACATCTTCAGTATCATGTCCACACTATCTCCATCACCAACCACCAAAACGAAATTCATTTGAAAATATGATTATGTACTATATGATTTTTCCACTTTGCCGAGTTGCAGCTCTTTTCCCTCCCCATTCTCTCTCCCACTCCCAATTAATAAGTTTTGAGAAAATTATTACAAATTTTTTTGATACAACTCTAATATACAGTAAGAACTTGCATTGAATACAAAGACAATTTGTTCAGTATGTGCACAAAATTTATACCACCATAAAAATATAAATATTTTTTTACTTTCAAACTGATTTATAATTTTCTCATAACTTTTCATTTATTTGTGATGCACACGCAATTTAAGATTATATTGAGAATTGATTTATTTAGGGATTTTTTAATTTTAATAAAAAATATGAAAAAAATTAAAAGAATATTTATTTTTTATAATAATTTTTTAACTTGTTAATTAATTAAAAGGTGTGACTTTAAAAAATAAGCGTTACCAGTTAGCTTCTAAGAAAATACTCAATAACTCTCTCCATTTGGGCTGCGGCGTAAGTTTCCTGTTATAGTAAGTAATAGAAAAGGAATAGGAATTAATAAAAAGTCAACACGGTACGTAATACGGATTACACCTACACCAACAGTCCAAGTATAACTTGATCTACGCGTTTCTTAAAATTGGGTCCCAAAACCAGTTTTGGGCCGATTTTTTTGACTCTTCTCTGCTTGGCCTCGAAGTTGTAGACCGAAAATTGTGGGCTGCAGCGGAAGGCTCCAATTGACAGTCCAAGATATACAAAAGATATTGCAAATTTTTTTATTTTTTATTTTTTATTTTTATTGAGAAACTTAAGAAGAGCGGTGATACCATATAATGAACTCTCACATAAATATATCTGCCAATTATTTATGCACACAATACTTTTAGGGCATGTTTGATTGGGTGGATTAGAATATGAGATTAGAATTAATAATCCGTGGGCTCAATTATCCTATATTTGTTTTAACATTTTAGTTTAAGATTATTAATCTAATGGATAATTAATCTAACAAATTTATAGAATTATTAGTAATGGGGTAGGAGTGAGATTATTAATCCAATGAATATTAATCCAATTGGATAGTGAATACCACACTAATTTAAAATAGGATTATTAATACTTCACTATTAATCTTGTGAATCAAACATGACCTTAAGGTTGGTTTGGAATGTTGGTTAGTTTTTTGGCTTTTTGACTTTTTTAATCTAGAGCTAAAAAATCTCATTTGGGATAGATTTTTTAGTTTTTTTTTTTTATACTTTTATGAGAGAAAAAATAAAATAATTTTGGATTGGAAGTGACATTTTGTTCTATTTAACTAAAATAGTATATTTTGTCCTATATAACTATTTTAGCCCAAACACTCATCCCAAACGGGACCTTATTAGATTTATGAGTAGACTTTTTTAGTTAGATTTATTTTTGCATCTAGTGATTTTTTTTTTTGTTTTTTGTTAAAGTTATGCCAAATCTTTTTAGCATTTTATATCCGTCTCGTTTAGACAATTCTAAAAAAAAAAATTGAAAATTATTTTGCTTTTTTGAAAAAAAATTAAAAAGACAAATAGACCAATTGTTTATAAATATAATTTGGCTTATTTTTATTTTGGGTGAATATGATTTTTAAATTGACTGAATATTTTTTAATTTTTAGAATATAAACCCATTATAAAAAAATTGACACAAAGGTTTTAAAAAATAAAAATAAGTCAAAAGAAAGCTTTGTTTTTTAGCGGCGACCAATCATATGAAATAAATTACTATGCAAAGTTGCATGTAAAATACATTGGCCTACAAGCCCCCATATGTGGACTGTGTACGTCAACCCTACAAGTCTTATATAATTACACTGTCCTTTCGGGACATCCGAATCCGATATAATTACTACTAAACTCTTCAAAAATTTAATTTACATAATATTTAATTCATTTTCAATTAATAATTTATTAATTGTGTGTATATATTAATTCTAAGAACTAATTTGTCTTGAAATTTTGTATTAGATTGTATTTATATGATGTTGCCTGGAAACTCATAGTGGCCTATTTTCTCTCCTTCTTCCTTAGTGGGCTCTGTTCATGGAGTTGTAATTGCTAACGATTCTGTTTTATATATAAATTTTAATTGCATAGTTATAAACATTAGAAAGTGCAGGGTTGTTGGGCTGGAAAGCCAAACATGAGTTTCCATCAGTATTTACAATACAGAATATACCACAGGCATATAAGTATATGTATGCCATTTTGTTATTCTTTTTTAAATATTAGTAGCACTAATTTAATTTATATGCTTTTGTTCATGGAAAAATTACAATGATGTGTTAATAATTGTTGTTAAATTATGTTACAACAAGGAATATACTCTTTAAATGAAATTCGGTTGTGTTGACAGAGCTAGACTCTTCTAGTAAAATCACAAATTCCTTTACTTATTAAATGCTCAAATTTATTTGAGCCTATCTCAATCAACATGATATACTTACTCCAACATACCTGCAATGCTTCTGAGATCATGTTTGATTCTAAATATATTTTTTGAAAAAAAAACGTCATAGAACTATTTTATTTCATAATTAAATTATCTTGTGTTATATTCACATTATGTTATCCATAATAACTTATACCGGGATCTTTTAGGGAAAATTTCTCTAAATTGGGGAAACACAAAAACCATAACTTTTCTTATAATGTACAAGTACACATTGCAGCATTTCTCTAAAAAAATTTGCTGCAAAAAGATGAAGATACTGTTATCCAAATAACCTAAAAGATGTTGTGTTTGTTGTTTTTACTTTTAAACTCGTGCTACCTCAAGTATGTGAATAGAAATTAAGTGTAATTGTGACATCAAATTATTATTATTTATTTTAATAACTGAGTGTCTGAATCAACTTACTCAAATCTTGGCATCATATTATGTAGTTATCATATTATTACTAACTAATAACTCAACTATATAGTTTACTATTGCAATGTGATATTTTTTAGGGAATATTCACTACAAGAAAATGCAGAAATGGCGACTAAAAAAATTATTTTCGTCGCTGAAGTGCCATTTTCGGCGACTAAAATGGAATTAGTAGCCAAAAGTGAAGACTTTTGGCGACTAAAACAATTTAGTAGCCAAATGTATAGTTATTGGTGACTAAAAATCAATTTAGTCGCCGATTATATGGGTTTTACCGACTAAAGGTTTTTTAGTAGCCAAAAGTGACGGTTTTTGGCGACTAAAATAATTTAGTAGCCAAAAGTATAGGTTTTGGCGACTAAAAAACAGTTTGGTCACCGATTATACGTGTTTTGGCGACTGAAAACAGTTTGGTCGCTGAAAGTGAAGCCTTTTGGCTACTAAAAAAAATTTAGTAGCTAAAAACAGGCAATTGGCGACTAAAATTCAATTTAGTAGCCAAAATGGGACGTTTTTGGCGACTAAAAACAAGTTTGGTCGCCAAAACTGTTTATTTTTAGGCAGAACTTATTTTTTTAGCGACTAAAAAATAATTAGTAGCCCAAAATTACAGAATTGGCGATTATTTAGTCGCCAAAAGTGGCCTCAATTTTTTTTTAGTAAATAATTAGTAGCCCAAAATTACAGAATTGGCGATTATATATATAGTTTTATATTAATACGGGTCTATATACTATATAAATAATATATATTGCATATCTATTCATGTGGTGTTGTAGTGGCAGAGTGGAGGGAGTGTGTTGCTAAAGGTTTAGAATGTGGGACAGGTTAGTGGTTTGAATCTCAGAAAAAACAAAAAAGTTGGTTTTTTTTTTTTCTTTCACGGAAGCACCTTTGGCGATTAAAATTATTAGTCGCCAAAAGTCTTTATTTTGGCGACCAAACGGTTTAGTCGGCGATTTAGTGAGTATTGGCGACTAAAGGATTAGTCGCTAAATGTATGATTTTCAAAAGTGTAAATCACTATTGGCGACTAAAACTTTGGTCGCTAAAGACTTGTTTTTTGCCGACTAAAAAAGTTTTAGTCGCCAATACCTCTGATGACCATGTATTCACGACAAAAGCGGCGACTAAAAATTTTAGTTGGGGAAACTACAAAGTCGACTTTTGGTGACTAAAAATGAACTTTTGGCGACTAAAAATTTAGTGTCAAAGGTGATTTTTCTTGTAGTGATTTTATGTCAGCGTACAAGTGAAAAAACAATTACAAATAAATGATAAAATTTATAAATATTAATAATTAAAATCATAATTTTTTCATAAATATGTAATAATTTTCTCAAATTTCCCCCACTTATGGGTAATTTCTCTTATTTTTTATTAGTTGGTAATATCACTAGTATATCTAATATTTATTTTATCAGACCATTGCCTAATGCTCCAAATAATGAAAGATTTATTTATTTATTTATTTATTTATAATTAGTAAATTAAAATACTAATAAATATGTAAATAAATGTGAAAATATGGGGGAGTCACTGAGGTAACTTCTCCGACATGGAATTCTTTTTGGTGTTCTCGTACTGCCTCCACGCGGCAACTTTTTTATTGGAACACATAAACCAATTGACCTTTTGTTCAGTCACGGTGGCAAAACTTCCCCGCCAAGTTTCTCTAAGGCTATGTTTGGGAACTAAAAATATTTTGGTTAAAAAATTAAAAATTGGATGAATTACACTAATAGTCCCTATAGTTTGGGGTTTGTGTCACTTTGGTTCCTGACTTTTCAATTGTGACAAATTTGACCCTGAATTTTGAATCTTGTTCCAAATAAGAACAATTGAAGATATCATTAGATTTTTCAAGGGTAAAATCGTCAATTTGATAAAATATAAACTAATTTGACAAAAATAAATGTCAAACAAATATTTTTGAATTTTTAAAAATCATTTCTACCTGCTAAAAATAAAATTATGTAAAATTGATAAATCTTTTAGACATTTTTTTTTTTACCAAATTAATTTTTATTATGCGTTTGGATGATGATCATGTAAAATTAATTTTTAAAAATTAATCATGTAATTTTTATCAATTTTACATAATTTTATTATTGGTGGATAAAAATAATTTTTAAAAAATTAAAAATATTTTTTTGACATTTATTTTTGTCAAATTAGTTTATATTTTATTAAATTAACGATTTTGTCCTTGAAATTAAACAATGGTATCTTCAATTGTCCTTATTTGGAACAAAATTCAAAATTCAGGGTCAAATGTGTCACAATTAAAAAGTCAGGGACTAAAGTGACACGAGTCCCAAACTATAGGGACTGTTAGTGTAATTTGCCCTTAAAAATTTGTCAATAATTCTCAATTTTTTACACAGTTTTTTTAATAAAAAAATTAAAAATTTATAATTCTCAAATGAACCCTTAATTTCATATTATTAACAAGTTTTTAAAATATAATTCTTAACAAGTGATATCATAATCAATCATAAAATACCACATTGAAAAATAAATTCCATCGCATAAATAGAATTGCTTATTCAACTCAACCGAGCACCACATCTTTGGGTACCTAAAAATAATTCATCCATTTAATTTTATACGGAACAATAAAATTCCCTTCTCCCTATTTTTTGTAAGTTTTTTTTTTTTTTATTTATAAAAATTCAAATGTCATTCTGAAATACTGTAATTTTTTCACTTCATATTTTACCAAAAAACACTACTAAAAAAGTCACTTGTCAAACCAACCCTAATACTCTATTTGATTAACTAGAATGAGATAGAATTGAATGAAATTATTATTCATAATGCTCTCTTATGAAATGAATCGTTTTTACAATGTTAAATAATTATTCTATTCTATTTTTTTTTTCTTTCTAATGAATCAAATATTACTCGTAGGTTATATGATAGGGATTTTTTTTTTAAATTTTAAAAAATGTTTATTTTTAGACTTTAAAAATTAGAAATGTTTGATACCATATTCCAGTAAAATATTAAGGTGATTATATTTTTATATTGTGTTTGAGGATCATTTATTGATTGGGCCTACTAAATAATGTGATTAGTGACATATAAGACATTAGATGTACATAACAATTAGCCTTTGTTTGGCAATGATTTTTTTAGTTGGTTTTTTAACTTTTTTGACTTTTTTAGCCTGAGATTTTTTTGTTCGATTGGTATTCTTGATTGGCTTTTTAGCTTTGGAATGGTAGATTTTTTTTGTCTTTTTGTGATTTTGGTCTTTTTGTAATTTTTTGACTTTTTTTTTTTTATTCTTTTGTGATTATTTAGCCAAAAATGATAACCAAACATCACCTTAGTCATTGTAATCCATGTATGTCAGAAGTTTAAAATTAGAGTCAATAAGATGATTGCGACCTTTTGATTTGTAATCTAATAATTTACTTGCTCATTGTTGTTCTATCATTCATTCCAAAACAATCATTTATTTATTTATTTATTATTGTATTAGATGGTTATCTAAATAAGGTACTAAGGTTTATTCATTCATTTTAAATCAAACCACCTATTAAAATGGATTTATTAATTCAAAAATGTGCTACCATCAAATCAATTGTTCTGTATAAAATTTTTGGATACCCAAATGTGTGGTCCTGGCAATGCCCTTTTTTATAACCATCCAATTCCTCTTCATTTCCCCTATTATTTATTTATTTATATATTTTTAAATCCTCTTCATTTTATGTGTGGAATGAATATATATTTCATGACTAATAATTGTAAAAGATCGAGATTAAGAAAAGTCTTAAAAACTTAAAGTGAAATCATAGTTGTAAACAATTAATTTTAAATTTGAATTAATCTTATAAATGAAATGAAAAATTTTAATTCCACCGAAGGCAAACTTGATGGTTTAAAATTATGCATGCATGGCTGCAATATCTCTGTTTCTTTCGAACTATTTTCGCATCAACTTCCATGAAACTGTGTCCCATTTTCATTCACTATTCCTCAAACTTAAACTCGTTGTCAAGCTTTATATATAAATACCAAATCTTGTCAACGAGATCTCCACACTTACAACAACAACCACAATCTTATCTACCTTTTACTTGCTAAAAAACAAAAGCTTTTCACCTTCATCTTTTATCTTCAAATTGAGCAAATGGAGTACTTGTTCTGGAAATCTTTCTTGAAGATTGTTCAGTTGATGGCTCTAGTTATGTTCTTCATTTTCATTGCCACTCAAACAGTTGAAGCTACAAGGCCTTTCGATGCTCCGCCTCGCAAACAACCCAAAGCACCGCCGAGCCCTTCCGGATGCACTTTCATCCCCGGTGGCAACGGCCATTGCTAAAAGTCAATAAGTGTTATGCAAAAAATCGATTTCTTGTCTGATTTTCTTATCAACGGATACAAAGATAGTAGGGTCTACATGTGACACCGTGTCTTATTTTGTATCTAATGATTAGAAAATCTTGTGAGCATTTTTTTTATATATATCATTTTTCTTTTGTTTAGATTCTCTCTGGCTCACAAAGCGGATTTGATGACGGTGTAGCTCACCACGGATTTTATTTTGGTAACGATTAGTTCATTTTGAAGTTTTCTATGTGTAGATTATTCATATAAAAAAAATTAAGTTAATTTGATAATTATAACTATATAATTTTATTAAATTTGCTTTCAAATAAATGGATCGCCTATTTTAAAAGCATACTCGTCTATTTTTTAAATGAAAATTTTAATAAAATTATCTAAATATGATTATCAGATTAATTTAGTTTTTTTATTTTATTTTTAATGTGAATGATCTATATATATGATCACTATAAAATGAATGGATCAAATTATCAAATTAAAATCTACAATGAGCTTCACTGACCCAAATAATACCGTTTGTGGACTGGAGAGAGGTTGCTTTCTTTTTCTATTATTACTAGTTGCAAAATATTGTGTAATTTCTTTCTTGAAGAACTGTTGATAAGAAATATTGTATAAAATGAATTTTTATTACAGTAATTATTTTCAATAATATGTGTATAATTAGTTGACTTGGTTGGTGTTTTGTCTGGAGATGAAAAGATCACAACCATATACATATATATATTTTTTTTGATCAAAAAGAAATTTCATTACTGAAGCCAAACGGCACTTACACAGGAATCTATCCAACAAAAGGCTTACACCAAGTTAAGAAAAATCAGAACAAACAAGCACACACGTATAAAATCTATGAGAATCTCAAACGCACAACAAGTGCTCGCGCTCGTACTGCAAAGCAGAGGTCGAAAAAATCAACTATAGAGCGTGTCTAAGATAGGTCATAGATTGTAACCACAGAGTAAATAAGCCACCTAAAAGCACCGATGGATTCTATACAAACACTCCCAAACAAGAAAACAAAAAAAAAAAAAAAAAAAAAAACTGGAAAATACACCTCATACTTAGAGGCGAATCAGATCTGATTTGTGAACAATGGAGGCAAATAGATCCAAGATAGATCTGGTTGAGGGAAGGGGAAGACAGCGACGACGAGCAACGGAGAAGAAAACCAAGGCAGATCTAGCACCGGTGGGAAGAGGAGCAACCCAGCAAGCTTCCACCATAGGGGAAGAGACGCCTCACAAAGAGGGAGAGGTTGGGAATAGAGATCTCCCAAGGTTTCTTAAGCAATAAAGAAGGAAAGAAAAAGGGGGGAGAGAGGAGAGGGATGGCCGGAGGCCGGAGCCCCCTCCCCTTCCCAAACAGCGTCGACTGTGAAAACCCTAAAGAAAGAAGCTAGAGAGATTTGATATAGAAGTTCTCTTTATATTATAGGATAAATTACAAATACACCTTTGAGGTTTATTTAAAGTACAAATTATCTCCTGTGATTTAAAAAATTATAAATACCTCATTGTTAAAAAAATTTATATAACAGAATTAATTAAAAAAATAAAATTCATAATTGTTCTCCTATACAATAATAAAATTACTTAAATTGTTAATTGAAACATATTTATAACATCATTAAAAATTATTAACTGATTTGATGATTTATTAATAAAATGGATGATTTATTATGAAATTAAAAACCTCAGATGGTGGAATGTAATTTTTAGAACTACATGAGGTAATTTGTATTTTAATCAAATTTTAGAGAGTGTATTTGTAATTTACCTTATATTATATTACATCGGTTGATATTATGTATTTGACTTATCAATTTTTATTTTATTTTATTTGATTCAATTAACAATTCAAATTTAATCTAGATTTCATCTGAAAATTTTGAAATACAATCTAATAATCCAATATATCTGAATCTAATAAATTTCATATGCAATCGAATTATTGATCAAAATCAAATTTGATCCAATTTATTGTTCTAATTGGTTTTTTGTACTTCATCCTTAATACTGTGTTTGGTTAGAGGATTTGAGGAGGAATTTGAAAAGAGAAATGGAAAAGGTAGGTGAAATGTAAATAAAATATACATACATTACATCTAGTTTCACCCACTTTTTTCTTTTTCTTTTTCAAATATTTTTTTAAATCCCCCAACCAAACACAGCGTAAATGAAATAAGTTGAAGCAATTTTTTGGGGAAAAAAATGAATTGGATTAAGATAGAAATTGAGAGAGAGAAGTGGGTGAAAAATACCAGTACTAAACTGTTTATCCACTGCGTTCTGTATGTCAAACAAAAAAACACCCGTGCCAGCCGTCATAGTATCGCTTTATCAAGTGGGTGGGGAAAAAAAAAAACTATACTGTTTATGCACTAGGGTTGTATATATCAAACATAAATAAATAAAGATTTTAAAAGAAGGAGAATAGAATTGGTTCATCACCAAAAAGAGAACTGGAGAAAAAAAGTTTAAATTAACAAGCAATTGAGATATCAATTGATACATCATAATAAAATAACAAAATTTTAAAAAAATAAGAAAAAATTGAAAAAAAGAGTTTCAGTTACAAAAAAAAAAAAATTGAGAAAGAGCTGGAAGGATTTTTTTTTTTTATAGTACTCAATCCATGCTTTACATACCAATAATATAAAAGTAAATTGTATAAAGAAAATTTACTTGACAATGTTTATCTTTATACTTTTATTTGAGAAACAATCACTTCCAAAATTAACAAAATAATTGAGGTTGAAAATGAAAACTACAATAATTTGATTAAGAAGATTAAAGTGAGTTAGGAAAATTAAAGAAAAAGATAATAGAAATAATCAAACCTGTCAATGGTTTGATGGAAAGAAAGGCTTCGAAAAGGTTGTGGACCTGCAAAGTTAATTTTTAAAAATCATAACAGCTGTGACCGTTAAAATGACGTGAACAACATGTAATGTAGAGATTTTTTTTTTATTTTAATCAACAATGATTCATTCCTTTAAATTTGGAGTATTAATTGAGCTCTAGGGAGTAGCTCCACTTATTGATGTGATGTTTTAGCTTTAATTTTTTTTTTTTTTTGAATTTCTACCTCATTAGTGCTCCCACATTAGAAGGATGAATCATTGTTGTTTTTATTATTATCCAATTCGAAAATGTTTGGACCCCATAAAAGAGGACCCCCATGACCCCATTGATGTATTGAACATAGATGTGTTTAAATTTTTTTTGAAAGTTGTATCTGATAGTGACATGAATAGTTCAAATCATTTTCAAAGTTATAGGAGTTGTGTTTTGTAGGGATCTCTCCAGTTTACACATGACATAACTTTATTATATTAAATTTGAGTTTCACTCAATATAATAGTATAGATTATATAATCAAATGGAACAAAAACATCTCATTGAAAGTTTTAACAACGGTTCCAAAAAAAAAATGTTAGTTTAACAAAAGAAATTTCTCTCTCGTTTCTTTACGCGTGGTTGGCATTAAAGACGTGTCCAAATTGAGAGAAGGAGAATTAGGGAAAGGAAAATGTTTGGGAGTTTTTTTTTTGAGGTTTCATGATTCTTAATTTAATTTTGGCTTTTAATTTGTGTGTGGAATCTATTCGTATATGTGTGAGTCCCACATTATAAGTGATTGGAATAAAAGTGGGGGTTATAGAGATCATGTATAGGTGGAGGTCTCTATCATAATTATTAGGCAAAATAAACTACTACTTCAAAATAAGGCTGATAGTAAGGGTGGACATTGGTCAGCTCATATTTTTAGAGTTTGGGAATGTTATTTTAACCCACAACGTTAAGTTGACCCAATATCTTTAGCCTGAAATATTAACGTTGTACTTGGTTACGGGATTTAAGAAGGTATTTAAAAAGAGAAAAAGAAAAAATAAGTGAAATGTGAATAAAATATACCTACATTTCATCTATTTTCACATACCTTTTTCCTTTTCCTTTTCAAATGTCTTCCCAAATCTCCTAACCAAACAGCGTAATGGGTTGGGTTTATGATTTATACTTTTAACGAAGCCTAGCCCATTATTAAATTAATTATTCATTATATATTTATAAAACATTAAAAATATATTTTTTTGGGGATCTAAACTTAATCTTTATTGATTTTATTGAAACTCATATTTATGGTGATGTGTCATTGAATTTATTTAACAAATTCTTAAATTTATATACAAATTTTTTTAATTTATAATGATGTCAATATATTTATTTAAGAAATATAATGTGTGATTGAATTTAATTATAGAATATTTAAGATTGTGTTTCCAAAGGCAAAATTTGTAAATCACTTTTCAAAATTCATAACCAAACACACAACTCAAAATTACTCAAAACTCAATTTAAAAATTAATTTTAAAACTCATAACTAAGCACACAACTCAAAATTCAATTCAAAACTCTTTTGATGATATAGTATTGAAAATGGTTAGTGATGGTATTGCTAAATTATTTTTATAAAAAATCTAAAATAAATAATTCCTATATTTAAAAAATATCTAAAACAAATATTTTTTTTTTTTCAAATAACATGTTGCAATTGCAAAAATAAAATAAAATAAAAATTGCACTGGTCCGGTTAATCGGTCGGACGTCCAGGTAGACCTAATATGCTCTTTTCAAAATTTAAAATTCAAAAATTAATTTCAAAACTCGTAACCAAGCACATAACTCAAAGCTCAATTCAAAATTCTTTTCATGATAGTGTTAAAAATGGTTAGTTAGTGATGAAATTGTTAAATTATTTTTATAAAAAGTCTAAAATAAATAATTTTTATATTTAAAAAATATCTAAAACAAATATATATATATTGTTTTTTCAAATAACATGTTGCAATTCAATCGGCCGGACGCCCGAGTAGACCTAATATGCTCTTTTCAAAATTTAAAAGTCAAAAATTCATAACCAAACAAATTTTCTCTTTTCAAAACTCAACTCATAATTTCATACTCAAATCATAACTTCAAAAAGATAATTACAATTCCAAAATTAAATCACACGCAACCTAATTTTTTTTTTTAACATATTACTTGAGTTTGGGATGTATAATTAAGTTTAAATAAATATAAAGACCTAATGTTAGAATTGGATCAAATTTCAACAAATATAAAATCTTATATTATATAGTACCGACCCAATCCGAATCCGGGCTGACATTTGTCCTGCAGTGCGCACCCTAGTTTTTTTCTTTTTTTTATGAAAATCTTTTTTATTTTATTTTATTTTAGTACAAGATTTTGTATCCATCCATTAATTAACAAATAAACCGAAATATGAGACGAAGCCGAGGAAGAAAAGCAATTGGGGCAACAGAAAAAAAAAAAAAGTCTCGTCAAAATTAGCTGCGCGTCTTTAAGATTAGTTTGTCAAATATTTTTTTAATAATTTTTTTATTATTATTTTTTATTTAAATAACTTTTTGATCTTGCTACACTAAATAGTTGTTTAGAATGAATTATATAAGTGTATTTTTTAATTTTTTATTAAAAAAATAGAGAAAAAAATATGTATATTTAGGATAATATTTTGACTTTTTATAAAAAATGTATATTAAAATATTGTATCAACTAGCAAAATTATCGAAATACCCTTCTGAGCACTGCGCTTCATCAATGCACTGTGATGCATTAGTGCACTGTGCTGATTGTGCTGTGCTCTTTTCTTTTCTTTTTTTTTAAATTTCTGTGCATGTCAGCAAGGACTTTTTAGTCTTTTTGCCCTCTGTGTAGGCTGACTTTTTTGATTAGTGAAT
This sequence comes from Camellia granthamiana, assembly GCA_036172215.1. Lineage (NCBI taxonomy): Eukaryota > Viridiplantae > Streptophyta > Magnoliopsida > Ericales > Theaceae > Camellia > Camellia granthamiana. The sequence continues at coordinate 14,072,497 of CM069915.1, forward strand.
AGTGTTATGTTTTTTGTTTTTTGTTTTTTTAGTAATTTTTTGACTTTTTATCTATTTTAGAGGATCCCAAACAAGCACTAAGTTTTCGTTTGAATGTGAGTTGGCTTTTAATTTTTGAACTTTTTAGTTATTTTAATTTGGAGTTAAAAAGTCTAGTTTAGAATGATTTTTTTGACTTTTTAAATTTTTATGAGAGAAAAAATAAAATAATTATAATTTTAGAGTTAAAAAGTCTTTTTGTTTTGATTATTTAGGAGAATATATCATTGTTGATATGTTATTTTTTTAAACTACTGCCACTTCTTGTTCGTGATTGGACACTTTGTCAAGCGTATATGTTATTTTTTTTAGAAATGCTTGGTGCCTTGACACTTCCGAGGCTCGAATGCCTTGAATCTCAATCAACGCATGGATGTGGTGTGGGTGATGATTAATGGGTTGCAGATTACCATATAGAGCAAATCTGTTCAAAAGGTTGAAGAGGAAAGATGGGATCTCAATTTAGAAAGAGATACTGTGAACAGTTGTAATGGAAACTACCATGAAAAAGCCCATAAAGAAAAAAATAAAATAAATGGGTACATACATACACATATATATATAGAGAGAGAGAGAGAGAGAGAGAATCTTTCTAAGTGTGTTTTTGACACATTGTTATTGATTCATCTTTGCTTGTATTGTGAAAAAAAGAAGAGAACAAAGGACTTGAAAAAGGAGTGGAATCTTTAATGCTATGGTTTTGTTTAGCTTGAAACCTTTCTTTTTCTTTCTGATTTGTTTTCTCTTCCGGTTTCTAGGAATGTGAAATCTACAGGGTTTGATGCAAGTGGCCGACGCGTGCAAGAAGGGACCGCTAGCTTATTTGAGCCATTCGCAACAAACCTCATTTGAGGTCTGTAGCAGAACTGTTTTTCAGAAATGCTTGGTGCCTCGACACTTCGAGGCTCAAATGCCTCAAATCTCAACCAACTCATGGGTTTCTTCTCTCTCTATCCTTATTCTTCTTATTCTTCTTCTTCTTCTTCTTCTCTCTCTCTCTCTCTCTCTCCTCTCTCCTCTATTCAAAACCCATTAATAGTTACAGAGATAGAGAGAGACCTCAGATCTACCAGAAAAAAAAGAGCAAAATAGCAAAACAATTTTGAAGAAAAAAGAAAGAGTTAGGCTGGTTTGATTTGTTTGTTTAATGATAAAATGGTGTGATGGGTACAAAATGGAATGGTTTGAATAATGAGTATTTTATGATGGGTGTGGTACGGGAAATGATTAGTGGGTTGCAGATTACCATACAAAGCAAATTTGTTCAAAAGATTGAAGAAGAAAGGTGAGATCTCAATTTAGAAAGAGATACTTTATGTAATTGTGATGGAAACTACCATAAAAATGCCCATGAAGAAAAAAATGAAAAAAATGGGTACATATATAAATACATACATATAGAATCTTTAAAAGTCTGTTTTTGGCACACTGTTATTGATTCATCTTTGCTTGTATTGTGAGAAAAAAGAAGAGAACAAAGGATTTGAAAAAGGAATGGAATCTTTAATGTTGTGGTTTTGTTCAGCTTGAAACCTTTCTTTTTCTTTCTGATTTGTTTTCTCTTCCGGTTTCTAGGAATGTGAAATCTACAGGGTTTGGTGCAAGTGGCCAATGTGTGCAAGAAGGAACTGCCAGCTCATTCGAGCCATTCGCGGCAGACCTCATTCAAGGTCTGTTGCAGAACTGTTTTTCAGAAAAGCTTGGTGCCTCGACATTTCGAGGCTTGAATGCCTTGAATCTCAACCAATGCATGGGTTTCTTCTCTCTATGTCCTTCTTTTTCTTCTTCTTCTTCTTCTTCTTCATCTTCTCTCTCTCTCTCTCTCTCTCTCTCTCTCTCTCTCTCTCTCTCTTCTATTCAAAACCTATTAATAGTTGTAGAGATAGAGAGAGACCTCAGATCCACCAGGGAAAAAAAAAAGGAAGAGCAAAACAGTAAAACTATTTTGAAGAACAAAGAAAGAGTTGGTCTGGTTTGATTTGTTTGTTTAATGATAAAATGGTGTGATGGGTACAAAATGGAATGGTTTGAATAATGAGTATTTTATGATAGGTGTGGTCTAGGTAATGATTAGTGGGTTGCAGATTACCATACAGAGCAAATTTGTTCAAAAGATTGAAGAAGAAAGGTGAGGTCTTAATTTAGAAACAGATACTTTGTATAGTTGTGATGGAAACTACCATGAAAATGCCCATGAAGAAAAAAATGAAAAAAAAGGGTACATATATAAATACATACATATGGAATCTTTAAAAGTGTGTTTTTGGCACATTGTTATTGATTCATCTTTGCTTGTATTGTGAGAAAAAAGAAGAGAACAAAGGACTTGAAAAAGGAATGGAATATTTAATGTTGTGGTTTTGTTCAGCTTGAAACCTTTCTTTTTCTTTCTGATTTGTTTTCTCTTCTGGTTTCTAGGAATTTGAAATCTACAGGGTTTGGTGCAAGTGGCCGATGTGTGCTAGAAGGAACCATCAACTCATTCGAGCCATTCGCAGCAGACCTTATTCAAGGTCTATAGCAGAACTGTTTTTCAGAAATGCTTGGTGCCTCGACACTTCGAGGCTCGAATGCCTCGAATCTCAACCAATGCGTGGGCTTCTTCTCTCTATGTCCTTCTTCTTCTTCTTCTTCTTCTTTTTCTTCTTATCTCTCTCTCTCTCTCTCTCTCTCTCTCTCTCATCTATTCAAAACCTATTAATAGTTGTAGAGATAGAGAGAGACCTTAGATCCACCAGGGGAAAAAAAAAAGGAAGAGCAAAATAGCAAAACTATTTTGAAGAACAAAAAAAGAGTTGGGCTGGTTTGATTTGTTTGTTTAATGATAAAATGGTGTGATGGGTACAAAATGGAATGGTTTGAATAATGAGTATTTTATGATGGGTGTGGTGGGGGGGAGGGGGTGATGATTAATGGGTTGTAGATTACCATACAGAGCAAATCTGTTCAAAAAATTGAAAAGGAAATGTGGGATCTCAATTTAGAAAGAGATACTATGTGCATTTGTGATGGAAACTATCATGAAAAAGTCCATGAAGAAAAAAATAAAATAAATGGGTACATACATATATATATATATGTATAATCTTTAAGAGTGTGTTTTTGACACATTATTATTGATTCATCTTTGCTTGTAATATGAGAAAAATGAAGAGAACAAAGGATTTGAAAAATGAATGGAATCGTTAATACTGTGGTTTTGTTCAGCTTGAAACCTTTCTTTTTCTTTCTGATTTGTTTTCTCTTCCGGTTTCTAGGAATGTGAAATCTACGAGGTTGGGTGCAAGTGGCCGACGCGTGCGAGAAGGGACCACAAGCTCATTGGAGCCATTCGCAGCAGACGTCATTCGAGGTCTATAGCAGAACTGTATTGTTTTCCAACCACCGCCACTTCTAGCCGCCGTTGTAATATTTTGTATTTGATTAGATGATTTGATGTAAGAAAAAAAGAGTAAGAAAATAATCAGCTTGTTTGGTTTTGGTTTTCAGAAAACAATTTTCAGAAAATTTTACTTTTTTATTTTCCTTATTTTAATGTTTTCAATGAATTTTTTAAATATTTTAAGCAATTTTTTTTAATTTTTAAACACACCTAACATAAATACACTTAAAATGTATAATATTTGTGAAAAAAACCTTTAAAAAATACACTAAATACCAAAAAATACAACAAAAAAATACAAAAATTCGGTACATTTTTCATATTTTTGTGTATTTATTAATTTTTAAAAATATTTTTTCACAAATATTTTACTATTTAGATACATCTAAGTAAAGTGCATCTAAAAAAGTAAAAAAATTACTTAAAATTTAAAAGATATTCACTAAAAACCAAAAAAACGAAAAATAAAAAATAAAAAAACTCAATTTTCAAAAACTTGAATTCAGAAAACTGAAACCAAACACACTTAATGTAATTTTACTTTTTGATTTTTAAGTTGACTTAGGTCACGTCTGGAAATAGATTATTTTAGTAATTTTTATTTTTTTGACTAAAATATGAGATAAAAAAAATTAGTATATTTAGAATAATTTTTTAGTTTTTTACTAAAAGATATACAAAAAGTAAAGAGAAATTTTTTTTTTGACATTTTGATATAAGTTATAGGCTTTTTAATTTTTGTAGTCACTTTTTAGCTTTTAGACCAAAAGTATTTCATGCCAAAAGAGACCTGGCCTTACGCTTTATCTGTTTCGTTCGAATTCTATCCATTCTTTCTCATTTTCTTTATATTTTTCTTTCCCTAATTAAATTCTTCAATTAAATACAGACTAAGAGTTTTTTTTTTTTTTTTCAATTATCCTACTTGTATACACAGGTTCTATGTAGGTGTTATACATCATCCATTCTAATCTCACCTTGGATGTACGCATAAGGATGCTGTTAGCATCGCTCATGAAGAATGATAAGTAATTGAAGGCCAGCTTTTCCATGTGGATCAGCCCACCACATGTCTTGGGCTACAAATGTTGGGCTACATACAGATCAAAGTCTTGGCCCAGTTACCGGTCCAGTCTGGCTACTCCTGAGTGAGTCCACCGGGCTTGCTTACAACTCTTACTCTAGTTTAGATGGATTGATTGAAGTTAGGTTGTTTCTGATATATTCGAAATTGTTAATTTCAATTTTATCTCCCCCCAAATTATCACTAATTTTAGTATTTCATTCTTAAATTATTAATTATATATATTTTTAGAGATGATTAGAATCATAATTTGATGGAAAGAAATAATTTTACAAAATAATATTTCATGATTTTAAAATGAAAGATTCATTATTTTAGTTTATAATCAAAAAATGAAAATTGTTGTCAATATTTTTTGAAAGAGAGTGTCATATTATTATTCCTTATAAAAATCAATAAAATATTATTATTTTCCAGTACTTCAAAAACAGAGCTCGCAACAAAAAATAAATAAAATAAAATGATAGGCTTTATTATTAACTTAAATATTTTAAAATTAAGTATTAAAAAAAAGTGTTTTGATTTAGATGCAATGTATCTGTAGCACAAAATAAAAACCCGATCTACAACCACACACCAACCCGTCATTGTTGAAGTCACATGAAACATGAGTTAATCTTATCTTAAATTACACTGATCCATTCGCACTTTAAGGTAACTCTGTTCTATAAATTCAAAATTAATAAGGGAAAATCTAATCTAATAATCTAATAGACATGAATATGATAAATCTTATATGTAATCGGATCTAACTGAACAATTATCGAATCCGATCCAATTTATTGTTTTGAATATTTTGTGTTCGTTGACTGAAATAATTTTTAGAATAATTTTCAAATTTTAATTTTTTTTAATAAAAACTAAATTTGGTCAGGATAGATATTGGGGTAGCCGATACATATCAAATTAATATCCGAGAAATATCGGATTCGAATTACAACTAATATGTGAGATTTACAAATTTTCTAATCGGGTTATATTCAAATTTGCACAGATATCCGATCCGTTTAGCAAAATAGATTAATAGAACATAATTCTCACATTTGAAAATGGACTTTGGTCGTTCCGAGGCTGTTAATAGTAATAAAGGCCAGAACCAAGATTGATCTGTGATTGAAGACATTTCTATATGGATCAATCAGCCCACTATAAGAGTTGTTCTACAGCGCTTAGGCCTTAATTGACGCCCAACTTAGGGGTTGTTTGGGGTGTTTTAAATAAGTGTACTTTTTGTCTTTTTAGATTAAAAAGTTGAGGTTGAAAATATGAATGTTTGGGTTAACTTTTTGACTTTTTATGGAAAAATGTGTAATAAAAAATTGTAAAAATTGGTTTGTAGGGGAAAATTAGAATTGGGAGTTGTGCAGCCATAATTGTTGACTTTTGGTGAATAGTGATAACTTTTTAACTTTTTGAGTAATTTTTTAACTTTTTGACTTTTTTCTTACTTCCCAAACTTGGCCTAGGCCCCGCTAGGGGTCTAGTTCGAATCATCCTGATGGGCTAGTTTGAAACTCTAAGTGGTGTTTTGAGAAAATAGTAAAAAGTTGATTTTTTTTGTTTTTTTGACTTTTTGTATGACTCAAAAAATTTAAAAAGCAAAAAAGCTAATATTCCCAAATTGCCCCTAAGTCGTGGTTGTTTGGGAACAAATAAAAAAGTCATCTCTTTTTTCTTTTTTTTTTTTAAAAAATTAGAGATTTTTATAAAATTACATCAATTTTTTTTTTTTTTTTTTTTCGGTCTGTCTTGAATCTAAAAAGTAATCTTTTTTAAAAAAAATCTCAAAAAAAAAAAAATTGAAAAAGCCAAAATAAGTCCAAAAAATCTACTTTTTTTTTTTGTGCTTATTTTTGTCTTTTTAAAACTTTTTTTATATTTTAAATTTTTTTGATTTGTCTCGTTGATTAAAATTTGAAAGCCTAAAGCTTTTTGAATTTTTTCAAAAAATATCATTAAAAACAAAAATAAGCCAACAAAGCCACCAAAACAAACCCCAAACACTTGAGTTTGGGTTATCTAAACTTCTTTTTTTATTATTTTTAAGTCATCTATATTATTATATAAATAAAAACGTTATAAGGCTTTTGAAATTGAAACTCTCAATCTAAAATTACCTGTGATGATAAGAGAGGGGGAAAAAAAAAATTTAAAAAAAAAATTTAAGTGATTAATGAATAATGACTGAAAAGAAGTAGTTAGTTATTGTTTTTAAATCTATTTTAGTTATAGAGAAAGGAGATTTGGTCAAAACGTCCTCATAATACAACTTTAAAGCATTAAGGACTTACAAAAAGTTTTTATTGAAAAGTTTAACACATACTACTATTATTTAGGGGTGAGCATGGTTTGGATTGGGGTAAAACCAAGACCAATCTGTTATCTACGGTTTCTAAAAAAATTAGAATCAATCCAATCCGTTTAAATTGTGGAATCAATCCGAACCAATCCGTTTAAACACAGATTGAATCGATTTAGGACCACGGATTCACATAATTAAATAACAAAAACATATAGAACATTTAAAGCAAACATCATCATGTGTGAAATGATCAACAAAAATAGCAACTATAAAATAACAAAAACCCATTAAAACAGTATCACCAATTTTCCAAAATGTCATCTTATGTAAAAAAATTTCAAACAAACAAATTCAGTAATAGTAGACATTTCCCTTTCCATAAATTCTAAGCAAATAAACAAAGATAAACTGGTTTTAAACAACAACAAACAAACAAACAAAAGCATGAATGTAACAAACTCCATAAACAGAAGCAACAAACAAACATAAACATAGCAGCAGTAGCACAACGGCTGCAGTAGTAGCAAATTTCATGTCACAGCAAGCCAAATCACTTTCCCATAGCAATGTTGACATTGGTTAGAGCTGCAAAAAAATTAATTTCAGTTTAAAGTAAAAAATAACATAATACATGAGTTGTAGATGAGATTATCTGAGATGAAATCACAAGAAAGATTTTTTACTTACATTTACTGAATCCATCGATTTGGCATGAAATCCGCAAAAAAGTAATAGAGTGTTAGATAGAGAAAGAGCTCACCGAGAGAGAGAGACAAGCAGCTACAACTACCGATCTGATCTGAGATAGATGATCTGAGCTGACTGTTTTTTAGAACAAAAGAACAAAAACAGTCTCACCGAGAGAGAGAGAGAGAGAGACAAGCAGCTACAGCTACCGATCTGATCTGAGATGGATGAGAGTGTGAGAGATAGTACCAAGAGAGAGAACTCAGTCTGAGATAAGAAAGAGAAGAGAAAGAGAGTCCTAAGAAAGAGATGAGAGTGAGAGACAATGAGTGGGTGGCGGGAATTAGGTTAGAGTTTAGCTTTTATATGAAACAAGAAATAATATTATGTGGGAGGGTATATAGTATAAATATAGACTATTTCTATACGGTTCGAATCGGTTCCAATCCGGAACCGATTAGTGGCCTACGGATTTTTAAATTTCCAATCTGGAACCAAACCATGAATTTAAAAAACCAATCCAAACCTACTGGATTGGACTAGACCGGATCGGATTACAGCTTATACGGATTCCTTGCTCAGCCCTACTATTATCAAAATATTAAACTTTAAAAAAATAAAACTTTTGATGTAAATGTCAGTTTTTAATAAAATTAGTATTTTTAGAATTCTCTCATCAAGATCTATCAAATAAGATCCATGTTGACTATGAAATCCTTAAAAAAAATAGAAAATTATTACCTTTGAAATTGATGTAAACAGTTGCAGTAACATGTTACTCTATTTGACAATAACATTTACTCTAGCAATATTGTCCAAGAAAAAAAATATATATATATATATTTCCTTACTCAATTATGTATTTCCTCCTTAGGGTGTTTATGAAGCAAAATAAATTGAGCTGTTATTTTTGTCAAATAAAAGTCTAATGAAGAAGTTTTGACTAAATTTAAAAAAAAAAAAAAAAATTAAGATGTACTTGAATATGTCTGATTATTTTAATTAAATTGATAGTTTAACTTGGTGTGAATATGCTCTTACATATGTTTTGGTGCATATCTAGATACGTGTTGTGGGGGCATGTTTTTTTGAACAAAAAACATGTGGCCAAAGTGGCACTGAAGTGTCAGCTGAGGTGCCAGCTGAGGTGCCACGTGTCTTGGTCTTGATGCTGAGATGGTCTCGGCTAGGCCGAAGTTATCTGCGGAGATATCGGAATCCGCGATAGACGGATAAGCTATAAGAGTCCTAGAATGAGGGAGGACCTTAGCCTGGATAAGGATAAAGCTCTTAGAGAGTTTATCTTTATCTATTGGAGAGTCCAGGATGAGCATTGGGCCAAAGTGCAAAGGAAGCTAGGCTTCTACAGGGATCAAGATAGTGCTGACTATAAAAATAAGGTACCATCGTGGGTCTAAGGTACGTTTTTTGTATTCTAGCTAATGAATTAAGCACTATTTGCTATCTTTGAGAAATTGAGTACTGACTTGATCGTCGGAATGCCCCCGGGTGGATGAACCACCACCGGAGCCTTATCTTTCTGTGACAGGTCGATCGGGCGCAATCTATTCTGCCTATGTTCTCTAGTTGAGTACCTGTTTGGCAGTGTGGTCAGAAAACAGCACACACAATTTGACGCCGTCTATGGGAAAGAAATGAGAATAGATGGCCAACGACGGACAGAAAGAGAAGATTGGGGATGACATCCCTACTGAAAGTGGATAACACTTAGATCCTAATGTAGAGAAGGATAACTACAACGAAGAAACTTGGGATCAGAATCCCAAGAGAAAGACGCTGGCCAGGAGGGAGACGTACCAAAGAAGGCAGACCGAGACGGGTATTATAACGAGGAGGACCTCTAGGTATGGAAAGATAGATGACTGCGGAGGGACGGCGAGATGAAGGGAATGGTGAACAAATTGGCGGACCTGCAATCGGTCGTCAATTTCATGACGCAGAACAACGTCATGCAGCCACCGTTTTCGTGACAAGATACGCCGATTGCAGCGGCCAAAAAATATGTCCAGAAAGGGGGGCAGAAAACAGTTCCTCTAGGCCCTCAGCATGACAAGACCAAGGAACACTCTCATTGGCCTTCACGGAAGGTCGGGCGATGAGAGTCAATTAAGGGAGAGTCTCTCAAAATACATTGTACCAAAGAACCATACACCAAAGAACATTGGCATGCTCAAGGGAAGGAGCTTTGTTTCGACACGACTAATGGAGGGAGATCCAAGAGGACCTATAACGACACCAGGAGTAGCGCACCAAAAAGGCTAAAATTCGTTGATAGCCGAGCTCCTGGACGGACCAAAGAGGATTTGAGAGATTACCTCCAGAGGAAGTGATAAGATACCGAGGTAACCTCTCCGGTCAAGCCGAGAACGCCGTTCTCGGTAGAATTGGACAAACTTGAGGCCCCAAAGAGGTTCCACATGCCGAGATTTCAGATATACGACGATAAGTTTGACCCGAACTTTCACGTCTGTTATACTTGAACTCAATGACACTATACACAGGGAACGAGCCCTTGCTCTGCAAGGTGTTCCCCTAATCCTCTAGGAAAATCGCATCAGACTAGTTTCACAAGTTGCCGAAAGGAACTGTGAAAAGCTAAGAAGGCCTGGCCGAGATGTTCGTGGCCAGATTTGTGACAAACAAACTACAGTCGTTGAAGGTGGACACGCTGATAGCTCTGAGAATTGGCGAGGATGAAACCCTCAAGGCTTATGCCAAGAGGTATTATGAGGTATTCAACCGAATACCAGGATGCAACCAAGAGGTGGCGGTTGTGTCTTTTAAGAACAGCCTGAACGATGATTTTCTGCTTCGAAAATCACTGGCAAAGACACTGCCAAAAAGTATGAAGGAACTAATGGCCAGGATAGAGAAGTATGCGAGAGCCGAGGAAAACACGCCGGGGACAAAGGTGTCAAAACAAGAGAAAAAAAACGGCTCGCCGAAGCGAAGCCAGGGTAACATTGGATACAACAAGCAAGAGACAGGACTGAGGGCTGTACAGGTAGTCACAACCGTATTCCGAATTCCAGTTTACAAAGTCTTGGAAAGAATCCGGAAACAGCCCTATTATAGAGCACCAGAGAAAATTCCTGGCGAATTTATGGGAAGAAGTCTGGGAAAGCACTGCGCCTACCATAATGAGGATGGACATCTAACTCAGGGGTGTAGAGCCCTAAAAACATATCTGGAAGACCTGGTAAGACAAGGTCATTTAAGGGACCTAGTAGATGAGGCCAGGACAAGGGAGGAACAAGCGAGATTGTCTCAGGCTCCAGCAGCACCACCCCCGCCAGCACCACAACCGCAGGTAGGCGGACCTCGAGTAATCAATGTGATTCACTCGAAGGTGAATGAGAACGAGATACGTGGGGAAACTCAGAAGGTGAAACACTTGCAACATGTGTATCAGGTCCGGCAGAAGAGACCTAGGGCAGACGAGTGCCAAGGACCAATGGTGTCTTTTACTGAAGACGACGTAGAGATGATGCATTATCCACACAACGATGCCTTGGTAATATCCCTCCAGGTTGGAGAGTGCCAGGTAAAGCGAATTTTAGTCAACTAAGGTAGCTCTTATGACATCATGTATATCAGGTGTTACAAGGAGCTTGGCCTTCACCAAGATGATTTGGAACAATCCAATGGTCCAATGGTTTGGTTCAACGGAGTACTGATGTAGCCCCTTGGAGCAATAAGTTTGGAAGTGTAAGCTAGCACCAAGAAGGTAAAAACGGATTTCACAATAATTGACACCCCATCCCATTCCAATGTTATCCTGGGAAAGCCATGACTGCATGCAATGGAGGCTGTTCCCTCAACATTGCACCAGCTGTTGCGGTTCCCAACAGAACATGGAATTGAGGAGGTCAGAGGGGATCAAGTGCAGGCAAATAATTGCTCCATGGCAGCAATGAAATCCACCTGCAACATACGAGAAACAGAAATAATAGAGATTGAGGATGAGGACATGGAGGTCTTTGAGGATGTCGGCAAAGAACCAGCCGAGAAAAGTGAGGAAACCCTGAAGAAGATCTTAGTCCAGCAAGGGGATGAAGAGCGTTTCTTCCTTCTCGGCTCAAGCTTGGCCAAGAAAGAGAAAAAGGAATTATAGGCATTCTTGAGAGCAAACCTTGAGGTGTTTTCCTGGACACCATACGAAATGCCTGGCATTGACCCCGAGGTCACTTGCCATAGACTGAATGTCGACAGGTTGGCCAAACCTGTCATCCAGTGAGCAAGGAGGCCTACGTTGATGCATGTTAAGGCAGTAGAAAAGGAAGTAGATAAACTTCTGGAGGCCAGAGCCATTTGAGAGGTAAACTACCCAACATGGTTATCAAACACGGTTGTTGTGAAGAAAAAGAATGGAAAGTGGAGGGTCTGTGTGGACTTCACCAGCCTGAACAAGGCTTGTCCCAAAGACAGTTTTCTACTCTCCAAAATTGACCAATTGGTGGATGTCACGTCAGGACATAGAAGGATGAGCTTCCTGGACGTCTATAGGGGGTACCATCAGATAGCCATGTACCCCCAGATGGGGAAAAGACTACACTTATCAGCCCGAAAGGGCTGTATTGCTACAGAGTGATGCCTTTTGGATTGAAAAACACAGGAGCAACTTACCCAAGATTGGTGAATAAGATGTTTAGACATCTAATAGGCAAAACAGTGGAGGTATACATTGATGACATGGTTGTGAAGACCAAGGAACCTGGGAATCATCTAGCCGACCTGAAGACAGTTTTCGATATCCTGAGGACATTTCGGCTCCGACTCAATGCGTCGAAGTGTGCATTTGGAGTTGGGTCAGGAAAGTTCCTGGGATACTTGGTCACTAAAAAAGGCATTGAGGCAAGCCCGGATCAGATCAAGGCCATCTTTGGAGTTAAAGAGCCTAACATCGGCAAAACAAGTGCAGATATTGACTAGAAGGGCTGCAGCCCTAAATAGATTCATAAGCAGAAGTTTTGACAAATGCAAACCTTTCTTTAGTTTAGTAAAGAAAGCCACAGACTTCTTATGGACAGAGGACTGTGAAATCGCCCTGGCTGACTTGAAGAAATACTTGACCACCGCTACAGTTCTCTCAAATCCAGTACCTGGAGAGGAGCTGTTCTTATACTTGGCAGTTTCAGAGCATGCAGTGAGTGCAGTGGTAATCAGAGAAGAAAAAGGAGAACAAAGGGCAGTTTACTACATGAGTAAAACCCTAGCAAATGCAGAGACCAGATACTTACCTTTGGAGAAACTGACACTGGCTTTAGTAATGGCTTCCAAGAAGCTGAGTCGTTACTTTCAAGCCCACAAGATTGTGGTGTTAACTGAGCATCCTTTGAAATCCCTGTTGCAGTAAGGGGATCAAACAAGCAGGATAGCCAGATGGGCAGTGGTGTTGGGCCAATACGACTTGGAATTCAGACCCAGAACAGCAATCAAAGGCTAGGTTTTGGCCGACTTCGTGGCCGAGTTCACACCAGGCGCCATTATACATCGGGCTTCGTTGAGCCGGGGTATATAATGTCCAGGTGAACAAGGAGAAACCTAGCTGGAGACAGTAGAACAGAGGAAAGAAGAGAAACTCAGGCCCTGCAATATTTACGTCGGCGACTCCTTCCGCCTGTTTATTGATGGAAGTTTAAACCGACAAGGAGCCGGAGCAGGAGTAGTGTTAGTATCACTGGATGGGCAGATGCTGGAACAATCAATTCATTTGAGGTTTAAGGCCTCAAACAATGAAGCAGAGTATGAAGCGCTGATTGTAGGATTGAAGTTAGTAGTAACAACGAAAGCCGACGAGGTGATGGTCTTCTGTGACTCCTAGCTTATCGTCAACCAGGCAATAGGCGAATATACAGCTCGAGATAAAAGGATGATGGCTTATTGTAACAACGCCCGCGAGGGACCTCGCTACAGTTCGGACTCGATTTTTGTTGTGGTTCCAAATCTCGAACCAAAGAGTCCAAATCCGGCAAATCGTTTTGAGAAAAACAGATTTTTTTGAAAGAAGTGCCAAACATGGACTGCTTTGCCAGATAACAGAGTCGCCACCTAAATATTTTAAAATGGGAAATTTAGGAAACCCTGACTCGGTGCCAAAAGGCCACGTGTCCGTCATCACCAAAGTTGGCTCGGGAACTTGGGTACGATTGGGGAAGGTCACATCGTGAGCACCCCCGCTCGCCCGGTCAAAGACCGGCCTCTACTAACCATGATATCTGTTTTTGAAAACATTGTGAGTTCTTATCCCGGTTATTAGCCTAGGTTACTATGTGATGCTCGCAGCAAACAAGTATAGACTGGGCCGTCTGAATTGGAACAAAAACATTTCATGTTTGTTTGTTTGAAAATGGTGCGAAGGTGCTACCCGCAGGTAGGCTAAAATGCGGATTTGCCACCCTCAGGTGGGCTTAGAAAAACAGTGATTTTGCCACTATCTAGTGGGCTTAACAAACAGTCAGTGCATTGTCCCAATTCAAATAACTCAACCTCCACCCACAGGCACTCAAGGCAGTTATATCACATAAGCACATAGCCTCATGGCAAGCATGCTATCATGGCAACACTTACACGCATGCAAGGATGCTAAAGCATAAAACTTATCGAGTACTCCAAGCCAAAACAGAAAACTGATTAGAAATCAATGCATGATCCTAAGTATACTGTAATGCCTAATGCAACACATGCAAAAATGCAAACTATAGCAGGCTCGGCTATTCTAAACATGGCATATGAAATGCAACAACTAACATGTATTCATCTTGTAATTGAAATACAATGCAGTTTGTATGATGCGCCGAGCCCGGTGCGTGCAAAACAGATGAATGATGCAAACATGCTGTCATACTGTATGCTAATTGAAATATGCCCTATATCTAACCATCCAAAGCGGATAAATAAAAAGGAGGAAGAAATGGGGGTTGGAAGACATACATCACACTCACACACCCTTATTACATTTATGCCCTCGCGCAGAGGGTCCGAATAAATATACAGTCCGAAATAAAAGAATATACAGTCCAAAAATAATTACAGTCCGAAATATACAAATTTCTAATTAATGAAACAAATTAACTACGAAAACTGTAAAAGCTGGCATGCAAGCCAGGGACTGCCTCGCTTCTGAAGGACGATGTATGTTGTAGCTGCCTGGCGCAGAAATCCACGGCGATGCCCCAATTAGCCTCTGTTTGTAATTTATCTCGAATTGCGTGCCAAGCTCTGAAAAGCTGCTGATTCCTGATTTTGCTGCAACAGAGAGCAGGAAAAGGGCACAGCAGTGTATTTCACAAATGTATGCATGTCTCGATCCTCGCGCCACCAATCACGCATACCGATGCATGATGGCCGAGAAACCGAATTGCACAACTCGATATGGGATGAATGCATATGAATGCTACAACAAAACCTAGCTCCATCATGGGTGATCCGGAGTGTCGGTGACTGGGGAATTGAGACATGCTCCGCAACTCGGAGTGCGAAACGCGCCTCGTTTCCCGTGCAATATGCATGATATGCATGAAATGCAACTAACATACAATCCTAGCATGCGCAATACTATGAAAATGAGATGCCTCGAAATGCGTGCCCACTAGCACGCAAACCGAGGCGATGACACAAAGGCACGAAATGCAATGATGGGCTTACACCAATATGAGAGGGCCTCAGCCACACTCACACGGGATGCCGGAATGATAAGAATGAGGTGCCTCGAAATGCGTGCCCACTGGCACGCCAACCGAGGCAATGATGAAATACAAATCGGATAAAACAGAGTGCCTCGAAATGCGTGCACGCGGGCATGCAAACCGAGGCAGAGGCATGCGCAATGCAAACCAGATAAAACAGAATGTCTCAAAATGCGTGCACACGGGCACGCAAACCGAGGCGGAGGCATACGCAATGCCAAGCGGATAAAAACAGAGTGCCTCGAAATGCGTGCACACGGGCACGCAAACCGAGACAGAGGCATACGCAATGCCCAGCAGATAAAACAGAGTGTCTCGAAATGCGTGCATACGGGCACGCAAACCGAGGCGGAGATGAAATGGGATGATCGGATAAAATCGAAGTGCCTCGAAATACGCGCCCACAGGCGCGCAAACCGAGGCGATGATATGCGATGCAAAATCGGATAAAACTGAAGTGCCTCGAAATGCGCGCCCACAGGCACGCAAACCGAGGCGATGATATGCGATGCAAAATCGGATAAAACCGAAGTGCCTCGAAATGCGCACCCACAGGCACACAAACCGAGGCGATGATATGCGATGCAAAATCAGATAAAACCGAAGTGCCTCGAAATGCGCGCCCACAGGCACACAAACCGAGGCGATGATATGCGATGAAAAATCGGATAAAACCGAAGTGCCTCGAAATGCGCGCCCACAGGCACACAAACCGAGGCAATGGCATACAAGCATGAAAATGCAAATTGGGCTTACGCCAACATGAGAGGGCCTCAACCACACTCACATAGGCCGCCGGAATGATAAGAATGAGGTGCCTCGAAATGCGTGCCCATTGGCACGCAAACCGAGGCAATGCAAAAATGATACAAATGGCATGGGAAATGATATGCAAGCATGGAAATGGAATTTCAGCACCTAAATAAAGGGGGAAACAGCCCCGAGACAATTCGAAATGACATTCGAAGCATGCATTCATCCCGAAAATGCGAAATTAAGCCCCGAAATGGCCTATAGCCACGCTATACATGCAAGATATGATCATGAAAGCAAGAACAGTAGCAAGACAGTCCCAAAAATGGCATTTTTTCAGTAATAAACATGGCCTAAATGCAAGCATAGATAGATCAACCAAAGCATGCAAAGTTAGTGGCCAAAAGAGGGGTATTGAGACAAGTGATATATGCAAACCCCAAATGGACAAACTTTCTTCTACAACATTGAAGATGAGCTAAAAAAAAGCACAATTTCAGAAGATGACATCCTCAAAATCAGAATAAAATCATGCTAACAATTCCATGCAAAAATGAAGCTCAAAAGAGGCTATAACAAGAGTCATGCAAAAAAAGCACCAAATGACAAAATTTTCTTCATGAAATGTGTAAAGGGGGTCAAAATAAGACCAAAGTCATTAGGGGTCGAAGTCCCAAAAACAAATAGAAATAGGTCAAAAGTTGTGTACAAGAATGGGCACACTTGGTGGAATTTGAAGGAAGTGGTGGATATAATGGCCAAAATGAAATTGAGCCTCTCTACAATGTTGTAGAGGGGCTCAAAAAAAGCAAGAAAGCAGTAGGGGTTGGACCCCTAAAAACAAGCACAAACAAGCCAAAACTAGCATGCAAGATAATGGCATAAAAGCTAGGTATTGAAACAAGTATATCATAGAAGCATCAAATGAAGTTGAGTCCTTCTACAAAGTTGTAGAGGGGCTCAAAACAAGCACAAAAGCAGTAGGGGTCGGAGCCCCAATTCTCAACCAATTAGAGTATAAAAAAAGATCAAGAAAAAGCCCTAAAAGTTGGTTTTGAATACTTACCCTTGAAGACTTGTCTTTCTTTGCTTCTTGGCTTTGATTTGTAGCTTCTCAACCTCTGAAATTCACTTCCTAGCTGCTGGAATCGAAGTTGGAATGGTGAAGCTAGGTGTTGGTGAAGGAATCAAGCAACACTTGAAGAAATTTTGGAACTTTTGGCTATGAAAATTAGGTTTTTTGCTATGGAGCTCTTGAAGCAATTTTTTCTAACCTAAGCAAAGGGGAAGGAGGGCCCTTCAAATAGACAAGAAATGGGGTGTAAAAGGGGAGGGAAAGCACCCAATCTTTCCCTCCCGAAATATCCCCCGGATGCCCCGGGATATGTTGGAAGATATCCGGACAGCTGGGACAGGCTGGAAAGCAGGAAGCTGGCCGGCCAGGTAAATTTGTGGGAGGTGGCCGGCCGGCCACCCCACCTGGTCGGCCAGCTACCCCTCCTGGCCGGCCGGCCATGGCACAAAATTGAAGTGAAGATTTTCTGGCCGACCACCATGCAAGAGTGTCCTCCCAAGTGTGTAGAATAAGGTCCCAGGGTTGGAATCTGGCAACGCTGAAGCAGAAGTCACAACATAGAGCTTGAAGGAGAGGCCCAAAAATGAAACCAACAATTGCTGGCCGACCACCAACTTTTTGTGTCCTCCAAGATGTGTAGAACAAGGTCCCAAGGTCGGAAATTGGCAACACTGAAGCAGGAGCCACAACATAGAGCTTGAAGGAGAGGCCCAAAAATGAAACCCTGAATTTCTGGCCGACCACCAACCCTTAGGGTCCTCCTAGATGCCCTCATCACAGATATGTAGCTTTGGTTGGAAGAAAATCCCCCTAGGGTGTTCAACATTGGCCCGGAAGTGAGAAAAACGGGCTCCGGAGGAGCGGAACTGGTTATCTGGGATAATTGCTGGCTTCTCACCCCCCAGTGATCTTCCTGATGTTGAAACAGAGGTACCTGCCAAGTTTGAACAAAAACTAATGAGAAATGAACACTCGGAGCCAAAACCGAGCAATTCGGGATCCCGAAAATGGGCTGCAGGTGCCGGAAGTGGTGTTCAGCAGCGAAGTGGGTATCTGCGACTCCAGTGTCCCTCGGAATGACAAAACAGAGGTCCCTGCCAAAAATCAGAGAAAACTGATGCAAAATGAATGCTCTGGGCCCAAATCACGCAGTTCGGGGTCCCGAAAACCGGCTACGAACACCGAAAGTGGCATACGGCCACGAAGTGGGCATCAGGGGCCCCAGTGTTCCTCAAAACATTAAAACAGAGGCACATGCCAAAAACCGGAGAACTCGGAGATGGTTGGGCGGTCCCGAGCCGAGGCACACGGCCTAACGGCTCCGAAAACCGGGAACCGAGCTCCGAAATGGGCAAAATGGCCTATGGCCACGAAAAGTAGCTCACGGCCACCGGGAGATAATCTACGGGACCACTCCCTTCCCTCAGGAAAGAAAACAGAGAAAACCGAGTCTGGTTCGCAAACCGAGACAAGGCATAGAAGAGGGTTCGGAAGTCCGGAGGCAGGGCGCGCGGCCACGACTCTGAGACTTCTGAACGAGCACAGCATGCAACATCACCGAGCGCTCAATCGGTGACGTCTGAGTCTTAAGGTCGGTCAAAAATGGGGTGTCTACACTTATGTAAAGAAGGTAGGTAGACTGGTGTCCTTATTCCAAAATTGCCGACTACAGCAAATTAGCTGAGATGACAACAGCCATGCTGATGCCTTGGCTAACCTAGCTAGTGCAATAAAACTTGAAGATGCAATGACAATAATAGTTGACTATCTGTTAGGTCCAAGTGTAGAACCACTAAACACAGAGTATGAAGTAATGTGTGTAGAGATGGGACTAAGTTGGATGGATGAGATAATAGTATTCCTTAGAGATGGGAAACTACCAGATGATCACAAAGAACCACACAAGATCAGACTAAAGTCGGCAAGGTTCAGTCTAACAGCAGAAGGACATCTTTACAGAAAATCTTTTATTGGACCCCTTTTGAGGTGTGTGCATCCTTCACAAGTTGAAGACTTCCTGTATGAAATACATAAAGGAGTATGTGGAAGCCACACTAGGGGCAGGTCACTTGCTCATAGGGCCATTACTCAGGGGTACTGGTGGCCCTACATGCAGAAAGATGTAGAAGCTTATGTCAGAAAGTGTGAGAAGTGTCAGAGGT
Organism: Camellia granthamiana; assembly: GCA_036172215.1. Taxonomy (NCBI): domain Eukaryota; kingdom Viridiplantae; phylum Streptophyta; class Magnoliopsida; order Ericales; family Theaceae; genus Camellia; species Camellia granthamiana. The sequence goes on from CM069915.1 coordinate 14,091,690, forward strand.
TTGCACCTTTGATACACCAACCAGCAGCAGATTTGAACCTAGTGTCTAGTCCTTGGCCATTTGCCCAATGGGGCATGGATCTTGTTGGACAACTGCCTCAAGCAACTGGATAAAGGAAGTTCCTGCTAGTGGCAACAGATTACTTCACCAAGTGGGTAGAAGCTGAACCCCTTACAATTGAGATATTAATGTGAAGAGCTTCATATGGAAGAACACTATCACCAGGTTTATGATCTCGAGGGTAATAATAACAGACAATGGAACACAGTTTGACAGCAAGCTAATTAAAAGCTTTTGTGCAAAGTACAAAATCAAGAATTATTACTCTACTCCAAGCTTCCCTCAGAGTAATGATCAAGCAGAAGCATCCAATAAAGTTATCTTGGATGGGATCAAGAAATGGCTGGAAGCAGCAAAGGGAAAGTGGATAGATGAGTTGCCCAATGTACTCTGGACATATCGGACTACACCGAGAAGATTAACTGAGGAGTCCCCATTCGCCATGGCTTATGGCACATAAGCAATTATTCCACTGGAAGTCAGCATCCCAGGGATCAGAACCTAGGGAGTAGAAAATGGGACCAATGAGGCATTCTTGGCCCGAGATCTGGATCTGTTAGAAGAAAGAATGGAGAAAGCAACAATTCAACTAGGGAATACCAACAGCAGCTTGCTAGGGCTTATAATAAGAAGGTCAACCCACGAGAGTTTCAAGTTGGTGACCTCGTTCTGAGAAAGGTCGTCGGCAACAAGAAAGACCCCAGAGAAGGCAAGCTTGACCCAAAATTGGGAAGGACCTTATAGAATCATCTCGGTCCTAGGTAATGGGGCATATCAGCTAGAAGACAGTGAAGGCAAAGAGTTGCCAAGACCTTGGAATACTTGCAACCTGAAGTTTTTCTATTATTAGATTTCTTTTTGTTTTTTTACGTTTTTTGTTATTAGCCGAAGTAATAATAAAATTTTAGCTCGATTTTTAATTTCAAACTTGTGAAAAACGATTGACCAGTCCTTTAGCGATGTCTCTGATTGAAACATGATGTATAATTTAGACTTATTATATGGTAGAGTTGAATTATACTTGCATATAATAGAGTTGAACTAAGTTGGCGATATTTCTGATTGAAACATGACAAATAACTTAGACTTATTATATGGCAGAGTTGAATTATACTTGCATATAATAAACTTAAACTAAGTTGGTGATGTTTCTGATTAAAACATGATGAATAATTTAGACTCATTATATGGCGTAGAAGAACTTGCATATGATGGAGTTGAATTAAATTGGATTAACCTAGATTTGTCATATCGGTAGAGTCAAACATAGATTGAAATTAAGAGCATTTAAGTAAGATTAACACATGAATCAATGTTGAGAACCTCGGCTAGTCTCTGTTTAAGTGCAACTTCGGTAACAAGGTCATAGTCACATGCTTAATGAGAACCTAAGTGAAACTTAAGTTCACAATAGGGGGCAGAAAGCTGGAGAATAATGCTTGGGAGTTGAAATTCACAAGCCAAAGATTGGCTTAACACTTGTTAAAATTTTCAGAACAATTTACAAGTTGAACTTAAACCGAGGTTATGTTGAAAGAAGTATCTACATACTTGCCGAGATTACCAAGTTGCCAAAACTTGGAAAATATGGAAGACTGAAGTCTTGATAGAAGACAATAAGTAAAGTGGCAAGTTTTAGATAAACACTTGTGAAAACTTTCTTACAATGTTTTTTAAGTGTTAAAACAAGGCCAAGATAAACAAGTTGGAAGTTATGACCGAGGTATTTTTACCCAAGGAGATCGCACAGATAGGGTGCACTTTTGAAGACATGCAAATTATTCTAAGTATGGAATCATTCAAGACAGTAAAAAAGACAAACATACAAACACTTGAAAGAAGAAGTTATACTTGCATTCAAAGAAGAAAAAGGGCACTTCGGCCTACAAAGAGATTACTTGTTCAGTTACAAAAAGGGCACCCTAGCCAAATGTAGAACTAACATTGTTCAAACAAAATATTACAAGTTAAGAAGGAACAGAACAAGGAAAGAAGAAAATAAAAAATTCTAAGTACTAGATTTGGCTTGATCAGAGGGTAGTATTGTAGTCCTTTTGGCTTCAAGCTCAGCATCAATCTCTTGCAAGGTTTTATCTAGACTCTTTTCGGCACAGTGGATCTCGGCTTCAGAAGTTGTTGGAGTGGGAGAGACGCCCTTGGATGCCAAGTCATCTTTCTCATCCTGAGTTAAGTTTATTTCCTCGTTTAGGGTAGGAGACTTGTTATCAGTGGCAGCCTCCACATCCTCTTCGTCAGCCTCGCCATCATCGGCATCATCTTCGTCTTCGACGTCGGCCTTTTAGGCTCTAGGAGGAATGGCACTTGGAGCTTGCTGATGTCATGAAGATTGGAATCCATAGCAACAGCTAACTTGTTGAGGGCCGCCGTCCAACCGAGGTAATAACCTCGGTTGCAACCCAGGTTGACTTGCTCCATGTATTGGTCACGAACGGCGGCCTGCCCCTTTTCAAAGGCCTTTTCGTCGGCTGCCTTCACCTCGGTCTCCTTATTGGCGATGGCCTCCTGCAGCTTGGCTTCTAGATCAGCCACTTTGGCTTTAGCAGCTTCGAGGTCGGCTCTTGCTGCTTTGGCTTCGTCGTTTACCGCATTGGCCTTTTCCTCGGCCAGACTCTGAGCTGTTTTGGCGTCCTTGGCCTGGTCCATAAGAGAACGGTTGTTGGCCTTGGCCTGATTAAGCGAAGACAGGAGTTTGGCTGCTTCTTTTGTCTTATTCACTAAATCCTTTCTCATCATCTTGGTCTTGGTGGCATAAGAGTGGGCATGCTGGATGGCTTGCAAAGAAGTAACACAAGTTAGCAAAATTTCACTAAGTGTGGAAAAATTGTCAAAGTGGAAGGGAGAATGCTTACCAAGACCGAATGTTGCATCATGAAGGCAAAGTCTTCATATTCATGAAACTCGGCCATACGGTTCATGTCCTCGGGCAGAAGAACTATCGTGGACAAGGCCGCCCCGACCTCAAGGTTTGCAGCACTATCACCAGCGGTAAGGGGCCTGTCGTCAAGCATGATCTCAGGCGCCCTGACCATGCCTCGGGGATAGTTGCTGCCCTCTTGGTGGTTGGACTTCGGCTTCTTGGCCGGTGGGGCCTCAGACGATGAGTCCTTGGCAGGACGTTTCTCGATGGAGGGGGCGCTCTTCTCGGCTTCGGCTAACTTTGAAATAGGCACAGTGTCCTTAGAATCAATCTGGGTCACTGTGGCCTTTGCCTTGGCCTTCTTCATTCGTTTGGGCTTAGGGGTTGGTTGAGGAGGAGAAGATGAAGACTAGACGGTAACAACGCCAGGAAGGTTGGCAAGCAAATCTTCAACTACGGCAGGTTTTTGCCCCATCTCGTTGGTTATGGCGACAACTGTAACCCTTGTACCAAAGTGGATTGCTGGCAGAGCTGTGGGTGGATTTGTTGGGTCGTTAGCCGATGCCTCAGAACTTCGGTGTTTTCGGCTACGAGTTCTTCCTGCAGGGGCAAACAGTGGAGCTCGACGTCGGCATTGGCGTTGGGAGGGTGGAATCAGTTGTGGAGCAGAAGTTGATAGCTGTTCTACTCGGTCGGATGTTGAAGCTTGATCAGGCCTTGGTAATGAGGTAGTTGGGGGAGTTGTTGCTGAGGCTGGAGACTTGCTTTTTTTAGGGACGTCGGGCAATGTTGATTTGTAGGTTGGGATGTAGTTCAGGAGTTGAAGAGCCTTGCACTGAATAACAAGCAAGTCCAGCAACCTCTTGAAGTCTCTGCTGGGGAAGAATGACTTGCGGAAGTCTTTGGGAGGCTGACGAAAAACTACAAAGTAAAACAAACTGACGTTAGAACATACAAAAATATCAAAATAATAAAGACTTGAAAGCAAATAAAATGACACTTGGCTCTTACCATTTCCCTCTTTAAACAACTGTTTGGCTTAAAGGATAGAGGTGAAGGTCGTCATCTGGTGGGAACTCCTAGTTGCCCAAGACGATGAAATAATCGTCTCCAACGCCCTTGTTGGAGTCTGGGAGGTCGGCGATGAGTTTGCATTATGTGAATCTCAGCTTAAGGTAATAGATGTAGCCCTTTTTTGACTTCAGGCCACAAATTGTATAGCAGTATTAGATATCGGCTAAGGTTATCCTAGCATTTTCTAGGCTAGCTAGGGTAATGATACCGTTAATGACTCGGTAAGAGTTAATTACTAGCTGCATTGGATTGAGCTTATAGTAGTGAAGGATTTCTCGGAAAAGGATGTCAAGAGGGAACCTAAGTCCATACTCTATAAAGGCCATTACAGGGAAAGGCATAGAGTCCCCATCAGGCATGATGGAGTCCTCCTCCCCTGCTAGCCTAAGGTGGACATCGGCAGGGATGGAAAATTCCTACCTAAAGTACTCTAGTTTAGTAGGAGTGTTTACCCTCCACCTAAACATACCCATGATGTCGGCTAAAAGGGGCAAGGTGAGAATTTAGAAGAAAATGGTTTGTATGTGCTTGAGATAACCTCGGCTAAATCCAAAACAGAAACGAGGGAGGGGTTTTTTCAGAAAAAGAGGAGATTGTTACAGTTTTCCTATAGTTTGTGAGTTTTAAGGCAAATCCCAAACCTAGAGCTATTGAAACAGAAATTAGGAACAAGAATCTGGAAAAAGCAAACAAGAAAATAGGGCAAATAACAATGATTCAGACTCAAGAAGGCAAACAAGAATTCAAAGAACATTTGAATAAAATATATAGATGTGCACAAGTCGAAGATAGTGGCAAGATAGCAAGCATATAAACAAAATGTCTACCCAGAAAAAGATTGAACAACTAGAAATCACAAAACAGACATGTTTGATACATGAATGACGAAACTTGAAACACGAGCAATCATTCAAATGGATGGAATCACAGTAGCAGTGTATAAGCATAACAAATTTTGAAGTAAGTCAAAAACTGAAAAAAAAGAGGGGAACAATGACTTACCAAAGAAAATGAGGCCGATATGAAGTACGCCGGAGTTAGACGGTGGCAGTGAGCGGAGAAGAGCAACAAATGCTTCGCCGGAGGAGGTGAACGGAGTGGTTGCAGAAAGCTCGAAGAAGGCAACAATGGAGGATTTGGGAGGTAGGTGTTAGAGAGAGAAAGCTTGAGAGAAGATGAAGATGTAAAAGTGAAAAGGCGTAGAGAGAGAAGTATTTTTGATCAAAACACGAAAATGCGGCAAAATCACAATTAGTGTGCTTAGAACGACGTGTCTGTCAAGCGGCGTGCGCAGAAGCGACGCGACCTAATGGCGCGTGTCAGGTACGGTTCAATGGGAAGAGACGCGTGGCGAAAACGGTTGAGTTACTGTGCGTGACAGCTTATACGCATGTAGAAACTCTTGGAGTTCTTGATTTAATGAAGCAGGGACCTCGGCTATGGAAACGATCTTGGCTAAAGAACTTGGAAAAAACTTGGGACTTGGTTCTAAGGCATTGATGAAAACAGACTACATGTCTTTGGCGTATGGAACCAACGAATGATGACCTCAGTAGTGAATGATAAAGCAAACTTGGCCGACGTGCTATAGGTTCAAATGATATAGGTTCTATCACCTCAGGATGCCGAGGTAATAGAACCTAGGAGGCAGTTGTGGAGGCATGTTTCTTTGAATAAACAACACATGGCCAAGGTGGCACCGAAGTGCCATCTGAGGTGTCATGTGTCTTGGTCTTGATGCCGAGATGATCTCGGCTAGGCCGAGATTATCTACAGAGATTCCGGAATTCGGGATAGACGTATGAACTATAAGAGTCCTAGAATGGGGGAGGACCTCAGCCTGGATAAGGATAAAGCTTTTAGAGAGTTTATCTTTATCTATTGGAGAGTCCAGGATGAGCATTGTGCCAGAGTCTAAGGGAAGCTAGGCTTCTACAGGGATCAGGATAGTGCTGACTATAAAAGTAAGGCACCATCGTGGGTCTAAGGTTCGCTTTTTGTATTCTGGCTAGTGAATTAAGCACTATTTACTATCTTTGAGAGATAATTGAGTACTGACTTGATCGTCGGAGTGCTCCCGGGTGGACGAACCATCGCTGAAGTCTTATCTTTCTGTGACAGGTCGATCGGGCGCAATCTATTTTGCCGGTGTTCTCCAGCTGAGTACCTTTTTTGCAGTGTGGTCAGAAAACAACACACACACGTTTGAATAGACTGCAATGTCATATGAGTAGTTCTCAATTTTTTATGAGTGATTATTTAGTGATTTTAAAATATTGGTCAACATCATTTATTACTTGATAATTATCAAATTATTTTTTAAAAAATTAACAAATACTAGGCCTCGTTTGGGAAGAAAAAGTTTGAGATTTTTTTGGCTAAAATAAAAAAAAAAATTTAAAAAGTCAATAAGACAAAATGTCACATCCAAACAATAATCATTTCATTTTTTCTCTCACAAAAGTAAAAAAAAAATCCAAAAACCCATTTCAAACTATTCTTTTTAACTCAAAGTTAAAAAACTAAAAAACCAAAAAATCAACCCACATTTGGTTGATTGAGACCAAATAATTGAGACACAAACTTACATTTGGTTGAGACCAAATAATTTTTCAATTCGTATAATGGCTGTATAATTGAAAGAATTATTGTAGAATTATTCCATCATCTAAGTCATGCTTGAGAATCAAACATTTAATTAAAAAATCAAAAAATTAATATTACAAGTTAAATTATGGAGAAATAACAAATTGGTGGAATTGTAAAAAAGTATTGTATTATAGTTGAAATTTTTTGTGGTGCAGCTTTGACACACATAGTGAATTGGATAAATTATATTAACACCCCTTGAAATTTGATCCGATTATATCTTACTTCTTGACGTTATAGAAATTATATTCCCACCTTTGTGATAAATAGTCTCATTTCACAAACCTCTTATTTATATAAAAAAAACAACAACTCCTGGTAGAAAAATAGATAAAATTATATTGGAAAAAAAAGACAAAACAAAAAAAAGAAGTAAAACAAAACAAGAAAAGAGAGTGTATGAATTCAATATCTTTTTAAAACCAACGTTAATTTCGTCTAAATAATTACAATGACAGCGGATCAGTGTAGTTTTCCAAACGTCGGGAAATGATATGTATTAAACTTAAATCTCAAGAGTGTAAGTGTAATTTATCCTAATGAATTTGTATCATGCAAACAAACAATTTATACCATACACATAAAAAATTTACAAATACACTCCCTGAGGTTTGATTAAAATACAAATTACCTCCTGTAGTTTAGAAAATTTCATTCCACCCCCTGAGATTTCTAATTTTACAACAAATCACTCATTTTATTAATAAATTATCAAATTAATTAACAGTTTTTAATGATGATAGAAATATGTTTCAATTAACAATTTAGGTAATTTTATTATTATATAGAAGAGCAATTATGAATTTTATTTTTTTAATTAATTCTGTTAAAGAAATTTTTTTAACAAGGGGGTGTTTATAATTTTTCCAATCACATGGGACAATCTATAATTTAAACAAATTTCATAGATGTATTTATAATTTACCCTAAAAATAAAAATAATTTTTCACTATACTATTGAAATATAATTTTTTTAATATTATTTTCTCTACTTCTTTGTAGGATTTTATATTATTTTATTTTATTTATTTATTTTTAGAAAATCAAAAAAAGAAAAAGAAAAAGAAAAAGAAAAACTACCCCTGAACACGACAGCTTTTTATCCGTATTGATTTGAATGGGACTTCGATGTGACTTTTAAAATTTCTTAAACATTTAAAAAAAATTAAATCTATTTAGTGTTTGGGATTCATTCACTATAAAAATATGAAAAATGAGTAAGACCCCATTTGTGGTCCACATCATGAATGGTGTGGATCACAAAGGGGGTTGTGGGGGTCCTCCACAAAGGGGGTCTCTATCATTGCTGTAAAAATATATATATTTTTTATCTTTTTATTTATTTTTTAGTTACATTAACTTTTTTTTATTTTTTTATATTTTTTTTATAAAAATTAAAAAATATACTTATTTAAATCATTTCAAACACTCTCTTAATTATGTGATAGTTTCTAAGAATATTTAAAATAAGACACAATTTGGCATTCCCTATTTTAGTACATTTTTTAAATATTTTTTAATCTTTTTTAATCACATTATCTATCTATTTTTTTTTTACATCTTTTCATAAAAAAATAAAAAAATATACTTATTTAAGTCTCGTTTGGAATAAATTATTTTAGTAACTTTTTAACTTTTTATGAAAATATGTATAAAAAAATAAAAAGAGTGATATAATAATTTATAATTTTTTTTAAAATTTTTTTGAGCTAAAATTAAAAGTTGCCAAATGAAGGCCTTAAATCATCCTAAACACCATATATCTCTCTCTCTCTCTCTTATTTTCTCTAACAACCAATTAATTAAATTTTTTACATTAAATCTAAAAAGTTCATTTAAAAAACATATTCATATATAATTTTCCTTATCACATCACTCACACTTTTTGAAAGAGCACATCACCCGTACACTCACACATACATATACATAGTAGGTGTTCATGAAGGGAGTTTTTTTTTTTTTTTTTTTTTTTTTTTTTTTTTTTTTTTTTAAGATTTTTTTAGTTGTAAGATTGTTGGTTTTTTTGACTTTCGAAGGTTATTATTGTAATTGTGAGCGTGCCAGCAAGGATCAATCAGTCCTTATAGAGAATTAATTGCCAACTAATTATCAGACGATTGTGTTTTAGTTTTTTCAGCCTCAATGAAGAGGACTTTCACTGGTGGCTTGATTTAAGAGAATTTAAGCAATATAACAATTAAATGAAGAACAATTGAAGTATCTCATTAAAATGAAAAACTTACAATGATCCAAACTCAGCCTTGTAGAGGTTTACAACAACAATCTATTTGAAACTACTCCTATGAACGAAGTGCAGTGCAGGAATTTAATGTACATGGAATGTAAGACTAGAAATATAAAACTATAAAGGAAAATAAGTATAAAAGACTGATTTTTTGGATTTGAGTCTGGGGGCTTTTTCTAGGGCCTTCTCTGCTATTTATACTGCTCAAGGATGACCATCGAACTGCATTTCTAACCATCGAACTACTCCTCCATGATTGCTGATCATGTTGCCTCAAGATTAGCTCCATTACGCCATTACTTACAGTTAGGTTTCCCTCCCAAATTTAAATTTGAAATGTAACCGTTGAAGCCACATCACCTTGCATCTCTTTGTTGATCCATTGCTACTCAGATCTCGTAATAACCAATACTAATTGCCACGTGTACGATCAGGATTGAAGACTTGAATAGTCTTCACATATTATCCTTATTTTGCCACGCCTCGAATTGCAATTGGCTTGTACAAAATATGTAACCAACAAGGATATTATTAGAGAATTTTTTTTTGTGTTTGGAAAGATAATTGAATTTTTTTGTGGTTGAATGTGATGTTTGTGAGAGAAAAAGTGAAATGATTATAGGATTTGATGTGATATTTTGTTTGGATTTGTTTTTTTTTTTATTTTGTAACTAATTTGTCTTTTAGTGGAAAAAAAAAAAAAAAAAAAAACTAAAAACTAACTTCCCAAACACCCCCATACACACACATCACAATCACACACGTGTGAGTAATTTTTGTATGTGAATAAATATATGTTATGTGATACTTTCTATTATTCTAATTATTTTGACAGTAAAATTCACTGTATTTATGGTGAATGTTTAGAGAAGAATAGAAATATATATATATATATATATATATTAGCATATGAATCCATGCGATGCATGGACTAAATAAATAATTAAAATAATTTTAGAATCAAATAATAGTACAAAATTTATTTAAAAAGTATAGAAAAACAATTTAGAATAAATTAAATTTTAACTATTTTATTAGAATATATATATATATATATTACAGTTGTTATGTCATTAATTGTATACTCTAGGTTCACAAAAAGAAATAGATGTCATAATTTAATTGGTAAAGATGAAAAATAAAATAAATTAAAAAAATTATATTTATGATAGAATAAAAATAAAATTCGTTTTATAAATTTTTTAGTTTTAGCTTATTCTATGTTAAAGTTTATCATAAAACTAAAACATACTTTTAGAAATAAAACAATATATATATTTTGATAAAATCATTAAAATCGGTCAAAAGACCAACCAATTTACACAAAAATTAATTAATTAAGACTTTTAAATTTTATTTTATTTTAAAATTTCTCTCCTTAAAAAAATCAGATAATATTTTTCATGAGAATTGTGGGTATCTATCTATATATTATATATTATATTATAACATAACCTAAAAAAAAAAATAAAAAAAAAATCAGGTATACAAATAGATAAAATTAATAAATATGATTTTTATATATTCAGTTAAAATCTTTTTTTGCCTCTCAATATCTAATTTTAAATTTTAAAAATCTTTAAAGTCTATTTAAACAAATCTAATTTGAAAATATCTCACACTATCATACTTTAAATAAATAAAACTCACATGTCTATCACATATCTAACTCACATTACAACTTACGTAAATAATAATAATTAAAAATAAATAGAAACCATAGATAAATTAAATTTAAAAAAAAAATAGAAATTCACAACTCCATCTTAAATAAATTGAAAAAAAAAATTAATAGAAACACACAAAAATAAATAAGATAAGAATTTAGATATAAATATAAAAAAAGATATGACAATATCTAAATTTTAAATTATGATTTAATAATATAATTATCTATTTTTTTGATATATATCTATCAAAATTTTAAATCACTTAATGAGACAAATTAATCCATTTTTAAGTCTTATTTAAAGAATAATCTGATTAGTCATCTCAACTCCTAAACTTCTCGGGCACTGGCGGAGAAGCTGACGGGCGGGGCGAGGTCTAAGTTGTTGGGAGGTAATATCCTACCACTTCATAAATTTATTTGTTTTTTAATTTTATTTTTTTTCCTATGTGATTCTCTTTCTTTGTTGTTGGTTTGGTTTTAGTTTCGGTTTTAGTGAGATTTATGTTTTTGTTTATAGGTTTACATGGTGGAGAAGAATTATTGGTGATGATAGTTACAATTGAAGTATCTCTGCCCATTTTGTGCCAAGGATTTTGATTGGATTTTGTTTTTTTAATGAAAACCGCAAAATTGAAGTAAAAAAAAATAGGTATCGAATTTTTTTATTTTTTATTGTTATTTTGTTTTATAGAAAATATTAAAATTTATTGGGAATTCAAGATTGTACTGTAACATTAGATTTTTGTATAACTAGGTAAATTTAAAACTGTTAAATATCATTGTGTTTTTTTATTTTTATCCTTTTTCTATCCTATTATACCATTACTGCTATTTATTAGTTTGTTAATAATAATTCAATTAATTGAAAATGAAAGCTTAGTATAACTTTTCATATATGTTAATTAATTTGTTACCGCTATATTTGTATGTAATAGCATAATATATAGAAATAATTTTCAAATATAATTTCAATTTTTTTATGTGATTAAAATAGTCCATCTTAAAATAGTATATAGAGGAGTTAGATGGTTTCTTTTATCCCCAAAAAACCCAATCTATTTTTTTTTTGTCTTTTTAATTTTTTAAATTGAAATATCAGTTGTTTATGTCCACAAAATAAAATTGATAAACACATATCCAAAAACTGCACATTTTTTTCTTTTTCTTTTATTTTTTATTTTTTTTAATAGGTAGGATATTTATAAATGAAAAATGTTTGATACCTCAAAAAACTTTCCATAATTCGGCTTATACTGATGTGGTCATAAGTGTCCATTTTTATACAAATATGAGAAGAGAATTATTCAAATTATACATTTTAACCAATCACATACTTAAACTTTCACTATTTCAAGATGCTATTTCACTATAATTCCAATTAAGAGAATCTTCAACTCTTGATATTTTTTTCTCAAATTATAATTTGATTTGATAGAAATTATTGTTTTTTTCATCAAAACTGATGAAAAGAAAAAAAAAAAAGGGATACGAATGAAACTTCTTTTAAAAATTGATAAAAATTTAACGAAAAAAGTTAAAGTAATTTATATCAAATCAAAATTTTTATTCAAATTTAAAATCAAATTAGATAAAAAAAATTAAAAGAAAATGATAAAAGGTTGGAAACATTCTGAAACATTTTTATTTTTAAAGACTAGAAATTCATGTGCGTGTTATATTTATATTGTATTTTTATTTATGAAATTAAAATCAAAAGAAATGTAACTTAAATAATTGGATTAATAATAGAAACATCATATCAATTATTGTTAAATATCACTTCACATTAATAATAAAATTGTATATTTGTCTTAATTATAATTTTTAAATTGGTCTATTTTCATAACAACAAGAGGTATATCATAACTCATGTAACCTCCATTAATTAGGTTTAACTTTTTTTTATTTATTATAAATTATCAAAATTGCACTAAATAGATTTATATATATATTTAATTTTTTTAAACTAATAATTTAAAAAGTTATAAATATAAAATTTAACTTATACATTTTATGTATATCACAAGACAATATATTACATTACTTTAACATATTTTTAATGATTTTTTTTTTTTAAATTTATAAAGTCCCGTGCATAGCACGGGCTGCTACTAGTATATTATATAAGTAAAATAGGGTTTTTAACCACAAGTCTTTTGGGAGTTTTAATATCTCAAACTAAAATTTCTAATTTTTTTATTTTAAATAATTAAAAAAATCCTCTATAGCTTTCATTCAAGCAAAATTACACCATTTTCAACTTTACCCATACACTATGGTTATTAATGGGATTGTTAAATTATTTTTTTAAAAAATAATTTGTATATTAAAAAAATATCTAAAACAAATATAAATTCTTATTAAATCTATCTATCTATCTATATATATTATATAAGTAAAATGGGGTTTCTAACCACAAATCTTGTCGGAGCTTTAATGTTTCAAACTAAAATTTCTAATTTTTTGATTTTAAATAATTAAAAAAAATCCACTATAGCTTTCATTCAAGCAAAATACATAAATAAATAAATAAATAATATCTCTTAATTTATGACTTTGTCAAATATATAAAATAAAAAATAGAAAGTACACCAATCGAAGGTCAAAACCTCTCCACAAAAAAAGAAAAGAAAAAAGTAGATAATTAATGTGAACATTTTAAAATATTATATATATTTTTTCTTTTTTTACTTTTTAGATCTCTTTAATTTAGATAAGGGCAAATTGCAGCAATTGCCCCTGTATTTTGGTCCATGTGTCATAAATGTCATGTGTCATATTTTTTTTTATAGTAAAATTATAAATTTTTTTACTTTGGTGAGTTAATTTCAATCAATTTAGTGATTACTTTCATTAAAAACACTAACAACATTATCAATGGATCAAATTGACATAGAATTTAAAATTAAGGATCAAAATTGTGCCAATTGAAAGTGTAGGGTCCAAAATAACACAAAAGACAAAGTATAGGGATCACCTGTGTAACTTGCCCTTTAGATAAACTTAAAAGGTACAAAATTTATGAAAACACGATAAAAATTTCACTACATACAAAAAAAATATAAAAATTTAGTACATTGTCATTTTTTTTTATTGATTTTTTTCATAAATATTTTACTTTTTAAGTATATTTAAATTAGGTGTATCTAAAAAAAAAAAAAAAAAAAAGAAGAAAAAACTCCAACTTGATTTTTTTCATATTATTATTGGCCAGTTTTTGAACTTTAAAATTTTTTTGATTTAAATTCTCATATATTATTTTTAAACGGATTTTCACTTGTCTTTGTTGAATTTTTTTTCATATTTTAGTTAGTTTTTTATTTTTTACTTTTTAGATGTACAACAAAAATTTTTTTTTAAAAAAAAAGTAACTAAAATATGAAATAAAAAAATACTAAGACTTGCAATTAATTTAAAAACCGTTTTCAAAAAATGAAACCAAATAAACCCTTTTAATTTTGTCATAAAAATCAAAAGAAAGGGATTTCTTTTAGAGACAAAAATTTTAATTTGGTGAGGAAATGTTTTTGTCACAAAAGGAAGCCAAATATTTGGCACCACACACAAAAATTAGGCGCCCAAAATTGGTGATTGGTGACAAATTATTTTGTCTTAAAAAAAAAAAAAAGGCCTATTATAAACAAAAACTTCCTCACATAGAACAATTGATACATATCTAAAGACAACTTGGCTGAGAAGTTGAAGGGTTGTGGATATTCAAGACCATCAAATTTCATCCATCTCGTTTGTTACCTCGCCTCTTTCTCTGGTTTGCTTACCGTTGCAACCCACGGCAGAGGGACCGGCTCTTTGCTGAAGCACTCTTCCACAATCTGATTGGAAGGGACCCTCACGGTACACATGTATCTTTCTTTCCTTCCCTTTCTTCCCTCCCATTATGAACCCTAGGTTTTTTCTCTGATATTTTCATTTTGTTTCTATTGTTCGTATGTTGTTCTAATGGGTCTAAAGTGCTTGGATTTTCTTTGTTCTCTGTTAAATAAACTAAGCTATCTGTACTCTGTCTCTCTGTCACTATTTGTTGTTCTTATTTGTTGGAGCTTCTCTATCTTTATTTATTTACTTTTTTTTTTCCTAGATGAATTGGAATTGGAGTTAGTCAGTTGTTATCTTATTCAGTGAACTTACTAGGTTTATGGAATTCAGGGCCGGCCCTGAGAATTCAGGGACCCTAGGCGAGCTTATAAATTTGGGCCCCTTGTACATACGCCCAAAAAAAAAAAAAAAAAATTGTTAGTGGCCACTCAAGTTTGCTTGAGTAAATTTGGGCCCTTTGTTTGTTTTTTCAATTGGACTAATTTTTTTATTTGTTTTTAATATAGGCCTGCAACATGTTTTTATTTGGGCCTTTTATAATGGGCTGTTTTATTTTGGAGGGCTTCTATTTTAGTGGGTTGTTTTGTTTTTGAGGGCTTCTAACAATAATTGGACTTTATTTAAAACTTGATAGTATAATGGATCTTCAAAATTTGGGGCCCTATTTTGGGCCAAATTTTGGAGGCCCTAGGCACAGGCCTTACTCACCGTAGCCCAGGGCCGGCCCTGATGGTATTCTTCCGCAATGTGGGAATTATAATTGCAATGGGTGTTTGCTAAGAGAGAGATAGATGAATAATAATGGCCTATTTGGGTGTCTTCTTATATTTGCTGCTTTTGGGTGTGATCTGAATTGTTCTTATTCCTTATCTTGCATCATTGCATTAAGTAATTTTTTTTTCTTGGCTGGAATAGTTCTATTTCCATCCTAGGCACACAAACAAACCCTCTTTCCTTCCCTCTCTTAAGCCAAGAATGCTCCATCTAATTGTGTGCATGTGAGGTGTTTGTTAAAAGTTGTACGCCAATTGGGGTTTCTTCCAAATTTAAGTCATACCATGCATATGTCACTTGCCTGCTGATATGAAAATTCTGATTTGAATCTTTTTTACAAATGACCCAGGATATAATCTGCGATGGTGGATTTTGTTGTGCCCCTGCTACTGTAATGTGCCCCTACTGCTGTATTGGTTTTTTTTTTTTTTTTCATTGGTTGCTTTTGATTGGTTTGTGCTAATAAGGTTTTCGGGGCTGCTTCTGCTACTGTTAGTTTGTGTTAGCTCAATTTTGATTTGAGCTCAAATTTATTAAAACCAAACAATTCAATTATGAGTTGGTTCATGATAAGAATATAATATAACTAATAAGGTGTTTGTCTTTTTAATAGTTTAATCTTTTGAATGAGTTGGCAATTAACAATTTAATATAATATCAAAATAGATAATGAATTTTGCGTTTAAAAATATTTTAATGATTTCATTATATACTGGAGATAAATTAGAATTTATTTAAGGATCAACTAAGAAGGAGAGAAAGAGACTAATAACATGAAGTATTGTGCCAGGCTATTTTTTTCTTTTTTTCCATGGTTGCTCTTGATTGGTTTGTGCTAATAAGGTTTTCTGGGCTGCTGCTTCTACTACTGGTAGTTTGTGTTAGCTCAATTTTGATATGAGCTCAAATTTATTAAAACCAAACAATTCAATTATGAGTTGGTTCATGATAAGAATATAATATAACTAATAAGGTGTTTGTCTTTTTAATAGTTTAATCTTTTGAATGAGTTGGTAATTAACAATTTAATATAATATCAAAATAGATAATGAATTGTATGTTTAAAATATTTTAATAATTTGATTGTATACTTGAGATAAATTAGAATTTATTTAAGGATCAACTAAGAAAGAGAGAGAGAGACTAATAACATAAAGTATTGTGCCTGCTTCTTTTTTCCTTTTTTTCCTTGGTTGCTCTTGATTGGTTTGTGCTAATAAGGTTTTTTGGGCTGCTTCTGCTACTGGTAGTTTGTGTTAGCTCAATTTTGATATGAGCTCAAATTTATTAAAACCAAACAATTCAATTATGAGTTGGTTCATGATAAGAATATAATATAACTAATAAGGTGTTTGTCTTTTTAATAGTTTAATCTTTTGAATGAGTTGGTAATTAACAATATAATATAATATCAAAATAGATAATGAATTCTACGTTTAAAAATATTTTAATAAGTTGATTGTATACTTGAGATAAATTAGAATTTATTTAAGGATCAACTAAGAAAGAGAGAGAGACTAATGACATTAAGTATTGTGCCAGCTTCTTTTTTTCTTTTTTTCCTTGGTTGCTTTGATTGGTTTGTGCTAATAAGGTTTTTTGGGCTACTTCTGCTACTGCTAGTTTGTGTTAGCTCAATTTTGATATGAGCACAAATTTATTAAAATCAAACAATTCAATTATGAGTTGGTTCATGATAAGAATATAATATAACTAATAAGGTGTTTGTCTTTTTAATAGTTTAATCTTTTGAATGAGTTGGTAATTAACAATTTAATATAATATCAAAATAGATAATGAATTGTATGTTTAAAATATTTTAATAATTTGATTGTATACTTGAGATAAATTAGAATTTATTTAAGGATCAACTAAGAAAGAGAGAGAGAGACTAATAACATAAAGTATTGTGCCTGCTTCTTTTTTCCTTTTTTTCCTTGGTTGCTCTTGATTGGTTTGTGCTAATAAGGTTTTTTGGGCTGCTTCTGCTACTGCTAGTTTGTGTTAGCTCAATTTTGATATGAGCTCAAATTTATTAAAATCAAACAATTCAATTATGAGTTGGTTCATGATAAGAATATAATATAACTAATAAGGTATTTGTCTTTTTAATAGTTTAATCTTTTGAATGAGTTGGTAATTAACAATATAATATAATATATGTGTGAGTGATTTTCCGACCACATTGCCAACTCAGCGATCAGCTGGGGAGAACTGGCAGAATAGATGACACCTGGCTGACCTGCAACAGAAAGAGAAGATTCCGGCGGTGGTTCTTCCACTCGGGGGCACTTCGACGATCAAGTCAGTATATCTCTCAAAGATAATCAAGTGCTAAATTCACTGCTCAAAGCATAAATTGCGTACTTTAGACCCACGGGGGTGCCTCTCTTTTTATAGTTTACTCAATCCTAATCCCACTAGAAGCCTGACTTCTATGGACTCCCATTCAGTGCTTACTTTGGACTCTGTAAGAGATAAGGATAGACTCCCTAAGAATACTATCCTTATCCATCTCGAAGTCTTTCTTCATACTAGGACTCTTGTCCCTTATCCGCTTATCTCGGATTCCGACATCTTCGGATGTAACCTCGGCCTTGCCGAGATATCCTCGGCGTCATGACCAGGGCACGTGGCACCTCGGCTGACACGTCGGCGTCACCTTGTCACGTGTTCATACTCAAAAAATATATCCCCACAACTGCCCCCTAGGTTCTATTACCTCGGCATTCTGAGGTGATGGAACCTACATCGGTACTTCATTCCAGTACGTCGGCTTAAAGTATCTTAGCCGAGATCATCATCATAAGCCGACATGTCTTCTAAAAGATCAAGAACTCCAAGAGCTCCCTTATGCGTATGAGCTGTTTGCTCATAACAATTCAACCGTTTCCAGCCACGCGTCTTTTTCTTACTGGATCGTACCAGACACGCGTCTGTAAGCCGTCTTATTTCTCACGTGCACCGTCTGACGTATACGTTCTTCTAGGTTTTCATTAATGATTTCTTTGCCGCCGTTTCAAGTTTTAATCCTTTCATTTCTTCACTTTTCATTCGACATTTTTGCTCTTTCTCTCTCTTACTTCCTTCTCTCGAATCCGCCATTGTTCCAGCTTCGAGCTCTGCAACTGCCTGCATCCCTTCATTCTAGTGAAGCTCTCGCCGCTCTGTTTCTTCTGTAATCGTCGCCTGACTTCGGCGATCCTTTCACCGGCTTCGCGTTTTCTGGTAAGCCTTTGTTCCTCTTGTTTTCAATTCCTTGATGCTCTTCATCATTCGTTGCCATTACTGCTCTGTTTAACTTTTGATCTTGCGAAACATATATCTGAATGCATTTTATTCAATGGCTTTGCTCTTGCCGATGTTTCGAATGTGTACTGTTCATCTCTTTCTTGCATTTTTCCCACTGTTCTTGACCTTGTACCCCTTGTACTTTCTATGCTCCTGATAGCCCACCTTTGTTCTTGATTCTGAAACTCGTTCTTGTTTTTCTGTTTTTTGTGTCTTTTCCAGATTTGTGCTTTCAATCTTTGTTTCCATAGACTTAGGTTTGGGATTTGTTTGTAGAACCCACAACTTAGGAAAAAACTGAAACCTGCACTTTCCTAAGTGTTTGCCGAGGTCCCAACAACCTTTTCAAAACTTCTTCTGAAATCCAACCTTCTTGATTAAGCCGATATCATGGGTATGTGGAAACATAAGGTAAACACCCCATCCAAACTAGAATACTTTAGACAGGAGTTTGAAATCCCAGCCGACGTCCATCTGAGGTTGGCTGGGGATGATGACTCCATCATGCCTACTGACGACTCTATGCCCTTCCCTGTAGTTGCCTTTATTGAGTGTGGACTTCGGCTTCCACTCAACATCCTTTTTCGCCAGATTCTCCATTATTACAAGTTGAACCCCATGCAACTTGCCATCAATTCTTATCGAGTGATCAATGGTATCATAGCCTTAGCTAAACAGGAAAACGCTAGGATCACCTTAGCCGACATTCAATACTGCTATACCATGTACGCCCTTAACTTGAAAGAAAAAGGCTACATTTATTACCTTAAGCCGAGGTCCACAGAGTTCAAAATCGTAGCCGACCTCTCAGACTCCAACAAGGGGGCTGGAGATGATTACTTCATTATCTCAGGAAATTGGGAGTTTGCTCCAGACGAGGACCTCCATCTTTACCCTCTTCCTCGATCAATTTTAGAGGGCAAGGGTAAGAGCCTAGTGTTAATACTTGGTTGTTTTTTTTCAAGTCTTTAATACTTTACCTGTTTCCTAACGTCTGTTTTCCCCTACAACTCTCCGTCAGCCACCAAAGAACTTTCGCCAATCCTTCATTCTCAGCAAGGATTTGAAGAAACTCTTAGACCTGCCAGTCCAAAAACGAAAGGCGCCTCTGCTTCTCAATTTTATTCCAACATACAAGTCAGCTTTGCCCGACGTCCCTAAGAAAAAGAAGAAGAAAAGCCTTTCTCCACCTTTTGCCACAACTCCACAGACTGTGTCCACATCTCGGACAGACCAAGGATCAACTTCTGATCTAGCAGAACAGCCGTCTACTTCGGCTCAATATCTGATCCCACCATCTTAACGCAAACGTCGTCGACGACTTGTTCTTGCAGCCAAGATGGGCCGCGCAAAACCAGTTGCCAAAGATCTCTTAGCCAATATTCCAACTGATGTTGATGCACTACCAACACAAACCCAGCTTCCACCCAAGCCAAAAAGAGTTAAGAAGGCTCAACCAAAGGCCAAAGTGACTCAAGTTGAGACTGAAGACACTTTGCCAATTTTCAAGCTGGCTCCAAGTGAAAAGACTGCCTCTGTCCCTGCGAAGAGGTCCGCTGAAACCCTTCCCTCCGAATCCACCAAGTCAAAAAGGCCGAGGTCATCCTCTGGAACGACCTCGGGGTCTAAAAAACCTGATGCCCCCTGGGCCCCCGAGATTACCCTAGAAGATAAGCCTGTTATGGCTAGTGATAGCGCCGACGATATCAATGTCGGCGTTGCCCTCAGCACTGCACTGTTTCTTCCAGGTGATCTGGAGCGAAACGCCGGGTTTAGTGAGTATGAAAACTATGCTCTGATGCTTCAACACTCTGTTCAAGTAAGTGTTTTTGTTTGGTACTTTTTCTTTCTTTCCCTTTATTTCACACTTAGAATATTTTCTAATACTTTTATTTTCTTCCAGGCCATCTAGCATGCCCACTCTTTATCGATGCAATCTTTTGAAAACCGTGAGAAGTTAGCCGAGAAGAAGAGGGAGGTCTCCACACTTCAGAAAACCAATAAGAGCCTGCAGTCAAAGATGAAGATGCTGGAGGATCAGGCCAAGGTCGCCATCAAAGAGAGGGACAATGTCGAGGACAAAGTCGGTGCCACTGAAGCAATAAACAAAGTCCTTCAAGCTCAGCTGAAGGAGGCCGAGGAAAAAGTGGCCCAGGCCCAGAAGGAACTTCAAGATGCTTTGGCCACCAAAGTGGCCGAAATCAAGGATGCTGATGAGAAGGCGTATGCTCAAGGCATGGCCGATGTCACGGAGGCCTATGAACAACAAGTGAAGTAGGCATGCAACAGGGGTTTCTCCCTTGGTTGGATGTCCCTTCTGAAAAATATCAATGTCCCCGAGGACTCGCTCTTCGGAGTGCCGACGCCATTCCTCTTCCATTCCCTCCGCCGCCACCTCCAGCTCAATCTGATGATGATTCTGAATCTGAGGATCAAGATGAGGATGAGGCCTTGGTGAGAAAATCCAAGGAGGCCGCTGGGGCCAAGTCCCCTCCTCAAAACAAGCAAGTCCTTGACTTGACTCAAGATGAGGAGGTTGAGGAGGTTCCCAAGGAAGCTACTCTTGAGCAGGTATCATCCGACGTTTCTCTAGCCGACAAAAGTATTGATGAAACCCTTGCCCAAATCGATGCCGAAGTCGCTACGGAAAAGGCGGCCGAAGTAGCTTCTCAACAGTCTTCCGAGGTCCTGACTCATCCTGTTGCTGATGCTGAGGAATCTTAGTTTTGTTGTACTTATTATTTTTCAGACAATGTAAGCTGTGCATATGGTCGATGTGCCTCTTTTGTGTATGAATGCATCTGCTTTCCCTGAATGCTTGAATCTTTATCTTCTCTTTATTGCTTTTGCATGATTCTATACTTAGAATATTCTGCATGTCTTTAATATACTATTCCTTCTTTGTGCAACCTTCTCGGGGTGACTTACCTCGGTTAACAATGATCTCGGGGTAACTTGTAAATTGCTACAAATTTCAACAAGTGTTTAAACAATGATCTTGGTTTAACTTTAACTTGTAAATTGCTGCAAATTTCAACAAGTGTTTAAACAATGATCTCGGTTTAACTTCAACTTGTAAATTGCTACAAATTTCAACAAGTGTTAAACATAACATCGGTTTAACTTCAACTTGTAAATTGCTACAAATTTCAACAAGTGTTAAACAATAATCTCGGTTTAACTTCAACTTGTAAATTGCTACAAATTTCAACAAGTGTTAAACATAACATCGGTTTAACTTCAACTTGTAAATTGCTACAAATTTCAACAAGTGTTAAACAATAATCTCGGTTTACCTTCAACTTGTAAATTGCTACAAATTTCAACAAGTGTTAAACAATAATCTCGGTTTAACTTCAACTTGTAAATTGCTACAAATTTCAACAGGTGTTAAACATCATTTATAATTCTCTGCCCCCTAATGTGAACCTAAGTTCCACTTGGGTTCTCATTATTCATGTCTTCCACATTATGTATCTTTATCAGTCATAAGTATTGAAGAATTCTGCTAAGATTTTATTGATGTCGTCGGTAAAAAAACAAGTAACAACTAATGATAGAAAAATTTCAAATTACAAGTGTTCCAGGGTCTTGGCAATGCTTTGCCCTCATTATCTTCAAGCCGATATGCCCCGTTGCCCAATACCGAAGTGATTCTGTAGGGTCCTTCCCAGTTTGGGCCAAGCTTGCCCTCCCTGGGATCCTTCTTGTTGCCGACGACTTTTCTCAGGACTAGGTCGCCGACTTGAAATTTCCTTAGATTAACCTTCTTGTTATAAGTTTTGGCAAGCTGTATTGTAGCTTTCTCTCTTCTTTCTTCTAGAAGATCCAGATCTCGGGCTAAGAGTACATCATTAGTCCCGTTCTCAACTCCCTGGGTTCTGATCCCTGGGATGCCGACCTCCAATGGAATGACTGCTTTTGTGCCATAAGCCATGGCGAAGGGGGATTCCCCTGTTGATCTTCTCGGCGTAGTCCGATATGCCCAGAGTACATTAGGCAATTCGTCTACCCACTTCCCTTTTGCTGCCTGCAGCCTCTTCTTTATCCCATCCAGAATTACTTTGTTGGATGCTTCTGCTTGTCCATTGCTTTGTGGAAAGCTTGGGGTTGAAAAGTAGTTCTTGATCTTGAACTTTGCACATAAGTTTTTGATCAGCTTACTGTCAAATTGAGTTCCATTGTCTGTAACAATTGCTCTTGGAATCCCAAATCTGGTGATGATGTTTCTCCATATAAAGTTCTTGACATCCACATCTCGGATTTTGGCAAGAGGTTCGGCTTCTATCCACTTTGTGAAGTAATCTGTTGCTACCAGCAGGTACTTCCTTTGCCCAGTTGCTTAGGGCAATTGCCCAACGAGATCCATGCCCCATTGGGCAAACGGCCAAGGACTGGATACAGGGTTCAAGTCAGCAGCTGGCTGGTGTATCAAAGGTGCAAACCTTTGGCATTGTTCACACTTCTTCACGTAGGCTTCTGCATCTTTTTGCATGTAGGGCCACCAATACCCCTGGGTAATGGCCCTGTGAGCTAGTGATCTGCCCCCAGTGTGGCTTCCACAAATTCCTTCATGGATTTCATATAAAAAATCTTCAACCTGCAGAGGGTGTACACACCTTAAGAGGGGTCCAGTGAAGGACCTTCTGTAGAGATGTCCTTCTGCTGTCAGACTGAATCTTGCCGACTTCAATCTGATCTTATGTGCCTCCTTCCGGTCATCTGGAAGCTTTCCTTCTTTCAGGAACGCAACAATTGCGTCCATCCAGCTTGGTCCCATGTCTATGCACATTGTTTCACGCTTTGTGGTTACTGGTTCAATGCTCGGGCCTGACAAGTATTCAATCATTATTGTCCTTGCTTTTCCTGGTTGTATTGCACTAGCTAGGTTGGCCAATGCATCGGCATGGTTGTTATCATCTCGGCTGACTTGAAGCAGTCTGCAGTTCTGGAATAAGGCTGCCAGCCTGATGACTTCCTTTGCGTAGGCCGACATTCTTTCATCTCGGGCTGCAAACTCGCCCATTGTCTGGTTAACTATCAATTGTGAATCACAAAAAACTATTACCTCATCTATTTGTACTGCTGTTGCCAGCTTTAGTCCTGCAATAAGTGCTTCATATTCTGCCTCATTGTTTGAGGCCTTGAACCCCAATCGAATGGATTGTTCCAATATCTCTCCATCTGGAGATATCAGTACTACTCCTACCCCTGCTCCTTGTCGGTTTGAGTTCCCATCAATGAACAGTTGAAAGGAGTCGCTGATGTAAATGCTGCAGGGTCTTTGTTTCTCTTCTTTCCTTTGTTCTTTTGTCCTTGGCTGGGCTTCTTCTTGCTTGTTTAGACATCGTTTGTCCTGGCTCAACGGAGCCTGATGTTCGATGGATTCTGGCGTGAACTCGGCCACGAAGTCGGCCAAAACTTGGCCTTTGATTGCAGTTCTGGGCCTGTACTCCAGATCATACTGGCCTAGGGCGACTGCCTATCTGGCTATTCTTCCTGTTAAGTCTCCCTGCTGCAATAGGGACTTTAATGGATGCTCTGTCAGTACCACAATTTTATGGGCTTGGAAGTAATGGTTCAACTTCTTTGAAGCCATTACTAGAGCCAGTGCCAATTTCTCTAAGGGTAGATACCTTGTTTCTGCGTCGGCTAAGGTTTTGCTCACATAATAAACAGCCCTTTGCTCCCATTTTTCTTCTCGGATTAGTACTGCACTTATCGTATGTTCCGAAACTGCCAAGTACAGGAACAGCTTCTCCCCAGGTTCTGGATTCGAAAGAACTGGAGCTGTGGTCAGGTACTTCTTCAGATCGGCTAATGCTTCTTCGCACTCCTCTGTCCAAAGAAAGTCTATGGCTTTCTTCACTAACTTGAAGAAAGGTTTGCACTTGTCTGAGCTTCTGCTTATGAACCTGTTCAGGGCTGCGGCCCTTCCAGTTAGCATCTGCACCTGTTTTGCCAACGTCGGGCTCTTCAACTCTAAAATGGCCTTGATCTGATCTAGGCTGGCCTCGATGCCCCTCCTTGTCACCAGGTATCCTAAAAACTTACCAGATCTAACTCCAAATGCACACTTCGATGCATTGAGTCGGAGCCGATATGTCTTACGGATTTCAAAGACTGCTTTGAGATCGGCGAGATGACCCTTAGGCTCCTTGGTCTTAACGACCATGTCGTCGATGTAGACTTCTATTGTTTGGCCAATCAGGTGCTTGAACATCTTGGTTACCAATCTTTGGTAAGTGGCTCCTGCGTTTTTCAACCTGAAGGGCATCACTCTGTAGTAGTATAGCCCTTTGGGGGTGTTGAATGCAGTCTTCTCTTCATCCGCAGGGTCCATAGCTATCTGGTGATACCCCCTGTAGGCATCCAGGAAGCTCATCCTTCCATGCCTCGAAGTGGCATCCACTAGCTGGTCAATCTTGGGTAGAGGGAAGCTGTCTTTGGGACAGGCTTTGTTTAAACTAGTAAAGTCTACGCAGACCCTCCATTTACCGTTCTTCTTCTTTACCACTACTGTATTGGATAACCATGTCGGGTAGTGAACTTCTCTAATGGCCCTAGCCTCCGAAAGTCTGTCTACTTCTTCATCTATTGCTTCGACGTGCATCAACGTCGGTCTTCTGGCTCGTTGAATTACAGGTTTGGCCGACCTGTCAACATTCAGTTTGTGGCAAGTGACCTCAGGGTCAATGCTAGGCATTTCGTAAGGTGTCCAAGCAAACACCTCAATATTTGCTCTCAGAAAAGCTTCTAATTCTCTTTCCTCTTCCTCAGCTAAGCCCGAGCTGACAAGAAAGAAGCGTTCTTCATCTCCATCCTGGACGAGGATTTTCTTAAGTGCCTCTTCGCTCTTCTCGGCTGGCTCCTTGCCGACGTCTTCTAGGACTTCCACGTCCTCATCTTCAATTTCTGTCTTTTCTGGCTCTCGTATGCTGCAGGTAGACTTCATTGCTGCCATGGAGCAATTCTTCGCCTGCAGCTGATCGCCCCTGACTTCCTCTATCCCATGCTCTGTTAGGAATTGCAATAGTTGATGCAATGTTGAGGGAACTGCCCCCATCGCATGCAACCATGGCCTTCCCAAGATGATGTTGTAAGGGGAGGGTGTGTCGATGATGGTGAATTCTGTCTTGATCTTCCTGGTGCCAGCCTACACCTCCAAGTTTACTGCTCCCAATGGCCATGTCGGCATTCCATTGAACCCAACCATTGGGCCATTGGATTGTTCCATGTCGTTCGGGTGAAGGCCGAGCTTCTTGTAACATCGAACGTACATGATGTCACAAGAGCTGCCTTGGTCAATCAGGATGCGCTTCACTTGGCACTCCCCAACCTGGAGGGATACTACCAAGGCATCATTATGCGGATGCTGGACCATCTCTAGGTCAGCTTCAGTAAAGGCTATCATCGGTTCCTGGCATTCTTCTGCCCGATGTCTTTTCTCCCCGACTTGATAGACATGTTATAGGTGTTTTACCTTCTGGGTCCCCCCTCTGATTTCGTTCTCGTTGACCTTTGAGTGAATCACATTGACCACCCGAGGTCCTCCTGCATGTGGTTGCTGTGCTGGGGGAGGCGGAGCTGCTGGTGCTTGAGGCAATCTTGCATGCTCTTCTCTTGTTCTGGTCTCGTCGACCAGATCTCTCAGATGGCCTTGCCTTACCAAATCTTCCAAGTGTGCTTTCAGGGCTCTACAACCCTGAGTTAAGTGCCCTTCTTCATTATGGTAGGCACAACGCCTGCCGACGTTCCACCCCATGAATTCCCCTGGTGCCCTTGCTGGTGCTCTGAAATAGGACTGGTTCCGAATTTGTTCTAGGACTTTGTGAATTGTGATTCGGAACACAGTCGTCACTGCCTGTGCAGCCCTTAGTTCTGCTTCTTGCCTGTTCGATCCATTGTTACCTCGGCCTCGCTTCGGCGAGCCGTTCCCTTTCTCCTGTTTTATCTCCTTGGTCCTCGACGTGTCTTCCTCGGCTCTGCCATACTTCTCGATTCTCGCCATGAGCTCTTCCATGCTTTTTGGCAAAGTTTTTGCCAAGGATTTCCGTAGTGGGCAGTTGTCTTTTAGGCCGTTCTTGAATGATACGACTGCCACTTCTTGATTACACTCTGGTATTCGGTTGAATACCTCATAGTATCTTTTTGCATAGGCCCTAAGGCCTTCATCCTTACTGATCTTCAGAGCCATCAATGCGTCCACCCTCAATGGCTGCAGCTTATTTGTCATGAACCTGGCCACAAACATCTCGGCCAGGCCTTCCCAAGTCTTCATGCTTCCCTTCGGTAGTTTGTGGAACCAATCTAATGCAATCTCCCCGAAGGATGAGGGGAACACTTTGCAGAGCAACGGCTCGTTCCCACTATACAATGCCATTGAGTTCAAATATAATCTGACGTGGAAGTTGGGGTCTGATTTACCATCATATATTTGAAACCTTAGCATGCTGAATCTCTTCGGCGCTTCAAATCTGTCCAATTCCACCGAGAATGGTGTCCTCGGCTTATCTAGGGAGTTTACCTCGGCGTAGGCATTTTGTTTCTTCCTCTTGAGGTAATCTCTCAAGTCTTCTTTGCTCCGCCCAGGAGCTCGGCTATCTCCTACTTTCAGTCTTTTCGATGCACTACTTTCAGCTTCGTGGTGAGTCCTCTTCGACCCCTCTCCATGAGTTGTGTCGAAGCACAGCGCCTGCCCCTGAACATGCCGATGTCCCTTGGGGTCTGCCTCCTTTGTGTGTTGCGTCCTCCGTGATTCTTCTCTTCTTGGCTCCCTTCGCTCGACCTCCCTGAAAAGTTGGTGAGAGTGTCTTTCGCTCCCATTGTGCTGAGGGGCTACGGGGATTGTTCTCTATCCTCCCTTCTGGGCATTGGCCGCTGGAATCGGCGTGTCCTGCAGCGGGAACGGTGGCTGCATGACGTTATTTTGCATCATGAAATTGACGACCGACTGCAGGTCCGCCAATTTGTTTGCCATCTCTTTCATCTCTTCGTCCCTTCGTAGGCACCTGTCCTTCCATACCTGGAGGTCGTCTTCGTTGTAGTAGCCACTTCGGTCTGGTTTCTTTGGTGCGTCGCCAGTCTGGCCGACGTCTTTCACTCCGTGATTCTGGTCACGAGTCTTTGCGTTGTATTCGTCTCCTGTGACATCAAGGTTAATAGGTCTTCCACTCCCAGTAGGAGTGTCGTCCCCAATCTTTTCTTGCTGTCCGTTACTGGCCATCTATTCTCCTATCTTTCCCACAGACGGCGCCAAATTGTGTGAGTGATTTTCCGACCACACTGCCAACTCAGTGATCAGCTGGAGAGAACTGGCAGAATAGATGACACCTGGCTGACCTGCAACAGAAAAAGAAGATTCTGGCGGTGGTTCTTCCACCTGGGGGCACTCCGACGATCAAGTCAGTATATCTCTCAAAGATAATCAAGTGCTAAATTCACTGCTCAAAGCATAAATTGCGTACTTTAGACCCACGGGGGTGCCTCTCTTTTTATAGTATACTCAATCCTAGTCCCACTAGAAGCCTGACTTCTATGGACTCCTATTCAGTGCTTACTTTGGACTCTGCAAGAGATAAGGATAGACTCCCTAAGAATACTATCCTTATCCATCTCGAAGTCTTTCTTCATACTAGGACTCTTGTCCCTTATCCGCTTATCTCGGATTCCGACATCTTCAGATGTAACCTCGGCCTTGCCGAGATATCCTCGGCGTCATGACCAGGACACCTGGCACCTCGGCTGACACGTCGGCGTCACCTTGCCACGTGTTCATACTCAGAAAATATATCCCCACAATATCAAAATAGATAATGAATTCTACATTTAAAAATATTTTAATAATTCGATTGTATACTTGAGATAAATTAGAATTTATTTAAGGATCAACTAAGAAAGAGAGAGAGACTAATGACATGAAGTATTGTGCCTGCTTCTTTTTTTTCTTTTTTTGGGCTGCTTCTGCTACTGCTAGTTTGTGTTAGCTCAATTTTGATATGAGCTCAAATTTATTAAAATCAAACAATTCAATTATGAGTTGGTTCATGATAAGAATATAATATAACTACTAAGGTGTTTGTCTTTTTAATAGTTTAATCTTTTGAATGAGTTGGTAATTAACAATTTAATATAATATCAAAATAGATAGTGAATTCTACGTTTAAAAATATTTTAATAATTTGATTTTATACTTGAGATAAATTAGAATTTATTTAAGGATCAACTAAGAAAGAGAGAGAGACTAATGACATGAAGTATTGTGCTTGCTTCTTTTTTTCTTTTTTTCCTTGGTTGCTCTTGATTGGTTTGTGCTAATAAGGTTTTTTGGGCTACTTCTGCTACTGCTAGTTTGTGTTAGCTCAATTTTGATATGAGCTCAAATTTATTAAAATCAAACAATTCAATTATGAGTTGGTTCATGATAAGAATATAATATAACTAATAAGGTGTTTGTCTTTTTAATAGTTTAATCTTTTGAATGAGTTGGTAATTAACAATATAATATAATATAATATCAAAATAGATAATGAATTCTACATTTAAAAATATTTTAATAATTTGATTGTATACTTGAGATAAATTAGAATTTATTTAATGATCAACTAAGAAAGAGAGAGAGACTAATGACATGAAGTATTGTGCCTGCTTCTTTTTTTCTTTTTTTCCTTGGTTGCTCTTGATTGGTTTGTGCTAATAAGGTTTTTTGGGCTGCTTCTGCTACTGCTAGTTTGTGTTAGCTCAATTTTGATATGAGCTCAAATTTATTAAAATCAAACAATTCAATTATTAGTTGGTTTATGATAAGAATATAATATAACTAATAAGGTGTTTGTCTTTTTAGTAGTTTAATCTTTTGAATGAGTTGGTAATTAACAATATAATATAATATCAAAATAGATTATGAATTCTACGTTGAAAAATATTTTAATAATTTGATTGTATACTTGAGATAAATTAGAATTTATTTAATGATCAACTAAGAAAGAGAGAGAGACTAATAACATGAAGTATTGTGGCTGCTTCTTTTTTTCATTTTTTTCTTGGTTGCTCTTGATTGGTTTGTGCTAATAAGGTTTTTTGGGCTGCTTCTGCTACTGGTAATTTGTGTTAGCTCAATTTTGATATGAGCTCAAATTTGTGGATTAACCTTAAAATTAATTTTTTGTTCTCATAATCTCGAAAAAAGTCTGTTAGAGGGATAAATTGTATAATTGATCTAATTGTAAATTGATGAGTTACTAATGTTTTTAATCTTTTGTATAATTGATTACTAAAACTTTTAATTTATTTTTTTGCAGATTGGATTGTGGTGGCATTTTTGACGTGCAACAATGATGTAATTTGCTTGAATGTTCATTTTTGTTTGATAAAATACACATACTTTGTGGAGTTGCACTAGTTATTGTTGGATGTTTGGTGGAATTGAACAAGTTATAACTTTTGGATATTTTGTGAATATTTCACTATTTTATTGTATTAGGATGAAATTATTTGTAATGATGAATGGATATTTTCATTTTGTTAAATTCGTAAATGTGTTGATAACAGGTTAAGTTAAATTGTGATGGAATTGTTATATTCAACAGGTTTAAACATGAATAGGGTTATATTTGTTGAACTAAAATTTAGATTTTGATAAAATAGGTATATAATGTGGAAAAAAAATTATGGAATTACTGACAAAATTTTCCATCCCTAAAGAAGGTTTTTTTCGTCTCGTATTTGGCTTAGGTGGATGATTAATTTTATCATGAATTCTTTATTTCGTCGTTAAATGAATTTGTCATGACAAAAAATAGTGTCACATTTTGTCACTATTACCCTCAATGTGTGACGATTTTTTTTTGACATTATTTCATCATTTTTAATGATGAATTTGTTTTTGTCTCTATTAGTAGCTTCTTTGACAAAGAATTTTCGACTTCATTTATATTAAACGTGACAAAATTATTTCGTCTCTATTTCTTATATTTATGACAAAATACTTTTGTCTCTAATTTCTTCCTTTAATGACAAAATATTTTGTCGCTAATTATTTATAAGTATGTTCGCAACAGAGTGTATTGGAGACAAAAAAATTCATCACAAATTTATCATTTTTAATGATGAATTTGTTTTTGTCTCTATTGGTAGCTTCTTTGACAAAATTTTTTCGTCTTCGTTTATATTAAATGTGATAAAATTATTTTGTCTCTGTTTCTTATATTTATGACAAAATATTTTTGTCTCTAATTTCTTCCTTTAATGACAAAATATTTTGTCGCTAATTACTTACAAGTATGTTCCCAATAGAATATATTGGAGACAAAAAAATTCATCACAAATTTATCATTTTTAACGATGAATTTTTTTTTGTTTCTATTGGTAGCTTCTTTGACAAAAAATTTCATCTTTGTTTATATTAAACATGACAAAATTATTTCGTCTCTATTTTTTATATTTATGACAAAATACTTTTGTCTCTAATTTCTTCCTTTAATGACAAAATATTTTGTCGCTAATTACTTATAAGTATGTTCCCAACAGAGTGTATTGGAGACAAAAAAATTCGTCACAAATTTATTATTTTCAATGACGAATTTATTTTTTTGTTTCTAAGACCTTTTAGCGATAACGCTTTGGCAACAAAACGGGTGACAAAAAATGTTCGTCGTAATTAGTTTGGGTGACGAAATATATACATTTTGGGACAAATTTGTTTCGTCTTTAAATCCCAAATTTATTATAGTGAGAAGCAGAAGCAACAGAGATTGAAGATGAGGACATGGAGGTCCTTGAGGACGTCGGCAAGGCACTAGCCCAGAAAAGTGAGGAAGCCCTAAAGAAGGTCTTAGTCCAGCAAAGGGATGAAGAGCGCTTCCTCCTCCTCGGCTCAGGCTTGGCCGAAGAAGAGGAAAGAGAATTAGAAGCATTCTTGAGAGCAAACCTAGAGGTGTTTGCTTGGACACCGTACGAGATGCCTAGCATTGACCCC
This sequence comes from Camellia granthamiana, assembly GCA_036172215.1. Lineage (NCBI taxonomy): Eukaryota > Viridiplantae > Streptophyta > Magnoliopsida > Ericales > Theaceae > Camellia > Camellia granthamiana. Next base: position 14,123,146 of record CM069915.1, read on the forward strand.
GAGGTCACTTGCCATAGATTGAATGTGGGCAGGTCAGCTAAACCTGTCATCCAGCGAGCAAGGATGCCAACGTTAATGCATGTTGAGGCAATAGAAGAGGAAGTGGATAAACTTCTGGAGGCCAGAGCCATTCGAGAGGTAAACTACCCAACATGGCTGTCAAACACGGTTCTAGTAAAGCAAAAGAATAGGAAGTAGGGGGTCTGTGTAGAATTCACCGGCCTGAACAAGACTTGTCCCAAAGACAGTTTCCCACTACCCAAGATTGACCAATTGGTGGATGTCACTTCAGGGCATGGAAGAATGAGCTTCCTAAACGCTTACAGGGGTTACCATTAGATAGCCATGTACCCCCCAGATGAGGAGAAGACTACATTTATCACCCCAAAAGGGCTGTATTGCTACAGAGTGATGCCTTTTGGGTTGAAAAATGCAGAAGTAACTTACCAGAGATTGGTGACTAAGATGTTCAGACATCTAATTGGCAAAACTGTGGAGGTATACATTGATGACATGGTCGTGAAGACCAAGGAACCTGAAGATCATCTGGCCGACCTGGAGATAGTCTTTGACATCCTAAGGACATTTCGGCTCCAACTCAATGCATCAAAATGTGCATTTGGAGTTGGGTCAGGGAAGTTCCTAGGATACTTGGTCACTAGAAAGGGCATTGAGGCAAGCCCGAATCAAATCAAGGCCATTCTGGAGTTAGAGAGCCCAACGTCGGCAAAACAAGTGCAGATACTGACTAGAAGGGCTGCAGCCCTAAACAGATTCATAAGCAGAAGTTCTGATAAATGCAAACCTTTCTTCAGTCTAGTAAAGAAAGCCACATATTTCCTATGGATAGAGGAGTGCGAAGTCGCCTTGGCCGATTTGAAGCAATACTTGACCACAGCTCCAGTTCTCTCAAATCCAGTACTTGGAGAGGAGCTGTTCTTATACTTGGCGGTCTCAGAACATGCAGTGAGTGTAGTAATAATCAAGGAAGATAAGGGAGAACAGAGGGCAGTTTACTACATGAGTAAAACCCTAGTAGATGCAGAGATCAGATATTTATCCTTGGAAAAGCTAACACTAGCATTGGTAATGGCCTCCAAGAAGCTGAATCATTACTTTTAAGCCCACAAGATTGTGGTGCTAAATGAGCATCCTCTGAAGTCCCTGATGCAGTAAGGAGATCTGACAGGTAGGATAGCTAGATGGGCAGTGGTGTTGGGGTAATACGACCTGGAATTCAAATCCAGAACAACAATCAAAGGCCAAGTCTTGGCTGACTTCATGGCCAAGTTCACACCAGGCACCATCACACATTGGGCTCCGTTGAGCCGAGGTACGCGATGCCCAAATGAACAAGAAGAAACCCATTTGGGGATAACCAAACAGAGAAAAGAAGAGGAACTCAGGCTCTGCAGTATTTACATTGGCGACTCCTTCCATTTGTTTGTTGATAGAAGTTCAAACCGACAAGGAGCGGGGGCAGGAGTAGTGCTGGTATCACCGGAAGGGCAGATACTGGAACAATCCATTCATTTGGGGTTTAAGGCCTCAAACAACGAAGCAGAGTATGGAGCATTGATAGCAGGATTAAAGTTGGCAGCAGCAATGGAAGCCGACGAGGTAATGGTCTTCTGTGACTCCCAGGTTATCGTCAACTAGGCAACAGGTGAATATGCTGCTCGAGATGAAAGGATGGTGGCCTATGTAAAGGAGGTCGGCAGACTGATGGCATTGTTCCAAAATTGCCGACTACAGCAAGTCAGTTGAGATGACAACAGCCATGCTGATGCCTTGGCCAACCTGGCTAGTGCAATGAAACTAGGAGATACAAGGACAATAATGGTTGACTACTTATCAGGTCCAAGTGTAGAACCACTGAACACAGAGCATGAAGCAATGTGTGTGGAGATGAGACCAAGCTAGATGGATGCAATAATAGTATTCCTTAAAGAGGGGAAATTGCCAGATGATCATAAGGAAGCACACAAGATCAGACTGAAGTCGGTAAGATTCAGTCTGACAGTAGAGGGACATCTCTATAGAGGATCTTTTACTGGCCCCCTTTTGAGGTGTGTGCATCCTTCACAAGTTGAAGGCTTCTTGTATGAGATACATGAAGGAGTATGTGGAAGCCACACTGGGGGCAGGTCACTTGTTCATAGGGCAATTACTCAGGGGTACTGGTGGCCCTATATGCAGAAAGATGCTGAAGCCTATGTCAAAAAGTGTAAAAAGTGTCAGAGGTTTGCACCTTTGATACACCAACCAGCAGCAGACTTGAACCCAGTATCCAGCCCTTGGCCATTTGCCCAATGGGGCATGGATCTTGTTGGACAGCTACCTCAGGCAACTGGACAAAGGAAGTACCTGCTAGTGGCAACAGATTACTTCACCAAGTGGGTGGAAGCAGAACCCCTTGCAAAAATTCAAGATGTTGATATAAAGAACTTCATATGGAAAAAAATCATCATCAGGTTTGGGATCCCAAGAGCAATAATAGCAGACTATGGAACGCAGTTTGACAGTAAGCTAATCAAAAGCTTCTATGCAAAGTATACGATCAAGAATTACTATTCAACCCCAAGTTTCCTCAAAGCAATGGACAAGCAAAAGCACCCAACAAAGTTATCTTGGATGAGATCAAGAAGAGGTTGGAAGCAGCAAAGGAAAAGTGGGTGGATGAGTTGCCCAGTGTACTCTGGGCATATCGGACTACGTTGAGAAGATCAACTGGGGAATCCCCATTTGCCATGGCTTATGGCACAGAGGCAGTAATTCCACTGGAGATTGGCATCCCAGGGATCAAAACCCAGGGAGTAGAGAATGGGACTAACGATGCATTTTTAGCCCGAGATCTGGACTTATTGGAAGAAAAAAGGGAGAAAGCAGCAATTCAGCTGGGGGCATACCAACAGCAGCTTGCCAAAGCTTACAACAAAAAGGTCAACCCACGAGAGTTTCAAGTTGGGGACCTTGTCCTGAGAAAAGTCGTCGGCAACAAGAAGGATCCTAGAGAGGGCAAACTTGACCTAAATTGGGAAGGACCTTACAGAATCATCTTGGTCTTGGGCAATGGAGCATATCGGCTTGAAGACAGTGAAGGCAAAGAATTGCCAAGACCTTGGAATACTTGCAACCTGAAATTTTTCTATCATTAAGATTTCCTTTTGTTTTTAAGTTTTTCTGTTATTAGCCGAAGTAATTAATAAAATCTTAGCTCGATTTTTGATCTCAAACTTGTGTAAAACAATTGACCAGTCACTTAGCGATGTTTCTGATTAAAACATGACGAATGACTTAGACTTATTAGATGGCAGAGTTGAATTATACTTGCATATAATAGAGTTGAACTAAGTCGGTGATGTTTCTGATTGAAACATGACGAATGACTTAGACTTATTATATGCTAGAGTTGAATTATACTTGTATATAATAGAGTTGAACTAAGTCGGCGATATTTCTGATTGAAACATGACAAATAATTTAGATTTATTATATGGCAGAGTTGAGTTATACTTACATATAATAGAGTTGAACTAAGTTGAATTAACCTAGATTTGCTGTGATGACAGAATGAAAATTTTGAAGCACACTAAATACATATCAGCTAGATTAATAGAGACCGAGGTTGACAACCTCGGCCAGTCTCTGTTTGAATCTGATCTCAGCAACAAGAGCATAGGTACATACTTAATGTGAACATAAGTGAAACTTAAGTTCACATTAGGGGGCAGAGAGTTGGAGAATAATGCTTGGAAGTTGGAATTTACATGCTAAAGTTGGTTTAACACTTGTTGAAATTTTAAGAAAAATTTACAAGTTAAAGTTAAGCCGAGGTCATGTTGAAAGAAAACTGGTTTAACACTTGGTGAAATTTTGAGAAGAATTTACAAGTTGAAGTTAAGCTGAGGTCATGTTGAAATAAATTTGGTTTAAACACTTGTTGAAATTTTAAAAACAATTTGCAAGTTGAAGTTAAGCCAAAGTTACTTTTAAAGAAGTATCTACGCATTTGTCGAGATTACCATATTATCAAGATCTGGAAAATCGTGGAAGACAAAAGTCTTGATAAACTGAAAGTGAAGCGGCATGTTTTAGATAAAACACTTGTGAAAACCTTCTTACAATGTTTTTCAAGTGTCAAGATAAGGTCGAGATAAACAGTCAGTAAGCATATCCGAGGTATTTTATCCCGAAGAGATTACACAGTTAAGGTGTACTTTGAAAGAGGTACAAAATATTCTAAGTATGGAAACAGTAAAGCATTCAAACACTCGGTCAAAAAAAAGAAGACTTGCATTCAAAGGGAAAAAAGGCACTTCGACCTACAAAGAGACTACTTGTTCAGATTACAAAAGTCACTACAAGAAAAAACACTTTTGGCGACCACCTATTTTTTTTGCTCGCAAATAGTCTACTTTCTGGGACTAAAATTTAACTTTTGGCGACCACAATTTTTTGGTCGCGGAAAATCACCTTTTGGCGACCAAAAAAAAAGTTGGTAGCGAAAAGTATACCTATTGGCGACCAAAGGCTTTTTTGGTAGTGAAAGATCACCTTTTGGCGACCAAAAAAAAAGTTGGTCACAGAAAGTATACCCTTTGGCGACCAAAAAAAAAGTCGGTCACGAAAAGTATACTATTGGCGACCAAAGGCTTTTTTGGTTGCGGAAGATTACCCTTTGGCGACCAAAAAAAAAAGTTGGTTGAGGAAAGTATACTATTGGCGACCAAAAAAAAAAGTTGGTCGCGGAAAGTATACTATTGGCGACCAAAGGCTTTTTTGGTCGCGGAAGATTACCCTTTGGCAACCAAAAAAAAAAGTTGGTCGCGGAAAGTTATGGCGGGATAAATTTTTAAAAAAATGATACTACTATAATTACATGTTATTTTTTTTGTTTAGGCATTAAAAGTTTTATAAAATAATAAATAACCCAACTTTTATGGGTTATATATTTTTTGCCAAATATAAACAAGAAGCATGTTATTGGCAGGGTGGATTGGGTGCATGGTGATTCCTTGGTCAGGAGTTCAAGTCCCAGGCAGCATGAAAGAATTATTTTTTTTGGGTGAAGGCGCTGACTTTTGGCGACCAACTTATCTTTGGTCGCTAAAAGTTACTTTTGGCTAATATGAATTGGACTTTCTGCGACCAAAAAAGTTGGTCGCGAATGGTCACTTTTAGCGACCAAAGGCTTTTTTGGTCACAGAAAACTATTTGTGACAAGGCTTTAGTGACCAACTCGCGACCAACATATTTTGGTTGCGAAAAGGTTTTAGCGACCATATATGGTACTTTTCGCGACCAAAATGTTGGTCACGGAAAGTGTTTTTTCTTGTAGTGAGTGGCACATCGGCCAAAAAGAAAATTAACATTGTTCAAACCAAAAGAGATTTACAGCTGTCCAAAAGAGAGCAAGTATTAAAAGAAAGAAAAACCAAAAGATTATGCATTTTCCACAGTCTGCCCTGCCTCGACAGTTGGCGTTGTGTCATCCTCGGCAGACAGCTGGGCAAATTTGTCGACTTGGACCTCGGCATCGATTTCTCAAAGTATATCATCAATACTTTTGTTGGCAGCCTCGACCTCGGCCTCAGGGGTGGTCTTTTGGACCTCATCTTCTTCATCCTGAGTCAAGTCTAAGACTTGCTCATTTAGAGTCGGGGACTTGGTCCCAGCAGCTTCTTCGTTCTTCTCGGCCTCGGCCTGATCCTTGGACTCAGCTTCATCCTTGGACTGGCTTGGAGAGGGAAGGAATGGCAGGACAAGGTTGCTAGCATTCTTGAGAAGAGAATCCTCGAGGACAACCAACTCTTTTAAAGCAGCCATCCAACCAAGGGTGAAACCCTTGTTGCATGCCTGCTTCACTTGCTTTTTGTAGTCTTCTTTGACGTCGGCCACCCCCTCGGCATACGCCTTCTCATCCGCCGCCTTGATCTCGGCTTCTTTTATGGCTAAGGCAACAATGACCTCGACCTGGGCCTCGGCGGTCTTTGCCTCGCCCTTTTTCTTCTCGGCCTCATGCACCTTAGTAATGGCCTCAACAGCGGCCGCCCTCTCCTCAGCCTTTTCTTGGGCTTGTTTTGCTGCCTTGGCCTGATCTATCAGAGTCTTCATTTTGGCATCGGCCTTATTGACGGTTTTCAACAAATTTGTAGCCTCTTTGTTCTTGTTGACCAACTTCTTCTTGATGTCAAAAGCTTGCATCGCGAAAGAGTGGGCGTGCTGGATCGCCTAGAAGAAATGGATCAAACAAAAGTTAGTAAAAAATTCTCTAAGTATGGAAAAGTAGAGGATGAAAAATACCAAGTGTTAGAAGCTTACTTGAACGGAATGCTGCAACATCAGAGCGAAGTTTTCATATTCGCTGACCTCGGCGTTGCGTTCGAGGTCTTTTGGGAGGAGCAAAGCAGTAGAGAGGACAACACCGACTTCGATGTCAGTTGCGCTGTCACCTGCTCTAACTGGCTTGTCCTCGATTGTAATTGGAGGGGCCTAGGGGGCATTCGATTTTAGGGACCCCGAGGTTGTGGCAGACAACGACCTCGACCTCTTTGACCTGGTGAAGTCGGAGGGCTCAGCCTCAGCGGGCCTCTTCTCGGCGGCAGAGGAGGTCTTCTCGTTCTCGGCCAGTTTTGAAATTGGCAAGGTGTCCTCAGTGTCAATCTGAGTCACCGTTGCCTTGGGTTGGGCTTTCTTCAGCCTCTTTGGCTTTGGCTTTGGCTTTGGCTTTGGCTGAGACTGGGATGGTGAAGATTGTACGGTAACAATGTTAGGGATGTCGGCTAGAAGATTATCAGCAACGACCTTCTTACGACACATCTCGTTGGCTGAGGCAGCGACTGTGACCCTTATGCCAAAATGGATTACTAGAAGAATTGTTGGTGGATTTGCTAGGTCGAAAGATAACACTTTAGCACTTCGGCGTCTTCGGCTTCGAGTCCGGCCTGCTGGAGCTTGCAGTGGAGCTCGACGTCAGCGTTCGCGCTGAGAAGGTGGGATTAGTTGTGGAGCAGAGGTTGATGGTTGTTCCACAAGACCAGATGTTGATCTTTGGTCAGGCCTTGATGATTTGGCTTGAGGAGTTGTTGCTGATGGAGGAGACTTGCTTTCCTTTTTTCTTGGGATGTCGGGAAGTACAGATTTGTACGTCGGGATAAAGTTGAGCAACAAAGGAGCCTTGCGCTGATTAACAGGTAGGTCCAGCAACTTCTTTAAATCTTTACTGGGAAAGAAGTTTTTGCGGAAGTCCTTTGGGGGCTGAGGAAGAACTGTAAAACAAAACCAAACAGATGTTAGAACATACAAAAATATCCAAGTAAAAAAGACTTGAAAGCGAGAAAAACTAACACTTAGCTCTTACCATCTCCTTCTCTGAACAGTGTACGGCTTAAAGGGTAGAGGTGGAGATCATCATTTGGAAGGAACTCCCAGTTGCCCGAGACGATGAAATAATTGTCTGTGGCGCCCTTGTTGGAATCAGGGAGGTCGGCAATGATTTTGTATTCTGTTGACTTCGGCTTAAGGTAGTAAATATAGCCTTTTTCTGACTTAAGGTCGCACATGGTATAACAGTAGTGGATGTCGGCAAAGGTAACCCTAGCATTCTCTCTTTTGGCTAAGGAAATTATACCATTGATAACTTGGTAGGAGTTAATGGCAAGCTGTATTGGGTTCAGTTTGTAGTAGTGTAGGACTTTTTGGAAGAGAATATCGAGAGGAAACCTAAGTCCACATTCTACAAAGGCTACGACTGGAAAGGGCATGGAGTCGTCCTTAGGTATGATGGAGTCCTCCTGTCACGCCCCAAACCCGCCCCGAGAGGTTTGGTAACGAGACCGGCCAGTAATCCTAGATTACCACAGGCCTTACTGTACATAACATAAATAAACGGGGCTCGCGGAAGCAAAAACAAGCTACAATAGTCCAAAGAGCTGTGCATTTATATGAACATATATTACATGCCAAAAATGAGTTAATTACCCACATTCATTACATAACATGATCGTAACATCACATACGACTCTGCCACAACTGTACAACAAAACTAAACAAAAGCTCACAAAACGGCCTTCCAGGCCTAGCCCCAGCTCGGAGGCACCCAAACATCCGGTTAGGCTTCAAAACGGCGGCTCGACAAGACCCCGCCTAGGCTTGACTCCCTGAATGCTCACGTATAAATACATAAATACAAACAATGAGCTAGAGCTCAGCAAGTAACATTAACGTAAAGGGGTAGTGAACGAACTCCAACATTTCATAGAAATCTGCCAAACATATCATTCATAATCATAATCATCATAGAACATACATAATGGCATACTCCATAGAACATAACATGTGTCGACTAACGACTAGAGTAACCGGCCCCGGACACCGATTAAACACATACCGAGATCTCGTAAGCTGGTCATGGGCTTGTCCTTCCATGCCGTCCCCCATGACTCAAGCGCATGGGCCTGCATGTTCTCGCCCCCATGACTGAACTATCTATGGATGCCATACTAGATTCGCAAACGAAGACATTCGTTCACAGTTTATAATCACCTTTCAAACATATCATAACATATCACTTTTTAAAACATATCATATCGTATAGCATTTCAAATACGTTGCATATCAACATAACTTTACAGAAATGTTACTTACAGTGGGTTTCCGATACCGATTATACGGTCTTCACTTCTTGACCTGCAAATCATCAACAGTATAATACATTTCTTATCATTCATCATCAATTCATCATATAAGTCATGCCATTTCACATTCATTTCATGCTTAATCTAATCCTTCTTTACTTTCATTCATGTTCATGAGATGCTAAAAGATGCCATTAACATGTTAGAATCACGTATACAACTTTCCCAAAATTTTCTGGAAAAAGCCTTCCCGCTCGAGCGCCACCTTGGCCGCTCGAGCGGTCTAAAGAAAATGTCCAAAACTGCTGAGATGGTGTTTTCTGCGCTCGAGCGTGCTCCCCTCCGCTCGAGCGGACAGAGCAAAACTCCGAATTTCTGGTTCTTCTTCACTCTTCCAAACTCCAATCTCTTTTTTACAAAATCAGCTTCTAATACATGAAACCCTAATCCCAAAATACTTGAAACTCATCTTAAATCAATATCAAAACTTCAAATCAAAACCCACATGAACCATAAACAAGATCAAACCCATGAATCAAGGTGGAAATCCATGATCATATACATACAAGCTTCATATCTCTATATCCATGGAGGTTCTACCTCAAAGTGGCCAAACATGTAAAGAAACCATGAGTTAAAGCATAATTATGCCATAATCTTGAACTCAACATGCTAAATGTCAAAGATCAACAACTAATTTCATGAAAATCTTACCTTAAACACTTGGATGGAGAAGTGTAAACTTGGGTTCCCCTTTTCTTCTTCTTTCCCTCTTGGTCTCTCCCTTTCTCACGATTCTCTCTTCTCTCCTTCTTTCCTAGATTTTTCCTTCTCCCTTTGTTGAGTCAAATGAGGTCAAAGCCTCATCTTTATCCATATATATCATATAAACTCAATTAGGTCAATTACATAAGCCAAACGGAACTTAATGATTCAGACGGAATTCAGTCCTCAATTTATTTTCTCAGATAGTTCTAAAAATTCCCAATATCACATAGGCGTGTTCAATTTCATTTTCTGAACCCATTACGGTCATCGATTTCAGTCCCGAAGTCGTAAGTTCAACAGATATTTTGCTAAGTCCAACAGATAATCTTCAATTAAATCATATAAATGCATAATTAATTACTGATAACTGTGACACACGGTTCCGGGTCATTACACTCTCCCCACCTTAAGAAGTTTGGTCCTCCAAACTTTGCTTATCTTGACGAAATTCAATTCAGAAATCCCAGTCTCATTCTTATTCATGCCGCAGCTATTCAAGAGTTCATTAGGGATCAGTATTGGCATTCTGTTCAGTTATTCAACAGCATAAAGTAGTTCTTGGATTAGTTCCATAACGTTCAATGCAAAGGTAATAACATAACATAATAATCCATAGCAAAGGTAATAGCAAAGGGAATTTGTTCTATCATAGTCATAGTCAATTGTTCTAACATCAGTTAAATATTCCCATGTTCAATATTCTCCATCGCATAGGTAATAATAGATAATTAAAATCATACCTGTCTTCGCTTTGCCAGTATCCTGTGCCTTATCTGGAATTAAGCTGTAAACTCTGGCTTGTCTCAAAGTATTCCCCTCGGGGGTAGCCGTTGTGGTGGTTTTCGGTGTCATTGTTGATGTATTACCACTAATCACGGGTCTTTCATTTCTGGAGTAGAGTTGTGGGCAAGCTTTGGCTATGTGGCCCTTCTGTCCACATTTGTAACAAGCTCCGGATCCACGACGACAAACACCCTAATGCTGCTTTCCACATTCTTTACAAGTAGGCACACCTCCCTTTGTATTCTCATTAACAGTTAAGTTCGATTTATCGTTCACGGAGCCCACGGATTCACTAACCATCTCTACTTTCTGTTTCTTGAACTTCTTACTGTCCGCTTCTGCCATGGTTGGTAATTTAGATGTTTTCAAAGCCGCAATATTTGTTTCAGCCATTAAAGCTCTATCAAGGACATCAACATACTTTTCTAACTTCAACACATTCACTCGGTCAAGTACCTCAACATGTAAACCACCCTCAAATTTTCTTGCCTTTTTATATTCTGTATCAACCATATGAGGAGCATAACGAGCTAATTCAGTAAATTTACTCTCATATTCCGCTACTGACATAGTGTCTTGCTTCAACTGTTCGAATTCAGAGATTTTCCTGTCTCGCATACATTGTGGAAAATATTTCTCATAAAACAGTACTTTGAATCGATCCCATGTCAACTCTCTATTTTCACCTCGTACGAGCATCCACCATCTTCTTGCTTCTTCTGTCAAAGTAAATGTGGCTAACAAAACCTTATACGTGTCAGTACACGGAAACACTTCAAAAATCTTCTCTATTTCAAGCACCCATACCTCTGCTTTTAAAGGTTCAATGCCCCCTGCAAATTCTGGTGGGTTCAGTTTCTTATATTTCTGTGTCAAGGCGATAATATCATCATTATTCATCTGTTCTACTTGCACTGGTGGGGGTGGAGGAGGCGGAAATGGCTGTCTCTGTGGTGGTTGGCCTTGCTCTAGTTGTTGTCTAACCAACCCAGTCAAAACCTCTACCATTCTTTCTAACCGAGTCATTCTAGCATCAGAGGATTCTGTTTCATCTACATGCCTTGCATTGGTATCTTCCATTGGTCTATAGGACGCATAACAAATAGCACATTTCATTTCCCATATACTGTTTCCTTTACTGTCTCATCATTTACAATTCCTCTTGTTCTTCATATTCATAGAACACACACACCCATGCACATGTGATCATGCCATGCTCTATTTCTTTCCTAATGCACCTAACAGCTCTTATGGACACGTGTGTGGGTAAATTAACTCGTGCGCTCTGATACCACTCTGTCACGCCCCAAACCCGCCCCGAGAGGTTTGGTAATGAGACCGGCCAGTAATCCTAGATTACCACAGGCCTTACTGTACATAACATAAATAAACGGGGCTCGCGGAAGCAAAAACAAGCTACAATAGTCCAAAGAGCTGTGCATTTATATGAACATATATTACATGCCAAAAATGAGTTAATTACCCACATTCATTACATAACATGATCGTAACATCACATACGACTCTGCCACAACTGTACAACAAAACTAAACAAAAGCTCACAAAACGGCCTTCCAGGCCTAGCCCCAGCTCGGAGGCACCCAAACATCCGGTTAGGCTTCAAAACGGCGGCTCGACAAGACCCCGCCTAGGCTTGACTCCCTGAATGCTCACGTATAAATACATAAATACAAACAATGAGCTAGAGCTCAGCAAGTAACATTAACGTAAAGGGGTAGTGAACGAACTCCAACATTTCATAGAAATCTGCCAAACATATCATTCATAATCATAATCATCATAGAACATACATAATGGCATACTCCATAGAACATAACATGTGTCGACTAACGACTAGAGTAACCGGTCCCGGACACCGATTAAACACATACCGAGATCTCGTAAGCTGGTCATGGGCTTGTCCTTCCATGCCGTCCCCCATGACTCAAGCGCATGGGCCTGCATGTTCTCGCCCCCATGACTGAACTATCTATGGATGCCATACTAGATTCGCAAACGAAGACATTCGTTCACAGTTTATAATCACCTTTCAAACATATCATAACATATCACTTTTTAAAACATATCATATCGTATAGCATTTCAAATACGTTGCATATCAACATAACTTTACAGAAATGTTACTTACAGTGGGTTTCCGATACCGATTATACGGTCTTCACTTCTTGACCTGCAAATCATCAACAGTATAATACATTTCTTATCATTCATCATCAATTCATCATATAAGTCATGCCATTTCACATTCATTTCATGCTTAATCTAATCCTTCTTTACTTTCATTCATGTTCATGAGATGCTAAAAGATGCCATTAACATGTTAGAATCACGTATACAACTTTCCCAAAATTTTCTGGAAAAAGCCTTCCCGCTCGAGCGCCACCTTGGCCGCTCGAGCGGTCTAAAGAAAATGTCCAAAACTGCTGAGATGGTGTTTTCTGCGCTCGAGCGTGCTCCCCTCCGCTCGAGCGGACAGAGCAAAACTCCGAATTTCTGGTTCTTCTTCACTCTTCCAAACTCCAATCTCTTTTTTACAAAATCAGCTTCTAATACATGAAACCCTAATCCCAAAATACTTGAAACTCATCTTAAATCAATATCAAAACTTCAAATCAAAACCCACATGAACCATAAACAAGATCAAACCCATGAATCAAGGTGGAAATCCATGATCATATACATACAAGCTTCATATCTCTATATCCATGGAGGTTCTACCTCAAAGTGGCCAAACATGTAAAGAAACCATGAGTTAAAGCATAATTATGCCATAATCTTGAACTCAACATGCTAAATGTCAAAGATCAACAACTAATTTCATGAAAATCTTACCTTAAACACTTGGATGGAGAAGTGTAAACTTGGGTTCCCCTTTTCTTCTTCTTTCCCTCTTGGTCTCTCCCTTTCTCACGATTCTCTCTTCTCTCCTTCTTTCCTAGATTTTTCCTTCTCCCTTTGTTGAGTCAAATGAGGTCAAAGCCTCATCTTTATCCATATATATCATATAAACTCAATTAGGTCAATTACATAAGCCAAACGGAACTTAATGATTCAGACGGAATTCAGTCCTCAATTTATTTTCTCAGATAGTTCTAAAAATTCCCAATATCACATAGGCGTGTTCAATTTCATTTTCTGAACCCATTACGGTCATCGATTTCAGTCCCGAAGTCGTAAGTTCAACAGATATTTTGCTAAGTCCAACAGATAATCTTCAATTAAATCATATAAATGCATAATTAATTACTGATAACTGTGACACACGGTTCCGGGTCATTACACTCTCCCCACCTTAAGAAGTTTGGTCCTCCAAACTTTGCTTATCTTGACGAAATTCTTATTCATGCCGCAGCTATTCAAGAGTTCATTAGGGATCAGTATTGGCATTCTGTTCAGTTATTCAACAGCATAAAGTAGTTCTTGGATTAGTTCCATAACGTTCAATGCAAAGGTAATAACATAACATAATAATCCATAGCAAAGGTAATAGCAAAGGGAATTTGTTCTATCATAGTCATAGTCAATTGTTCTAACATCAGTTAAATATTCCCATGTTCAATATTCTCCATCGCATAGGTAATAATAGATAATTAAAATCATACCTGTCTTCGCTTTGCCAGTATCCTGTGCCTTATCTGGAATTAAGCTGTAAACTCTGGCTTGTCTCAAAGTATTCCCCTCGGGGGTAGCCGTTGTGGTGGTTTTCGGTGTCATTGTTGATGTATTACCACTAATCACGGGTCTTTCATTTCTGGAGTAGAGTTGTGGGCAAGCTTTGGCTATGTGGCCCTTCTGTCCACATTTGTAACAAGCTCCGGATCCACGACGACAAACACCCTAATGCTGCTTTCCACATTCTTTACAAGTAGGCACACCTCCCTTTGTATTCTCATTAACAGTTAAGTTCGATTTATCGTTCACGGAGCCCACGGATTCACTAACCATCTCTACTTTCTGTTTCTTGAACTTCTTACTGTCCGCTTCTGCCATGGTTGGTAATTTAGATGTTTTCAAAGCCGCAATATTTGTTTCAGCCATTAAAGCTCTATCAAGGACATCAACATACTTTTCTAACTTCAACACATTCACTCGGTCAAGTACCTCAACATGTAAACCACCCTCAAATTTTCTTGCCTTTTTATATTCTGTATCAACCATATGAGGAGCATAACGAGCTAATTCAGTAAATTTACTCTCATATTCCGCTACTGACATAGTGTCTTGCTTCAACTGTTCGAATTCAGAGATTTTCCTGTCTCGCATACATTGTGGAAAATATTTCTCATAAAACAGTACTTTGAATCGATCCCATGTCAACTCTCTATTTTCACCTCGTACGAGCATCCACCATCTTCTTGCTTCTTCTGTCAAAGTAAATGTGGCTAACAAAACCTTATACGTGTCAGTACACGGAAACACTTCAAAAATCTTCTCTATTTCAAGCACCCATACCTCTGCTTTTAAAGGTTCAATGCCCCCTGCAAATTCTGGTGGGTTCAGTTTCTTATATTTCTGTGTCAAGGCGATAATATCATCATTATTCATCTGTTCTACTTGCACTGGTGGGGGTGGAGGAGGCGGAAATGGCTGTCTCTGTGGTGGTTGGCCTTGCTCTAGTTGTTGTCTAACCAACCCAGTCAAAACCTCTACCATTCTTTCTAACCGAGTCATTCTAGCATCAGAGGATTCTGTTTCATCTACATGCCTTGCATTGGTATCTTCCATTGGTCTATAGGACGCATAACAAATAGCACATTTCATTTCCCATATACTGTTTCCTTTACTGTCTCATCATTTACAATTCCTCTTGTTCTTCATATTCATAGAACACACACACCCATGCACATGTGATCATGCCATGCTCTATTTCTTTCCTAATGCACCTAACAGCTCTTATGGACACGTGTGTGGGTAAATTAACTCGTGCGCTCTGATACCACTCTGTCACGCCCCAAACCCGCCCCGAGAGGTTTGGTAATGAGACCGGCCAGTAATCCTAGATTACCACAGGCCTTACTGTACATAACATAAATAAACGGGGCTCGCGGAAGCAAAAACAAGCTACAATAGTCCAAAGAGCTGTGCATTTATATGAACATATATTACATGCCAAAAATGAGTTAATTACCCACATTCATTACATAACATGATCGTAACATCACATACGACTCTGCCACAACTGTACAACAAAACTAAACAAAAGCTCACAAAACGGCCTTCCAGGCCTAGCCCCAGCTCGGAGGCACCCAAACATCCGGTTAGGCTTCAAAACGGCGGCTCGACAAGACCCCGCCTAGGCTTGACTCCCTGAATGCTCACGTATAAATACATAAATACAAACAATGAGCTAGAGCTCAGCAAGTAACATTAACGTAAAGGGGTAGTGAACGAACTCCAACATTTCATAGAAATCTGCCAAACATATCATTCATAATCATAATCATCATAGAACATACATAATGGCATACTCCATAGAACATAACATGTGTCGACTAACGACTAGAGTAACCGGTCCCGGACACCGATTAAACACATACCGAGATCTCGTAAGCTGGTCATGGGCTTGTCCTTCCATGCCGTCCCCCATGACTCAAGCGCATGGGCCTGCATGTTCTCGCCCCCATGACTGAACTATCTATGGATGCCATACTAGATTCGCAAACGAAGACATTCGTTCACAGTTTATAATCACCTTTCAAACATATCATAACATATCACTTTTTAAAACATATCATATCGTATAGCATTTCAAATACGTTGCATATCAACATAACTTTACAGAAATGTTACTTACAGTGGGTTTCCGATACCGATTATACGGTCTTCACTTCTTGACCTGCAAATCATCAACAGTATAATACATTTCTTATCATTCATCATCAATTCATCATATAAGTCATGCCATTTCACATTCATTTCATGCTTAATCTAATCCTTCTTTACTTTCATTCATGTTCATGAGATGCTAAAAGATGCCATTAACATGTTAGAATCACGTATACAACTTTCCCAAAATTTTCTGGAAAAAGCCTTCCCGCTCGAGCGCCACCTTGGCCGCTCGAGCGGTCTAAAGAAAATGTCCAAAACTGCTGAGATGGTGTTTTCTGCGCTCGAGCGTGCTCCCCTCCGCTCGAGCGGACAGAGCAAAACTCCGAATTTCTGGTTCTTCTTCACTCTTCCAAACTCCAATCTCTTTTTTACAAAATCAGCTTCTAATACATGAAACCCTAATCCCAAAATACTTGAAACTCATCTTAAATCAATATCAAAACTTCAAATCAAAACCCACATGAACCATAAACAAGATCAAACCCATGAATCAAGGTGGAAATCCATGATCATATACATACAAGCTTCATATCTCTATATCCATGGAGGTTCTACCTCAAAGTGGCCAAACATGTAAAGAAACCATGAGTTAAAGCATAATTATGCCATAATCTTGAACTCAACATGCTAAATGTCAAAGATCAACAACTAATTTCATGAAAATCTTACCTTAAACACTTGGATGGAGAAGTGTAAACTTGGGTTCCCCTTTTCTTCTTCTTTCCCTCTTGGTCTCTCCCTTTCTCACGATTCTCTCTTCTCTCCTTCTTTCCTAGATTTTTCCTTCTCCCTTTGTTGAGTCAAATGAGGTCAAAGCCTCATCTTTATCCATATATATCATATAAACTCAATTAGGTCAATTACATAAGCCAAACGGAACTTAATGATTCAGACGGAATTCAGTCCTCAATTTATTTTCTCAGATAGTTCTAAAAATTCCCAATATCACATAGGCGTGTTCAATTTCATTTTCTGAACCCATTACGGTCATCGATTTCAGTCCCGAAGTCGTAAGTTCAACAGATATTTTGCTAAGTCCAACAGATAATCTTCAATTAAATCATATAAATGCATAATTAATTACTGATAACTGTGACACACGGTTCCGGGTCATTACACCTCCTTTCCAGCCAACCTAAGGTGGACATCGGCAGGGATGGCGAATTCCTGCCTGAAGTATTCTAGCTTAATTGGGGTGTCTACCTTCCACCTCCACATACCCATGATGTCGGCTTAAGGGGAAAAAGTGTTGGATTGCAAAAGGAACTGGTTTGTTAGGGTTTTAAGGACCTCAACAAAACCTAAATGTATGTTGGGGCAAGGGTTTTTGAGGATCTAAATGGACTTTTGTTTTAATTTTTCCTAGAGTTTGGAGTTCTAAAGCAAATCTCAATCCTAGAGTTACTAAAACATGAGGATTAAAGGCACGAATCTGGAAAAAACAGCAAGAAACAAGAATGTGATTCAGAATCAAGAAAAGTGATGAACTATCAAGAACACTGTGACAGAGTGTGTACAAGGGTACAAGACCAAAAAACTGTGGCAAAAAAAACCAAGTGTATGAACAGATTGTGTATACGTGTGTATCCCTAGAAACAAATTGCAAGCAAGGAAAAATTTACAACATAAATGAAGATTCAAAAACATGAATAAAGTCACAGTAGCAGTATATGAACGTAACAGTTTGAAGTAAAACAAGAAGTTAAATCGAAGGAAAGCAGTGACTCACCGAAGAAAATGAAGCCGATGTTGAGTACGCCGGAGTTAGATAATGGTAGTAATCGGAAAAGATAAACAAAAGCTTCGCCGGAGGGGAAGAATAGAAGTGGTTGCAGAGCTTGAGAGCTTGAAACAATGTTGGATTTGGGAGAGTAGAGAGAGAGTTTGCACGAAAATGATGGGGAAAAAGTGAAAAGACGGAGAGAGAGATATGGTTTTGATCAAACACATGAAATGGCGGCAAAAATGCAATCACTATGCCTAGGATGACATAATTGTTAGACGGCGCACGCAAGTGCGATGCGACTTAATGGCGCGTGTCAGGTACGGCTCAGTAGGGGAAAGACGCGTAGCAGAAACGGTTGAAATACTGTGCGTGACAGCTCACACGCGTGAAGAAACTCTTGGAGTTCTTGATTTAATGGAGTAGGACCTCGGCTAGGGGGACGGTTTCGGCTGAGAAACTTGAACGAACTTGGTTATTGGTTCTAAAACATTGATGAAAACGGACTATAAGTCTTGGTCGTATTAAGCCGACGAATGATGACCTCGGTAATGAAGGATAGAGCAAACTTAGCCGACGTGCTATATGGCTTAAAGATATAGGTTCTATCACTTCAGGATGCCGAGGTAATAGAACCTAGGGGGCAGTTGTGGGGACATATTTTTTTGAATAAACAACACGTGGCCGAGGTGTCACCGAAGTGACAGCCCGAGGTGCAACTTGCCCTGGTCATGATGCCGAGGTAATCTCGACTAGGCCGAGGTTATCTGCGAAGATACCGGAATCTGGGATAAGCGGATAAGGGACAAGAGTCCTAGAATTGGAGAGGACTTCAGTTTGGATAAAGATAAGACTCTTAGAGAGTTTTATCCCAATCTAACTGAGAGTCTATGATTAGTATTGAGATAGAATCCATTGAAGCTAGGCTTCTATTGGGATTAGGGTCAGTGTTGGCTATAAAAAAAGAGGTACCCTCATGGGTCTAAGGTACGCTTTTTGCATCTTGAATAGTGAGTTAAGCACTTTTGCTATCTTTGAGAGATAACTGACTTGATCGTCGAAGTGCCCCCGGGTGGACGAACCACAGCCGAGTCTTTTTCTTTCTGTTACAAGTTGTTTCGGGCGCAGTCTATTCTGCCAGTGTTTCTCCAGCTGAGTACCTATTTGGGCAGTGTGATCAGAAAAATAGCACACACACTTTGAGTACAATAAGAAAGAAAGTTTTGATGTAAAAGAAAAACTCTGTAAAGATTGAAACCTCAAGAGATACCTCAATTTTGACACCTTCTTTGGCTTCTACAGCTTAATGAATCCCCTCAGACCCATCTTCTTTTCTGTTCAACTCTCCTTGTTAACTACAGAAATGTCTTGTTGTGCTAATGTGAGTATTCTGTTCAACTCTCCCCCTAAGACCATTTATGTACTCTGTTCAACAGTTTCATAATTGAAGTCCTCCAGAGTATCCAAACTACAGGTCCTCTCTGCTAGCTAAAGTCTCCTAATATAACGCATCAAAAACCTATTTAAAACAATAAGTTCATAAAATTAACAAATATTGGCAAGACACCAATAGCCCAACAGTGTGATAGATAATGTAACTAATCAAAAACTAAAATAGCAGTACTACAAGAAATATCATAACAAAATAAGTTAACTAACATAAAAACACAAATATCAAAGTCAATTCACAAAATTTTTAAAAAATCACTGAATGTCAATAATCTGGAACAATGAACCACACACCAACGAACTGAGAGAGTATGAGGCCAAGGGTACTGAAGTAAGGTCTTATCACAAGCAAGAACTCCACCTCCCATGCTACTACCTCCCATGTACCAGGAGAAAAAAAGAAAAAAAAGAAAAAAAACCAAAAAACATGTCAACACAAACACAACACAACAATTCAACAAATCCAACAATAATCACACAATTATAGAATGAAACCAATTCAGACAACCCAAAATAGTTTTTAATTCAACATCAACAGAAAGAACTTAATTCAGACAACCCTAAAATATGTTCTATGTGATTTTTTTGGGTGAATAATATGTTATGTGTGCCATTAATGTGAAAACTCAATTAAAAATTCACTCTTTAGTCCCTCAAATATACCATATATATCACTTTAAAATATACCATATATGTTGATGCTTTACTGTTAAGAACATAAATTTAGGAAGAGTTGGCCATGTTTTGAAGGGAGTGAACACTGGAAATTCAAGAAAATTCTTGCTATACTTTTGGGACTACAGTTGGGTATTTAGAATTAGACAGATTGTGATTAAAGTAGGGATTTCATGGCTGTTTGGGTACTGTGTACCATACACGTGGACAGTAGCTAGGTTGAGTTTTTAGTTTTTTTGGTATTAGGCTAAGACGTCTGAGGAGAGTAGGATTTAGGCTTATCAAATAGTATTTTAAGTGTAGAAGAAGGTTAACAATGTCTAATTTTAAGTTCAGAAGGACCTAATATTGTATAAATTAAAAGAAAAATGAAAAGAAGTAGAAAAAGAAGATAAGCATCGCATTCAAATTCCCCAAGGCATCAAGCCCGGGGATCAAAGTATAGCACACAGTTTGCCTCTCCATATCAAACTACAATTAAATTTTTTTTTTTAATTGTACTCTAAAGACCTTACCAAATTCCACTGCTATCAAATATAATAGGCACATGGGAATATGGAGAGACATGAAGTCCACTACTATGTGTTATAAAAAGAATAGCCCAACTCAATAAAGCATGATGATTCATGATTGCAATTTGATATTTTTGGTTGCAATTTGCAATTTAATATTTTCAATTAACAGAGATCCATTGTCCATATGATAAGCATAATCGTAAGACATTGCGCTATATTGGTTGCCATCACTTAAATCAGTCACTATCCAATAACTCACACCAATAGAATTCTTAAATATATGTAACACAGATTATTTTAGGCCTTCCAGTTTGAGAAATCCACCAAGTGGATTAGAGAGCTATTGTGAAATCTACCTAATCAGACTAGCAGGATCTAGGAAAATTCAAGTAAAAAATTATAGTTTTCCCATGATCCATGTTTGTCACTGCAACCAAACCCATCAATCCTTCAAACAACTCTCCAAACTATATGACTCTTAGTAACTTTTAAGCCATCAAATTAACAGTAGCATGTTAAGGAACAATTCAAACTAATTCATAGGCTATAATCTTTACACTAGATGAGTTGATTAAATATAAATTTTCAACCTCGCAAGTAGAATTAAAAAAATTCTTCACCACAAAAGAATTATTATATACCTTTGTACAATTTGCCACAGCCTTTTTATACTTCCCAACTTCTTTGTAACATGAAGCCCTGCTAGATAAGACCTCCATGGAAGCAGCACCATCACCAGTCTTCTCAAGAAGAATCACAGCCCAAGAAAGCCACTTTATGGCATCAGCATATTTCCCCTGTTTGTAATTATCCATCCCCTTGTTCTTCGCAGCTGAGGTTGAAACACTAGCAGGCAGTGTTTGGAAGCCCTTTAAGCTCAATTGTGCCACCCATGTCATTCCCTTCCCCAAACTCTGATCCATCCCCTAATCATCAGGACCCCAACTCTGAAGCCCTTAAATCAATCACACTGTTAATTTAAGACCTTACGATTCTTATTTTTTGATATTTTTGATTCCAGGAACTTCAAAGAACTTCCTAGAATTTATCTTATTTCTATAATTAACCTTAAAGAAACTTCTTGGAATTTATCTTATTTCTGTAATTAACCTTCACCTCTTTTCAGATTGTTCATTGATTTTGATTTTTGGTATCAAAATTTTTTCTCTGTGAAACCCATAAAACTAAAATCAAACCTATTTTCAACATCAAGAAGAACATAACTTCATAGAAATCAAACACTTCATCCAAACCCATTTAAGAAATCAACACAAAATTAAACTAAAAAAATCATATAAAACCCTAGATCAACTGTGAGAAATAAGAAGAGGGAGAGAGGCGATTCCAGAGACCACAGAGAGAGAGAGAGAGAGAGAGAGAGAGAAAGAGAGATCGCAAGAGAAAAGTGAGAAAGCTAAATAAGTATTTATAGGTAGATTGAGAGAGAGAGAGAGAGAGAGAGAGAGAGAGAGAGAGAGAGATTGTGTGTGAGAGAGAGAGATTCATACCGCTCTTGTTCTTCAAATCACCATGGCAACGGAGAGAGCTTGAAACAAAGAGAATGATATCGAGAAAGACAACATCAAAGAACAACGCACAAGAAAAGGGGCTAGGGCTTGTGTATAAGAAAAGGGCCTAGAGTGCAACGTATGGTGGTGACAGTGGAGAGGCAAGAACGATGGACGACAACGTTGATCGTGAGGCGAGGTGGGGTGAGATTTAGTGGTGAAGGAGAATCTGTATGAGAGAGAGAACAATTTGATTGGTTTAAACAGAGAACAGGCGAGGGCAATTAAATGGTTTCCCTTTAAAATTTTCACACCTTTGGCGACAAAATTGGTTTTTGGTCGGCAAATGTTATCATTTGCGACCAAAATATTTTAGTCGCTAAAAGTTTTTCATTCCCACTTTTTTTTTTTTTCCCCTCTTCGACTTTTGCCGACCAAATTTCAATTTTGGTCACAGAAAATTATATTTTGGCAACTAAAAAAATATTAGTCAGCAAAACTCCAAACCTTTACCGACCAAATTTTTATTTAGTCACCAAATGAATTTTTTTTGCAACTAAAATAGTAAATTGGTCGCTAAAAATCACTTTTTAGCAACAAAATATTTTTAGTCAGTAATAGTATCAAGTTTTAGATACCAATTTTTTTTTTGTTTGGCAAATGTCAATTTTTTGGACCAAAATATTTTTAGTCGGCAAAAGTGGTCGGCAAATGTGTATTTTCTTGTAGTGTATCCCCAAAAATAACCCGTGCCATTGCTAAAATTCTGTGATGAAACTGTTCTTCTGGTACAAAACTGTGTCATGTTCTGTTGATTTTTCTTGGATTAGATGTTTATTACTACTTGTGGAGTGTCTTGCATCTTCATGTTTTTCTTTCTTGGAGAAGGGGCAGGGGTTACGTGCCTTCCCCCTCTCTCACATGTGGGTTTTCTTTTTTCGTCGTCGAAAGTACTATTTGTTAGGGGTATATAAATGACGGATATGAGAGGAGACCAGATAGTATATGATGTAGGTTCATATGTTTTTTTTATCTTCTTATATCCCATGTTTAATTGTTATGGATATAGGGAGTCCATATAGTATATGACATAAAAGGGGATATGCATTACTAACCCCCCATGGTATTGTATATCTTCCACCGTTGGATATGGAAATCTTTCATCCAAAGATCAAAAATAATTACTCTCCTCTTATCCTATCCTATATCTTATCTTAACCAAATATAATATAAGTGACCCCACCGTATATAAAATCCATCTCATATCCTACAACATATTATATCCCATCTTTATCTTTAGGTATTACAGATCATTCTCAAACCCTTATATCCAATCCGAACAATCAAATAGTAGAATAGTTTAATATCCTTTGTCGTGAGTTTTTTATGGAGAGTAATTTGATATATTTTGTGATGATATTTATTCTCATCCATTATGAGGTTACTTGTGATTAGTAGTTGTTGTGATTATTAGTTGACTTTTCGATTATTGTAGACTATTGGTCTGTTTGAGGTAAATATTTTTTATATTTATAATTACTCTCCTATTAATTGATTAAAAAAAAGAAAAAGAAAAAGAAAAGAAAAGAAAGAATTAAATAAAAAATTTATGATTTTGCTTCTAAATATTGTTAGGGATCAAAAGAGGCCAAGTATATTCATTAGTTTATTTGTTTTTGACTTTGGTATTAATCTTACATGTTTCAACTGTTAAAATTTGAGAGGATATTTTGAACTATGTATATTATGAAGAATCGATTTGTGTGAATAGATGATGGTAATTTGATTATGTAATAGGAAGAGACCTTTTTTTTGTTTGTTTGTTTATAAAATTAGTAATAATATTAACTATTAATATACAAACGTTATTTTTATCAAAAAATAAACATTAATAATAATTCTATTTTTTTCAACTATATAATACTTCTATTTTGAATTATTTGATAAATAATGCAAATAAAATGAGATACAAATAGATCAGGCTGAGGCACGGATATCTCGTTTTCTTTAAGGAGATCAAGCCCACTGCAGTAGGAAGAACCCAAATACCGATGCAGCAGTTACAAAACTATGACTTGTCCCCTCCAAGATACAACAGCCCGACCACTTGTCGTATGGTTCAGGCCAACTCTGCACAAGATGGTGAACCCAAAGCTCCACCAAGAAAAACACCCTTCTTTGCTAGTAATCTCTCTTGTATAGAAAATAGTTGGTGTGTTAGTGTAGAAAAGAGTAGATGAGAGGAAATATTTATAGGCCATTAGGACCTTACAAATTACACCCAAAATAATATGACCATTAAACTAGAGAAAATGGAGAGACTCCAAATAATAACTCACTACCAAGTTCATAAATTCTAATTAATCTCCATTCATGAACAAGACAAAGTCACCAAAGCAATGAATATCCATTCATGAACAAGATGAGATTTATGAATAAAACAAAAAAAGATTCATGAACAAAAATATATATATAAATAAATAAAAGATATTAAAATGGTCTAACAATCCCCCACTCATTTTAATATCTACAAGGACAAGAGAGATTACCAAACAAAGATAGACTAGTATGCATCATGAAGGTGTGCTCTGCATTGAACCTTCATTAGTAAAACAACAACCTCTATT
Organism: Camellia granthamiana; assembly: GCA_036172215.1. Classification (NCBI taxonomy): domain Eukaryota; kingdom Viridiplantae; phylum Streptophyta; class Magnoliopsida; order Ericales; family Theaceae; genus Camellia; species Camellia granthamiana. Next base: position 14,147,683 of record CM069915.1, read on the forward strand.
CCAGAGTCAGTAGTGGTCTCAGACTTGAACTATGATTACTTAGGGAAAATAAAGTATTATTGCTTACACATAATAATCCAGGTGTTGACATGAGCTTTTAATAGCTAGCACATTACGACCTTGTGCTTATCCCAGTTTTCATGAGCATATTTGAGAATAAGCTTTGTTCTCATAGAAAGCGACCCCACTTTTATGCTCACATAGGTGAAATCTATTAAGGATGTTCCTGTAATTTACAAATACCAGAAAAAATTATATTTTATTGATAAATAATACAAAGAAAATGAGATACAAATAGATTAGGCTGAGGCACGGATATCTCGCTTTCTTTAAGGAGATCAAGTCCACTACGGTAGGAAGAACTCAAATACCGATGCAGCAGTCACAAAACTATGACTTGTCCCCTCCAGGATACAATAGCCCAACTACTTGTCGTATGGTTCAAGCCAACTCTGCACAAGATTGTGAACCCAAAGCTCCATCAAGAAAAACACCGTTCTTTACTAGTAATCTCTCTTGTATAGAAAATAGTTGGTGTGTTGGTGTAGAAAAGAGTAGAAGAGAGGAACTATTTATAGGCCTCTAGGACATTACAAAATACATCAAAAAATAATAATGACCATGAACCTAGAGAAAAAAGAGAGTGTATCCAAAATATGAATACGCCACCAAGTTCATGACTTCTAATTAAACTCCCTTCATGAACAAGACAAAAGGAAGATTCATGAACAAAATATATAAATAAATAAATAAAGGATATTAAAATTGTTGGACCATTTTAAAATCTTTTATTTATTTATTTATATATTTTGTTCATGAATCTTATCTTGTTTATAAATGGAGTTTCATTACTTTGGTGACCTTTTTTCTTGTTCATGAATGAAGATTAATTAGAATTTATGAATTTGGTGGTGAGTTATTATTTAGAGTCTTTTCATTTTCTCTAGTTTAATGGTCATCATTATTTTGGGTGTAATTTGTAAGGTCCTAATGGCCTATAAATAGTTCCTCTCATTTACTTTTTTCTACACTAACACACCAACTATTTTCTATACAAGAGAGATTACTAGCAAAGAAGGGTGTTTTTCTTAGTGGAGTTTTGGGTTCACCATCTTGTGCAGAGTTGGCTTGAACCATACGACAAGTGATCGGACTGTTGTATCCTGGATGGGAGAAGTCATAGTTTTGTGACTGCTGTATCGGTATTTGGGTTCTTCCTACCGCAGATTGAGCTGAGGTACGAATATCTCGTTTTCTTTAAGGAGATCAAGCCCACTGCAGTAGGAAGAACCCAAATACCGATACCACAGTAGGAAGAACTATGACTTGTCCCCTCGAGGATATAACAGCCCGACCACTTGTCGTATGGTTCAAGCCAACTCTGCACAAGATGGTGAACCCAAAGCTCCACCAAGAAAAACACCTTTTTTTGCTAGTAATCTCTCTTGTATAGAAAATAGTTGGTGTGTTGGTGAAGAAAAGAGTAAATGAGAGAAACTATTTATAGGCCATTAGGACCTTACAAATTACACCAAAAATAATAATGACCATCAAACTAGAGAAAATAGAGAGACTCCAAATAATAACTCACCTCCAACTTCATGAATTCTAATTAATCTCCATTCATGAACAAGACAAAAGGTCACCAAAGCAATGAATCTGCATTCATGAACAAGATGAGATTCATGAATAAAACAAAAGAAGATTCATAAACAAAAATATATAAATAAGCAAACAAATAAATAAATGATATTAAAATAGTCCAACAATCCCCCACTCATTTTAATATCTACAAGGACAAGAAAGATTACCAAACAAAGATAGACTAATATGCATCATGAAGGTGTGCTCTGCATTGAACTTTCATTAGTGAAACAGCAATCTCTACTCTAGAGTTAATAGTGTTCTCAGACTTCAACTATGACTGCTTAGGGGAAATAAAGTATTACTGCTCACACATAATAATTCAAGTGTTGACATGAGTTTTAATAACCAGCACATTACGGCCTTGTGCTTATCCCAGTTTTCATAAGCATATTTGAGAATAAGCTTTGTTCTCATAGAAAGCGGCCCCACTTTCATACTCACATAGGTGAAATCTGTCAAAGATGTTCCTGTAATTTACACACCCCACTCAACAAGAGTTACAGAATTTCATTAAGAGTATCAAAAACTCAACCCTCCAATATTACAGGACAAATGCACTTACATCATAAGGATGGATAACAAAATATTAAAGAGTGCATTTTTACAACCACCATATGATTCGTTCTTCCTATTGAACCTAGTTATAGGATCTCTGGTCCCTAGGTTAGGTATCCTCATACATGGTTTATGATTTTATAAGCTTCAAACCCATCCCCCTCGATGTATTCCATACCCTATCTTTCGCCAAGGCCTTGGTTAATGGATCCGCAAGATTATCACAAAATTTTACACAATTCACAGTTATGACGCCATTACTCAAATAGGATCTCACATTACTGTGTTTCCTTCGAATAGGTCTGGATTTACCATTATAAAAATGATTGTTCACTCTACCAATAGCAACAGTGCTATCACAACGAATTAATACATGAGGAATTGGTTTTTCCCAAAAAAGGATTTCATGTAACAAATCTCTCCACCAATTCGCTTCCTCACATGCTGAAGCTAACACTATAAGTTCAGCTTCCATAGTAGAATTTGCCATTATAGTCTGTTTTTTAGACTTCCAACATATAGCACCACCACCTAAGGTAAAAATAAAACCCGAGATAGAGAGAGAATCACCTGACAAAGTGTTCCAATCGGCATTACTATATCCCTCAAGTACCGCAGGATTACTTGTTTATAAAACAAACCATAATTTTTGGTACCAGATAAATATCTCATAATTCTTCCCATGGCTAGCCAATGATCTTGACTTGGCTTGCTAGTAAACCTGCTAAGTACTCCAATAGCATATACAATGTCAGGTCTAGTACAGTCAATAGTATATCTCAAACTACTAATCATGCTAGCATATTCCTTTTGATTAATCACTTCTTTTACATTTGTTACAACAGATAAATGTATGCTTGCATCAAAAAGGAGTAGCAACATGTTTACAGTATAGAAAATTATATTTCTTTAAAATTTTCTCAACATAATGCGACTGATCAAGAAAAATACCATCATTAGTCTTGGTAATTTTAATTCCCAAAATAAAATTGGCTTTACCAAGATCATTCATATCAAAGTGGCTGTTGAGCATATTTTTAGTCTCATTTATAATATGCAAATTAGAGCCAAAGATAAGTAGATCATCCACATATAGACTAATAATCACATGTACATTTTCATAAGTTTTGTAATATATGGACTTATCACATTCATTAGTCTTATAGCCATTCTCAAGCATGCTGGAATCAAATTTCTCATGCCACTATTTAGGTGCTTGTTTTAAACCATAAAGGGGTTTAGTTAGCTTACACACCTTACTTTCTTGGCCAGGCTCCACAAAGCCTTCGAGTTGGTCCATATAAATCTCCTTATCTAGATCTCCATTTAAAAATGCTGCTTTCACATCTATTTGATGAATTTTTAAATCATGAATTGCAGCCACTGCTATCAACAGTCTAATGGGTATAATTATAGTAACCGGAGAAAAAGTATCAAAGCAATCAAGATCAACTTGTTGCTTAAAACCTTTAGCGACAAGCCTCGCTTTATATTTATCTATAGTTCCATCCGGTTTAAGTTTTTTACGAAGGACCTATTTACACCAAATAGTTTTACAACCTAAAGGGTAAATCCACTAGCTTCCATGCTTTATTTGAAAGTAGTGAATCTATCTCATCATTTACAGCCTTTTTCCAGAAAATAGCATCAGGTGATGATAAAGCTTCTTGCACTGTGAGAGGAATTTCTTCCACATTGTAAAGATAATAGTCAGGGTCAAAATCTTTTTCAACTCTAGCTCGTTTACTCCTCCTTGGTTGGATTTGAAAATTTTCTTGTTCTTGAAAAACTTGAGACGGAGTAGAAGAGCTAAGCATGGATAAAATATTTTCAAAAATTATTTGACCCCCACTATTTCTAGATTTGAAAGGAAATTTATTTTCATGAAAAATAGGATCACCTGATTCAAAAATAATATTATTTTCCATATCAAAAAATCTATAAGCTGTACTACGTGACGCATATCCAAGAAAAGCACAGGTGGTAACTCGTTCACTCAGTTTAGGTCGTTTAGGATCTGCAAGCCTCACAAAAGCTAAACAATCCCAAACCCTCAAATAACCTAGATTTGGTTTATGTCCCCGCCATAACTCATAAGGTACAATTTTAGTCTTTTTATGTGGCACTCTATTTATCACATGGCAAGCTGTCAACATAGTCTTGCCCCAAAAATTTGAGGGAGCACCTGAATCAATAAGCATAGCATTCGTCAAGTCAATTAACGTTCTATTTTTTTCTTTCAGCTACGCCATTAGATGAAGGTGAATATGGTGGAGTAGTCTCATGAATAATTCCAATGACTGAACAAAAGAGTTGAATCCAAGAGGTTCATACTCTCGGCCTCTATCACTTCTAATTCTCTTAATCTTTTTACCGAATTGATTTTCCACTTCGAAAAGGAATTCTTTAAATTTCTCAAAAGCAGCACTTTTACTTTTTAATAAATATACGTTTGTGTATTTTGAAAAATCATCAATAAACGTGATAAAATATCGGTTACCACCCCGAGTTAAAATTTCTTCAAACTCACACAAATCAGTATGAAATAATTCTAGCAATTCGGTATTTTTTTTCAATACTTTCATGAGGCCTCTTAGTAATTTTTGCTTTACTGCAAACTTCACATTTCTCAAATTTTTTTGTCACTTTAGGAATTAATCCTAAATTACTCATGATTCCCACATATTTACTTTAATATGACACAAGCGAGCATCCCAATAATTAATAGAACACAATGTGTAAGTTGTGTCATAGTAATAATCATAACATTAATCAGGAAGGAAATTTAAGAGATAAAAGTGACATTTATACTCATCTGTATTATAGGAAGCCACTTTTGCTTCATGTGCCTCGTAGTTCTTCATCATTCATCTCCTCGGTTGGGATTTTGTTTGGGTTCTTCTCGGTAAGAACATATGTAACTTTCAAAAGACTAAGGTAAAAAAGAATTTTTCCTTTCCACCTCTCAAAATGAACTCCCTTGAACTTGAAAGGCTTGTTGAGATCTCCAATTCCATCATTAGTTTTTTCTAGTACTTGTTCCATGGTCGATCTCCTTAAAATTGTTGGTAAAAATACTAGAAAAAATTATATTTTATTGATGAATAATGCAAAGAAAATGAGATACAAATAGATCAAGTTGAGGCACAAATATCTCGTTTTCTTTAAAGAGATCAAGCCCACTGCGGTAGGAAGAACCTAAATACCGATGTAACAGTCACAAAACTATGACTTGTCCCCTTCAGGATACAACAACCCGACCACTTGTCATATGGTTCAAGCCAACTCTGCACAAGATGGTGAACCCAAAGCTCCATCAAGAAAAACACCCTTCTTTGCTAGTAATTTCTCTTGTATAGAAAATGGTTGGTGTGTTAGTGAAGAAAAGAGTAGATGAGAGAAACTATTTATAGGCTATTAGGACCTTACAAATTACACCAAAAATAATAATGACCAATAAACTAGAGAAAATGGAGAGACTCCAAATAATAACTCACCACTAAGTTCATGAATTCTAATTAATCTCCATTCATGAACAAGACAAAAGGTCGCCAAAGCAATGAATCTCCATTCATGAACAAGATGAGATTCATGAATAAAACAAAAGAAGATTCATGAACAAAAAATATATAAATAAATAAATGATATTAAAATGGTCCAACAATCCCCCACTCATTTTAATATCTACAAGGACAAGAAAGATTACCAAACAAAGATAGACTAGTATGCATCATGAAGGTGTGCTCTGCATTGAACCTTCATTAGGCTAATAATCACATGTACATTCTCACAAGTTTTGTAATATATGGACTTATCACATTCATTAGTCTTATAGCCATTCTCAAGCATGCAGGAATCAAATTTTTCATGCCACTATTTAGGAGCTTGTTTTAAACCATAAAGGGATTTAGTTAGCTTGCACACCTTATTTTCTTGGCCAGGCTCCACAAAGCCTTCGAGTTGGTTCATATAAATCTCCTTATCTAGATCTCCATTTAAAAATGTTGTTTTCTCATCCATTTGATGAATTTTTAAATCATGAATTGCAGCCACTGCTATCAACAGTCTAATAGGTATAATTCTAGTAACCGGAAAAAAGTATCAAAGAAATCAAGATCAACTTGTTGCTTAAAACCTTTAGCGACAAGCCTCGCTTTATATTTATCTATAGTTCCATCCGGTTTAAGTTTTTTACGAAGGACCTATGTACACCAAATAGTTTTACAACCTAGAGGTAAATCCACTAACTTCATGTTTTATTTGAAAGTAGTGAATCTATCTCATTATTTACAGCATTTTTCCAGAAAATAGCATCAGGTGAGGATAAAACTTCTTGCACCGTAAGAGGAATTTCTTCCACATTGTAAAGATAATAGTCAGGGCCAAAATCTTTTTCAACTCTAGCTCGTTTACTCCTCCTTGGTTGGATTTGAAAATTTTCTTGTTCTTGAAAAACTTGAGATGGAGTAGAAGAGCTAGGCATGGATAAAATATTTTCAAAAATTATTTGACCCCCACTATTTCTAGATTTGAAAGGAAATTTATTTTCATGAAAAATAGGATCACCTGATTCAAAAATAATATTATTTTCCATATCAAAAAATCTATAAGCTGTACTATGCAACGCATACCCAAGAAAAGCACAGGTGGTAACTCATTCACCCAGTTTAGGTCGTTTAGGATCTGCAAGCCTCACAAAAGCTAAACAACCCCAGACCCTCAAATATCTTAGATTTGGTTTATGCCCCCACCACAACTCATAAGGTACATTTTAGCCTTTTTGTGTGGCATTCTAGTTATCACATGGCAAGTTGTCAAAATAGCCTCGCCCTAAAGATTTGAGGAAGCACCTGAATTAATAAGTATAGCATTCGTCAAGTCAATTAACATTCTATTTTTTCTTTCAGCGACGCCATTAGATAAAGGTGAACATGGTGTAGTCGTCTCATGAATAATTCTTAATAACTGAACAAAAGAGTTGAATCCAAGAGATTCATATTCTCGGCCTCTATCACTTCTAAATCTCTTAGTCTTTTTACTGAATTGATTTTCCACTTCAAGAAGGAATTCTTTAAATTTCTCAAAAGCATCACTTTTATTTTTTAATAAATATACGTTTGTGTATTTTGAAAAATCATCAATAAAAGTGATAAAATATTGGTTGCCACCCCGGTTTAAAATTCCTTCAAACTCACACAAATTAGTATGAAATAATTCTAGCAATTAGGTATTTTTTCAATACTTTTATGGGGCCTCTTAGTAATTTTTGCTTTACTGCAAACTTCACATTTCTCAAATTTTTTTGTCACTTTAGGAATTAATCCTAAGCTACTCATGATTCCCACATATTTACTGTTAATATAACACAAGCGAGCATCCCAAAAATTAATAGAAGACAAAGTGTAAGTGGTGTCATAGTAATAATCATAAAATTAATCAGTAAGGAAATTTAAGAGATAAAAGCGACATTTATACTCATCTGTATTATAGGAAGCCATTTTTGCTTCATGTGCCTCGTAGTCTTCATCATTCATCTCTTCGGTTGGGATTTTGTTTGGGTTCTTCTCGGTAAGAACTTATGCAACTTTTAAAAGACTAAGGTAAAAAAGAACTTTTCCGTTCCACCTCTTAAAATGAACTCCTTTGAACTTGAAAGGCTTGTTGAGATCTCTAATTCCATCATTGGTTTTTTCTGGTACTTGTTCCATGGTTGATCTCCTTAAAATTGTTGGTGAAAATACCAGAAAAAATTATATTTTATTGATAAATAATGCAAAGAAAATGAGATACAAATAGATCAAGCTGATGCACGGATATCTCGTTTTCTTTAAGGAGATCAAGCCCACTGCGGTAGGAAGAACCCAAATACCGATGTAGCAATCACAAAACTTTGACTTGTCCCCTCCAAGATACAACAACCCGACCACTTGTCATATGGTTCAAGCCAACTCTGCACAAGATTGTGAACCCAAAGCTCCACCAAGAAAAACACCCTTCATTGCTAGTAATCTCTCTTATATAGAAAATAGTTGGTGTGTTGGTGTAGAAAAGAGTAGAAGAGAGGAACTATTTATAAGTCACTAGGACATTACAAAATACATCAAAAAATAATAATGACCATGAAACTAGAGAAAAGAAAGAGTGTATCCAAAATATGAATTCACCACCAAGTTCATGAATTCTAATTAAACTCCATTCATGAACAAGACAAAAAGACACCAAAACAATGAATTTCCATTCATGAATAAGATAATATTCATGAACAAGACAAAAGGAAGATTCGTGAACAAAATATATAAATAAATAAATGATATTAAAATGGTCCAACAATCCCCCACTCATTTTAATATCTATAAGGACAAGAGAGATTACCAAATAAAGATAGACTAGTATGCATCATGAAGGTGTGCTCTGCATTGAACTTTCATTAGTGAAACAGCAACCTCTACTCTAGAGTCAGTAGTGGTCTCAGACTTGAACTATGACTGCTTAGGGGAAATAAAGTATTACTGCTCACACATAATAATATAGGTGTTGACATGAGCTTTTAATAGCCAGCACATTACGACCTTGTGCTTATTCCAATTTTCATGAGCATATTTGAGAATAAGCTTTGTTCTCAAAGAAAGCGGCCCCACTTTCATGCTCACATAGGTGAAATCTGTCAAGGATGTTCCTGTAATTTACACACCCCACTCAACAAGAGCTACAGAATTTCATTAAGAGTATAAAAACTCAACCCTTCAAAATTACATGACAAATGCACTAACATCATAGGGATGGATAACAAAATATTAAGGATTGCATTTTTTACAAGCACCATATGATTCGTTCTTCCCATTGAACCTAGTTACAAGATCTTTGGTCCCTAGGTTGGGTATCCTCATACATGGTTTATGATTTTATAGGCTTCAAACCCATCCCCCTCGATGTATTCCAGACCCTATCTCTCGCCAAAGCCTTGGTTAACGGATTTGCAAGATTATCACATGATCTTACATAATTCACAGTTATGATGCCATTACTCAAATAGGATCTCACATTACTGTGTTTCTTTCGAATAGGTCTGGATTTACCATTATAAAAATGGTTGTTCACTCTACCAATAGCTGCAGTGCTATCACATCGAATTAACACAAGAGGAATTGGTTTTTCCCAAAAAGAGATTTCATGTAACAAATCTCTCCACCAATTCGCTTCCTCACATGCTAAAGCTAACGCTATAAGTTCAGCTTCCATAGTAGAATTTGTAATTATAGTCTGTTTTTTAGACTTCCAACATATAGCACCACCACGTAAGGTAAAAATAAAACCCGAGGTAGAGAGATAATCACCTGACAAAGTATTCCAATCTGCATCACTATATCCCTTGAGTACAGCAAGATACTTGTTTATAAAACTAACCATAATTTTTGGTACCAGATAAATATCTCATAATTCTTCCCATGGCTAGCGAATGATCTTGACTTGGCTTGTTAGTAAACCTGCTAAGTACTCTAACAGCATATGCAATGTCAGGTCTAGTACAGTCAGTAGCATATCTCAAACTACCAATCATGCTAGCATATTCCTTTTGATTAATCACTTCTTTTACATTTGTTACAACAGATAAATGTATGTTTGCATCAAAAGGAGTAGTAACATGTTTACAGTTTAGAAAATTATATTTCTTTAAAATATTCTCAATATAATGCGACTGATTAAGAAAAATACCATCATTAGTCTTGGTAATTTTAATTCCCAAAATAAAATTGGCTTCACCAAGATCTTTCATATCAAAGTGGCTATTAAGCATATTTTTAGTCTCATTTATAATATGCAAATTAGAGCCAAAGATAAGTAGATCATCCAGATATAGGCTAATAATTACATGTGCATTCTCACAAGTTTTATAAAATATGCACTTATCACATTCATTAGTCTTATAGCCATTCTCAAGCATGCAGGAATCAAATTTCTCATGCCACTGTTTAGGAGTTTGTTTTAAACCATAAAAGGATTTAGCTAGCTTACACACCTTGCTTTCTTGGCCAGGCACCACAAAGCCTTCGAGTTGGCCCATGTAAATCTCCTCATCTAGATCTCCATTTAAAAATGTTGTTTTTACATCTATTTGATGAATTTTTAAATCATGAATTGCAGCCACTGCTATCAACAGTCTAATGGGTATAATTCTAGTAACTGGAGAAAAAGTATCAAAGAAATCAAAATCAACTTGTTACTTAAAACCTTTAGTGACAAGCCTCGCTTTATATTTATCTATAGTTCCATCCGGTTTAAGTTTTTTACGAATGACCTATTTACACCAAATAGTTTTTCAACCTGGAGGTAAATCCATTTGCTTCCATGCTTTATTTGAAAGTAGTGAATCTATCTCATCATTTACAGCCTTTTTCTAGAAAATAGCATCAGGTGATGATAAAGCTTCTTGCACCGTAAGAGGAATTTCTTCCACATTGTAAAGATAATAGTCAGGGCCAAAATCTTTTTCAACTCTAGCTCATTTACTCCTCCTTGGTTGGATTTGAAAATTTTCTTGTTCTTGAAAAACTTGAGATGGAGTAGAAGAGCTAGGCATGGATAAAATATTTTCAAAAATTATTTGACCCCCACTATTTTTAGATTTGAAAGGAAATTTATTTTCATGAAAAATAGGATCACCTGATTCAAAAATAATATTATTTTCCATATCAAAAAAATCTATAAGCTGTACTATGCAACGCATACCCAAAAAAAGCACAGGTGGTAGCTCGTTCACCCAATTTAGGTCGTTTAGGATCTGCGAGCCTCACAAAAGCTAAACAACCCCAAACCCTTAAATAACTTAGATTTGGTTTATGCCCCCACCACAATTCATAAGGTACAATTTTAGTCTTTTTGTGTGGCACTCTATTTATCACATGGCAAGTTGTCAAAATAGCCTCGCCCCAAAGATTTGAGGGAGCACCTGAATCAATAAGCATAGCATTCGTCAAGTCAATTAACATTCTATTTTTTTCTTTCAGCTACGCTATTAGATGAAGGTGAATATGGTGGAGTAGTCTCATGAATAATTCCCAAAGACTGAGCAAAAGAGTTGAATCCAAGAGATTCATACTCTCGGCCTCTATCACTTCTAATTCTCTTAATCTTTGTACCGAATTGATTTTCCACTTCAAGAAGGAATTCTTTAAATTTCTCAAAAGTATCATTTTTATTTTTTAATACATATACATTTGTGTATTTTGAAAAACCATCAATAAAAGTGATAAAATATCGGTTACCACCCCAAGTTAAAATTCCTTGAAACTCACACAAATCAGTATGAAATAATTTTAGCAATTCAGTATTTTTTTAACACTTTTATGAGTCCTTTTGGTAATTTTTGCTTCACTGCAAACTTCACATTTCTCAAATTTTTTTGTCACTTTAGGAAATAATCCTAAACTACTCATGATTCCCGCATATTTACTGTTAATATGACACAAGCGAGCATGCCAAAAATTAATAGAAGACAACATGTAAACCAAATTGGTAGATGGTTTATTAATCTCAACATTCAATTTGAACATCCTATCACAAGCATAACCCTTACCCACAAAAATACCCTTCTCGGTATCACATATTGATCAGATTCCATAGTTTGCTTAAAACCAGCCTTATTTAACAAATAACTTGACATCAAATTTTTCCTCATGAACGGTGTATAAAGCACATCTTCTAAAGTAAGCACACGTCCAGAGGTGAACTTAAGGTCAACCTCACCACTTCTAAGTATCTTGGTTAGACTAGAGTACCAGAAATGTGAAGTTTTGGGAATTAAAATTGAATATTTTCTCATGGCAATGATTTTTGGCAGAATATTTTTGTTTCATAATGTTGGGAAAAATACCAGAAAAAATTATATTTTATTGATAAATAATGCAAAGAAAATGAGATACAAATAAATCAGGCTGAGGCACGAATATCTCATTTTCTTTAAGGAGATCAAACCCACTGCGGTAGGAAGAACTCAAATACCGATGCAGCAGTCACAAAACTATGACTTCTCCCCTCCTGGATACAACAGCCCGACCACTTATCGTATGGTTCAAGCCAACTCTGCACAAGATGGTGAACCTAAAGCTCCACCAAGAAAAACACACTTCTTTGCTACTAATCTCTCTTGTATAGAAAATAGTTGGTGTGTTAGTGTAGAAAAGAGTAGATGAGAGGAAATATTTATAGGCCATTAGGACCTTACAAATTACACCCAAAATAATATGACCATTAAACTAGAGAAAATGGAGAGACTCCAAATAATAACTCATTACCAAGTTCATAAATTCTAATTAATCTCCATTCATGAACAAGACAAAGTCACCAAAGCAATGAATCTCCATTCATGAACAAGATGAGATTTATGAATAAAACAAAAAAAGATTCATGAACAAAAATATATAAATAAATAAATAAAAGATATTAAAATGGTCTAACAATCCCCCACTCATTTTAATATCTACAAGGACAAGAGAGATTACCAAACAAAGATAGACTAGTATGCATCATGAAGGTGTGCTCTGCATTGAACCTTCATTAGTGAAACAACAACCTCTATTCCAGAGTCAGTAGTGGTCTCAGACTTGAACTATGACTACTTAGGGGAAATAAAGTATTACTGCTCACACATAATAATCCAGGTGTTGACATGAGCTTTTAATAGCCAGCACATTACGGCCCTGTGCTTATCCCAATTTTCATGAGCATATTTGAGAATAAGCCTTGTTCTCATGGAAAGCGACCCCACTTTCATGCTCACATAGGTGAAATTTGTCAAGGATGTTCTTGTAATTTACAAACCCCACTCAACAAGAGCTACAGAATTTCATTAAGAGTATAAAACTCAACCCTCCAACGTTACAGGACAAATGTACTTACATCATAGGGATGGATAACAAAATATTAAAGAGTGCATTTTTACAACCACCATATGATTCGTTCTTCCCATTGAACCTAGTTACAGGATCTTTGGTCCCTAGGTTGGGCATCCTCATACATGGTTTATGAATTTATAGGCTTCAAACCCATCCCCCTCGATGTATTCCAGACCCTATCTCTCACCAAGGCCTTGGTTAACGGATCCGCAAGATTATCACAAGATTTTACATAATTCACAATTATAACACCATTACTCAAATAGGATCTCACATTACTGTGTTTCCTTCGAATAAGTTTGGATTTACCATTATAAAAATGGTTGTTCACTCTACCAATAGCAACAGTGCTATCACAACGAATTAACACAGGAGGAATTGGTTTTTCCCAAAAACGGATTTCTTGTAACAAATCTCTCAACCAATTTGCTTCCTTACATGCTGAAGTTAACACTATAAGTTTAACTTTCATAGTAGAATTAGCAATTATAGTCTGTTTTTTAGACTTCCAACATATAGCATCACCACCCAAGGTAAAAATAAAACCCGAGGTAGAGAGAGAATCACCTGACAAAGTGTTCCAATCTGCATCACTATATCCCTCAAGTACCGCAGGATAATTGTTATAAAACAAACCATAATTTCCCATGGCTAGCCAATAATCTTGACTTGGCTTGCTAGTAAACCTGCTAAGTACTCCAACAGCATATGCATTGTCAGGTCTAGTACAGTCAGTAGCATATCTCAAACCACCAATCATGCTAGCATATTCCTTTTGATTAATCATTTCTTTTTCATTTGTTATAACAAATAAATGTATGCTTGCATCAAAAGGAGTAGCAACATGTTTACAGTCTAGAAAATTATATTGTTTAAAAATTTTATCAACATAATGCGACTGATCAAGAAAAATGCCATCCTTAGTCTTGGTAATTTTAATTCCCAAAATAAAATTGGCCTTACCAAGATCTTTCATATCAAAGTCGCTATTAAGCATATTTTTTGTTTCATTTATAATATGCAAATTAGAGCCAAAGATAAGTAGATCATCCACATACAGGCTAATAATCACATGTGCATTCTCACAAGCTTTATAGTATATGCACTTATCACATTCATTAGTCTTATAGCCATTCTCAAGCATGCAGGAATCAAATTTCTCATGCTACTATTTAGGAGTTTGTTTTAAACCATAAAGGGATTTAGTAAGATTACACACCTTGCTTTCTTGGCCAGGCTCCACAAAGCCTTTAGGTTGGTCCTTGTAAATCTCCTCATCTAGATCTCCATTTAAAAATGCTGTTTTTACATCCATTTGATGAATTTTTAAATCATGAATTGCAGCTGGATGTAATTCTAGTAACCGGAGAAAAAATATCAAAGAAATCAAGATCAACTTGTTACTTAAAACCTTTAGCGACAAGCCTCACTTTATATTTATCTATAGTTCCATTCGGTTTAAGTTTTTTACGAAGGACCCATTTACACCAAATAGTTTTACAACCTGGAGGGAAATCCACTAGCTTCCATGTTTTATTTGAAAGTAGTGAATCTATCTCATCATTTACAGCCTCTCTCCAGAAAATAGCATCAAGTGATGATAAAGCTTCTTACACCGTAAGAGGAATTTCTTCCACAGTGTATAGATAATAGTCAGGGCCAAAATCTTTTTCAATTCTAGCTCGTTTACTCCTCCTTGGTTGGATTAGAAAATTTTTTTGTTCTTGAAAAACTTGAGATAGAGTAGAAGAGCTAGGCATGGATAAAATATTTTCAGAAATTATTTGACCCCCACTATTTCTAGATTTGAAAGGAAATTTATTTTCATGAAAAATAGCATCACCTGATTCAGAAATAATATTATTTTCCATATCAAAAAAATCTATAAGCTGTACTATGCAACGCATACCCAAGAAAAGTACAGGTGGTAGCTCGTTCACCCAATTTAGGTCGTTTAGGATCTGCAAGCCTCACAAAAGCTAAACAATCCCAAATCCTCAAATAACTTAGATTTGGTTTATACCCCCGCCACAACTCATAAGGTACAATTTAAGTCTTTTTGTGTGGCACTCTATTTATCACATGGCAAGCTGTCAAAATAGCCTCGCCCAAAATATTTGAGGGAGCACCTGAATGGATAAGTATAGCATTCGTCAAGTCAATTAATGTTCTATTTTTTTCTTTCAGCTACGCTATTAGATGAACGTGAATATGGTGAAGTAGTCTCATGAATAATTCCCAATGACTGAATAAAAGAGTTGAATCCAAGAGATTCATACTTCCGGCCTCTATCACTTCTAATTCTCTTAATCTTTTTGCCGAATTGATTTTCCACTTCAAGAAGGTATTCTTTAAATTTCTCAAAAGTATTACTTTTATTTTTAATAAATATATGTTTGTGTATTTTGAAAACTCATAAATAAAAGTGATAAAATATCGGTTATCACCCTGAGTTAAAATTTCTTCAAACTCACACAAATCAGTATGAAATAATTCCAGCAATTCGGTATTTTTTTCAATACTTTTATGAGGCCTCTTAGTAATTTTTACTTTACTGCAAATTTCATATTTCTCAAATTTTTTTGTCACTTTAGGAATTAATCCTAAACTACTCATGATTCCCACATATTTACTGTAAATATGACACAAGCGAGAATGCCAAAAATTAATAAAAGACAAAGTGTAAGTGGTGTCATAGTAATAATCATAAAATTAATCAGCAAGGAAATTTAAGAGATAAAAATGACATTCATACTCATCTGTATTGTAGGAAACCACTTTTGCTTCATGTGTCTCGTAGTCTTCATCATTCATCTCCTCAGTTGGGATTTTGTTTGGGTTCTTCTCAGTAAGAACATATGCAACTTTCAAAAGGATGAGGTAAAAAAGAACTTTTCCTTTTCACCTCTTAAAATGATCTCTCTTGAACTTGAAAGGCTTGTTGAGATCTCCAATTCCATCATTGGTTTTTTGTGGTACTTGTTTCATATTTGATCTCCTTAAAATTGTTGGTGAAAATACCAGAAAAAATTATATTTTATTGATAAATAATGCAAAGAAAATGAGATACAAATAGATCAGGCTGATGTATGAATATCTCATTTTTTTTAAGGAGATCATGCCCACTGCGGTAGGAAGAACCTAAATACCGATGCAACAGTCACAAAACTATGACTTCTTCCCTTCAGGATACAACAGCCTGACCACTTGTCGTATGGTTCAAGTCAACTCTGCATGATGGTGAACCCAAAGCTCCACTAAGAAAAACACCCTTCTTTGCTAGTAATCTCTCTTGTATAGAAAATAGTTGGTGTGTTAGTGTAGAAAATAGTAAATGAGATGAACTATTTATAGGCCATTAGGACCTTACAAATTACACCCAAAATAATGCTGACCATTAAACTAGAGAAAATGGAGAGACTCCAAATAATAACTCACCATCAAGTTCATAAATTCTAATTAATCTCCATTCATGAACAAGACAAAAGGTCACCAAAGCAAAGAATCTCCATTCATGAACAAGATGAGATTTATGAATAAAACAAAAGAAGATTCATGAACAAAAATATATAAATAAATAAATAAAAGATATTAAAATGGTCTAACACATAATTACACCAATACCATCTTTTTATATCACAATTATTTTACCATATAATTTTGATATATTAATTCTATGTGCTTAACATTATTTTAGTAATAACAATTATTACTTTTTGCGGCCTTTATAAGATGTCACTACAACATATGAGACTTTTGGCGACCAATTATTTTGGTCCCTAAAACTATTATTTTGGTCGCTAAATAGTTTTTGTGACAAAATTAATTCCGTCACTAAAACAATCACTAAAAGTGCGTCTAGGAAAGTCTTTAGCGACAAATTTTTGAAAATGTCGCTAAAAATGACAATTAGCGACCAATTTTATATTGTCACAAAATGTTTAATTTTACAAGACTAAACATTTAGTCGCTAATACTTCGTCATAAAATGTCCCAATTTGGTCGCAAAAAACAAAATAATGACATTTTTAACGACAATGATATTTGGTCGCTAAAAGACATATAACTTTCTCTACAATACATTTTCGTCGCTAAAAATCAAAATTAAAATTTTGTAATCATTTAATCTCATAGCTTAAAATGCACAAAATTAAACGTCATCCAATCATATTAAAAAAAATTTGACATTCACATATCAAACGCACTCTATTTCCAAACCATAATGAGTATATAGAAAGTAAAATTTTACAAAAATTAAAACTGAAAGTTTCCAAATTCAAATCAAAGTAGTAACAGTTGAAATGAAGAATAGCAATAGTTTCTTCAAAGAGAATCTCTAAAAAAACATTTTCTCAACATCAATATCAGGCTTTTTATCAGACAGCCTTGGCACAAGAGGCTTCAAGCTGTACTTAGGTGTGACACCCTTTAGACATCCCTGCAACCCAAAATTCAAAAAGAAAAATCAAATAATAAGAATCAACATAATATAACCTCATTCAATAATCAATAGTCATTCATAATCAAATAAGTTACAAATAATGAAAAAACATGTTATCTAAGTGTACTTGGAGTAGTAGTGAGCTATAATAAGAATCAACACAACAAGAAAGTGAGTCACCTAGAATCAACACAATAAGGTTATCATAATCTAAGCACGTTATCATAATCAAATGTTCTAAATAACAAACACTAAATTAATAAATATGACAGATCTATCTAGAGCAAAATGTACTTACTATGATGGTAAATCAGAAGTAAAACCTCCCTGACTAATCTGTTACAGCACCAAATCAATCTTGGCATTGACCTCCATGCTATTAGACTCCAAGTTGTGCACTCTTGCATTTAGTTCCTCATTGATTCTCCATTGCTCTTCAAGCTCCCTTCTAGTTTCCTCATTTTCTATCTTAAGAGCAGCACGAGTGCGTCGACCGGATGCTGTTATACTAGGTTTAGGACCACGTCCTAAACCACTTATGTAGCCAGACTTACGCCCAAACACCTCAATGGAAAGCTGCTCATCAGATAGTGGGCCAAATCCATCTTCTATAACTTCATTCTCCCGCTCTTTAAGTTTTTTCTACAATTGTTCATGAAATTAAATATAGTCATTTTATATATACATTGTAACAGAGCAACTGAAGATATTGATTTTCCTATGTACTTATTCTAGAGAGAACATAATAACTGGTAGAATAGCAGAAAAAAAGTATTGCACGGTATAATTACTGGTAGACATTGATTAATGGCTCTCTTATATCAGTATTGCATGGTATAATTACAATATAGTCACAAATAACCCTTTCAGAGTTGATATTTTATAAACTTATCTTTCTATATAGCAGGTCTACAATAGCAGAAAAGTATATAAAAGAGAACCAAGAAGCACTAAATCCAGAGCAGCAAACATGGATATTTTATAAACTTATCTCTCTATATAGCAGGTCTACGCATTTTTGTAATATCCCTCATACTCTTCAGAGCAGCAAACACTACAAATAATTAACACAAACAAACCAAGATTTCCATATCCCACAAGATTTACTAACAAGTGATAATGATCCATAGAAGCAACACTATCTACTAAGAGAGCTAATTGAAATGTTTAAGTGTGAAACAATAGTAAGGAGTGAACCCAAAAGCTGAATTCTCAAACCATTTCCTAACAAGGAAGCAAATCAATCATACAAATCATACAAACCATTTCCCAAAAGCTGAATTTTCTAACTTTAAAGTATTAACAGGTTTAATATTCTCTTCAAACATGGGTTTTTAGAAACATAAATTCCAATATCTTGTTACTTTCTATATGTGGTCTTGAAGGAGGAACACAACTAAATTCTTGAAGAAGTTTTACTAATATGTATATCTACTTTGGACTATGTAATTCATATCTATCTTTCTATAAACATAAATTCAGGGATGTATTGCCAAGGCACACCAAATAACATTTGTTAAGGTACTTAAGAAAAAAAATATCAAATGGGCCGAATTAGTCAATCCAATGAGCTGGATAACGAGTTATCAAAAAAAAAAAAAAGGTACTTAAGAAATCAAAGGTGTAAACAAAATATTCAAATCTAGGTTCAAACAGCAACAACAATACAAAAACAACACTAGAGATTAAACTCTTCAACCAGCAAGAAAACAACCCATCCATTATCTATTCAAGCACAACAGTTTCCATGCTGCAAGGCAATTATATTACAAGCAACGGGTAATTTAAAGGTCCATATATCAAGGTCATAGACCCCCTCATAGACCATCTTATACTTTGCTACCTGTTCATGTTGTTATGTGCTTTTTTGATGAGGTTTGTTTATTTATTATTTTATCTTCTTGATGAGTTGATACATTGCACTTTGCACATTTGTTTTCGTTTCTTATGGTTAACTTTGATTTTATAGCTTACCTGTTTATCAAGTTCTGTATGTCTGATTGTGTTTGTTCTTTTCTACTTTTTCTCCCCATTTTTTCCATTTCTACTTTCAATGTTAGAGTGCAACTTTATATTTTTCTCCTAGTTGTTATTGAAAGCAGATTTGAGAGGATTTAATTCGTCAAGTTTCAGCTCTAATAGTGCATGTTTGTGGTTAGAATCATATGAACCAAAATAAATATTAGTGAAATAAATCTAGGGTCTCTTAGAATTAGGAAAAATCACTATTTCCATTTGCTGTCATCCTGTTTAGAGGTGATTTTTACTCCTTTTGTGGGTTTTTCTTATTTTTCAAACCCTACATATGATTATTCTGAGCAAGTTTCTTTTTTCTTTCCCCCTTTACTCTATTAATCTCTTCTGTCCCTGAGTTTTCTTCAAACTTTATCTACTAATTTGTGCTCTCATGTGATTAAGGCTTGTTTCCCTCTTTCATGCATTAGCTGCATGTGTTATGATTTATGGTGTGTTAATATCTATGGTCCAAAGTTCTTTAGTGCCTAATATACCTTTGGTAGAGCCGTTAAACTATAGAAACATCAAGCAAATGCATGCATGTTTATACTAAACTCTTGCTTATTATTTGTGGCCCAGCATGCATTGTCCAATTACAAATGACTGTTCACTTTTTTGCTGAATTCAAGAAAGTATTAATCCCAATTCATTCTATCTAGACTTTTGAAAATAATTTAATTCTTAGGAGAGATGAATTAGTGCAATTGAGTATAGTAGTTTTCTTTTTTCTACTTAATTCTCCTTTGTTGTAGTATGATCAAAAAATTCTTCTCAAAAAAAAAAAAAAAACTTCTGGACTCCTTTAGAATTCATTAAAGTTGGTGACAATTGTAGAACTTGTTCTGCTTTGTTTATTTTCTGCCATTGTTTTCATTATTCAGCTTCTGTATGTAACGTCAGAGCATCTTTCTCCACAGTTCATTAACAGTCACATATTATAGCAAGAATCTTCACCACCAAAATCAAAAGCACAAATCTAGTATACATATGCATGTACAACAATATATATATATATATATGAAATCAAGTACCTATATAGCTCTGTTCACTCTGGTTTCTTGATCAATTAGCATACGTGGAATACAGAGGAGTATATATATAGATATGTATATGATGTGTACATGTATATATATAGATATGTACATGTATATATGATGTGTCTGTGTAGAGAGAAAGAGATTGAAAACATACCAAATCGCTATTTACCTTCGGATTGAAGCCAAAGAACTCAGATCGATTCAGAAATGAGGTGAAGATCGATTCTAATACGAGGCGGCACAAAGATCGATTCGGATTGAAGCTGAAGATCAATTGAGTCCTAGCTGAGATCGATTGAAGTTGAAGATTGATTGAGTCTGAAAAATCTAGAAACCCCCTAGATGTTGATTTGTGATTATGTATCAATTTTAAGCAGAATATAACAATCCCAATCAAACAATCAAAGACAAATCAACACAATGATTTTTACGTGGAAAAACCACAATTGGACACCTCCAATTGTGATAAAAAAACCACGGGCAACTGCCACAAGACAATCCACTAAGAAGAATTAAAGGAATTACACAGGTATACTCTCAATTACCTAGCGAATCCACAACGCCTAATTGAACCAACTTCTATGTGCCTCTTCCAACCCCATCTTCGCCACGGAATTGTCTTTCTGATGAGCCACTCCAGATTCCACCAAAGTTTCAGGCTCGAATTCTTCAAAATCCACAACTGAAGAACAACTCTCTCTTTTGTGTATAACAAACAAACCTTTGATGTACTCTCTTTAAACCATGAGTTGAATACTCAATAAAACATCAAAGAAAAATAACAAAATATCCCCAGATATAAACCTTCAAGAACCAAAAAAAAGATCTGGAGGAATTCAATGAATCACTTAGTTTTGGGAGAAAACCAAGTATTTATAGAGAACCAAAAGTAATCCTAGATTTGGAAGAAAACAAACTCCTTGAGAAATCCGGATTCTGAGGCTCGCTCGAGCGAAGATTTGCTGGCTCGAGCGAGGAGTGTATTTTTCATGATTTCTACTAGTACCTTGGCTCGAGAGACCAATCACTTCTTTCAGGTTTTTTGTATGGACGCAATCCTTCGCTCGAGCGAGCATTCCTTGGCTCGAGCGAGAAAACCTTAGCTCGAGCGAGCACTCCTTGGCTCGAGCGAGCAATGACGGACATGCAATTTTGAATGCAATTTTGCATTTTGCTTCGGCCGCGAGCTGACCGGGCAGCTCGACCCCCGTAATAATCAGTGAAGTGGCAATCTTGAAAGCATTAACATCACAAATTTCTCTGCATGACTCGATTCGGGTTTGGATTTGCATCTAATAAACTCATAGCCTCACTGAAATAAAAGTGCGAAAATAAATACATCTGAAAGGAGTTTTGTCAAACGGGGTTGCCAAGAATAAAAACCTAACAGAGTCCTAACTATTTTGAGCACAAAGATCGATCGAAGCTAAAGATCGATTGAGTCCTAGACAGAGGAAATAGCTGAGATTGATTGAGCCCTAGCTGAGACCGATTGTAGTGAAGGAATGAATCCAGCTTAAGAATGCACGTATTTGACAAATGAAGGAGGGATCGATCGAGTGAGGCGCGTATTTCACGACCTTTAGCAACCAAATTAATTCGTCTCTAGCTTTTGTACTCAAATCAACATAAACTTTAACTTTTTTGGTCCCTAAAAGTCTTCAAATAATTTTTTTTGGGCTATCATAAAAGAATATACGGTATTTGTATAATTTTCTCTTAAAATTTATTTTGGTCTCTAAATGATGGTTTTTAGAGACTAAATTCAATTGGTCTCTAAATATTAGTCCCTAAATCACTAATTTCTTGTAGTGTGTTAGCAAAATAGACCATGACTATTAACAGGCTAAGCTCAAGTTTTTCCCTATAATTATAATTAGCAGTCGGGGATGCGTGTACAAAATTTTAAAATATATATATATGTTATGTGATTCATATTTTTTTCTAATAATATACATATGTATCATGAGAGAGAACTGAGAAACACAATTTCAGATTGCCAAAAAAAATTGTAGAAACCAAATATAAAAATAAAAATAAAAAGAATTTAAGAAAAAGAATTGATTCATCCATAATAAATTAATAAAAAGAGAAATTGAGAGAGAGAAGTGGGTGAAAAAAAAGGGTACTCAACCCTAAGTTGAAAAAAAAGAAATTGAGAGATAGAGAAAAAGAATTCAGTTAAGAAAATTGAGATAGAACTAGAAAAAAAAAAAAAAAAAAAATTTGTTCGAGAAAAGGGGAATTGGTTCATGCAATTTTTACCATAATAAAGAAATAAGATAAAAAGAAATTGAGAGAGAGAGAGAGAGAGAGAGAGAGAGAGAGAATTCAGTTTCAGTTTGCCCAAAAGAAATTGTAGAACCCAAATAAAAAAATAAAGATTTTAAGAGAAAGAATTGATTCATTCAAAATAAATAAATAAAAAGAAAAATTGAGAAAAAGAGAAGTGGATAAAAAAAACGATACCCAACCCTATGTTGAAAAAAAGAAAGAAAAAAGAAATAATATAAAAAGAAATTGTTAGAGAGAAAAAGAATTCAGTAAAAAAAAAAAATTCAGAGAGAGGATTGGGAAAACAGTTTCTGTTTCCGAAAAGAAAAACAACTCTAGAACCCAAATAAAAAATAAAGACTTTAAGAGAAGGAAGAATTGGTTCATCACCAAAAAGAGAACTGGTGAACAAAGTTTAAGTTAAAAAGAACTTGAGATCACAATTGATATATCATAATAAAGTAATAAAATTTTAAAAAATAAGAAATAATTGGAGGAAAGAGTTTCAGTTTAAAAAAAAATTGAGAGAGAGCTGTAAGGATTTTCTTTTTTTAATAGCAGTCAATCCATGCTCTACATACCAATAATATAAAAGTAAATTGTATAAAGAAAACATACGAAACAGCGCTTATCCTTGCATTTTACTTGAGGAATAATCACTTCCAGAATTAGCAAAATAATTGAGGTTGAAAATAAAGAAAAAAACGTGGTAGCTCGAATTGGAGGGGCTCGAATGGCCCGGATGGGTGTTGGCCGGCCGTCCGCCCAGATGTTTGACCGGACGTCTACCCGGACAACCGGGTGAAAGATTGTTTACCGCGATTGTCACCTTTGTTGACCGCAGCTATCACCATCCTTGCTGGATGACCGGCCGGACGATCGGCAAAGTGAATTTTGAGCCATTCAAGCGATCCCATATTCGGGCTACCAAACATTGCTGGAAAATAAAATCTACAATAATTTAATTAAGAAGATTAAAGTGAGTTAGGAAGATTAAAAAATAAAAATAACAGAAATAATCAGACCTGTCAATGGTTCGATGGAAAGAAAAGCTTTGAAAAGTTTGTGAACCTGCAAAGTTGATTTTCAAACATCATAATGGCTGTGACAATTAAAACGACGTGAACAGTGTATAGATTTTTTTCTTCTTCTTCTTATAGTATTATTCAATTTATACATAGCACAGGCTTTATTATTTAAATTTAGGTTTAATATAATGGTATAGATTATATAGTCAAAAAATAATGCTATAGGTATAAAATGGAACAAAAACATCTCACTGAATGTTAGTTTAACATGTTTCTCTCTCAAATCTCTATGCGTGGTTGGCATTAAAGACGTGTCCAACTTGAGAGAGAACATTATGGCAAAATAAATTACTATTTCAAAATAAGTTGAGTAGGGGTGGATATCGGCCTGTATCCATTGATTAATAAATAAACAGAAATATGAGACGATGCCGTGGAAGAAAAGCAATTGGGGTGAGAGAAACAAGGTATCGTTATACATGTGCTGGTTTTAGATTAAAAGTTTAAAAGTTATTAAAAAAATCAAAAAGTTTATAATTTATACTAAAAAATTAAAAAAAAATCTTCTTTTTACTTTTTACACATTTTTTCATAAAAAATTAAAAAATTATTTCAAACATACTAGTTTTTTTTTTTATCTCATATTTTAGTCAAAAAACTAAAAAATTATTAAAATAGCCTGTTCCCGAGGCCTAAGTCTTGTGAAAATTAGTTGCGCGTCTTTAGAATTAGTTTGTCAAATATTTTTTAATAATTTTTTTATTGTTTTTATTTAAATAACTTTACGATCTTGCCATATTAACATTCTGTTTGGTAAAAAAATTTGAGAAAAGATTTTTAAAAAAAAAATTTACGTAAAATTAGATGAAATATAAGTATATTTTATTCATATTTCACCTACTTTTTTTTTTTCTTTTCCAAATTACTTCTCAAATTCTCTAACTAAACATATCATAAAATTATAACAAATTTATTTTTTTTTTATTTTTAAAAAAAGTTACCCAAAAAAAATATTTTTTTTTGCTCGTGATTGGGCACTTTGTCAAGCCTTTACTACTGGTATATGCTATTTTTTTCAACCACCACTGCTACTTCTAGTCACCGTTGTTGTAATACTGTGTGTAGATGGATAATTTGATGAGACAAATAGAAAAGAAAAATAAAAGGTAAGTTATATTGATATTTTTGAGGTTTTTGTTTGATATAGATTCTTCTCCTACATTTGAAAAATTATATTTTCTTTTCTGAGGTTTGTAATCTGATTACAAATTATTCCTGAATTGCTGATATCATACCTTAACATTTTATAAATGACCATCTTGCTCTTTTTATGATATTTTTTGTATAAATTTTTATATATGAATATAATTTTTTATTTTTATTTCCACCATTATATCTAGATTAGATCAATTTAATTTAAATATCTTTAAAAAGTACAAAATTTGTACAAAAATTTTTTTAAAAAAAATTCATTGAATACAACAAAATTAGATAATATATTGAATTTTTATATTTTTTGTATTTGGTGAATTTAAAAAAAATTACAAAATATTATACTTCTTAATTATGTCTAAAAAATAAAAATAAAAATCCTTAAAATGTTTTAAAAAATCAATAAAAATAAAAAAAAATACGAAAAATAAAAAAGGCTCAATTTTTTGTGTGAAGCAAACCAAAAAGATTATTGTTATTATTCTTAAAATGACATAAATAAAATACCTGTATTATTTTATATATATAAAGGCTAAGGGATAAATATATCATTTTAATTTGACAGGTAGATAAGTGTAATTTTTCAAATGTGAGGGAGAGATCTATATTAAACAAAGACAGCAGGAGGTGTCAATGTAATTTACTCAAAAAAAAAAAAAAAAAAATTTGCAATCATATTTTTTATTTGATTATAATGAAAAACAGAAGAGGAAATAGAGAGAAATGCAATCTCATTTTTTGACTTTTGAGTTCACTTGCTTTATCTATTTCTCAACTTTACTAAATATAGTTTGAAATTTGAATTCTATCTATTCTTTTTTTTTTATTATTATTATTTTATTTTTTTCATCAAATTTTCCAATCAAATACTGGTTAAGGGTTGATTTTTTTTAATTATCTTACTTATATACACAGATTTTATGTAGGTGTTAGGTAGTGCACTTTTAGGCCATGTTTGTTTGGACGGATTGGATTAGGTTGGATTAACATTCCCATAACTAATAGTCCTAGGATTACGAATCCTTTGGATTATGTATCCTATCTTATGTTTGGAATGAGTTAGGATTATAAGGAGGACTAACAGTCTAGACTTTAGCTTAGTCTTCCAATTTATATCCACTACTACAAAAATAGTTAAAGATCACACTTTGACAAAAAAAAAGAACTCACTTTCATTGGAAGTGTGATAAAAAAAATTAGATTGATATTTTAATCACACTTTATTTGATTGAGTGTGATAATAATTATTTTTTATGTCACTTTTCAATTAGGTGTGATTATATATATATATTTTTAATCACACCTTCTAATTAAAGTGTGATTATATATACACTACTACTTTTTAATCACACTTTTTAAATAAGTGTGATTATATATATATTTTTTAATCACACATTCTAATTAAAGTGTGATTATTTATATATTTTTTAATCACACCTTCTAATTAAAGTGTGATTATATATACACTACTACTTTTTAATCACACTTTTTAAATAAGTGTGATTATTTATATATTTTTTAATCACACTTTCTAATTAAAGTGTGATTATATATACACTACTACTTTTTAATCACACTTTTTAAATAAGTGTAATTATATATATATATATATTTTAATCACACATTCTAATTAAAGTGTGATTATATATACACTATTACTTTTTAATCATACTTTTTAACTAAGTGTGATTATTTATATATTTTTTAATCACACATTCTAATTAAAGTGTGATTATTTATATATTTTTTAATCACACAATGTAATTAAAATGTGATTATATATACATTACTATTTTTTAATCACACTTCCTAAATAGGTGTGATTGTATAAAATATTTCAAATTGGTTTTTATATAAAATATACAATTCTCAAATTTTTAATCACACTTAATCTGATTGAGTGTGATAATATTTATTTTTTATGTCACTTTCTAATTAAGTGTGATTATATATATATATATATATAGGGTAAATTACACTGATATCCCCTAAGGTTTATGTTTATTACAGTTCCCCCTTCACGTTTTGGAAATTACATCTCCCACCCTGAGGTTTAAAGTTTCATTATAAATTCCCCCCTTAGCAATTTAATTTTTTTCAATACTAATTTTTCCCTTACTGGGTAAATTACATTGACACCCCTTACATTTTAGAAATTACAATCCCCTCCCTAAGGTTTAAAGTAGCATTACCAATTGCCCCCTCGGTTAGTATTAGTTGGAAAAAAAATTCATTGAAAAAAAATTAATTGGAAAAAAAATTAATTGAAAAAAAAATTAATTGAAAAAAAAAATTGTTAGTAAAATTTTTAAATTATGTTTAAAAACCAATATAAACTTATTTTTTGAATTTACTTTTTTTACTCAAATTTACATACTGAGACAACCATTTATAAATCAAAAAAATTATCAAATAAGTTTTTATGACAATTTTTAAAATTTTTGTAAACATAAATTGAAAATTGAAAACGAAATGGTTACCAAACAGGTTTCAGATGGTAAAAATGTCTTAAAATTAACAAATAATTAAATAAGTTACCAATATAAAAAATGATTTATCAAAAAATTCTTAGGCTATGTGTGGTTTGATTTTTAGAAAAAAAAAATTAAAAATTAAAAATTAATTTGGTTAAGAAATAAAAAATAAAAAATAATTATCATTTTTATATAATTTTTATCTTTCGAGTGGTTAGAAATAATTTTTTACAAATTAAATTGAAACAACCATAGGTATGTATATAACCTGCCCAAAAGTTAAAATGATAATTATTTTTTACCCTTAAATGATAATTATTTTTTAGTTTTTATTTCTTAACCAAATTAATTTTTAATTTTTAAATTTTTTTTCTAAAAATCAAACCATATATGGCCTAAGAATCTTTTGATAAGTCATTTCTTATGTTGGTAACTTATTTAATTATTTGTTAATTTTATAACATCTTTACTATCTGGCTTGTTTGCTAAGGTGCCATTTGGTAACACTTACTTTTTCAGTTTTCTGTTTATATTTACAAAAATTAAAAAAACTCAAATAAAAACTTGTTTGGTAAATTTTTTATTTATAAATCAGTGGTCTCAGTTTATAAATTTGGCCAAAAAATGTAAACTCAAAAAATGTGTTTCCGTTTTGAGTTTTGAGTTTTGAGTTTTTTTTTTTTTTACCACCCAACACTAGCCACCACCCGCCACCATTTTCCACCACCGTCTTCCGCCACCACCACCCACCACCCATCTCCTACCACCACCTGCCACCACCACTCACCACCCACCTGCCACCCGCCATTACCATCCACCACCCGCCACCTACCCACTACTACCACTCAGCAGCCATCTACCACCACCATCCACTACCTGCCACCACCAGCCACCCACCACCACTACCCACCTGCCACCCACCCACCACCACCACCCACCACGCACCACCACCTACCACCCACCCGCCACCCACCACTACAACCACTCACTCGCTACCACCTGCCACCTTCACCACCCATCACCACCACCACGCACCACCATCCGCCATCCGCCACCCACCTGCCACCACCACTCACCACCCACCTGCCACCACCACCCATCAACCGTCACCAACACCTACTGCCAGCTACCATCACCCACCACCCACTCGCCACCACCACCCACTTGTTATCTACCCGCCACCCGCCACTACCATCCACCGCCCGCCACCTACCCGCTACCACCACTCAGTACCCATCTACCACCACCCGCCACCACCAGCCACCCACCACCACCACCCACCAGCCACCTGCCACCCACCCGCCACCACCACCACCCACCACCCACCACCACCACCACCACCACCCACTCGCTACCACCTGCTATCGTCACCCACCCACCTACCACCACCACCACCTACCACCACCCGCCATCCACTACCCACCTGCCACCACCACCCACCACCCGTCACCACCACCCACCACCTACCCGCCACCCACCACCCACCATCACCGCCCGCCACCTACCTGCCACCACCACCCACCCCCCCACCACCCGCCACCCACCACCCGCCACCACCACCACCCGCTCTCTACCACCCGCCACCGTCACCTACCTACCCACCACCACCACCACCGTCACCCACCCACCCACCCACTCATCCACCACCACCACCACCGTCACCCACCCACCCGCCACCACCCGCCACCACCCGCCCCACCACCCACCACCCACCATCGCCCACCACCCGCCACCACCACCACCACTACCCACCACTCGTCACCATCACCCACCCACCCACCACCACCACCCACTTGCCATCACCCACCACCATCCGCTACCCACAACCCACCGTCACCACTTTCCATCACCGTTTTCCGCCGCCACTTGCCACCACTTGCCATTTCTCACTCTTTTTTATATTTTTAATTTTTTTTAAATATTTTGTCAATTACCAAACGTGTTTGTAGTTTATGTTTTTCTAAAAATAAACAAAAAATAAACAAAAATCAGTTTATAAAATTTTTGTAAATATAAACTCAAAACGTAAACGTTACCAAACAGACCCTAACCATTTCATTTTCAGTTTTCAATTTATATTTACAAAAATTTTAAAAATTGTCATAAAAACTTGTTTGATAATTTTTTTGATTTACAAATAATTGTCTCAGTTTGTAAATTTGAGGAAAAAATATAAATTCAAAAAATAAGTTTACGTTGGTTTTTAAATAAAAATTTAAAAATTTTACTATAATGTATATATTTAAATATATTTATATACATTACACATTGATACATTATATCTAGACAATTATATATTTATATACATTATACATTGAAAAAATCAAAGCATCTAGAAAATATTAATAATACAAATTAGTGAACATTATTTTTTATTGCCTAAATTAGTGAACATAATTTTTTATTGCCGTGAACATTATTTTTTATTGCCGTGAACATTATTTTTAATATACATTATACATATGTTTTGATCAAGACAGATCAAAGCATCTAGAACTTCTCAGTCTGCTCCTCCACGGCTCTTCCTCTCCCTCTCCCTTTCTCTCTCCCTCAAAGCATCAGAGTGAAGATCTGTGTGAAGATCAGAGCTTCGGATAAACTTCAGCTTCGGATCAGATCGGATAAACTGCAGCTTCGGATGCCACTGTTTTCTCTCTTCAACCCTCTTCTCCAACCCTTTTCAACCCTCATCTTCAACCCTCTTCAGATCGAAGCCGTAGCCCCCATCAAATCCAGGTATTTTTCTTTGGATTATTTCAGATTTTAATGGATTATTTGAGAAATTAATTGATTATTTGAGAAATTAATTTCAGATTATTTATGTTGGTATTCCTGATATTTTTTAAATCTGTTATGAAATCTGGTATGAAATATTGAATATGAAATGAAGGCTACATATTTTGTTTTGATATTTTATATATTTGCTTATCACTACTGTTTTTATTATTTTTATTTGACATTAGACTGTGTACTTTTCTCATTATCTTTGTATCTCATATTGTTGGAATTGATTGTATGACATGAATAGGAATCTGATGGGAATAAAGTTGTGAAACATTTTTGGCCCAGGAGAAAAGAAATATCGGTTCTGTAAGGTAACCATAAGCTTCTCTATCAATTACTCAAGATTGCTCAAGTTTCATGACCTATTGCTAAATTATGCGCTATTTTTCTTCTTTAGTAAAATCATGCTTTGGAATAATTTTGTCAACTTGCAGAATTATTCATGATTGTCCATCCTTGGATAAGGTTACTAATCCTCTGTTTGGTTCATCAATTTTTTGAGGAAAAGGAAAAGGAAAAGGAAATGCAAGGCAAATCATCAATCTTTGTGTTGTTAACATGGAAAACAATGAGGAAAAGAATATGATGAAGTATGTGGAAAAAATCTTAGTTGTAAATATCATTTCCATAGTTGTCAAAATGGGATACGAATTGAGTATTGTTTTTCTATTTTTTTGAGTTGAGTATTGTATCATATTGTGTGCCATAAGATACTTTTAACATCTATAAAAATGGGTAGAAAAATAAATATAGTTATAGCAAACACAAATATCTTAGACACCAAACAGTGTATAGTCCTTGAAATTACAAAAGTAAGATTCTTTGAAAGATAAAAAGCGTATAAATTGTATAATCCTCAATACATAATGTATATAAAATGCAGAGTGGAGTTAAGATATGTATAAAATATTTTCATAACTAACCATTTTAGTTTAAATATTTAATTACAACTTTTAAGTTTTCAAAGAACTTGTCTATAGTAGAAAACTTTAAACTTTAACGGGTGGAAGTAGGTCTAAATCAACAACACACGATTCTTAATACTTGACTACACAAGTAGATATTTGTCAAAAAACAGAGAAAAATAAAATAGAAGTACCATATTGTTATCTAAAAAATATTATTTTTAATGAGTTAATATTTACTAAAAGCAAGTTAAATTATTATTATTTTTTTCTTCAAAATTGCTAAAGAAAATACTACTGCACCATGTAACTCCCAATAAACAACCCTAAAATAGCCAGATCAAAGGACAAAAGTAAGAAAATAGTGGAAGAGACTCTGTAGTGCTTAAGTGGATGACTTACTGATTCTTTGAGCAGAGACATAAAACATACCTGATAACATAAACCTGATAGAATTCTTCTGAGAAGAGAAATGGAAAGGACTTCATATTAATACGAAATGGGGTTCTTATTTTATTTTATTTTATTTTATTTTATTTTGGGTGTATAATGGGAGGGTGGTGTGACCCCTTGGAGTCCACAAAATGAGAGAGAGTGGTTGGGAACATGTTGGTGTGAAGAGTGAGTTGTTGTAACTCTATCAGTCTATTGTGTAATGTGGGAGGTTTGATGGCCAAGGGAATATGTGTGACTTGATTTAAGGGTGTGAGTGGGACGTTTTGACCTTAAGAAGTCCAGTTCGGACTCAGGTGTGATGAGAGGATGTGTTTGCCATATAGGCACGTGAATGGTGGTATGTTTGGGAACATGAGTGGTAGGCTTTGATTTGGGGAATTTGGTATGAGTTTGAGAAATGTATGGAATGGAGTGTGAAACTCCATATCGAAGTAAACAATGTGGGGTAGAATGCCAATGCTTAGTACGTCGTGTAGGAAATTGTTGAGTTGGTTAACCGATGGGTTGATAGGGGAGTGTGGTTATCAAGTGGCCACATTGGGAATGGCAGGGCTTGAGTAGGAGGACTGTAAAGTTGCGGGTGCATTAGAGTGGTTTTGAGAGTGTGACGTCTCGTGTATGTGGCTGTGAAGCTAGTGTAAAGCTTGTCTTGAGTTAATGAGATTTCCTTGGGTTGGAGTAACGTGTGGTAGACTTAATTTTTTGACTTATGCATTATGCCTCGTGTAGGTAAAAATTGCTGGTAATGCTATAGAGGATTGAAATTCCAAAACTGTGAATTTTCTTGTGCCTTACTTGAATTGGTAATACGGTTATTGTTCCTATTAATTATTATTACAAAAATGTTGTGTAAATGTTGTTGTTGCATCACTGTAAGAGTGATGAGCGTTGTTGGGTGACGGTAGAGGTTCACCGGGTGTTATGTGAAAAAGGAAGTGAAAATAAAAAAATTTCTTGTGTTATGATTGCGGATGGCGTTGATAAACGAATATGTCATGGATTTGACCTAAATTCTGGTGAAGGATTTCACCAAATAACTGTTGCAACATAATTGTGGATGATTATGTGTCCAAATTAACACTCTTGTGAAAATAAAAATAAAAGTATTTCTAGCTTGGATGGTATGAGTTTGAACACTTTTTGAGAAATGTTCTAAATACAAGAGATTGATTTTCAAAGAATTAAGAAAAAGAGAAATTTTCTTTTAACAAGGAGTTATGTTGTTAATTGTTTGGAATGAATGGGTTGGATAGCAACCTTGTTTGAATTGTTAGTCACAGGTTTGTGTGGTTAGTTGGAGGAGTGTTTTGGGGTTGTTGGGGCTTGTTGTGTCCGAGTGTTGTTTTGGCCATGTTCTATTGTAAGTTCTTCGCTTTGGTGAGAGTCGACCGAAGGTTCTGTTGTGAGGACTTTCTTTCGTATTTGAGCATTGAATACTCGATGGGGTTGTGGTTGTTGTTGGTAGTAGGGCATGGTGAACAATCTTGGGTGAAAGTTGTTACTATTATTGTTGTTGTTGTTCCTTGTCTCATAGACGTTGTGATATTTTTCCTTGAGTTATTGTTCGGGAGTCCTTGGGGCCCCGAACTGTTGGGCTGGGATTCCGAAATTTGTTCCAAATCTGGCTCTAATTTCAATTGTGGTCATCATTCTATTGGTGGTTAAACCATCTTGTTAGCTCTTTCTTTAATTTCGAAGACGAAATTTTTTAAGGAGGGTAGACTGTGATAGTTGAGTTTTTCGAACCGCTCAGAGTGGTGATCTTTAGCTCCCAGTAGTTGGTTGTTTTGCAAGCGAGATCGCTCGGGCAGTGGAGTTGTCGCTAGAGCGTAGAATTCATGCTCTCAGTATTTTCACTGTAGCTCTGCAAAACTTCTGGGACTTCTGTTTTTCCGCTTGAGCGATGGAATTATCACTCAAGCGATTGCTTCGAGTTTGTCCTGTTCACTTGAGTGTAGGAAGTTGCGCTTGAGCTGTCTGTTTGGGATCAACCAGTACAAAAGCCACTTTTTGCTCATTTTCTCTCATTTTTCTCCTCCCCTCTTCATGTCTAAAAACCATAGCCACAAAACCTTTGATTTCACCTTATTATACCAAGGATCCACCTTAGATCATGCAAGATTAGTGAAGGAGTGAGGATCTTCCTCTTTACCGATTGGATTGCGATTTTGTCGGAGTTCGTGCTTGGGTCTTTGTTGTTTGCTCACCTTCTTGGGGTAGGGAGTTCTCTTAACTCAATCATTTATGATTTAGTTCGATTTTGATGTATTATGCCACATATGGGTTGATTTGAGTTTGAAATCTTTGATTAAAAGATGTTAATATTTCAAAATTGGGGTTTTCCCCCAAACTTTTGAAAGATTTAGTATGTTTTGGTACATTGATGGTTAATACATGATGATTTGAGGATATAACAAGGAAATGAGGAAAACCCTAGAATTGTATTGAAAACCCTAGAATTGAGACCTTTAAATTAAAAGAGGGTTTGAGTTAATCGGTATCTTATGTTAAAAATTAAAGTGCTTTTTCATGTTGATAAGTGTGTTGGATAAATTTATTATCTATGATGATATTATTGGTGATTTAAATAAGTGTATTGTGTGAATACTTGGAATTGTGAAAGGATGTAAGGTAATGTTTTGCATGGGTTGATGGTTGGTAAAGAGTAGGACGTGGAGTCTTGAAAATGAGAATAGCTTATTAGATTTTATTTGTTGAATTATTTTTTGAACTTTTGTGCAATTAAAAAGGAATTTCAGGATAAAGAGGAAGATTTTGGAAACACATGCATTGCATTGCATTTCCATGGTGTTGGATTAAATATTGGATCATTTAAAGTTGTGTGTGGTTTCAAAATGCGTTGTGTGTGTTGAGGTGCCCAATTGCATTTTCATGCTCGGTGGCTGGAAAATGCGGTGATGTCATTGGTATTTTGATAAAGATGCCCAATTGCCCTTTCGTGCTAAGGGCCTGTAAATGTGGGGGAAGTGTTGAAATGATTGATGGGTGTCCAATTTCCCTTCCATGCTTGGTGGCCGAAAATTGTGATGTTTTTAAAATGGAACGGGTGTCCAATTGCCCCTTTGTGCCCGGTGGTCGGAAAATGCGGAGATGTTTTTAAAATGAAATGGGTGTCCAATTTCCCCTCCGTGCTTGGTGGACAGTAAATGTGGAGGCTTTCCAAAAAAGTAAGAGGTGCCCACTTGCCCTACTGTGCTTGGTGGCCAGGAAATGTGGGGAGTATTTTGAGGTATCTTATGTGGAGATTGTTGTATACTAAAAGTCCTTGGTTATGATAATGGTTAATGACTTCAGTCAATATGGGATACAAACCATGTGTTTCAAAATTTGTTTTCCAAATAGAGTTTAGTCGTTAGCATGGCATGACCTTGCATAGCATAATCACATTGATCATACACATATTAATCGTATTTAGTTATGTTAAGTATGCTTCCTACTGGGTTTAAAAGCTCACTCTCTTTTTATGGGTTAGATATCCTAAAATTCTAGGTGATGAAGGTGAACTACGATACTGTCGGGAAGTGAATGGAGTTCAACATGGAGCACTAAAGCTTCTTGATGTTGTTTGTCTATAGCTTTTGATAAAATTGATCAGACAAAATTGATCTTCAAAACATGTCATACTATGAGTTTACAAGAGTTTTCCAGAAAATTAGCCCAAAAGGATCGAATTTGATGCTTTGAAGTTGAGTTTTGAGCTTGAGGTTCAAATTTGGAAATTCCAGATTTTGGACTCATGCTCGAGCGAGGAATTCCACGCTCGAGCGTACACGCTGAGTTCATGAAGTCCGCTCGAGCGGGGGAAAGTGATGCTCGAGTGGGAATTTCGTGTATCCAGTACTTTCCACATGGTTACAGTCCGCTCGAGCGGGTATCGAGCGCTCATCGAGCGTGAATTTCATGCATCCAGTACTTTTACTGTAGTTTACAGTCCACTCGAGCGGAGGAATACACGCTCAAGCGGATCCCTTTTGTCTGCATGTCCGCTCGAGCGGATAAAGCCACGCTCGAGCGGGACCCCTGTTTCAGCAAAATTTTGAAAAGTGTTTCTAAGTGCATCTTTGTATTCTCATTCCATCCTAGGCATTCCTAGGCCATGTTTAAGACTCTCTAATGAGGCTAAGAGATTAGAAACACGCTAAGAGCCAACGAAATAAATTTTGTACAATTAGAACATGTGTTTCAAGTGTGCATCTGTTATGTGTCGTGTAGGTCACGTGCTACGTCCTGTCTGATCGATCTGCTCTGTCTGTCTGTCTCCAAGCCCACTGTGAGTAATAATTTTGTAAAGTTATGTTTAACCTATATATTTTCTGACTGGTACGGTATAATCTGTTTTCTGAAATGCTATCTTACGAATGATGAATGAATGTCCAATTTTCTGAAAAGTATTTGTGGCACCTTTAGTTCACGTGGCCCTCGCCCGGGGGTAACAATACCGCGGCCAATTTGCATGTGGCCCTCGCCCGGGGGTAACAATACCGCGGCAAATCTGCACGTGGCCCTGCCTGGGGGTAACAATACCATGGCTACTTGCGCGCAAGATATGGACCTTTATGGTCGTTGGTACCAACTATGTATGTGGGTCTCTAGACCAATCTGATCTAATAGCTAATGGGTGTACCACGTATGAACTTATGCAAAATCTAAATATGAACATGAGTATATATCTAAAGCTATTCTGTTTTGAAATCTGATTGTGTTCTGATTTAAATACTGGATTCTAACTTGTGATGGACATCATTCATATAACCCCTTTATTCTGTTATTATTCACTGGGCTTTCGCTCACAGTTATATTATGTATGTAGGTGAGCCGGCACATGACTAGGGCCAGAGTTGATGGCCTTCTGTACTGTTTTTGTCAGCCAACCGTTGTGCCTCCCGAGGAGGTTCCGATCGAAGTCTAATGCCATGGCTGTTTTTGTTTCCATGCTAGTCTCTGTAACTGTTGTAAAGTCAGATCTTGGGAAGTTCACTTTTGTAAATATTTTGTAAATATTGGTCTCCTTGACTAGCATGTTTATATATATAATTAAGTTTTAAAATATTCTGTCCCATGTACGTTGTCACAGCTCATTGGACCTTGTCTATTTCGTATTATTGCTTCCGTAGCCCCTTATTAGTTGCTAATCTGTTCAGAGGCCTTTGGTAATCCACGGATTACTGGCCAGTTACGGTGCTAAACCTACAGGGGCGGGTTTGGGTCGTGATAGAGTGGTATCAGAGCACGTGTTCTACCGCACACACAAGTCCGTATGAGCTTAGGGTGTCCTAGTAAGAGTTAGGGGCATTCCATCTGCATGTGTGGGTGTGTGGTAATGCAAATGAATATGGAAACTGATTGTACATTTGAATCAATTGAATTGAAGAAAACGAATAAGATTATGCCTGTGTTTATTATCATTTGATGTCTGTATAGTAAGATGGAGAATGCAAGGGGAAGTGGTGAAGGTGAATCGTCCGAGGCTCGCATGGGCCGAATGGAACAGATGTTAGCAACATTGACTGAAACCTTGATACAACAACAGAGACAACAACCTTTGCCCCCTCCGCCTCCACCAGCACAAGCCGAAGCAAATAATAATGACATCATTAATCTGACATAGAAATTCATGAAAATGAAACCGCCGACGTTCTATGGTGGAATTGAACCTTTGAAAGCTGAGACGTGGTTGCTTGAGATGGAAAAATTGTATGAAGTGTTCCCTTGTACTGAAACTCAGAAAGTCTTCCTAGCCACCTACACTCTGAAAGATGAAGCCCGCAGGTGGTGGTTACTGATCCGAAATGGCAATGGAAATATGACGTGGGCACAGTTTAATGCTATCTTCTACGATAAGTACTTTCCCCAATGTTTCAGGGATCGAAAAGTGTTTGAATTTCAAGAACTTAAACAGGGAAGAATGGCTGTAGCAGAGTATGAAGCTAAATTCACCGAACTGGCACAGTTTGCTCCACATATAATGGATACTGATTACAAGAAAGCACGAAAGTTTGAGGGAGGGCTGGATCTGGAAATATTTGACTAAGTGGGTGTCCTAAAATTACCTACTTATGTGGAGGTACTCGACAGGGCATTGATGGTAGAAGCCACAATAGCAGCAAAGAAACAAACTACAACACCAACAACAGAATGGAGAGGAAAGAGGACCGGATTCAGTTTCAAGAAAGGTCGGTCCATTTCGAAGAGGCAATATACAGGATCTTCCAGCATCTCTAGTCAAAGTAGTGGATACTGCCCCGACTGCGGAAAGAAGCACAGAGGTGCTTGTTATCGAGCATCAGGTGCGTGTTTTTGCTGTGGCAAGACTGGCCACATGCTGAGGGATTGCCCGATGAGATCCAACGAGGTTAACCGTCCTATGACAAGTTCCACCGGGTCTGTTTCCGCAGCAAGACCAAATGCAAGAACCGATGTTAGAGGGAATGCAAACAATGAAACATTAAGGCAAGGGAGAGTGTTCGCCTTAGTGCCTGGTGACGTACCAAACACCTATACTATGGTGTCAGGTACACTCTCTGTATGTTCTCAAAATGCATGTGTACTGATAGATTCTAGTTCTACACATTCCTTTGTATCGCATGCTTTCTCCCAAAAATTGACTAGACCACTAGAACAAATGACATATGTGTTATCTGTATCCACATCGTCTGGGGGTTCTATGATGTGTGCTCATGTTTATCCGGCGTGTGATATTATGATTGGCGATATGATGTTATATGTGGACTTATTACCCTTGGACATTAGTCATTTTGATTGTATTTTGGGGATGGATTGGTTGACTAAATACTGTGCTACCATTGACTGTGCAAATAAAACTGTTGTGTTTAGACCACCGGGTATGCCTGAATTTACTTTTATTGGGAATGGGGTAGTTCCTCCCCCATATTTGATTTCGGCTATGAAAGCTGTAAAACTCCTTAGGAAGGAATGTAGGGATTATCTGTGTTGTATACTGACTGCACCATCTGACAGTACTACTGTAGAAACAATCCCTGTTGCTTGTGAATTTTCCAACGTGTTTCCAACTGAATTACCTGGGGACTTAGTTGATAGAGAAATTGAATTCACTGTTGAAGTATTTCTGGGGACACAACCTATTTCCAAGACTCCCTATAGAATGTCTACCTCTGAATTGAAAGAATTGAAAACCCAACTTCAGGAACTGTTAGATAAGAAATTTATCCGTCCGTGTACATCACCTTGGGGTGCTCCAGTTTTGTTTGTCAAAAAGAAGGATGGATCTTTGAGATTGTGTATAGACTACCGAGAACTAAATAAAGTGACTATCAAGAATAAATACCCTCTACCCCGAATAGATGACTTGTTTGATCAACTTCAAGGTGCCCAAGCGTTTTCCAAAATTGACCTCAGATCCAGGTATCATCAATTAAAGGTTAGAGCTGAGGACATAGAGAAAACTGCATTCCGAACTAGATATGGACATTATGAATTTTTAGTAATGCCGTTTGGGATGACCAACGCACCTGCAGCTTTCATGGATCTTATGAACAGGGTGTTTAAATCATATCTGGATGATTTCATTGTTGTATTTATTGATGACATTTTGATTTATTCTAAAGACAGGGAAGAACATGAGAACCATCTGAGAACCACCTTGCAGATTCTCAGAGAAAAGAAATTGTATGCTAAATTGTCCAAGTGTGAATTTTGGCTTGACAGTGTGGTATTTTTGGGACATGTAATCAACAAGGATGAAGTTTCTATTGACCCTCAGAAAATTGAAGCCGTTGTGGATTGGCCTAGACCGACAAATGTGACAGAAGTCCGAAGTTTTCTGGGACTTGCAGGTTACTACAGGAGGTTTGTGAAAGACTTTTCCAAGCTTGCCCTGCCATTGACTCAATTAACTCAGAAAAATGTACCGTTTGGCTGGAATGAACAAAGAGAGGCAGCTTTCCAATAGTTGAAAACGAGGTTAGTGACTGCATCAATCTTAACCTTGCCTAATGGTACTGATGGGTTTCAAGTGTACAGTGATGCTTCCTATAAAGGCTTAGGATGTGTACTAATGCAAAACGGAAGGGTGATTGCCTATGCTTCTAGACAACTTCGATCTCATGAAAAGAATTACCCAACACATGATCTTGAGTTAGCAGCTGTGGTGTTTGCTTTGAAAATCTGGCGTCACTACTTGTATGGGGTAACTTGTGAGGTATACACCGACCATAAGAGCTTGAAATACTTCTTCACCCAAAAGGAATTGAACATGAGGCAGAGGTGATGGTTAGAGTTAATCAAGGATTATGATTTGCAAATCCTGTATTATCCAGGAAAGGCTAATACCGTAGCAGATGCCTTGAGCCGAAAATCCAGTGCGAATTTGTCATGTTTGTTATCCAACCGAAAAGAATTGTTGACTGACCTAGAACAAGTTGGGCTGTTGACTACTATTTCTGCTCAACCTGCTATTCTTGATGAGATCAAACAAAAATAATGTGAAGATGAATACTTGAAAAAGATCATAGAGGAATTTGATTCAAAGCCAAGGCCAGGATTTGTGTTTGAGAATGGTATGCTAAAATTTCAGAACCGTCTTTGTGTACCCGATTGTGGTGAATTGAGAAAACGTATTATGACTGAAGCTCACAGTAGTAAGTTTGCTATGCATCCGGGAAACACGAAGATGTATCATAATTTGAAACAGAATTTTTGGTGGCCTGGAATGAAAATGAGTATTGCAGACTTTGTGGCTAGATGTCTACATTGCCAATAGGTTAAAGCTGAGCATCAACGACCCACTGGTTTGCTACAACCACTCCCAATACCGGAATGGAAATGGGAGCACATTACCATGGACTTCATTGTGGGATTGCCTCGTTCTTCTCGAGGTATGGACTCTATCTGGGTTATAGTTGACCGTTTAACTAAGTCTGCCCATTTTCTGCCTGTCAAAACTATTTATAACGCTGATAAATTGGCCAATATCTATATGACTGAAATTGTGAGATTGCATGGAGTGCTAGTATCTATTGTGTCTGACAGGGACTCAAAGTTTGTATCGAGATTTTGGCAGAGTTTGCAACAGGCCTTCGGGACTGAATTGAGACTGAGCAGTGCCTATCACCCACAGATAGATGGCCAAACTGAACAAACGAACCAAACTCTGGAGGATATGCTCAGAATGTGTGTGCTAGACTTCCAAGGGAATTGGGAGACCTACTTGTCATTAGCTAAATTTGTGTACAATAACAGTTACCATTCAAGCATTGGGATGGCTCCTTACGAAGCTTTGTATGGAAGAAAATGTCGTTCTCCAATATGCTGGGCTAAAGTTGGTGATAGACCTTTGTTGGGACCGGAACTTGTGCAAGAAACAACCGAGAAAGTGAAACTGATCTAACAACGCCTAAAAACTGTACAGAGTCGACAGAAAAGCTATGCTGATGTCCGAAGAAGAGATAGGGAATATGAAGTTGGGGACCATGTGTTTATCAAGGTGACCCCGATGAAGGGTCAAAGTCGGTTTGGTGTTAAAGGAAAATTGGCGCCAAGATATGTTGGACCTTATGAAGTTCTCGAATAGATCAATCCGGTATCGTATCGGGTAGCCTTACCTCCAGTAATGGAGCACAGGTATAATGTCTTTCATGTATCGATGCTTCAGGAATATTTGAGGGATCCACTCCACGTCATCGAACTGACACATGTACTTTTGAAAGATGACTACACTTACGAGGAAAGACCTATCCAGATTGTGAATCGCCGGATCAAAAGGTTGAGAAAAAAAGAAATACCATTGGTAAAAGTTGATTGGCAAAACCACGGAGGAACCTACGCAACTTGGGAAACCGAGGAAGACATGATGAAGAGATATCTGGATTTGTTCCCATTGGACCCAATGTTGATACCGAATGAAGGTAATTCAAGTTTGGAGGACCAAACTCTTTTAAGGGGGGAAGACTATAATAACCCCGACCTCCGATTAATGCTAAATCATGATTAATTATGCCTAACAGTAATTTAGAAGGAATCTGGAATTAATTTGCATTTGAATTGCATTATTTATGTGTTTCTATCTGTTTGCGACATAATGATCTATGCATGTCTTTGACTTTAAATTGCGAATTGAAAGCCTTATCGGCGCCCGATTCCGAAATTGATTTGTGTTACGTGTTAGTTAGGATTTATAGAATTGTATGGTAGATTTAATTTAAATTTGATTTGGTACGATTAAATAAAGCTAAATTACATTAGTTGGACTTATCTACCATTATGCCACTTAGTGGCTTGATTTGGAGACCAACCTTATTACACTTTGAAACATATTTCCTCAGCCATTTTTCCTTGTCAAAATCGACTAGAGAGAGAGAGCTAGGAGAAAAATAGGATTCATCTAGAGATTTGGCTTGGAGCTTAAGAGAATTGAAGAGGCTTTGCAAAGTTGAGCTTCTAGGCTTGGAATTCAAGACTTAAGGTAGGAGATTTCCCTTTCAATTGTAAATTTAAGAATAATTCTTGCATGGTTCATGGTCAATTAGTGTCTAAAGCTAGGAATGGGGTTAAAATGTTGAATTGAGGATTAATTCATGCATGCATGCATAAATTTCCATGCTTTGGGTTTGAATTCTAAGATTTCTTCCATGCATGTGTTAATTTCACTCTCATTGTAGTCATGCAACTTATTGTCCATCAAATTGTCAAGTTTGATCATGTTTTGGAGGGTTTGGTTTCAAGGAGATTCTTGCATGATACATTTAAGTTTCGTACTTGAAATTTTATTTGAAATTGTGTTCAATTGACTTATATTTTGGCTTGATTTTACAAAATTGATCTTCAAAACATGTCATACTATGAGTTTACAAGAGTTTTCCAAAAAATTAGCCCAAAAGGATCGAATTTGATGCTTTGAAGTTGAGTTTTGAGCTTGAGGTTCAAATCTGGAAATTCCAGATTTTGGACTCACGATCGAGCGAAGAACTCCACACTCGAGCGTACATGCTGAGTTCATTAAGTCCGTTCGAGTGGGGGAAAGTGACACTCGAGCGGGAATTTTGTGTATCCAGTACTTTTCACATGTTTACAGTCCGCTCGAGCGGGGTAATGCACGCTCGAGCGAGGACTTGTGTCTCACGCTCGAGCGAGGAGCAGGTATCGAGCGCCCATCGAGCGTGAATTTCATGCATCCAGTACTTTTACTGTAGTTTACAGTCCGCTCGAGCGGAGGAATACACGCTCGAGCGGATCCCTTTTGTCTGCATGTCCGCTCGAGCGGGACCCCTGTTTCAGCAAAATTTTGAAAAGTGTTTCTAAGTACATCTTTGTATTCTCATTCCATCCTAGGCATTCCTAGGCCATGTTTAAGACTTTCTAATGAGGCTAAGAGATTAGAAACACGCTCAGAGCCAACGAAATAAATTTTGTACAATTAGAACATGTGTTTCAAGTGTGCATATGTTATGTGCCGTGTAGGTCACGTGCCACGTCCTGTTTGATCGATCTGCTCTGTCTGTCTGTCTCCAAGCCCACTGTGAGTAATAACTTTGTAAAGTTATGTTTAACCTATATATTTTATGACCGGTACGGTATAATCTGTTTTCTGAAATGCTATTTTACGAATGATGAATGAATGTCCAATTTTCTGAAAAGTATTTGTGGCACCCTTAGTTCACGTGGCCCTCGCCCGGGGTTAACAATACCACGGCCAATCTGCATGTGGCCCTCGCCCGGGGATAACATTACCGCGGCTAATTTGCACGTGGCCCTGCCTGGAGGTAACAATACCATGGCTACTTGCGCGTAAGATATGGACCTTTATGGTCGTTGGTACCAACTATGTATGTGGGTCTCTGGACCAATCTAATCTGATAGCTAATGGGTGTACCACGTATGAACTTATGCAAAATCTAAATATGAACATGAGTATATATCTGAAGCTATTCTGTTTTAAAATTTGATTGTGTTCTGATTTAAATACTGGATTCTAACTTGTAATGGACATCATTCATATAACCCCTTTAC
The DNA here is from genome assembly GCA_036172215.1 of Camellia granthamiana. Classification (NCBI taxonomy): domain Eukaryota; kingdom Viridiplantae; phylum Streptophyta; class Magnoliopsida; order Ericales; family Theaceae; genus Camellia; species Camellia granthamiana. The sequence goes on from CM069915.1 coordinate 14,191,410, forward strand.
TCTGTTATTATTCACTGGGCTTTCGCTCACAATTTATATTATGTATGTAGGTGAGCCGGCACATGACCAGGGCCAGAGTTGACGGCCTTCTGTATTGTTTTTGTCAGCCAACCGTTGTGCCTCCCGAGAGGGTTCCGATCGAAGTCTAATGCCATGGCTGTTTTTGTTTCCATGCTAGTCTCTGTAACTGTTGTAAAGTCAAATCTTGGGAAGTTCACTTTTGTAAATATTTTGTAAATATTGGTGTCCTTGACTAGCATGTTTATATATATAAAATTAAGTTTTAAAATATTCTGTCCCATGTACGTTGTCACAGCTCATTGGACCTTGTCTATTTCGTATTATTGCTTCCGCAACCCCTTATTAGTTGCTAATTTGTTCAGAGGCCTTTGGTAATCCACGGATTACTGGCCGGTTACGGTGCTAAACCTACAGGGGCAGGTTTGGGTCGTGATAGTTGCGTAGCCTACGCTTGTGAATCGAGTGTTAGAGGCACAGAAGGGTGACTTTGAGGTAGAATCTCTCTGGGAGAAGATCTCCAGTGGGAAGGTTAAAAAGGGTTTGGTTGTGTATCCCGACCTGAATGTGAGGTACCGAGACCGCTTGTTTGTGCCGGAGTCTTGCCGAGAAGAAGTACTCCGAGAGTTTCACCATTTGCGCCTTGCGGTGCATCTAGGAGGCACTAAGATGTATCGTTATTTGAGTCGCCAGTTTTGGTGAAAAGGGATGAAGAAAGATGTGGCAGTTTTGGTATCTAAGTGCCTTACTTGTCAGCAAGTGAAGGCCGAGCATCAGAGGTCAGCAGGTTTGTTACAACCCTTGCCTATCGCCGAGTGGATGTGAGAGCATGTCACGATGGACTTCGTTATAGGTCTTCCGAGGATTCAACGGGGTAGTGATGCTATTTGGGTGGTCGTAGACTGGTTGACTAAGTCAGCGCACTTTATTCCTATACGCGTGAGAGATTCAGTAGATCATCTTGCTGACTTGTATATTCGGGACATAGTGAGGTTGCACGGGATCCCAGTGTCGATCATCTCAGATAGAGATCAGCGCTTTGCTGCTAGGTTGTGGCAGAGTTTGCAGAGTGCCTTGGGCACTAGGTTGACCTTTAGCACGGCTTATCATCCTTAGACTGACGGGCAGTCCGAGCGTACTATTCAGATCCTTGAGGATATGCTTCAAGGCTGTGTCCTTGACTTTAGTGGGTCGTGGGAGAGGCACTTGCCCTTAATGGAGTTTGCCTACAACAATAGTTTCCAATCGAGCATTGGTATGGCACCGTTTGAGGCCTTGTATGGCCGACCGTGTAGGTCTTCAGTGTGTTGGGCCGAGATGGGTGATGTACCTTTGTTGGGCTCGGAGTTGGTTCGGGAGACGACGGAGAAAGTTGAGCTTATCCGTAAGAGGCTTGTTACAGCCTAGAGTCGCCAAAAGAGCTATGCTGATCGTCAGAGGATGCCTTTGGCATTTGAGTCGGGTGATCACGTCTTTCTGAAAATATCACCTAGGCAAGGTTTGATGAGGTTTGGGAAGAGTGGGAAGTTGTCCTCTCGGTTTATTGGCCCTTTTGAGATCCTTGAGCAGATTAGAGAGGTTGCATATCGTTTAGCTTTACCGCCGTAGTTGTCCGGGGTGCATGATGTGTTTCATGTTAGTATGCTTCGAAAGTATGAGCCGGATCCATCACATGTATTGGATTGGACCGACTTAGAGGTAGATGAAGATGTCTCGTATGAGGAGAGACCGGTACAGATCTTGGATAGGCGCGACCAAGTCTTACGAGGCAAGACGATACCCTTGGTGAAAGTACTGTGGAAACATCACGGGGTGGAGGAAGCCACTTGGGAACGTGAGTTGGAGGTCCGTGAGAAATACCCGGACTTGTTTATTAATGTTTAACCATGTATTGGGAATCTTATTTCTTAATGAAATCTAGAAACATTGTATATGTTTGATTTTTGGATGTATTGTTGAATATGTCTTGAAAATGAAAGTTTAATTTGACATTGTATATGTGGAATATATTGTGGAAATGCAAATATATTATTAACATTGAATATGTTATAGAATGGTGGAATATGATATTGGAATTTGTTGAACTTCAAAGAAACGCATGTTGATAATGCATATTGAATTATATTGTAATTTGCCTCTTGAAAAGAGATGGCATGACCGGTAATGGGTTAGGATGTTGAATATGGAATTGTAATATTGTTAAGAATTGAGAAAACACAATTTTGAAACTTGTATCTAATTTCGGGGACGAATATCTTTAAGGGGGGGAGGTTATAGCTATCCCGGGTTTTTCCCTTTATGTACAGTATTCCGGACTTGGGTTCCATGATTGAGTATTGTTGTATATGTCTCATTCCGTCCTTTAATTCTTTGTATATGAGTTTTAGGATGTGTTGGGCTGGTTTGTAACAAGTTGGCTGTGATTAGAAACAAAGTGTTGCTGCCCAGTTTTTGGTGTCTTCGCTCGAGCGAGGCTTTTGTCGCTTGAGCGAGCTTTGAGTTTGTGTCTCTTGGCTCGAGCTAGAGATCTTGCGCTCGAGCGTGCGTCTGCGTCTCTTTTTGACCTGAAGGTTGTGTTTCTTGGCTCGAGCGAGCTTTCCTTCGCTCGAGCGAGCGAGCTATATGTTTTGGGTTTCTTCGCTCGAGTGAGTACTCTTACGCTCGAGCGTGCTTCTGGGTTGCAGACCTAAAGCTCCGTGTTGTTGGCTCGAGCGAGACTTTCTGCGCTTGAGCGAGGTCTGTCTGTGTCTGGTCGCTCGAGTGACCTTCACTCGAGCGAGCCTCGAGTATATCAGTTCGCAGCAACGTGTTTTTATATACTTTTTCACTCTCTTCTTCTTTCAAACCCTAGATCCGGCTCTCTCTCCCTCTACATACATCTTCTCTCTAGAAATACACTTGGTTCTTGGGTGTGTCTACTCTAGTCCCTTTGTAAAAAGTGTGGAGCTTGTGTGGGCTACGTTTTGATCCGAAAATCATTGGGTTTGGAGCATCTTGAGTTTTCTTCATGTCACGACCCAAACCCGCCCCTATGGGTTTAGCATCGCAACCAGCCAGTAACCCGTGATTACCAAAGGGCTGCTTAACAGTAATGACAGTAATACAGAGTAAGGGGCTGGCGGAAGCCAAACAGTAATAAAAATAGATGTCCAATGAGCTGTGACAATCTGAATGCAAAAAGACTTTTATGAACAAGCCACATTCATAACCAAAACATATATACATACACATATACACAAATATCCAGGTTAGGGACCAAATCCCTTCACCATAACTGTACAGTCAAGTCTTATTCAGTCAATACAAAACAGAGACAAAAGGATGAATCTAGAACACCCCAAAACAGCCTTAGCTCGAACGAACTTAGAACCTCGAAGTAAGGCCCAATGGTTGGCTCGACAAAACGAGAGCTTAACTTGGCGCTCCTAGCTTCGGTCCGGTGCCTGGACACCTACATATAAATATAAACAGTGAGCTAAAGCCCAGTGAATAACAAATGCATAAAAGGGTTAAGAATGAATGTCCTTTCAGTATTTAAAACAGTCATTTGCATCAGTAAATCAGTTATTCAATCAGTGGCTCATATTTCATGCCATATCAGTCATTTAGAAATCATAACAGTCATACGTGGTACGTCCAATAGCAAAACAGTACAGTAGGTCTTAATAGACCGAACAGTTAGTTGATGGCCATCAAAACAGTAAACAGTAGTAGTTCCAAACATTGGAACTGACAGAGATCTCTGTAACAGTAGCAGTAATAGTACAGTAACAGTAAGTTGCTATGGATGCCACGAATACAGTTTACAAATAGGACAAACATTCATTCAGTAAACGATGCCATTTCAGAAAGCAGTATAATCAATCGTTCAGAAATAATTATAATTGAACGTATCTTTACAACATTGTTACTCACAGAGTACTGAGCTACAGACAAGCTAGTCAGCGTCCTCGGGTACCAACCCTACACTGTTGCAGAACGAACACACACTAAGTTACACACTGGGATTAATAACTTAGCCCCTATCTTGACTTAGCGTGGTTCTATAACATTATCCTCATTAAGATGCCTTAAACTTGGCCTAGGGATGCCTAGGATGGAATGAGAATGCAAAAATGTACATTAAAACACTTTTCAAAATTTGCTAAAAACAGGGGTCTCACTTGAGCGTGGCTTTCTACGCTTGAGCGGACATGCAGACAAAGAAGCTCCGCTTGAGCGTGACTTCCCTCGCTCGAGCGGACTGCAAACTTATGAAAAAGTACTGGTTGCACGTTTTTCACGCTTAATGGACACTCGACCCACGATCGAGCGTAAGACTCAGACCCTCGCTCGAGCGCAGATTACCTCGCTTCGCTCGAGCGGACTGTAAAACACATGAATTTCTGGGCATATGCATTTCACACTCGAGCGTGACTCTCAACGCTCAAGCGGAAGTGCATGTACTCAGAGTGTACGCTCGAGCGTGAAGTCCTCCGCTCGAGCGTGGATAAAAAATCTGGAATTTCCAGATTGATCCTCAAGTACAAAACTCAATCTCCAAAGTTTCAAATTTGATTTTTCTGGGCTAATTTTCTGGAAAACACTTGGAAACTCAAACTACAACATGTTTTGAAGATCATTTTGTAAAATCAAGCCCAAAGGTAAGCCAATTGAACACCAATTTCAAAAAGCTTGAAGAACAATGCAAGAACATAATATGTATGAGTTCTTATGAATTTCAATGCTCCAAAACAAGATCAAATGCAAGATTGAGCTCAAAATTATGGTGAACTGATGGACTACAACCAAAATGTGAACATGCATGTGGAAATTCTCATGAAAATGATCTCAAAACTTAATGATATGGACATACATGCACACATAACTACTCAACTCAACTCTATAAGCCATATCTTGACTCTAATCTCCAATCTTCCCATGAACCATGCAAGAAATAACTTAAATTCATAATTAAGGGAACGAATTTCCTACCTTAAGTCTTGAATTCTAAGTATGGAAGCCCAATTTTGCAAGTCTCCTTCAATTCCTCTAATTTTCGAAACCAATCTGTAGATGAGACAATTTTCTCCTACTCTCCCTCTCTCTCATGGTTTTGGCAAGAAGATGGTTGAAGAATGGTGTAACAAAGTGTATGAATTAACCCCAAACAATGCTTTAGAAAGTGGCCCACTCAATGACAAAACATGTAATTAATTAGGCTCAAATAATTTAACTTTAACAACTCTAATTTAATCATTCTAAATCAAATTTTAATTAAACCTACCATAAAATCATATAAATCCTAATTAGCATATAACACTAATCAAATTTTGAATCAGTCGTCGATAAGGCTTTCAATTTGCAATTTGAAGTCAAAACATGAACAGATCATTAAATGACAAACAGATAAAAATGCAATTAAAGTAACACACTCATACAAACAGGTTAGGATTTCATTCTAATCAGTTACTTATCATGCTCAATCACAGTTTAACACTAATCAGAGGTGAGGGTTGTCATATTTCATCTTCTCCGTTGAGCTTCTTCATTTGAGGTGGGGATACTCTACTCCTTCTTATGAGTTTTGACATAGATTTTAGTCATTTTGTATAAATGGTGGAATATGAAAATTTTGGGAAAGTTAGGGTTTGATCTAAAGTTATAAAAAGGGGGTTTTTCAATTGTTAAACTCCACGTGTATGTGAGACCTGGGAAAATAGAATTATTGTTGTTAAATTGATGAAATTGAGCCTTGGGGTTGATATTTGAAAAAGGGAGAAATGCCCTAATTATGTTTGAATAATTAATTTGAATAATTAATTTGGGAAAATGTGAAATTGAGTTGCAAATCATGAAATTGGAAAATTATGAGATTGAATGGTGTGATTGGATTAATTAATCACCCACCTATGGAAATGTTGATAATTTATCTGTTTGATGAATTTATTATCTGTTTAGAGATAACTGCTTTGGGCTATTGGTGGAGGATAGTCTTGATTGTTGTAGATACTATATGTTGATTAGGGAAAAACTGAAACTAATCAAATGGTTAAGTCATTGAATATGACGGTTGAATTAACACATTGAATATATGCCTGGATTGATCATTGTATATGATAAACTGTTTGAATACATTGCGAGGGATGTACTCCATGGTTTGGGAGGAGATAAGGGATGGACTCCATTGAAAAGTAAGTTGGCCGGAGTGTCCAGGGTGAAAGTCCCGAAATCTTAATCACGTTTGCATAACGTAGGTAATTGTAGTATTGAAGTGTTTTAATATGAGTTGTAGTCTCATTTAAATTATAGATAATGGAAGTGTTTTAATATGAGTTGTAGTCTCATCCAATTGTTTGGCTAGATAGTGAGCCATGTTCATGAATTTGAGTTGGATAAGTAAAGGAATGTGGGATGAAACATGGATGTATTTGTCATGGAACTGGGAAGTGTCGTAGATTGGTTTACAAGTGTTAACCATTTATCGAATGCTAATATTTTAGTTATCTCTCATATTTGGTTTAGTATATCTTTGTTGGGCTTTGGCTCACCTTTTATGGGACATCATTTTCAAGTGCAGGTGACATGCCACCTCCAAGGACGTAGCTTGGGAGGCTTAGAGGCTGAAAGATATTTGTTGCTATCTTTTTGTATTACATGTAAATCAAGCCAATGTCTTATTTTGTATAAAGAGTTAGAACTCTTCTTTTGTTGGACCGAAGTATTGACTTGGAAAGTTGTAAGCTTGTAGGGCATTTACTTTTGTCGTCAACATGTAATACTTTCTGTAAGAATACTCTGATGTATGGAATATGATATCTCTTTCTTGTACCATGAATGTATGATTTATGGGTTTATTTTTAGGGCGTCACAGTTACAAAATTTTATGATAAATTATACATGTGATTGGGTGCCTATGGTTTGCACCCTTACCATTTATTCTTCATTCATTATAAAAATAATTATAAATATATTATAAATAAAATTATTGTAAAAGAATAGTAATTTAGGTTCATTCTATTTTACCCTAGTAAACTACATTAGAGTATTGATCAATCCAATAGCACTATAAAACCTTATTTGATTAACATGATTAATAGTGAAAGAATTAATTATTCTATGAATTAGTGTAAGATTAGTTATCTAATTAAATTAGTGAGATAACCATTTATTATATGTTCTTTTTTTTTTTCTTTTTTTTATACTTGAAATTATGATTCTCATTCCTTCTCAATATTAAAAATTCACCAATTTCGTTGGATTTAATATCTATCCTATATGTAATCCGGTTAATAAAATTTAAAGTCAAATATGGGATTGTGAATGCATAAACTAACAATCCCAACCTATGCTATAATCCTTGTAATCAAACATGCCCTAAATGTTCAGAATTATATATTTTATGCATGTGTGAAATTATAATATGGTGTATTTACTTGTAACAATATTTTATAAATTATTATGATATTAAAATACCTTATTGGCCAAAAATGATGAATTATGAGTATAATATTTGTAACAATTCAGATTTTTAATTATTCTGTAAAATTATACTAATATTATTTAATCACAGTTGAAAAAATATATGATTTATCTTATATTATTATGTATAATTTTATAAAATAATATAATTAGTAAGGAATTTATGGGTCGAACTCTAAACTTATCCACTTGATGGATAAGATTCATGGTATGATGATGGCAGCAAATAGAGGAGTGGCGAACTTAAAGCTTGCTGAGCGCATATTGCACCTTGTATAAAGGGAGGAGGGGCGGTGAACAAAAGGAATGAAAACAAATAAAGGAAAAGAAAATATTCAATGTATTTGGTTCGAATTTTTTGAATCAAGTTTTTATCAATAAAATCTTTGATAGTCAAAAGAAAGAGTGAGATATTAATTTTAAGAAAACGATACAATTCAGAAATAATTTTTGGAAAGTCTTAGAAGCGGGGATGTAGAATAAACACACAAAACACTTTTATAGGATTTACAATTCTATTCTTCATATGTAAATATCGGCCTTTTGGTCAATAAGTTTTGTTATAAAAGTAAAAATTCAATGATTATTTTAATACTCTCACTTAAATATTTTTCGACTCGTGTTTAGTAATTTGTTTAAGAATTGGCCGAAGGTAACTTCAGTTACTGGCCATCATGATACTTAATCCTTGAATACGGAAAGGGGCCCGTGACAATATTACTCTCATGTATAATTTTAATTATGCCTACTCACTAATTTATTCACAAGAGCCAACTTTATTTTCTTAAACGTAATTAAGTCACAATTTTTTACAACATCAGTCATAAAATTTTGAATATTTTATTATGTAAATTTTAAAAATAAATCTGGAAAATTTGAAATCAAATAATTAAATAATATTAATACAGTGGGTAAATTGTGAAACACTTACTGGTATTGAGAATTATAAGTATATATATATATATGTATATTTTATATTCTTTACACGTAATGCGCAAAATGGAAAACGTTGTGTGTCGATGTCAGCACCGCATTTCTTTTGCACTTCGGGTTGTATGTGTTTGACAATATGGAGCACGGCTTGTTGATGATGGATATATAATTGATTGTTGATTATATATACGCATCTTCATCTCTTCATCTTTTCACAATCATTTTTCTTTCGATCGAGCAATGCAATCCCACTGGAAAACAGTGTTAAAGTTCATGGTCCTCCTGACCATTTTTTTCGTTTCGTTACCGCGAAGCCTCTTGAAGTTGCAACAATTAGAAAGCTGATGGGGCACAAAGAACCTCAAGCGCCGCCTGGTGCTTCGCCATGCACATACATTCCCCAAAAAGGCCGGCACCATTGCTTTCACTGATCAACTTCTTCTGGTGCCCGTTGAAACTTGGGGTTGATATATTATTATTAGTTGCTGTTAAAGCTTAGATCTTTGAGGCGGGTCTGAGGTCTGATCAGGTGTACCCCTTTTGTTTTTTGAAAAGGTTAAATAAATAAAATTACTCTTTCTTGCTTAAGAAAAAAAATGTGTTAGTTTACTTGTTTTGAATATTGTGATGAATCTGTTGCCAAATTGACATGTGGAACAAATGGATGAATCTATAGCTTAGTGATATATATATATATATATGAACGAGTTTAATTTCAACATGTCATCGAAGCAATTTAAAAGTATTGCCATAATGCTCTGTATTTTTTTTTTTCTCTCTCTGAAATGGCTTCTCCATCTCTGTTTTTGGGTTCTCACTAAGAAAAAGAAACATAGCGATGAGATCCAAATTTCAACAATCAATTGCCTCTGCTCCTTTGAACAGCCCCACATCAAATTAGACGAGATGGAATCCATGTTGATTATAGATTTTCTAATCAAATTAAGAATTGCATAGTTGATTTGATTTCTGGGTTAGATTAAATTCGAAGAATTTTCCGTTTTGGAACACGGACCCGACTTCTCTGCTTACCTAAGACCCGACCCGAATGGGATTTCATTCTGTTTCTGTTTGTTCTCCACATTTTTTTTGGGATAGCGACTGGTAATGTTTCTTAATGAATATATATAAATTTTTAATTGGGTGGTGATATCATCACATACATGGAGGAATCTGTTTTTTGAGATTTTTGTGTCAATGGCGAAGGTTGGTTCTTGAGGGAAAATTATTAAATATTTTGGATTTCATTTACTAATTAACATTTATCATATTTTTTCATATTTTTTAATTGTTAAACACAAAATCATAAATTTCACATTTTTTACTAATTATAATACCATAGAATCCTATGTGGCCATACTCTAACGCTGTGTTTGATTGGAGGATTTGAGAAGAAATTTATATAAAAAAAAAAAAGAAAAATAAGTAAAATATGAATAAAATATATTTATATTTTACTTAATTTCATATACTTTTTTACTTTTTCTTTTTAAATTTCTTTCTAAATCTCTCAACTAAACAGCATAAAAGCGCCAAATTCCCATGTTAAGTGGGAGGGAAAAACAAAAAAGAAACAATTAGTTCCAAAAAAATAACTAGAAAATGACAATAATTTGGTGTGGGTCTCACTTTCTGCTTATCGTTAAGATACAGCACTTCCTGACCTATATGATCATTTATGCTAAAATTGATCATTTCAAGGCCCGGCGGTTTATATAATTAAAAAAGAAATGTTATAGCATCTTCAAAGAACTCTTACATTCCCTCTTTATCTATTTTAAGAGGTTAGATGGCTTCTGTACACTTTCAACAGCACTCTTAAACACTTCTTTAAAATAAGAATTATTACCGTGTCATTCTATTTGTAGAGAGTCACTGTAGCACCTTTATATATATATATATATATATTTTTTTTTTCTTCTTTGTTTAAAGACTGTAGTACACATTTATGATTTTTATTTTTTTTAAATTTATAATGAAAAATTATATTTTAATAGAATAGAGAAAAAATATAAATTTTATTAATAAAATAGAGAAAGAATAAACAATTTGTTGAGAAAAGTAGATGAAAAAGTGATTCTTAAAATAAAAAATAAATTTTTTAATAATATTATAAGATAAAATATAAATAATCTGATAGGGATGCTCGTATACACTCAGATATCCAAACACACACGGCAAGTATTCCAAAATATAGAATAGTTGTAAAATGATATAATATCTACATAAAAAATATAATTTTTTTTATAGCATTGATAATGATATACTATTATAAAATGCTTTTCAAAAATGAAAACTAGTTGATATATGTCGTAACTCTATATTTGATTAGGGGATTTGGAAAAAAGATTTGAAAAAAAAAAATAAAAGATATATAAAATATGAATAAAATATATATTTATATTTTATATAATTTTATATATTTTTTTCATGCTCTTTTCAATTTATTCCCAAATTATTTCATCTTGCGGTATACATGAAATTTATAAATTAACTTTTATGTTTATAACTTTTAAAATTATTAGTTTAAAAAAAATTAAAATATATATATTTATATATATAAACATATTTAGTGCAATTTTGATAATTTGTATTAAAAAAAGTTAAACCTGATTAAATGAGATTAACTAAGTTATGACATATCTCTTCTTGTTATGAAAATATACAAATTTAAAAGTTATAATTAAAACAAATATATAATTTTATTATTAAATATGAAGTGAAGTGATATTTAACATGATGTTTCTATTATTAATCCAATAATTTAAATTACATTTCTTTTGATTTCAATTTCACAACTAAAACTACAATAAGAATATAACACACGGATTTCTAGTTTTTATGAATAAGAATGTTTCAAAATATTTTCAAACTTTCATCATTTTCTTTTAATTTTTTTTTATCTAATTTAATTTTAAATTTGAATAAAAATTTTGATTTGACATGAATTACTTTAATATTTCATTAAATTTTTATCAATTTTTAAAGAACTTTCATTCTTATCTCAAAATTTTTTTTTTCTTTTCACCAATTTTGATGGAAAAAACAATAATTTTCAACGTTTCATCTTTTTAAATTTTTATCAAATTATAATTTGATAAAAAAAATATATTAAGGGTTGAAGATTTCTCTTAATTAGAATTATAATGAAACAACATCTTGAAATAGTCATAGTTTGAGTATGTGGTTGGTTGAAATATATAATTTAATCAATTCTCTTCTCATATTTGTATAAAAATTGACACTTATGACTACATCATTATGAGTTAGATTATGGAAAAAAATTTGGCTTGTCAAACATTTTCCATTTATAAATATCCTACTGTAGACACCCTATTTTTTACTGCCCTTAAGACTTGGACGCCTCAGGTTGATCACTCGATGATGAAAGTTATGTTGTACAAACGGTCAATTTCTTCAGCAAGAGGGGCTTCAAATCCCAAACTTACACCCCATTTTTGACCAAAACTATTTTAGACCTCAAAACCCTCTTTTTCAAAATATTTTTTCCAAAAATTTCTACGATGTTCCGAGGTTCGCATTTCGTTTAAAATATTAAACTTTTCGGTAAACCAAAGGTAAAGTAGAAATAAATGAAAAGGAGGTGAACTCTTTGAAAAAATCTTTAAAACATCTTAATTAAAGGTTTTCAGTTGAAGAAAATAAGAGGGAAGGGATGAAAACTAGTTGGGGAAATGGTTGAGTATAAAACTGGTAAGAGAGAACTGAGCAGCCTTCACTAAATCAGGCTTATCTCTTTTCACACTTAAACTTTAGTTGTGAGGCCACCACCATTGGAAAGTGGACTTCCGGGGCTTCAATTTAAACTTAAGAATCTCCTAAAGACGAGTCCGGATGAGGGAGATATAGCCGTTTGAAATTAAGCATCCATTCGGTTAAGATAAAAATGAGCCACCTTCACTAAAGTAGGCATATCTCTTTGCACACTTATAATTTAGATGTGAGGCTTCCTTCATTGGAAAGTAGACTTCCGAGGCTTCAATTTAGACTTAAGAATGACCTAAAACTGAGCCCATATGAAGGAGATATACCCGTTTGAAGTCGGGCTTGGAAACAGATTTTTGTGGCCGGCGGGCCACCACTTGTGGACAGCAGGCCACTATTTGTGGACGGCCGGCCACCACTTCTAACCTGCCGGCCACTTGTGAAAAGCCCAGATATTTTGTGCCAGCTGTCTCCCAAAAGCTCCAGCTGTTTCTATATAGATATTTTTGATTGAGAGGCTGTTTTGTCTTTATATACTTGACATCTCCTCATGTTTTTAGGTTACAAAAAATTCCAAAGAGACCAAAACTTGAAATTCTCTCTCTATCTCTATCTTGCAACCTATACACTCTCTCTCTACACCTCCTAAACCAATATTGGAGCTCTCATTGTTGAGATTCTTGAGTCCAAATTTCAACCTTTGAGAGTGAAAGACTTGTGATTTGTGAAACAAAGTGTTATTTCTCTTCAAGAGGTATAACCTTCGCCTTTTCTACCTTACTTTTTCCTCATCTTTTCTTATTGTTTTGGGACTGTATTTTTGGGCTAAAACTTGTGGTTTAAAGCTATTAAAGGTAGAGGGATAAATCACCCTTCTTTGAACCTTGTTTCATAGGCTTTACCCTTGTGTTTCCCACCTTGTTATCAACTTTTTTTGAGATTTTTACTACTGAATTTCAGAGTTTTTCAGAGGCTAAAAATGTTGTTTCGAAGTCCTAAAAATGGAGGGAGTAGCCTTCTCTCCTTGGATTTGCTCACTAGCTTAACATGCTCCATGTTTTAGCTTATTATTCTAGTTTTTTTTTTGTCTTAATTCCAACATGTTTTAGGACTATTTTTGGTTGTTAATTGTATTTGAGCCTTGTATTGCATGCTTGTAGTGTAATTGTCCTCATAGGCTTGGTGGTCTAGGCCTTAGCCACCAACTTATTTGAGTTGATAGCATTTATTTCTTACTTTCCATACTTGTGATCACCTTTAATCACATCTGCAACCTCCATTCTTTCTTGACTTTTTCTTTTCTTTGAAAGTTGTTTCAAGCTACTTGTTTGTTTAAGCTTGAGATTGAGATCTTGTGCTTAATGGTTTAATCCCTTTGAGGGTTCATTACCAACGGCATGACACTTCTCTCATACCTAAAATAACTATTGGTTTGATGTTTCTTTCTATTAGAGGACTTAAAGCTCACCTTTGGACTTAATTTACTAAGGAATTGTTGGTAATTAAAATGAAGTAATAAAATAAGGACTAAAAATGATGCAAGATATTAACTTAGTTAGGGTTCAATCAGACGTTAATTGAACCCTTGAGTCTTGAATTGTTTCATACTTGTTAGTGATGTAAACGGTTCAAGAGTCAATGTCGACCACTTCCATTGATCAATCCATGATAGAGAGGGGGTTTGAGAGACTTTTATTGTTGCATTGATTGAACTTGTACATCTTGGTTCATAGGCCATCATGTAATGAAATTGCATCGATTAATGGCTTATGAATTGAGCTTGCCACTCCTTTGAGCTGTTTTGATGATAAGGAGGGGTAAGGTGTACAAACATACCTTGAGAATACCCTGTTTGTGCTCTGTATGCTTTCTGTTATAGCAGGGAGAACCAAGCATCAATGGCCGGTAGGCCATTTTTTGCGGTCGGCAGGCCACTATTTCTAGACGGCAGGCTACCATTTGTCGCCGGCCGGTTACCACTTCTGGCCCGTCGATCACTTTTGTAAAATTGAGCAGCAGTGTTTTTGGAACATAACAGAGCAGTGGCTGAGGTAAAAGATGTTCTACTGTGCAACAGAAGCATTCTGGCAATATAACAGTGCGCTTTTCGGGTGGAAATCCGCGCATGCATGAGCATCCCTCGCTTCCCGGGGCTAATTAGTTAATTTTATTTCATGTTCTATTCATGTTGTAATTAATTAGTTAGCTAATTAGAATTTTGTAATTAATTAATTAGTGTAATTAATTAGTTAGTTCCAATTTGTAATAATTAGCTAGAATAGTTAATTAGTTGTGATGTTGTAATAACTAGCTAATATAGTTAGTTAATTCGTTTTGTAATAGCTAGTTAATTGGTTTAACTAGTTAGTTTATTCGGACCCTCCTGTGTAAGGGCACAATTGTAATAATGTGTATGTCTTCCAACCCCACGTCTTTCTCCCTTTTATTTACTTGCTTATGATGGTTAGTTTTAGAACATCATGTTTCTTTTAGCATATTCCATGATTTGCATCCACTTGTTTTGCATGCATCGAGATTTGGTTCATCATTCTAACAATGCATTGTTGTTTAAATACTTCGTTGGATACGTGTTTAAACCGCATGCTATCAAATTAACTCACATGACATAATTTGTAGTCAAGCCTATTAATTGCATGTGTTGCATTAGTCATGTTGTATTAGTTAAGGGCATGCATGTTTTCTAACTCTTTTGTTTCTTTTGGCTTGCCTTGGAGTACGAGGTAAGCATTTTTGTACTTTAGCATATCGCATACGTGTGATTGTTGTCATGTCTAACATGCTTGCCATGAGGCTAATTGATTAAGTGATAAATTACCTGAACGCCTGTGAATGAAGGCTAATTGCTTGAACTGAAATAATTTGAGTAATGTAGATATGCAATTACTTTTTCAAGTGGTACATATTCGAAACAATTTTAAAAAATAAACATGAGATCAAGTGTTCCAATTCTTGCAACTTAGTCTATACTTGTGTGCTTAACACATAGTAAGTTAGCCCAATAAATCGAAACAAAAGCATGTAATGTAAATAAGAATCACATCATGATTAGTCGAGGCCGATCTTTGATCCAGCGAACAAGAGTGCTTAATTCATGACCTTCCCTTTTCGTACCTAAGTTCTCGAACCGAGACAATCTTGGTGATGACAGACACGTGGCCTTTACCACCAATTATGGGTTTCCTAAATTTTCTAAAAATATTTAGGTGGCGACTCTGTATCTGGCAAAGCAGTCTATTTTTGATCTTTTGATTCAAAATCAAATTTTCAAAAGATTTGCCAAATTTGGACTCTTTGGTATTTATCTATTTCACATTGCACTTGTGAGATCAAATTCAGAACAGCGGGAGTCCGATACGGTAGGGCTAGTCGTCTTCCGAAAGGAGCACGAAAAGTCGAGCTACACTTACATATTAAAAACAAAAAAATGTGTAGCTTTTTGATATGTGTTTATCAGTTTTGTTTGATGTACATAAACAATTGATATTTCAATTTAAAAAATTAAAAAGTAAAAAAAAATAGATTGGATTTTTTAGAGATAAAAGAAACCATCTAACTCTTCTATATACTATTAAGATGGACTATTTCAATTTAAAAAAATTAAAAAGTAAAAAAATAAAAAATAGATTGGGTTTTTTAGATATAAAAAAAACCATCGAACTCTTCTATATACTATTAAGATGGACTATTTTAATCACATAAAAAAAATAGAAATTATACTTCAATATTATCCCTATATATTATGCTATTATATACAACTACAGTTGTAACAAATTAACTATAATATATATGAAAAGTTATATTAAGCTTTTATTTTCAATTAATTGAATTATAATTAACAAATTAAGAAATAACAGTAATGGTCTAATGGGATAGAAAGAGAATAAAAATAAGGAAAAAGACTTAGACCCCCTTTTTCCCCCCACTCCCTTGACCCCCTCTGCCTCTCATTGGTCAGATTTTCTTTTTCTTTTTTTTTTGTTTTCCTTCTCCTCCAATCACCATCCGCCACACATGTGTGGGTATAATGGGGGTGGTGATTGGAGGGGGTCTCTATCAAAGCCCTAAAAATAAAGAACACAATGATATTTAAAAGTTTTAAATTTACCTAATTATACAAAAATCTAATGTTATAGTAAAATCTTGAATTCTCAATAAATTTTCATATTTTTATAAAATAAAATGACAAAAAAATAAAAAATTTGACACTCATTTTTTTAACTTCAATTTAATGTCTTTACTGAAGAAAACAAAATCTGATCAAAATCCTTGGCATGGAACGACCATAGATACTTCGATTGCAACCATAATCACTAATAATTCTTCTCTACAATGCAAACTTATAAACAAACACATAAACCTCACTAAAATCGAAATCAAAACTAAACTAGTAGTAGAGAAAAAGAATCACACAAAGTAAAAATAAAATTAAAAAAATAAATAAATTTATAGAGTGGGAGAATGTTACCTCCAACAACTTAAACCTCACCTAACTTAATCCTTTAGCTCCTCTACCAGTGCCCGCGAAGTTTAGGAGTTGGGATGACTAATCAGATTATTTTTTAAATAAGACTTGAAAATTGTTTAATTTGTCTCATTAAGTGATTTAAAATTTTGATATATATATATACATCAAAAAAATAGATAATTATATTACTAAATCATAATTCAAATGTAGATATTGTCATATTTTTTTTAGATCCATATCTAAATTATCTTTTTTTATTTTTGTGTGGTTTCTATTTGGGCTTTTTTTTTTTTTTTTTTTTCCAATTTATTTAAGATGGAGTTGTGGGTATCTATTTTTTTTAATTTAATTTATCTGTGGTTTCTATTTGTTTTTAATTATTATTATTTAGGTAAGTTGTGATGTGAGTTAGATATGTGATAGACATGTGAGTTTTATTGATTTAAAGTACAATGGTGTGAAATATTTTCAAATTAGTTTTGTTTAGATAAACTTTAAAGATTTTTAAAATTTAAAATTAGATATTGAAATGCAAAAGAAAGATTTTAACTGAATAAATAAAAATCAAATTTATTAATTTTATCTGTTTGTATATCTGATTTTTAGTTTTTATTTTTATTTTTTTATTATGTTATAATATAATATATAAGATATAGATAGATATCTACAATTTTTATAAAAAATATTATCTCATTTTTTGGGGAAGAGTGAAGGAATGCAAGTTTTAATATTTTTTTGGAAATCAGTAAGAGAGATTAGGATGAAGAGATTGTGAAATATTTTTGTTATTAAATAAATAAATCAGTCAATAATTTTTTAATCTATTTTATAAATTAAAAAATCAATAATTTTAGAAAATTGATTAATTTGTCTCATTAAGAGATTTAAAACTTTGATAGATATACATAAAAAATAAAATAAAATAAAATTATATTACTAAATCATAATTCAAATTTAGATGTTATATCTTTTTGAGATCTATAACTAAGTTCTTATCTTTTTTATTTTTGTGTGTAACTATAATGTATGAGAGAAATTGAAAAGGGTGTTGCAGTAATTATGAGAGAAGTCAAAAGGGTTTGTGGGTTAGGAGAAGTCAATAAATGCTGAGTTTTTTTTTTTTTTTTGTTAAATCAAAAAATTAGAAAATTAGGATTAAGATTTGATATCAGTGGTGCTATATGCACCAATTAATGTACTAACTAGTGTACCAACACTAGTTATGATATTATTATTGACCCCACTCATTAATCACATTACAAATACCAAAAACCTCTTAAATTATGTCACATTGTCAATTGGTATACTAGTTAGTGCTCTAATTGATTGCATGTAGCATTATTCTTAGGATATTAGAACTCTCACAAAACTTGTAGATTAAAAACCTCATTTTCTTTATATAATATATATAGATTTCTTAACCAAACACAGACAAGTGTTCACGATTTGACCTGAGTTTGTTGCGGGATAAAGCTAAAGTTCCCATCGAACCTGAGAGAGAGATTTATAATCTGGCTTTGAGACATGGTAGAAGCCAGACAGAAAGGGCGCCGAGTATGTTTGGGCCGAGCTAACTTGGGCCTGTCCAGAGTTGGTTTTGCTTAGTCGAGGCCCAGGTCCCATGTTCAGGCCGAGCTAACTGGGGCTTCCCCGAAGTTGGTCTTGCTCAGCCGAGGTCCAGGTCCCATGTTTGGGCAGAACTAGTTTGGCCGAGATGATCATCTGCTAACTCGGGTTTCGTGGGAGCATGTTTAGCTTAGCCGGGAAGGTCTTCTGTTTACCGGCTTAACCTATCTGGAACTTGGTCTTGCCGGAATGCTACTGAGTTCGGTTGTAATGGATCTCGGCAAGCAGCGCCCTCAAACTCATTACGTAGTACGGTCGTATGAGGCCGAGGTGATGCCGCTGGGCTACCCTCTGCCCGCAAATGTTGTCTGGCGGTTTGATTAGGTGGTGTTAGCTGGATTTGTCCTGACAGATGGGAGAGCAGCTCCATGTGTCAATAGGCTAATGGGTGTAGAGTCGGGCGCAGAAAGTATATAAGCATGACTGCGTCCCCCATGCTGGGGATAGAACATCATTTGGTGAGAAAAACCTAAACACTCAACTCGCTTCCCCCCTCTTTCTATCTCTGAGTGTGTGCTAACTTGACCGTCAGAGGGGTTTTCCGGCAACACACCGCCGGGTAGCTCACCGCTGCTGCATTCGCAGGTTGATCAGATAGAAGCGGAGCTTGGACGAAAGGAGTACGGGCATTGTGGAATATTTGCTCCCCGTACAGAACCCATACTATGGGTTTTGTGTTCATGTGCATGCACACACCCTTGATGACCCACAAAACCACAAAGACCTAATTGTAAATAAACATACTTGTGTATATATATTGAAATATTAGAAAAGAAAATTGATGAAAAAATACATGATCTGAGATCTTAGAGAGGATTTCAGATTTTAAGAAATGTGTGACGCCTTTTGCTTTTGTCTTTTTCATCAGCTACTGAATCAAAGATGATAACAAGAAGAACAGAGTATATCAATCTTACTCATCGTCTCATAGCTCAAAGTATGTTCTCTACTTTTTTTCGCAAAAATATTGCCAAGCAAGCCTAATATTAGGGTTGTAAATAAATCAAGCGGAGTGGAGTTTTAGTATGTTTAGATTTGTTTATTAAGATTTTAACAAGTTTGAACTCAATAAAAATTTAATGAACTAAGTTGGCTAAGGTATGACTTGAACTCGAGCTTGTTCATGAATCTTTATAGGTCAAAGAAATTATAAATTTATACCTTTTTTTTCTGATAATAGAAAACAGATAGGTTACTCCATACATCGGCCAGGGAGCATTGCTCAAAATTATAAATATATATATATATATTTGGTAACAAAAATAGATGTGCAGATAGACTACTCCATATATTCACCAAGGAGCATTGCCCTTTAATACTCACAGACATCTGTCGAAACCAACACCGCACTTACATCGGGGTCGAAACTAAGGTTCTAGTGTATTCTGGACATTAAGTAGTAGGTATAACCCCAATAATCCGTTATGAGGGAGACTTGAACCCAGGCGTTGAGTGAGGTGGACAAGCTCTTTACCACTGAACCAACATATATAAGTTTATACTTGTCTATAAGATTAAAGTTATAATTGAAACTTTAATTATGTAATTATGTATACAATATACATAAACATACTAAAAGAAAAGTCAATATCTTATCAAAATATGAATAAATTTATCTATTATTTACATTTATATTATTTAAATTTATAAATTACATATTTATCCAATTATTTGTACATATTTTTACATTATTTAATAAATATTAAACGAACCTAACTAACGAGTCGAACTAACCAGTTGAGTTTTAGTATGTTTAGACTTATTTATTAAAATTTTAACTAGTTCGATCTTAAAAGCAATAAAAATTTAACAAATTGAGTTCGAACGAGTCTTTACTAAACCGAGTTGAAGTTTATTCACAAACAACTCAATTCATTTACAGTCCTATATCCTGTAGTGTTGTTGCTTGTGTTGTTTCATATCCTCTTAGGCACAAAAATAAAAATAAGAATAAAAATTGTCCAAGTGGAGTGGTAGAATTTAATTAAATCAGTGCTAATTTCTAATAAATTGGATGAGACAACCCCCCCCCCCACCGCGCGCAAAAAAAAAAAAAGAGTACGTAAAGTATGAAGCAAAACAATTGCACAGATGGCGAGGCTATAGGGGAGTGTTTTGAAAAATTAATAAAAAAATAATTTTTTTGACTTTTTTAATTTATTTTGTTTTTAAAATAAAAAATATGAGAAATAATGTGACTTAAAATGAGTAACCCTTTTCAAAAGACCCGAATATTTGTGTACGAAAATAAATGCTTAACGAAAGAAATTTACAAAACATGAAATAAAGCATCTTGTATTCAGATCTGGAAGACACGCACAACATTTACCACCAATTTTATAATTCTAATTCTCGTTTGTTTAGATAAAAAATATTATTTATTAAAAAAAAATTTAGAAAAAAAATTTAGAAATAATATATATATATATATTTTTTTTATATTTAGAGGTGGTGAAATGATGATGGAGATGATGGGGCTGTAGTAGTGGTGATAGCATTGAAAAAATGCTTTTCACCTTTAAAAGTAAAAAATATTTTCTTCTCAGACAGGCTTGTTTTGTATTAAAAAATAAACAATGTCCAATTAGTATATATTAATGTGTATTTAGAAGGGAAAAGATTGAGTACATATCTAACCTTTAACATAATGCACAAAGTGATGGTCCTCAAATTTGAACCCATAACTTTAAGATTATTTGGCCAAGTCTTAACCATTCAACATGAAAAAAATATTTTCTATTAATTTTCATTTTTCATTATATAAAATACCAAAAACTAGAAAAAATTGTTTTCAAAAAATATTTTGTACCTAAACAAACAAGAGTTTTTTTTTTTTAGTATTCTTAAAAAAAAAATAAATAATTTAGAGAATTGACTCACTTTTCAAATTATTTAGAAAACTAACTTACTTTTTGAAATCCCATTTTCAAAATGCGATTTTCAAATTGAAATTGCATTTTCAACATGTAATTTCACCTTGAAATTGCATGTTGAAAATGCAATTTATGATGGCATGTTGAAATTGCATGTTCAACATGCGATTTCAAGATGAAATTGCATGTTGAAAATGCAATTTTAATTTAAAAGTGCATCTTCAAAATGTGATTTTAAAAAATAGGTTAGTTTCTCAAATAGTTTTAAAAGTGGGTCAATTCTTTAAAAAAAAAAAAAAAAAAAACTCAAACAAACAAACAGAGCGTAAGTGAAATTCAAAAGCTTGTAAGGGCCTATACATTATTGGCTTTAGGAAAAGCATAGAAATTCGCCTTTAAAAGAAAATTTCCAATCCCATTTACAAAGGATAAAAGTGAAATGCTAAACTACCACAATTTATTTGCAGAGACTTCCTTGAGATGTTGAATGTCAATCATCATCATCATCATCATCTCCAACATCTGTTTCATCTTTTTGGTTCCATTACCTCTGCTTTCATTCGCTTTTCTACATCCCCGTTGTATGTGGGTTGCCTCTGTACACTTTAAAAAACCAGGATCCAAACACTAGCTAGAAATCACAAAACAACTTATTACACAATTCACCATACAACATATAAATATGTCTTCATCATGTTCTTCATTTTCATTACCACTAAACTTCTTGAAGCTACTGCAAGGCCTGTTGATGGTAGAAAGCTCACGGTGGTTCACGATAGCGGTAGAGGTCATGGCTTGGTGTCGGCTCCATCTCGCAAAGTAGCAAAAGCACAGCCAGCTTTGTTGAAGATTGGCTTAGATTTTCAATGACGGCTGCTGATTGAAGAAAAAAAATGAAGAAGCTAGACATTTTCAGTCGAGCTACTCATGGTAGGGTGGCTAATCTTGTTGGTTATTGATGGTTGCCTTCAATGAAGTCGGCAGCTTGGCTCTCCCATTGCATCTATAAATGGATAGTGAATGGGAGGAGTTTTGTGTGGTGAGTTGAAGAGAGAATACAGAGCAGAGAGAGAGAATTATAGAGTGTGTAATTCTTTATTCCAAATATAGTGATATTTGTTGCCCGTGGATGTAGGCGATTTGCCGAACCACGTAAATCTTTATGTGTTCTTACTAGTGTGCTTGTGTGTGATTGTTTTCTACCTCCTAGGCACAACAAATTGCTTTGACACCAAGTGTTGATCGATCACTATGTTGGATAAAGAATCCTTGCTAAGGTGAAGATTTGTTGAAGATTGGCTTAGATTTTCAACGATGGCTGCTGATTGAAGAAAAAGATGAAAAAGCTAGACATTTTCAACCGAGCTACTCATGGTAAGGTGGCTAATCTTGTTGGTTATTGGTGGTTGCCTTCAATTAAGTTGGCAGCTTGGCTCTCCCATTGCATCTATAAATGGGTAGTGAATGTGAAGAGTTTTGTGTGGTGAGTTGAGGAGAGAATACAGAGCAGAGAGAGAGAGAAAATTATAGTGTGTAATTCTTTATTCCAAATATAATGAAATCTGCTGCCCGTGGTAGGCGATTTGTCGAACCACGTAAATTTTTGTATGTTCTTGCTTGTGTGTGCTTGTTTTCTGCCTCCTAGGCACAACAAGCTTGTTCTTCTTGCACATATATCCCCAAACATGACTTGCGCCATTGCTAGAATTTTGTGATGAAATTGTTCTTCTGGTACAAAACTATGTCATGCTCTGTTGATTTATTCTTGGATTAGATGTTTATTACTAGTTGTGGAGTGTCTTGCATCTTCATGTTTTTCTTTCTTGGAGAAGGGTCAGGGTCACGAGCTTTTCCCTAGTCACATGTGGATTTTTTTTCTTTTCTTTTCTTCTTCTTCTTCTAAAGCACTGAGTTCTTTACGCAGAATAGTTTAATATCCTTTTTGGTAATATTTATAAAAATATTAAAAATTTCAAAATTTCTATTAAATGTCTCATATAGATATGAGATCCACATAAGACTTACATGGTATGGGTCCCATACCTATATAAAACATTTGGTAGAAATTTTAGTAGAACTTTTAGACCTAACGAAAAATTCTTGGGTGCTAAGAGGGTACTATGTGGCATGCCACATGTTGCCTTCAACCAATCACAAATACCATGGCTCTCCATGTTGTCTCCCTATCACCCAACACATAATATTTATTCTTGGGTGCTAGGAGAGTACCATGTGGCATACCACATGACGCCTTCAACCAATCACAAGCACCATGGCCTCATGTAATCTCCCCATCACTCTAATATTTATTCTCATCCATTATGAGGTTATTTATGATTAGTAGTTGTTGGGTTTGTAGTTGATAGATTAGTTTATTGGTTTGACTTTCTAGCTATTGTATAATATTTATATTTATAAGTATTCTTTTATCAATTGATAATTTTTTTTTAAAAAAAGCTTAAATAAAAAATTTCTGATTTTGCTTTTAAATATTGTTAGGGATCAAAAGAGGCAAAGTATATTCATTGGTTTATTTGTTTTGGGTAAATTACAAATACACCTTTTAAGATTTGCTTAAAATATGAATTGTCTCCCGTGGTTTGAAAAATTACAAATACCTCATTGTCAGAATTTTTTATTTAACAAAATTAATTGAAAAAATAAAATTTCTAACTGTTCACCTATGTAATAATAAAATTATCTGAATTATTAATTAAAATAAAATTTTAATATTATTAAAAACTGTTAATTAACTTGATGATTTATTAATAAAAATACCTATTTGTTGTGAAATTAGAAACCTTAGGGGACATAATGTAATTTCTAGAATCACATGGAGTAATTTATAATTTAAGTAAATCTCAGGGGGTGTGTTTATAATTTATCCATTTGTTTTTGACTTTGGTATTAATCTTACATGTTTCAACTGTTAAAATTTGAGAGGATATTTTGAAGTAATGTATATTACTATCAAGAATCGACTTGTGTGAATAGATGATGATAATTTAATTATGTAATAGGAAGAGACCTTTTTTTCTAATAATAATATTAACTATTAATATACTAACACTATTTTTATCCCAAAAAAAAAAAAAAACATTAGTAATAATACTATTTTTTTCAACCATATAATACTTCTATTTTAAATTATTTGTCCTAAAATAAAATTTTAAAAATAATATATTCATAAACATAAATTAAAATCGAATATTTTCTCATGGTGATGATTTTTGGTGTAATATCTTTTTTTAATAATTACACTAATACCATCGTTTTATATCACAATTATTTTACCCACTACTAGAAAAATGACCTTTTGCTACTATTTAATTTGCAACCATTTGATTAACAGTCGCAAATAACCAATTTATTTCTTATTTTTAAAATTTATTTTTCCCTTTTACCCGTTTTCCTTACATTTGCCCTAGTTCTAGAAAAATTAAAACACTGATTGTTCTCTCTCTCTCTCTCTCTCTCTCTCTCTCTCTCTCTCTCTCTCTCTCTCTCTCTCTCTCTCATTACAGACCTGCATAGCTCTGCTCTCTCGCTCTTCCGCTCACTATTGTCGTTTGAAGATCTCCATCGATATGAATCGCTCTCTCAATTCACTCACACTCTCTCTCTCTCTCTCTCTCTCTCTCTCAATCTCCCTTCCAATCTCTATCTCTTAGTTGCTCTCTCTCTCTCTCTCTCTCTCTTTCTCTCTCTCATTTTCTCGAGTTCTCAAGCTTGTAATGTACCTGTCAATTTGATGAATTTTCAGGTGATTTCATTGCAAATTATGTGATTTCATCGGTGTCTTGTGAGAATAGAAGTAAATTTGCAATCCTCAACATCCTCTATCGCCTTTGCTTCTCTCTATCTGACTTAGGAAATCTAGGTTTTCAATTATTTGCAATTCTTTCTTTTCTCATCTGAAACGTTTCTATCTATTTTCAATCTCTATCTTGATTTGAGAACTTGTTTAGCTCCTTATGCGATCAGATTGATCATAAACTTTTGTTTTTCCTCAAGTGAGACTTGAATCTCAGTTTATTTATTGTGAAAATGTAATAAAACGAGCGCAAAAAATGTTTTTTTATTTTTTATTTTATTATTTTTTTCATTTTTTAGAGCCAAAAACAATACTATAACCAGATTTAGAATTTATTTTTTATTTCCTCTTCTTTATTCCATTTACTTCAGGAATACTGAATAAAATCGACAATTTTCCCATTCTTCTATCAATGCTATAGCTATATAGATACACAATATATATATATTTAAATACACTTTAATGCACACCAGATGCTGTAATTGTTTAAAATGCTTGATTTTGCTAACTATTTCTACGTTCTAACTTGAACATCTGCATTCTGTATGTCCAAATTATGACTTTTTTTGGCCCTAAATGTGACGGTTATGCTGAAGAAAAATGATTTTTTTAAAGATTTTTATTTTCATTTATAGAAGGGAAGAAGAAAAATAGTAGATAAGGAAGCAATTCAATTAGTTTTTCTTCTACAATTCATAGCAATTCAATTAGTTTTTCTTCCGCAATTCATAGCCACGTGGCATTTCTGACAAGTGTCTCTGCTTCCTAGCTCATCCTAGTTTCTATTAGACCATCCTTGCACATGTTGAATCTTGAAAAATTTAGGAATTGACCTTTGCTTTGTATTTTTATTTTTTATTTTTTTCCTTTAAATTATTTGTGTGCATGGTAGTCTATTTTTATTATCTTATAATTATTTCCTCATTTGACATCTTGGGGATGTATTTATAATAGTAGATTATTAGTTAAATTTATTTGATAAGTGTGCCTCAATTTTGTGTGATTTTTGAAGAAAGTTTCTCAGATGTTTCAAAATAAAAATTTCAGGTTGTTTCTACATACAATAACTTAAATGAATGCTTTAGATGTAATGACAAATTAATGCTTTTGTGAGAGTTAGGTGACTTTGTGTTACATCCTAATTATATCTTCACTCATCATTTAAGAATTGCATGCTCTGTCCAACCTATCCCCCTCAAGATTCAATCTCATTCATTCAATCAAACAAATAAAATTTTAATTCTTATTTAGGGAAGTGCTTTTAATTTTTTATTTCTTTTTGTTAGTCTTTCTGTTTTTGTTTCCTCTAAATTATAGGGTTGTATTTGGTCAGGAAGGCTTTGAAAAGTTGCTAGATGTGAGAGAGAGAGAGGAAGAGATCTCAAACATCCCTCTTCTACTGCTTATCTCTAATCTAATCTCAAACATCCTTATCCTCTTTTTAAATTTTTTTCCCCCTTTTTTAAGAGAGGAAAAATCTCTTCCATTTAACACACTTGTGTTGTGTCTTGTTTTCCCCCTCTCCAAACCAAATAATCTTTGTTAGATCATAGATTAATCTTCTTGAGGAGTTGGTGGGTAGGGTGATATGGCTTGGTTTTTGCTTTGTTTGAGATCTTACAACGACGCACAATTTGGGATGTATTGATAGAACTCATGATTTTCATTGCCCTCTCTAGATTGTTGTTTTTATTGGGGTTTTGGTTGGCTGGGCATGGAAACCCATTGGGCTAATCTTACTCCTCATTCTTCATCATCACCTTTCAAAGCTTCTAGATTAAAATTGAAATTGAAATTGCAATTGCCCATCTTCATTTTTTGGGTTGCCAATACTGGATTTGAAAGGGAATTTCATCTCCATCTTCAATCTCAATTTCTGATAGCAGGTTGGTTCAAAATTCTCAAATTATCCTTTTTTTTCCCTTTTATTGTTTTATGGGTCAAATTTTGAAAATACCCTTCTCCTTGTTGGAACTTATTACACTTGGAATCAAAAGTCAAAAGTGTTTGTTTACTGAAAATATAAATTGAAAGATGGATTTGCAAAGTAAAGTTAAAATTCTAACAGTTGAATTGTTGTTGTTGTTGTTGTTGTTGTTTTAGTTGTTCATCACATCTAGAAGAAGTAAAACCAGTTGTGGTGGGGGATAATGGCTTAGACCATTTATGTAGACTTGTAGAGGAGAAAGATGGTGGCCCTGCTTGGATTCACATGATGGATCAATCCACACCCACTATGAGCTATCAAGCTTGGCGCAAAGATCCTGAGGTACGGGTTTTTTTTTTTTTTTTTTTTTTTTTTCAAGGTGTTTTACTTTGAATACTAGTAGTTAATTTGAAGAATAAACTTGGTTTTGTAAATTGCACTTGTATAATTATGTTCTTGTACAAAACAACTTGTGATTGATTGCATTAGATTTTTCATGGCATTTTCCGGAATGGACACTACAAGAATTAACACTTTTGCTGACCAAAAATTGGTCGCTAAAAGCTCATTTTTGGTCGGCAAAAGTTATCCGCGACCAATTTTTTTGGTCGCTACTTTGGTCGCCAATTGAGGTTGGCAAAAGTAATTTGCGACCAAAATTTTGGTTGGTCGCAAAAGTTGGATTTGCCAACTAAATTTTTGACCGCTAAATATTTAATTACTGCGACTAATTCATTTTGTCGCTAAAACACTTTGGTCGCGAAAAGTGATATTTTCCCGACCAAATATCTTAGTCGCCAATTGACACATTTCGCGACCAAAAAGTTTGGTCGCCAATTATCACATTCAACGACCAAAAGTTGGTCGCCAATTGTGACATTCCGCGACCAAAGATTTGGTCGCCAATTGTCACATTCCGCGACCAAATTATTTGGTCGCCAATTGTCACATTTCGCGACCAAACATGTTTTGCGCAACTGAAACTTTAGTCGGCAATAGACCTATTCGCGATCAAATCCTTTGGTTGCCAAAATTAATAATTTTAACGACTAATTATTTGGTCGCCAAATGTGCTTGGTGATACACTGACTACTTTATTTAGTCGGCAAAAGTATAACTTATCTTTCCCGACTAATTAATTGGTCACCAAAACTAGAAAAACAAAACCAAATTTTGGTCGCCAACATCCAACAAAAATAAACCTGTAATTTATAATAATCCATCCAATTTATTCAATATAATCTGTAATTTGCAAAATTATTCAAACCAACAAATAAATTGAATCATGAACATTCAACAAAATACATATATCAACCATTTCTGAACCTGTTTAATTGAAATCAGCAACTATTATAAGTTTTCATCCACAAATAATTCCAAACTACATATTTCATCTAGCATAAAATTTAAAACATAACAAGTACTTGTTATTATATTTTAAATTTTTATCCGTGTACATCAACCGAAAAATATAACTAGTAGTCTACCAAATATTTTCTATACACACCCATCCAAACATATAACTACTAGTCTACCCTAATATTTTCCATATATATCTATACAAAATTATATAATCCTTCAAAAAATGCAAAAAGTGTCAATTTGTCCTGTGCAATTTAGCGTTGTGCACGAGTTCATCCATCTGTACCAAAGAAAAAGTGAAATAATAAAATTGGACAAATAATGAAAAGTGTCGATAAAAAGCAAACGTCACATTAGCAAATTAAATGACTATCATTATCAAATTGTAAATAAAACAATAGCATTCTTATAATTGTGGTTGTAAATAAAACAAGTGTGTACTCAAATTGTAAATAAATAGCATTCTTATAATTGTAAAACAATAGCATTCTTATAATTGTGATATAGGGGTGCTATTGTTTTATTTAGGCTGCATATTCTTTCTATTCTCACTTCAGCTGTGCTAGTCGCACTGAGGAATTTTCATATAATAGATTATTAAACAGGCACAAGGTTATCCACATGTGTTTATTCCTTGTGTTTGTTTTGTGAAAAATAAGTCTTTAGTGATTTTTTTTATTTTTTTATTTTATTTTGAGTCTTTAGTGATAATTGTGAAAATTCTGGTCAAGAGATTTTTTTTTCTTTTTTTTTTTTGAACTATTAAAAAGATTGGTACTAGCTAAATGTGTCAAAACAACAACCACATTATTATTATTATTATTATTATTATTATAAATGCCTAGGCCAAAAGCACCGCCTCAAGTAAAATCTTCTAGAGCCAGTTGACCAAAATGAGGGATTCCAAATTGCTTGAACAATACGCCTCACATGTAAAGGTTCTTGGACCACCACTTTATTCATTATGTCAAAAGTTAAGTGTGTAATCTTTTCCCTCCTAAATACATATTAATGTGTACTAATAGGGTGGCGTTGTTAATCGCCCAAAGTGAGAAGCAAAAATATTCTCACAAAGATGTTTCTCAGTATATCATCATGACTATTGAAGTCATGTGTAGTAGCAATACCATACCAAATACGACCATTAGTGGGATCTTGGGCTAAGTCTTGACTAAAACTTAAAAATCTTAATGCCACAATGCCTTTCAAATCCTCTTAGCCATTTTCTTACTACAGTAATTCTTGCTAAGAAGAATACACATGTTGTGGCAATTCCACCCAAAAGATATATAGTTACTCCTACAACACATCCATGTACAATGCTCGAGGATC
Organism: Camellia granthamiana; assembly: GCA_036172215.1. Classification (NCBI taxonomy): domain Eukaryota; kingdom Viridiplantae; phylum Streptophyta; class Magnoliopsida; order Ericales; family Theaceae; genus Camellia; species Camellia granthamiana. The sequence continues at coordinate 14,220,968 of CM069915.1, forward strand.
TATGCTCTATAGCACGAGCAACTTCAAATTTATTATGAACCCAAATGATGGATTCAATAAGTTAATGCCAATAACAAAGTCTGCTAAATATAACAAAGCCCTAACCAATCACAAACATATCTAGGATAAAGTGTAATTTAACCTAATATTATTACTACCGAGTAAGTTTTAGATTCTATTATTCATTTACACCTTTTAAGAGATTGACTTATTTGACAATAATTAACAAATTATGTTCATAGAAACATTAATATTTTTGTTGTTCTTCACTTGTTCTTTTGTGTTAATGACTTTGATGCCCGTGTCGGACAAAAAGCTTATATTTCAGTAGTTTGACTAACCACACAAACCATGTTAAAACTATATGGACTTATAAACCCATGAATCATGAAGAACATCTGAAAATGTCCTAACTGCAATCATATGTACACAGAGATGGTTTTCTTGAGTACCTTTGCAACAGGTCACAATGGCAACACCCATGATCAGAGATATATATATTTAAGCTTTAAAAAACTAAACCATCATTAACAACTGGATCTAAGAAATTGGGTTACTATAGAGGGCACCTAAGGTTTAATGGCTCTGAGAACTGTATGATTTAAGAAACTAATACACAGTCACACTCAAATCCCAATTCCTTGAAGTTGGTTTTGGATACAAATGATCTTTGATTTTAAAAGGTAATAAATAAATAACCACCAACCACTGCATAGATGTGCCATGAAATCCTTCCCACTTCTATTTAAACTTTATATATGGATAATACTCTGTCCCAGATATTCTACACACATTGCGGACTAACTAAATAAATCCATTTCAATTAGTATATTGTCATATGTCACACCACACCAGTATGCATGACAATTCTCTTGCAAAGTGCTTAAACATCACCTCATTTTTTTTTAATTAAAGAAAATTTAATTAAAAAAAAATGAGGTGATCTTGAATATGTGCTTATGATCAGATGCAGAATGAAGGGAATTCTTACAAAGATGTAATTTTCTCTTTTGTTGTAAAATTGGGAGAAGAATTATATACTATTTTTGAACAAAATTCAAGACTCTTTGTCATATAAATGAGCTGTGATTTGTCCTTTTCGTGCCTTCACAGAGAAAAAAACTAACAGCAATAACAATAACAGGATGGAAAAACATTGATTCGGGCAGTAGTTCATTTAGCCAAGATGCAGCCCTCAAAACTAGAAATGCATAGATAACAACTGTATGACCTTCAAAGATTGGCCTTAAACTGATGTGGATATGGCTTCTCATTTTATAGAAATAAAAAATACAATGCATGACATGTAGGCCAAAAAAACAAAAGAAAAGAAAGCAGGAAGAATTTAACAGCAAAACAAGAAAATTTCCAAACACAAAACATGCATTATAAGTACCTCTGCATGCACAGCTACCAGTGTATACAGTAACTCTACAGTAGCATCTCGCACACCCTGCAAAGTATTAGCAATTTGACTAATTGTTGAGATAAAAGAGTGTGCACCAGAGAAGGCGTTCAAAGAAGAAAAGAACCGATAATTTATTTATCACCTTGACTGCAGGTGCTCCCCCCCTATTGAACTCCTGAATCCAATAAATAGTTCATGGCTGCTGTTCTAATCAAATTTGCCAACCGAAAAAAGGTAAGAATGCTGAGTTAGAAGGGGAATACTGAGCTGGAAGGCCCATATATTTAGGGAGGTCACAGTAACAAAGCCTGTCTCTGGTTTTCTGTAGAGCAGAACTCTGTAGAAGTAAACATCAAACAACAGAGAGGTTGAAAATGTGAATTCTTTGTGTAATAGTTCATTTCAAAAACAAACAAACAAAAAAAATCAAAGATCTACTCCTCAAAATCACCAATCCTTCTCTTGACAACCGGCAGTGCTTCCTTTATAATTTTAAAACAGAGCTGGAGGCAAATTGTAAACTAAAAGGAAAAAAGGGATGAAAATATTAAAGTTAAGAACTCTAATAGAAACTCAGTATTGAGGCAAGTAGCCTGACAGTAAATTTAGGAAAATATTATCCACCACAACTATCTGCATGAAAGATTTAGACGAGTTTATTTAGACCATATAATTATATCATTTGACTTAGTAGTAATTTCACAAAGCAAATTCCAGATGATGGCCAACTCAATTTTCCACCCAAATGAGAATAAATTTAGAACAAAGCCTATTTAATATAGAAAGCAAGACAAGATAAAAAATAATTCTGACCAAGAAAATAATCCTTGGGGAACATGAACCGTGTGATAGGAGAAAGCCGAGTGTATATGTACCTAGCACTCGCATGATCTTTGCCTCCCTTTTAAGATAAAACAATACATGTAAGCATAGGAAACAAATTTAAAACAAAACAACTAACTCCAATATGTTTGTTTGAATTTGATTGAGTGATATTTTTCTTTCCTCGCCTGATGACGAGTGCCAAATTGACCGTTTGGTTGAAGCAGGTTTAAGTTATTGCTGCCCACATAATCCTGTGCCATGCCAATGATGGTACTGGCAAGACTCTGCTCACCATGATGGTAAGCTGAATGCTCAGATACATAACCAGAGAATTGAGCAACTTTTGCTTCCTTCACAAAGTTGCGCTTGAAAGAACAGAAAATGATCTTCCTTTGACCTGGTTTCAGGCCATCAACCATTGAAGGAATTGACCAAGAAGATAGAACACTAATTGGCAGTATGATCTCTATCAATAGCATGAATGAAGTATATTAACAAACAGACAATCCAGAAAATCCAAGTAAATTGCTTTGAAACCTTTATCGACAATTGTTGATCTGACAAGCAAATCACTAGTAGCAAATAAAAAAACAAGAGCTGAACCTATAAATTCACCATGAAAATAGATATAAGCCCACAACTGAAGGTACACAACGTAATCAAAATTTATCGATCAAATTAGTTTCAAACAATTTCTAAATACAAAAATCAGAACACACAGACATCAAAGTATAAGTTAAATATCTGAAATACAGATTTTTCAATTATACAAGAAAAAAGACTGAAAGATGAAACCAATATTCACAAATTATTCTGAACTTGAACTTACATTTGAAACATCCCAAAGTAATAAAAGATAAATGCCAGACATTATTATTTTATTTTTTTTGGATAAGTATAAATGCCAGACATTCTAAAAAGATTTAGCAACAAAAGTTTTAAAAAAATTACCAAAACACGAACCAGATTTTCACAACAATCACACATCACAAGATTCAGAACCAATATCATTATTGTCAGATCATATTCACCTATGGGCTTGTTTGATTGGGTGGATTATAACATAAGACTCTAATTATTAATCCATGGGATTCACATTCCATTGTAAGGTTGCAAATGTTATTATTCAGATTAGATTCCAATGACCTATCAAACAAAGACAGATTTTTTAATCCTACAACTAGTCACGCAAAACACACATAATTGGGATTATACATTTTCATATCTATTGCAAAACAAACATTGACGAGAAAATTATGTGTCTCACTAATCGAACTATATAACTAATCATACACTAATCTCATGATTATTAATCCACTTATTATTAATCCTCTTAATCAAACAGGCCCTATATGTATTCATCAACTATCTACGACACAAACACATCAAAAAAAAACATTTAAATGGCAAGAAATATCAAGAAACACAAAAGCAATAAAAACCCAAAATCCATATATACTAAATTAACGATACTAAACCTTGTTTTTAACACCAGACGGCATGGTAGCTCCGCATTCGTTCATTTCAACCTCCTGCTTGGCATCAACCTTGAGATCCACAACAATGGTCTTGCTCTCCAAATCCCAAATCTTAATGCTCGCCTCAATAGCAGCACAGAGCCAGTACCTACTAGGGCTAAAGCACAGAGCATTAATAATCGAACCCGAATTGAGCGAGTAAAGCTTCTTTCCCTCAGCTAGATCCCACAACAAAATAACCCCATCTTTCCAACCACTTGGACACAGCGACCCATCGGGCCACACGGCCACCGTATTCACATACCCAGAATGCCCAGCAAGCGAAGCCCTAATCTTACAATTGGTCAAATTCCAAATCTTCACAGTCCAATCCCAAGACGAAGACACAATCGTAGGCTGAAGATTATTAGGGCTATATCGAACACAACTGACCCAATCGAAATGAGCATCACCATCCTGAATCGTGTACTTACACTAACCCAAAGTGTTCCACAGCTTGATCGAGCGGTCTCGGGAAGCAGAGACGATTTGGCGATTATCGAAGGAGAAAGCGACGGAGAGGACATCTTTGGAGTGGCCGACGAAGCGGCGAGCAGTGATGCCAGTGGAGAGGTCCCAGAGGCGGAGAGTGGGCACCGATTGAGAGGAAGAACACAGAGAGGGAGAGGGCGGACCGAGAAACAAAGAGAGAGGGCACCAATTTGATTGAAAATATTTATTTTTTTTTTCTGATTTCATGGTACAAAACGATGTAGTTTTAAAATTAGCGACCAAATTTATTTGTCGCCAAAAAATTTCAATTCCCGCCCCACTAAAAATCAAATTTCCCTCCCAAACTTTTGGCGACCAAAAGACCATATTAGTCGCAGAAAAGGTACCTTCGCCGACAAACTTTTTTAGTCGCCAAATCTCAATCAACGGCGACTAAAATATTAGTCGCTAAAAGTACTAATTTGGCGACTAATTTTTTTTGGTTGCTGAAAGTAAGTTTTTGGCGACCAAATTTTTGGTCACCAAAAAATATGTGACCTTCCGCGACCAAATTTGTAGTTGGTCGGCAAAAGTATACCACTTTCTACGACCAACTCATTTTTTGGTCGCCAAAATATAACCTTCTGCGACCAATAATATTTGGTCGCCAAAAATAATAATCATTCGCGACTAATTAATATTTGGTCGCCAAACGTCATTTTTTTGCGACCAAAGTTTTTTTGGTCGGCAAAAGTGGTCGGCAAATGTGTAAATTCTTTTAGTGGGAGCCCCTCAATATCGTAGTAGTACAATGTTTGAGGAAGCCACACCTAAGATGGTGACCATTCATGGGGGGGAAAAATTAACTAAGTGCTTTGTATATTTTGTGGATAAATGATTGCTTCTAGGGAACTGGGTTTACCATGTTAAACTCTATGCATTGGCTAAATCATAAAATACTAAAGCAAATTTTGCTTTAACATGCTACATGAATAGGTGTTTCTCCTGAAGAAGGCACAGGGGCAACAATGTTTGATGATAATGATGATCAAGTAGATAGCGACACCAACATTTTCGATGGAAGTTTTGATGAATAGGTATTTTACTATTCTAGAACTTTAATTGATGAAATTGTTTCTCAACAAAAAATTGTTGCAGATATATATTCGTATAAATTATTTGTGTATCGAGTTGTGAATTGATGCATATCGTGAAGAGGAATTGATAGATTGAATTGTCCTCTGTTTTTGGTTTCTTAGCTTTTTGTATGAGAAATGATCAGATATTTGCTTTAAAGCTTGGATTTCCTTGAAATACGTTAGTTCATGATCAACATGTTAGTTCATGATCACCCGTAGGAATATAAATCCCAATTTATTTGTTCTATTTTCTTTTATTTATTTGATCCTTTCCCTTAGTTTTGCCCAAGCCAGGCTCGCTCAAACCCTTGACATCGCTCTATTTCTCTCGCCGACTCATCGTTTTCTAAAGAACACCGATATAAATCTCTCTCTCTCTCCCTCTCAATCTCTCAGTGTCTCTCTCGATCTTTGTCTCTCTCACATAATCGCGTTCTCTGCGTACACATTATCCGTACTTTTTTTGGATAATTTTCTTCTCCTAAAAAGGTCTCTATAAAAGTATATATATGAATTTATATATGTATCTCTATGTATTGATTGGATAATCATCCTTATTTTGTTTTTAGGTTCTTGAATGATCCAATCGTTGATCGGCGGCAGCGGAAAAATCAACTACTGAAAGAAAAGCACCTTAACTTTCTCATTGGAGGTAAGTTCTAATTTATTTGTTTACATGTTTGTTCTAGTTTTGATCTTGTTTAGATTTGTATTAAACAACTCTTTGTTAGCTTTTTGTTCACTATTTGGGAATTGATTTCAATTTGTTAGCTTTTTTAGTTTGAATGCAATGTTTATTAATAAATTTGTTCATTTAAAATATAGTTAATGTGTTGGTTATTGTTGATGTTGTGGTTAATTGCAGCAAATTTCAACAAAGATAAATGGGAAATTAGTTTTTTTGAGGTAACAGAAAGAAAATCAGAACTGTAAGCTTTTATGAGGTAATTTTGCAATTATTATTTTTATTTTGTTTCACTCTCTAATCCTCCCTCATTCCTGTCAATTTGAAATTTATAAACCTTTCATGTGCTTACGCCTTTAAATTTGCTTCTTTAAGTGTTGAAGGAAATGATTTTTTTTTTTTTAAATTTGTGTCATAATATGAGAGATTTTCATCTTCGAATGCATTGATTGTTGGTTTGGAGTTTGAAGTATATGTCTGGATTTCGTGGATTGATACGCATTGAAATATCTAAAATTGATTGATGTTCATATATTTAAGAAATCGCCTACAAGAGATGTTTCATCTTCATGAATTGATTGCTTGATAATCTGCCTGCAAGAGATGTTTCATTCTCATGGCTAGTGTATGGGAGAGATGGACAATATGGACAAAATTTGAAGAAAAAGAAAAATTAAGCATGACTCGAAACCAAAGCATGATGAAGATTGCTCTGTTTACTACTTATGGTTAGTCATATAGTATTTGAATTCTCTCTCCCCACTCTCTGTTTGTTTTTTTTTTTTTTTTGTTTTTTTTTTTTTACACAATAATATTTTGCTAGGATAGTTAGAAGGAATGAACCCATTGCTATGAATGACATACTAGTATTATAATGGCTAATGTTTCAGCTATATGACTTGGCTATTTCTGGGATAAAAGTTAGGAAGAACATCCGCTTGGAAAATTTGGAAGAATACCCTCTTTTTGAAATTTTTATAAGGTTTCCTGATTCTTTCCTTCTGAAAATTATGTTAGTTCCTTTAGATCCTTGTTTGTGATAGCACCTTTGCAAGTTTAGTGCTTGAGAGAATGGTTTTCCTGATATTTTTCTGTTATATATGTTATTTCTCTCACTGCCTAATTTGGTAGTTTGTGTATTTACTTGACAAGTCCTAGACAAAATAACATAAAATTTTTAACTTATTTTTTAGGAAAAAGGTGTAGATTTTCGATAGAATTAGCAATGTTCCAAGGTCAAAATCATTAATAAGTTGGCAAGAGGAACTTTTGCAAATATCCGTATTGTCAACAAGCTATTAAATGGGAAAGTTGGCCCAAAGACACTTCATGTTCCTACAGGAGAGAAACTTTTTGTGTTTGATGCAGCAGCAATTAGTTCTTTAAAGGTTAATTTTCTGCATGTGCTTTCATTCTGCCTATTCATGTCTTTGTCAGTTTTGTGCCAAACAATAAATTTGCCAACATCTATGATACTAATGCTTTTAATTTCCATAATGATGAAGGATGTAATCAAATTTATTGTGAAATTGTTTGTAGCTTATAAATACTATTAGGGTTGTCATCATTAAGAGATCTGTCATATTTTTTTTAATGACTTGGGTCTAGAATTCAGCTTTGTTAAACAAAATTCGGTGACTTTGAACAACATTGCTGAGAAATGAACTTTCATATGCCACAAATAAACAAAAGAAAAATCTTATTTGAAGTCATTTCCTGTAAATTATCTATTCCTGAAAGATAGTAATAATACCCTCTATTACAATTTACTCTTCATTACTAAATTTTTGTGGTCAATCCACTTTTTCAGAGGTACAAGGCTGCTGGACAGGATACTATTGTATTAGAATTAAGCATTTTCTTTGGTGGTGTGTAGGATATTATAGCAATGGGTGGGGCTGATAGAAGTGTTGTACTCTTTGATCGGCCATCATGAGAGATTTTATCTACACTTAATGGTTATTCAAAGAAAGTCTAGTGCTTTCCTTTCTTTTGTTTATTATTTGAGTTTTATCTACTTACGAAAATCTTTTGGCTAAGCACACTTGTCTCTCCTTTTTCCTCTGCTCTTTTTGCAGGTTACAAGTGTTAAATTTGTGGCTGAGGGTGACTTGGTTGTTACTGGTTCAGCTGATGAGGTAAACCATGCCGACTTCCATTGGATTTGAATTTTTAATATATATATATATATATTTAATTTTGCTGTCTTTGTGCTCTGCTTGTTTGTTTGGTTTTCTCATTTCAATTGCTAATGCAGTTGTTGTGGGTTGATTTTGGTACATGTGGGCTGGTATGTTTTGCGAGTATTGGGTTGAGTTTTATCAATTTTGCTGTTTAAGATGTCCGTTATAATATGCTAAGCATTTAGTGATTAAAAAATATACTAATGTTGATATTATTGCTGCAGAATGACATGTGCAAGAATCCTACATTCAGGATAAAAATTGGTAGTTATTTTATAGGTACATATTTAGTGTTTGAAATTGTAAATGGCACTTGGGTTGTTTTCTGGTTGTCTATTTTGATTTTCATAATTTCTTTACAATGTTTATTAAGTTTTTATTATTTCTTTGCAATCTCTGTCTTTTCTCTGCTCTAGTTGAGGCTTTATATCTAAAGAAAGATCTAGAAATTGGGTACTCTATGTTCTGATCTATTCACCCTCATAATGTGTATTGATCAGGTGCAAGATTGGATTTGAGGAACATATATCTCCATGGTAACAAATTGGAACTCAACCGGTACCTTGTACAGTGGTGAACACTAGCATTGTAGATTTTGACTTTACTAGCATTCTATTTGGATTGTATTTTTTTCATAAAAGAACTTTTTCCAAGTTTTTAGTTGTAATAACTTTCACATATGGCTCTAATTTTGAGACTTAAATGGAATGCCTGAATAAACTACAAAGCTATACTGTCTGAATTTTTGTCATTGTTATTCCTAGAGTGCTTAACGTTACACTTTTATGCGTCTTTTTTATTATTATTATTATTATTATTTTTTGCAACGGTAACAAAATGGTGGCCAAAAATCATGTTAGTGTTTTTCTTTGTTTTTTGCGACGGCAAAATAGCGGTCGCTATAAGTAGTTTAGGCGGTCGCGAATAATTTGCGAACGTTGCATTGCCGTCAGAAAAAGTATTTGTCATCCCCACATTCGCGACCTCCATTTGCCGTCGCATTGCGACTGTTTTTTTATTATTTACGGCGATTTATAATGGTTGTAAGAAGTGCTTTTTTTTAGTAGCGACCATATAATTTTTTTTATATGAATTCTATATCTTTGACATTATTTTAACAATAATATTAATTATTATTTTTTACACCAAACACCCACCATATATCAACACTACAACAAAAACATACTTTAGTGGCACTACACTAGTGGCATATTTTTAGAAAATGCCACAAAAAATGATATTTAGTGGCACGTTTTTGAAAAATGCCACAAAACGACAAACATAAAAGGGTCTAGTGACATTTCAATGAACAAGTGTCACAGAATTACAACAAAAACATACTTTAGTGGCACTACACTAATAGCATATTTTTAGAAAATGCCACAAAAATGATATTTAGTGGCACGTTTTTGAAAAATGCCACAAAACGACAAACTTAAAAGGCTCTAGTGACATTTCAATGAATAAATGTCACAAAACTACAACAAAAACACACTTTAGTGACACTATACTAGTGGCATGTTTTTAGAAAATGCCACAAAAATAATAGTTGGTGACATATTTAGATAAAATGACTTTATCTATTTTATTATGACTAAACTGTACACTTTATCCACTAGTGTTTTATATATTAAACATAAATAAATAAAAATTTTGAAAATTAGTCATAATAAAATAGTTGTTAAAAATAATTTTTTGTGACATTTTTTTATATATGTAATTAAAATTTGACAATAAATGACTTTTTTTGTCACGATTTTTATAAATTGTCATTAAAATTTATAATTAGTAATGTTTTTCTGTAACAAATTATTTAAACTATCGCTGAAAATTAAAAATTAATAACATTTTTTGTAATGATTTTTTTAAACTGTTACTAAAACTTATTATTAGTGATTTTTTTGTAACAAATTTTTTAATTTGTTGCTGAAAATGAATAATTAGCGACTTTTTTTTTAATAGTGTTTGATGACAAATATTGTTAATTATAACATAAATTATTGGATAATAAGTCCACCTATTAAAATCTACACATAAATCTCGAAAATATATCAAAAACACTAGAGATCCTAAAAATTCTTCCATTACCCAATATATATATATATATATATTGGCATTTAGAATATGAATCTGTGAACCACAACTATTTTCTGGTAACAAAATAATTAATAAATTTATATGGCTAATTGTTTTTACATATTACATAAGCATATCACGTAATGTGTTCAACAATTACTCCGGCAATTGTTTACTTGACCGAACGCAACCTTGGAACTCCGAGAATTTCAACATCTTCAGTATCATGTCCACACTATCTCCATCACCAACCACCGAAACGAAATTCATTTGAAAATATGATTAATGTACTATGATTCTAATGGAGTTGACATTTTGGCTTGGCTTTCCACTTTGCCTACTTGCGGCTCTTTTCCCTCCACATTCTCTCTTCCACTCCCAATTAATAAGTTTTTGAGAAAATTATTATAAATTTTTTTGATACAGCTCTAATCTACAGTAAGAACTTTCATCAAATACAAAAAAAAAAAAAAATTGTTCGGTATGTGCACAAAATTTATATCACCATAAAAATATAAATAATCTTTTTACTTTCAAACTAATTTGTAATTTTCTCATAACTCTTCATTTATTTGTGATGCACACGCAATTTAAGATTGTATTCAGAATTGACCTATTTAGTGATTTTTTAATTTTTAATAAAAAAATATTAAAAAAAAGATAAAAAGAATAATTTTTTTTTTTATAATATTTTTTTGACTTGTTAATTAATTAAAGGTGTGACTTTAAAAAATAAGCGTTACCACTTAGTTTCTAAGAAAATACTCAATAAAATCTCTTCATCTGGGCTCCGCCATAAGTTTTCTGTTATAGTGAAGCCTCGTTTGGGAAGTAACTATTTTAGCTAAAAAAGTTAAAAAGTCACTACATAAGTTGTTACATCATTTTTTTTACTTTTATATACATCTTTTCGTAAAAAGTTAAAAAGTTACTAAAAATAACTTATTCTTAAACGAGCCCTTAGTAATAGAAAAAGAATAAAAGGGTTTGACTTCCCTCTAGTCCGATAACAGATTGGAGGGTGTTGTTGGATTCGTAGAGGCTCACCACAAGTCATGTTTTGATAATATGAACCGTTTAATGTGTAAAAATCTTTGAGTCCTATAAAATTATGAAACATCACGTTAATCAAATATCGATAACTATGTAATCAAATCAGTTTTGTATAAAAAAAAATAAACGATAAAAAAATAAAAAGTTGATAAAAATTTGATCCGATAAAATAACTATCAATATTTAATTAATATAATTATTTACAAATATATAATATTCGATAAATGTTACATATTAACAATCCAAATTATTAAAACAAAACTCATAACGTACCTCCACAAGTTCATCCGTATCTTCCAATTCAATCAGACTTAAGAGACGCTGATCCCTTATTGAAAAGTCAACACGGTACGTAATACGGATTACACCAACAGTTTGATCTACGCGTTACTTAAAATTGGGTCCCAAAATCAGTTTTGGGCCCATTTTTTTGACTCTTCTGTTCTGTGCTCGGCCTCGAAGTTTTAGACCGAAAATTGTGGGCTGAAGCGGAAGGCCGCAATTGACAGTCCAAGATATACAAAAGATAATGCAATTTTATTTTTTATTTATTTTTTTATTTTTAGTGAGAAACTTAAGAAGAACGGTGATACCAATAAATACCAAATAAATATAATGAACTCTCACATAAATATATCTGCCAATTATTTATACACACAGAGTAGTTATTTTATTGGTTCATGCACATAATTATTAAGGTTTTTTTGTGAGAGTAGACTTTTTTAGTTAGATTTATTTTTGTATTTAGTCATTTTTTTAAAAAAAAATTATGCCGAATCTTTTTAACATTTTATATCCGTCTCGTATGGTTAATTCTAAAAAAAATTTGAAAATTATTTTACGTTTTTGAAAAAAATTGAAAAGACAAATAGACCAATTGTTTATACATATAATTTGGCTTATTTTTATTTTGGGTGAATATGATTTTTAAATTGACTGAATTTTTTTTTAAATTTTAGAATATAAACCCAAAAATGGAAATTATAAAAAAATTGACAGAAAGGTTTTAAAAAAATAAAAAGTCAAAAGAAGTTTTTTAGCTGCGACCAATCATGGAATAAATCCATTTGAAATTGCATGGAAAATACATTGGCCTACAAGCTGCCATATGTAGACTGCGTACGTCAACCCTACAAGTCTTATATAATCACACAGTCCTTTCGGGGACATGGGATACTACACTAAACTCTTTAAAATTTTAATTTATATAATATTTAATGCATTTAAATTAGTAATTTATTAATTATGTGTATATATTAATTTTAAGAACTAATTTGCTTTGAAATTTTCTATTAGTGCCTCCGCTTGGGAAGTGGGTTGACTTTTTGGCTTTTTAATTTTTTTTATTATTTTAACCTGGGGCTAAAAAGCCTGATTTAATAAGGACTTTTTGACTTTTTTAGCTTTTTGACTTTTTGGTGAGGTGTCTTTATTGGAAATCACCAAACTGCCCTTGACACATGATTCTCATGGCAACTCACACTCAAATGGTCCTCCACGTCAGCGCCATGTACAGGACCGAAATTGTTTGAATTTTTTTTTTTTTTTTCCGGTTTGGATTTGGCGTATTTTCTTTTAATTTTTTTTTTTGGTTTGGATTTGGTGTATTTTGCTTAATTTTTTTTAAAATTTTTTTATTTTGGGTTTGGATTTCGCGTATTTTACTTAAATTTTTTATTTTTTTTATTTTGGGTTTGAATTTGGCGTATTTTTTTATCTTTTTTATTTTTATTGGTATACAATAACTTTTTTTTATTTTTCAAAAATGAGTTTTCATGTGTTTTATTTATTTTTAAATTACGTTGCGAATGGTAATTTATGTTTTTATGTTTTTTTTTAAATATTTTTTAATGAGGCGTATTTTTCTCGTTATTTTTTTTAATTTACGTTTTTGTCATTTTTTAATTCGTACACATTAATTTATTTTTATATTTCAAAAATGGGTTTTCATGTGCTTTATTTATTTGTACATTACATGGCAAATGGTAATTTCTGTTTTGTTTTTTTATCTTTTTGGATGAGGCGTATTTTTGTCGTTCTTTTTTTTTTTGAATTTATGTTTTTGTAATTTTTAAAATTTTTTTAAATATTTTTGAATGAGGCGTATTTTTTTTAAATAATTTATGTATTTTAAGTTTTTTTTTTTTTTTTTTTTGCAAATGGTTTTTTCATGTGTTTTTTCTTTTTATTTTTATTTTTTTTCATTTTCTGTGAAATGATAAAAAGTGAGGTTTTATTTTATTGTCCTGTGTGTTTTAAATAATTTAATTTTAATTTAATTTTAAATTTTAATTTTAATTTTATTTTAAATATTTAAATAATGTAAATAATCTAAATAATTTAATAAGCAAAAATTTAAAATAAATATTCAAAAAATTTAAATCGTAAAAATTTAAATAATTTAAATATTCAAAAAATTATTTTAACAAAAAAATTGAAATAATTTAAATATTAAAAAAATTTAAATAATTTAAAATGTTAATATTTTAAATTTAAAAACAACTCTACACTCAAATCGTAACCAAACACATAAAATAAAGCTCAATAAATAAATTATTTTTAAAACTCATAACCAAACACATAACTCGAAACTCCATACTACTTTCACAACTCTACACTTAAATCATAACCAAATACATAATAAAAAAATTAAAATATTTTAAAAATATTTTTATAAAATAGAGTTCGAATTTATTTTTATAAAATATTTTAACCAAAAAAAATGTTTTTAATTTTTTTTTTTTCAACTTTCTTTGTTTTTTCTGGGAAAAGATGTTTTTTGGAAAAAGGTTTTTTTTTTTTTTACTTTGAATATTTCTGACGCTGAAGCTAAATTAGCCCCTCTTTCATGTGGGGGGTAGTTTCGTAAATTTACCGGTGAAATGATTGTTGCCAAGCTCCTGCCATGCTTTTGTCTCCATGTGGTTGAATTAGTCACTTTTGTCTGTATGTGGCTAATTTAACCTCAAACTGCCTTCCCAAACACAGTATTTATATGATGTTGTCTAGAAACTCATTCTTCCTTAGTGGGCTCTGTTCATGGAGTTGTAATTGCTCACGATTCTGTTATATATATAAATTTTAATTGCTTAGTTATAAACATTAGAAAGTGCAGGGTTGTCGGGCTGGAAAGCCAAACATAGTTTCCATCAATATTTACATTACAGAATATACCACAGGCATCTATACTATTATAAAGTGAACACCCTTTATGGTGTCTTGAAACCTTTGTTTCTTATGCTGCCACGTGTCTACTTTTTTATTTGAAAAAAAAAAAAAATTAGGTAGATAAGAGGAGGGGATTTGAACCTTAAATTTATGTCAAATGAATAAGACTCTTACCACTTAACTAGCACACAACATATGATAAATGTTTTATTTTATTTTTATTTATTTGAATTGCACACGTATCGCGTGTGGCAACCGCTAGTATATATATATATATGAACAACTCACTTTAATTTCTTGAAACTTTCTCTCTTTTTGTCAAGTGAATGTTTTTATATCAAAAAAGAAAAAAAAAATTTATAAAGTAAAGTGTATAAGGTTTGAACTTAAGATTTTAAGTTTAGAAAATAATACTCATACTACTTGATCAACAAATACAATATATATTTTTAATTCAAAATCAAAATTTATATTTTATAAATTTAATAGCACACTATATATAAGGATAGAAGTTGGGGTCCTATGATTTCCGCCATCCTGATATAATTTGAATTTTACATTGTTGAACATAGCTTCTCTGTGGTTTAAAGCAGAATAGAGAGTATTGTTGGGTCTTTGCAAGCTTACCCCGAAGCCTACATCGATAATCGAGCCATTCAATATGTAGGGTTCGTCGAATACTTCATCCCCATAAAAAATCACATTGATCAGATATCGATAGTCACTTGATCATATCATATTTTTATCAACGACAAGTATAATTTTTAAAATAAATTGTCATACAAATGTGATCTGATTAAGTAACTATCCAAGGTTTTAAAAAGCAGCCACAACTGCTACGTAACGCCGTTACGTAATAGTTGTGGTAGTTACCGCCACCCGTTACGGCCGCTTTTACAATGTGATTGAGATTCACAGGTGTATCGGCCGTAGCGATTGCTATAGTGGTCGTAACAGTGCCGTAATGGCTTGTATAAGTATATGTATGCCATTTTGTTTTGTTTTTTTTTTAATATTAGTAGCACCAATTTAATTTATATGCTTTTGTTCATGGCAATATTACAATGACGTGTTAAGTTAATAATTGTTGTTAAATTATGTTACAAAAGTCATCAATTACGGCCGCACAATTCTCAATTCTAATTTTTTCCTACAAATCAATTTTTACAATTTTTTATTACACATTTTTTCATAAAAAGTCAAAAAGTTAATCCAAACATCCATATTTTCAACCTCAATTTTTTAGTCCAAAAAGATAAAAAGTACACTTATTTAAGACACCCCAAACAACCCCTAAATGAACTTCGTTTGTGTTGACAGAGCTAGACTCTTTTAGTACAATAAAAAATTCCTTTACTTAGAATAATGACTTGGACCTCCTTTTTTTCCCACCCCCTTGACCCCCTCTTCACTTGATTGGCTACTTTTTCTTTCTTTCTTTTTTTTTTATTCCTTCTCCTCCAATCACCACCTGCCACGTGTCTGTGGGGGTGGTGGGGTGGTAATTGGAGGGGGTCTCAATCATCACCCCTTTACTTATTAAATGCTCAAATTTATTTGAGCCTGTCTCAATCGACATGATATACTTACTCCAACATAGCTGCAATGCTATTGTGGGCCATTAGGGAAGCCAAAAAAAGAGTGACGCTAGATATCCTAAATAATTTATCAAAACTTTTACTAAACTTCTCATATAGGTGTGGGACACACACCTATGTGAGAGATTTGATAAAAAATTTAATAGATTATTTAAATTATTTTCTCAAAAAGAAGTTAACTTTTACCTTTTAATTTATTTTGAGTTATATTATCTCTCATATTTTTTATGCCCAAAAGGACAAAAAAGTCAAAAAAAAACTAGCTTTTAACTAATTTTCCAAAACATCCCTATGTTATCCATAATAACGTATACCGAGATCCTTTACACTGTATTTAGTTAAGAGATTTGGAAATAAAAAAGAAAAGAAAAAATGTAAGTAAAATGTAAATAAAATATACATATATTTTACCAAATTTTACATATTTTTTCCCTTTCTTTTTTTAAATCTCTCAATCAAACACAGCGTTCGAGAAAATTTCTCTAAATGGGAGAAGCACAAAAATCATAACTTTTCTTATGTTGTGCAGATACACATTGTAGTATTTCTCTACAAAATTTGTTGCAAAAAAGAGATACCGTCATCCATTGGATAGCCTAAAGGCCCCGTTTGTTTTGGGTTATAGGGAGGGTATTGGGATTGCTAATACCTTGGGACTAGTATATGGGGTGTTTGTTTTGAGAGATAGCCTTGGGACTACTAATACCTTGGGACTAACTAATACCTTGGTATTACTAATACCGTGTTTGTTTTGAGAGATAGGGAGGGTACTACTAATACCTTGGTATTACTAATACCCTTGGGGAGGGGATTCATAGTGAGGAGGTAGAGATGGTATTGGAAAAATAGTGAGGGGATTAGAAATTTTTTTATTTATTTTATTTTTTATATATTGGGATTTTTTTTTAAATATTAATGTTTAATTTTTATATTTTTATATTTGTTTTATTATTTTATATAAAAATAATTTAACAATTTCTCACTATTAATCCCCTCACTATCAATCCCCTCACTATTAATCCCCTCACTATCAATCCCCTCCATTCTATCTCTGAAAACAAACGACCCTCACTAACAATCCCCTCACTAACAATTCCCTTACTATCAATTCCCTCCATTCTATCTCTAAAAACAAACGGGGCCAAAAGATATTGTTGTGTTTGTTGTTTTTACTTCCAAACTTGTGCTACCTCTAGTATGTGAATAGAAATTAGTGTAATAGCGACATCAAATTATCATTATTTATTTTAATAACTGGGTTCAAATCTCGACATCATTTTATGTAGTATTATCATATTATTACTAGCTAATTTTGTTTTCCAATAACTCAAACTATATAGTTTACTATTGCAATGTGATATTTTTTAGGGAATATTTTACGTCAGTGTACAAGTGCAAAAATAATTACAAATAAATGATAAAATTTATAAATCTTAATAATTAAAATTATAAATTTTTTTTATAAATTACCCCACTTATGGGTAATTTCTCCTATTTTTTATCACTAATATATTTTTTTATCAGACCATTGCCTAATACTCCAAATAATGAAAGATTTATTTATTTATTTATTTATTTTTAATAAATTAAAATACTAATAAATATGTCAATTAGGGATGTGCGCGGTGCGGGTCGGTGCGGTTTGAGAGAAAAATAGAAACCGTATGGCGGGTGGCGGATTGATAAAAGTGTCACTAGAATTTGTTATTTTCCTTATCAAAAACCGGCGGTTCGGTTGGCAAATAATGACGGATTTACCTTAGCGGTTCGGGCGGATTAGCGGTTTATAAAAAATATAATTCAAATTACAAAACTTAAATCAAAGAATAAAAAAAGAGAGGAGAGATACCGTGATGTTAAGCATCTTGCGAAGCTTTCTTCTGATGCAGCAAGTGTAGCAACATGATAATATCAACGACTATGCCATCAGTTCATTACAAGCATCTGTGGAAACTACAATGATCAAATACAATACATAAAATTAATATCATTCAGGGTTTACAATATATTGAAAATGTTTACTGTTGAAAAGTATTTAGATTGAAAAGTGAGCTGATACAAGTTTGCAATATGGCCAGAAAAAAAAAAAAAAAGATTGAAAAGTGAATTGGAATCCAACTTTATTTTGAATTACTGACAGCTTAAATTCCCCTTGAGCAGTAATGTAATATTTTATTCTAAGGTATAGAACAATAAGTAAACTTAAGTAAAAAAGAATTTTTAGAATCTTATAAAACATGAGTTAATAGCGGTGCGGGTCGGTGCGGTTTGGAAGAAAAATAGAAACCGGCGGATTGATAAAAGTGTCACTAGAATTTGCCATTTTTCTTACCAAAAATCGGCGGTTCGATTGGCAAATAATAACGAATTTGCCTTGACGGTGCGGCTCGGTGCGGTTTCGGCGATTTCGCCAGTATTATGCACGCCCCTAATGTCAATAAATGTGAAAATATGGGGGACTCTCTGAGATCGCTGCTCCGACATAGAATTATTTTTTCAATAATGATACAGACCACTAAAACATCACCACTAACATCACTACTAATGATGTGGCAAGCAAAAAAAAAAAAAAAAAAAACTTAGACACAAAACACATGTGGCAGTGGGTGGAACTCACTGCCACATTCCTAGTGCAACCACTAATTAGTGGTCTGCATCATTTTTCTTATTTTTTGGTGATCTGGTACTGCCTCCACGCGGCAATTTTTTATTGGAACACATAAACCAATTGACCTTTTGTTCAGTCACGGTGGCAAAACTTCCCCGCCAAGTCTCTTTTAGGCTATGTTTGGGAACTAAAAATATTTTAGTTAAAAAATTAGAAATTTGCCAATCATTCTCAATTTTTTAAATAGTTTTTTTTTTTTTTTTTTAAATTAAAAGTTCA
This sequence comes from Camellia granthamiana, assembly GCA_036172215.1. Classification (NCBI taxonomy): domain Eukaryota; kingdom Viridiplantae; phylum Streptophyta; class Magnoliopsida; order Ericales; family Theaceae; genus Camellia; species Camellia granthamiana. The sequence goes on from CM069915.1 coordinate 14,239,939, forward strand.
TTATAAAAAATAATTCTGAGATGAACCCTTAATTTCGTATTATTAAGGGGTCGTTTGGGGTGTTCTAAATAAATGTACTTTTTGTCTTTTTGGACTAAAAAATTGAGGAAGAAAATATGGATGTTTGGGTTAACTTTTTGACTTTTTATGAAAAAATGTGTAATAAAAAATTGTAAAAATTGATTTGTAGGGAAAAATTAGGATTGAGAGTTGTGCAGCCGTAATTGTTAACTTTTGATGAATAATGTTAACTTTTAACTTTTTGAGTAACTTTTTAACTTTTTGACTTTTTTACAATATCTCAAACTTGGCCTAACATGCTTTTAAAATATCATTCTTAACATGTGCCATCATAATCAATCATAAAATACCATATTAAAAAATAAATTCCATCGCATAAATAGAATTGCTTATTCAACTCAACCAAGCACCACACTTTTTTGGGTATCCAAAAATAATTCATCCATTTGATTTATACGGAACAATAAAATTTCCTTCTCTCTAATTTTTTTAAGTTTTTTTTTTTTTAATATATAAAAAATCAAAAGGTCATTCTGAAATAGTGTAATTTTTTTCACTTCATATTTTACCAAAAAAACTACTAAAAAAATCACTGGTCAAACCAACCCAAATACTCTATTTGATTAACTACAAATGAGATAGAATTGAATGAAATTATTATTTGTAATGCTCTCTTATGAAATGAATAGTTTTTACAATGTTAAATAATTATTCTATTCTTTTTTTTTTTTCTCTAATGAATCAAATATTACTCATAGGTTAACAAAGGGTAATTTTGGGAATTGGCAATTTAATCAGCTTGTTTGGTTTTGATTTTTAGAAAATACTTTTAAGAAAATTCTACTTTTTTATTTTTCGTATTTTTGTTGTTTTCAATTAATTTTTTTAATATTTTAAGCAATTTTTTTAATTTTTAGACACATCTAACATAATACATTTTAAAAGTATACTATTTGTGAAAAAAATCTTTAAAAAATTCACTAAATACCAAAAATATAAAAAAAAATATTAAAATTCAACACATTTTTCGTATTTTGTGTATTTATTAATTTTTTAAAATATGTTTTCACAAATATTTTGTTATTCAGATACATCTAAGTAAGATGCATCTAAAAAAGTAAAAAAATTGCTTAAAATATTAAAAATATTCACTAAAAACAAAAAATTACGAAAAATGAAAGACTCAAATTCTAAAAAACTGAATTTAGAAAATTAAAACCAAACACACTAAATAATTTTTTATTTTTGCAAAATAAAAAGTGTTAAAAAAATTTGACTTTTTATTTATTTATTTATTGATTAACATATAGCCTTTCGCAAAATAAGTCAAAATACTATTATGAAAGTTCAACACAAGTTGCACAACCTCCCAAAAAAAATTGATAATAAAATGCCAGCGACCTAAACAAAATTACCACGAAGCATTCAATATGCCAGGGATTTTTTTATTTTATTTTTAATTTTAACAAATGTTTATTTTTAGACTTTAAAAATTAGAAATGTTTGATACCATATTCCAGTAAAATATTATATAGTGATTATATTTTTATATTGTGTTTGAGTATCATTTATTGATTGGGACCCATTAAATAATGTGATTAGTGACATAAGACATTAGATGTACATAATAATTAGTCCTTGTAGTCCATGTAACTGTTTCTTAAGATAATGAAAATGTCAGAAATTTAAAATTGGAGTCAATAAAATGACTACGACTTTTTGATTTGTAATCTAATAATTTACTAACTCATTGATGTTCTATCATTCGTCCCAAAACAATTATTTATTTATTTATTTTGTATTAGATGGTTACCTAAATAAGATATTAAGATTTATTCATTCATTTTAAATCAAGCCACCTATTAAAATGGATTTATTAATTAAAAAATGTGCTACCATCAAATCAATTGTTCTGTATAAAATTTTGCCGATACCCAAATGTGTGGTCCTGGCAATGCCCATTTTTATGACCATCCAAATCCTCTTCATTTCCCCTATTTATTTATTTTTTTAAAAAATCCTTTTCATTTTATGTGTGGAATGAATATTTATTTCATGATTAATAATTGTAAAAGATCAAGATTAAGAAAAGTCTTAAAAACTTAAAATGAAATCATAGTAGTAAACAATTAATTTTAAATTTGAATAATGTCTTATAATCTTATAAATGAAATGAAAAATTTTAATTCCACCGAAGGCAAACTTGATGGTTTAAAATTCTGCATGGCTGCAATATCTCTGTTTCTTTCGAACTATTTTCGCATCAACTTCCATGAAACTGTGTCCCATTTTCATTCACTATTCCTCAAACTTAAACTCGTTGTCAAGTTTTATATATAAATACCAAATCTTGTCAACGAGATCTCCACACTTACAACAACAACCACAATCTTATCTACCTTTTACTTGCTAAAAAACAAAACCTTTTCACCTTCATCTTTTATCTTCAAATTGAGCAAATGGAGTACTTGTTCTGGAAATCTTTCTTGAAGATTGTTCAGTTGATGGTTCTAGTTATGTTCTTCATTTTCATTGCCACTCAAACAGTTGAAGCTACAAGGCCTTTTGATGCTCTGCCTCGCAAAGAACCCAAAGCACCGCCGAGCCCTTCCGGATGCACTTTCATCCCTGGTGGCAACGGCCATTGCTAAAAGTCAACAAGTGTTATGCAAAAAACCGATTTCTTGCCTGATTTTCTTATCAACGGATACAAAGATAGTAGGGTTTACATGTGAGACCGTGTCTTATTTTGTATCTAATGATTAGAAAATCTTATAAGTATTTTGTTTATATATATCATTTTTCTTCTGTTTAGATTCTCTCTGGCTCACAAAGCAGATTTGATGACCGTGTAGCTCACCACAGATTTTATTTTGGTAAAGATTAGTTCATTTTGAAGTTTTTTATGTGTAGATTATTCATATAAAAGAAATTAAGTTAATTCGATAATCATAACTATATAATTTTATTAAATTTTCTTTCAAATAAATGGACCGCCTATTTTAAAATCATACTAGTCTATTTTTTAAACAAAAATTTTAATAAAATTATCTAAATATGATTATCAGATTAATTTAGTTTTATTTTTTAGTTTTAATGTGAATGATCTATATATGTAGCTATAAAATGAATAGATTAAATTATCGAAATAGAATCTACAATGAGCTTCACTGACCCAAATATTACCGTTTGTGGACCGGAGAGAGGTTGCTTTCTTTTTCTATTATTACTAGCTGCAAAATATTGTGTAATTTCTTTCTTGAAGAACTGTTGATCAGAAATATTATATAAAATGAATTTTTATTACAGTAATTTAGCACTATCATTTTCAATATTATGTGTATAACTGGTTGACATGGTTGGTGTTTTGTCTGGGGATGAAAAGATCACGACCATTATTTGATATAGAAGTTCTCTTTATATTATATTACATCGGTTGATAGATATTATGAGTTCGACTCGTTAACAATTCAAAAATGTTTTTTTTATTTGATTCAATTAACAATTCAAATTTAATCTGGATTTGATCTGAAAATTTTGAAATACAATCTAATAATACAATACTAGTGGTCACCCGTGAGATGCACGGGATATTAGAAAGTCAATAATCACTAAAAAAATTGCTATTTAATTGCATTTCTTAATATTTTTATTTAATTTGTGTATATAAATCTTGCTTCACATCATTAAAAATATTTCATATTTCATATTATTGAAAATTTTTAAAAACTATCGTACATGAAGTGAATCATCACATATATAATAACTAATTTATCTAAGAATTACTTCAGACAACCAAAAATAGAGTAAGAAATACATGTTATAATTAATCAAAATGACTAATATATTAAATAAAAGTAACACTAGTTTGTTTAATTAGTAGTAGATATTACATTAATCATCCCATATAATATAATAATTTAAAATAAAATTAATTTTAATTCCCATTATATGGTTAAAAAAGTTTTACATGCTATTTGTTTTTTGGTTAAATTGATTCATTAAACACAAATAGGTTTGGAATGATTAAAAAAAGGTTTGGAAATGCATTAAACTTGAATTGACAAACCTAAAGAATATATAAATATTTAATTTATTCAAAAAACAATTAACATTTTCAATATGAGATATCTTCCATTTGCTGAAACTTTGAATCTAAATAACAATAAAAAATTTTAAAAAGAAGAAATTTGTGATTTAGTTCTTAAAGGAAATGAGTTCCTAAAACTAAATTTACTCGTGAGTTATTTCAATAGGATAATTAATAATAAAAAATCAACTGATGAATACATTTAAAGTATAAGCCCATATCCAATAAATTTTGACGTGTTCTTCATTTTCAATCTAACATCTGTACCCAAAAAAAAAAAGTAATCAATAAGTGAGAGAGTTACAAATTGATTATAGTAGCGCTTTTATAAAATAAAAAATAAAAAAATTCAATGAAATGACACATTATTAACAAAATAAATAAATAAATAAAGAAAAATACAGATTGTAATAAAAAAATTTAAAAACAAAATAATAATATCTATTTACATAAACTCACTTTCTCACAAATGCAAAAATTCATGCAAATACAAATTTCAAATGTAAAACAAATATTTAAGATTTTTAGGCACCAAAAAGGGATCAGAAATGGCTCAATGTTGATTGTTTTTCCCCCAATATTCTATTCATGGTTTCTTTTGCAAGAACTTGTTTTTTATATTGAAAAGATTATGCTAAAACAAAAGATATATATGGAATTCTATTATATTTAAACTTTGTATGGATAATTAATTAATGATTTTAAAAAATAAAATATTAAATTCAACTTGAAGATAAACTTTAAAAGATTAAACTGAAATATATGGAAATTCTATAACAAACTAACAAAAGATAAATATAAATCGTTAAAAAAAATTATTATCCTTTTGGGATATTTATATCCTAATGTTAATCTTTTTTTTTATTTAAATATTTTGTTATCTTTTATTTAAATTTTCATTTTGCAATTCAAATCTAAATAGTTATATTTTATTTTTGTATATTTTTTCATCTCTATTTTTTTGTTATTCATATATAAATAATTACTTTTTATTTTAAAAATTATTTACTCATAATATTTTTTTATTTCAATATTTTTTAATTGTTCATATATAAATAGTTAACTTTTTATTTTTAAAATTATTTGACTTGTAATATTTTTTTATTTCTTATCTTTTATTTGACTCTTTATATTATTTTGTGGTTGAAATTTGAATAGTTCTCTTTTTATTTTATTTTATTTATATTTTTATCTCTACCTCTTTATTGTTCATATCTAAATATTTATCATTTTATTTTAATGTATAATCTTTTTGGCTTTTCAGATTTAGATAATTGACAAATGATTAAAAATTAGAAAAAGTGGGAGGGAAGACTTGAGAAGTGACACGTAGCACTACAAGAAAAGTGAGTTTATGAGACGGAACTATTTGCGACGGCACACTTGCCGTCTCAAAAAAACAGAGTATTTAAATACTCTCATTTTTTGAGACGGCAAATAGTGCCGTCGCAAATGCTCTGCTTTTTTGAGACGGCATTTTCTGCCGTCGCAAAAAGTGACTTTCGTGTTTTTTTTTGGTAAATATTTTCAAAATTTTAAATATTTTTTTAGTGATATATCTAACCAAAAAAACTTATGAAAAAATATTTTTAAAAATTAATAAATACATAAAAATACAAAAAAAAATGTATTGAATTATTGTATTTTTGGTATTTAATGAATTTTTAAAAGATTTTTTTTGCAATTTTTTTAATTTTTAGGTGTATTTATGTTATGTGTGTCTAAAAATTAAAAAAAATACTTAAACTATTAAAAAAATTCAGTAAAAACAATATAACACGGAAAACAAGAAAATATAATTTTCTTAAAAGAGTTTTTAGAAAACTCTAACCTAGCATAGTGATTGTGGTTTTGAGACAGCTTCATATATATACAGTCACAAAATAGTTTGAATAAATTCAACGGTATCTTTCTGTCGCAAAAAAAATTAAAAAAACAATGTTGTCTTACTCTTTTTATATAACATTTCTCTTTTCATTCATTTTTTCATCTTCCTGTCTCTCTGTCTCTATCTCTCTCTCTTCTCTTTATCTCTTTCACTCATCATTCTTCTTTCTTTATCTGTCTATTTTCTTTCTCTCATTTTCTCTCTGTGTCTCTCGCTTATCTCTCTTCTCTCTATCTCTCTCATTTGTTTTCTCTCTTTGTCTCTCTCTCTCATCTCTCTTCTCTCTATCTCTCTCATTTCTTCTCTCTCTCTCTCTCTCTTATCTTTCTATCTCTCTCTATCTTTGTCGCCCATTTCTCTTCTCTCTCTGTCTCTCTCTTTTTCTGTGTGTCTCTCTCGCTCATCTCTTGTTTCTCTCTCTTTTTCTATCTCTCCCTCTATCTCTCTCTCTCTCTCTCTTTCTCTCTCTATCTCTTTTTATGTCTATCTTTCTCTCTCTCTGTCTCTCTCTCACTCATCACTCTTCTCTCTCTCTCTCTCTGTCTACTTGTCTATTTGTCTATTTCTCCCTCACTATGTTCACCTTGCTCACTCTCTTACTCTCATCTTTTCTATTTATCGAGCTCCTTCTCGATTTATCGATCCACTATAAACGACGTCGTCTTACTCTTTTGAACATTTCTCTTTTCACCCATTTTTTCGTCTTCATATCTCTCTGTCTCTGTCTCTGTCTCTCTTCTCTTTCTCTTTCTTACTCATCACTCTTCTCTGTCTATTTGTCTCTCCCTTTCTCAATGTGTCTCTGTCTCTCTTCTCTCTCACTCTCTCTTGCTTATGACTCTTCTGTGTCTGTCTGTCTATCTGTCTCTTTCTTTCTGTGTCTTTATCTCTTTTCTCTTTCTCTCTCTCACTCATCACTCTTCTCTGTCTGTCTGTCTCTCTCTTTCTTTTTCTATGTGTCTCTCGTCCATCTCTCTTCTATCTATCTCTTTCATCTATCTTCTCTCTCTGTCTGTCTCTCCCTTTCTCAATGTGTCTCTGTCTCTCTTCTCTCTCACTCTCTCTCGCTCATCACTCTTCTCTGTCTGTCCTTCTCTCTCTTTCTCTTTGTGTCTCTGTCTCTCTTTTCTTTCTCTCTCTCACTCATCACTCTTCTTTGTTTGTCTGTCTGTCTCTCTCTTTTTCTATGTGTCTCTCGTCCATCTCTCTTCTCTCTATCTCTTTCATCTATCTTCTCTCTCTCTTCTTTTTTTCTCTCTCGCTTTCTCGCTCATCTCTTTCTGTCTCTCTCTCGTTTATCTCTTTTCGCTCTTTTTTTTTTCTCTCTCTTTATCTCTCTCCCTCCTTTGTCTATATCTTTTCACCCATTTTTTCATCTTCTTCTCTCTCTTTTCTTTCTCTCTCTCATTCATCACTCCTCTCTGTCTGTCTATTTGTCTCTCTGTGTGTGTCTCTCATTCATCTATCTCTTCTCTCATCTCTTTTCTCTCTTTCGCTCATCTCTCTTCTTTCTATCTCTCTCACCCATCTCTCTTCTCTCTATCTCTCACATCTCTCTCGCTCATCTCTTCTCTGTCTCTCTCTCACTCATCACTCTTCTCTGTCTGTCTGTCTCTGTCTCGCTTTTTCTCTGTGTCTCTCTCTCTCTTCTCTTTCTCTCTCTCACGCATCACTCTTCTCTGTCTGTCTGTCTGTCTTTTTTTCTTTATGTCTCTGTCTCTCTTCTCTTTCTCTCTCTCACTCATCACTCTTCTCTGTATGTCTGTCTCTCTTTTCTCTCTATGTCTCTCGCTCACCTCTCTTCTCTCTCTGTCTGTCTCTTTATTTTTCTCTGTCTCTCATCCATCTCTCTTCTCTCTATCTCTTTCATCTATCTTCTCTCTCTTCTTTTTTTTCTCTCTCGCTCTATCGCTCATCTCTTTCTGTTTCTCTCTCATTTATCTCTTTTCGCTCTTTTTCTCTCTCTCTCTCTATATCTTTTCACATATTTTTCATCTTTCTCTATTTCTTTTATTTCTCTCTTTCACTCATCACTCTTCTCTCCCTGTCTGTCTATTTGTCTTTCTCTCTCTCTTCCCCACTATGTTTGTGTTGCTCACTATTTCCCTTCCGTCTTTTTTATTTACTGAGCTCCCTCTCGATTTATCGATCCACTACAAGAAAATACACTTTTAGCAACCACTTTGTCTCTCTTTCGCTCACCTCTCTCTCTCTCTCTCCTCTATCTGTCTCCCACTTATCTCTCTCTCTCACCATCTATCTCCTCTACCACCTTCACTACTACTGCAAACGCCATTTCACTACCACCACTACTACCACGGTCGCCATTTCACCTCTACGACTACCATTACAATATTTTTCATTAAAATATTACCTATACTTGTACTAAATAAAAAAATAATAATAATTTTTTTTTCATTAAAATAAAAATGAAACAAATAAATTTTCAAGCTTAGTAACTAAAATAAATTTTCAAGCTTAGTAACTAAAATAAAATAATTTTTTTTAAAAAAAATTTCTTTTAACAAAAATAAATTTTTTTGACGACGACAACCCTGGTGCAAAAAAAAAAAAATTAAACAACATTGTTTTATTGTTTAAATTCTAAAAAAAAAAATTTTTGATTTTTTCTTTTCTCTCCTTTCTTTTTCCATTTCCTCCTTTTTTTTTCTGCACCCCCCCTCTTTCCATTCCCCCCCTCCCTCTCTATCGATCGATCGAGCGGCGGCAGACGACGGAGAGCGGAGAGAGAGAGAGGCGGAGAGATGGTATGCGGCAACACATTTGCGAAGACCATATGCTCAATCTGCTACGAAGATCTCAAACCCATCGTCGAAGACCTTCAATCCATCTCCATTTGCGAAGAATTGAATGGGAAGAAGAGCTGTGTTGATCCCAAACTCACTGCTCCTAAGGCGCTCTGTATCTGCCCTACCCGAGAATTGGCGATCCAGGTTTGTTAACATATGCAAATCTGTACATAATTTCTATTTGTTAAACTAATCAAACTTCACAAGCAGTGGTCTGGTCGCCTCTCTCTCTCTCTCGGTATGTATGTATCTCTTCTTTTAGATTTCCTCTGACAGCTCCAACACACATCTAGGAACAGAGAAATCACTCAGTTTTTAATTTGACACGCCTAGTGTTCGATAAAATTCCCAAACTAACCCAAGGGGTTGTGGCATTGTGGTAAAGCCTTGGGGTTTAAGGCCCAAGGTCACAGGTTCAACTCCCCACCTCCCCTTGGGCCAATCTCCTGGGCGAAGCACTGTTGGTTAGGAGGTTGGACCTCAAGTTGTCTAGTCAGCACTTGGTGTGGGTTCAATGCTCCCCCGCTGTGCGAGTCCTGACTTAAGCGGAGCTTGTCTTGGGAGGTCGGGGCAAGTTCTCAGGTTATAGTCTCTCGCTTGTAACGGCTAACAGAACACCTTGGTGATCTCTGCAAGGGGCGCTGCCTTGGATCTGCGGGAGAGTGGGAGGATTTTCCTGTAACAAAAAAAAAAAAAAAATTCCCAAACTAAATTGCCATCAATCTTTCTCAGTTTGCTTACCCGATAGCGGGTTGGTTTTTGGGTTCGTACTGGTTGGTTTCAGATTTGAGCAATCCGACTTGAGAGCTGAGGATGGTTTTGTTATGGGTTGAGGAGGTTTCTTGACCTTGACAAAACCTGCCTGAACCCCCTGTATTCGAGCTCTGTTTTTGAGCCATTTATTTGGTGTTCCAATTCTAGGAACCATTGCAAGAGTATTTATATCTATCGACTCTTCTATGTACTTTCCAACTGTGTGCCTTGGTCATTTGGCTTTAGAAACCTTGACACAATGCTCTTGCAGTTGCCTATAGGGAACCCTGTTGCTTGCCCTTGCAAATTTTTTGTTTTTCCACTTAATTTCTTGTTAATGGAATATCTGTTCTAAATAAATAAAAATATGTCTTTGGTGGGAGTGACTATGTGCAGAGCATAAGTGAACTAATAAGTAGATTGCCTGTGAAAGCAGATCACATTTATTATTATTATTTATTATTTATTGTTTATTATTTTGGTTTTTTAATTTTTATTTAATAATACCATTTGTTTTTAATCATGTTGAACTTTCGATCTGAACCATCAGCAAGTTCTCTTGAAGAAAATTTAAGCTGATTTTATTTTATTTTTTGTGTGCAGAAGTCTGGTAAAGCATTCAGCTAGTAATTTCTGTTGAAGTTTACAAAATGTCAAGTGGGGCTGGGCTTGAATCCCTTGTAGATCGTATGCAATCCTTATACCTGTTTTAAATGTCATCATCTACTTCTATTGTTTTAATTGCTTGTTTTCCTTTTCTTTTTTTTTTAAAAAAAAAGTGGGCATGTATTCTGCAATTTGATTTTGTGTGGCTTGAATGGTGATTTTGTGTGGCTTGAATGGTCTATGATTTTCTCCTGAATCCAAAATTTTCTTTGCTAAATTACCAAGTCTCTGTGGCGTACTTTTATTATCTTGCTAAAACTGTCTTATTTATTATTATTATTATTATTATTATTATTTTTTTTTTGTAGAAACAATTTCTGTCATTACAAATGATGGGCACAATATAGTGGTGCGTTCTGCAGCTTGGGCCTCGTTGCAGTTTTTTTTTAAAATAAAGTAGTTGTACTGACCATTACAGTTTCTCCTCAGGGAGTGTTAAAAGGTTTTGACCAAGCTACAAATATAATTCTTGATGAATCTCATGAACGCATTTACTCCACCAAGGTACGATCAATTTCTGTAGAAAGCATAATACATGCATTCATGAATAATTGCTATTTTTCTATGTTGTTGTGCACTTCCAGATTCTTTCAATGGTCTTAACATGTTTTTCATTTAGAATAGTAAAAGAATGGTTAATATATTTGTTTAATGTTTCAGACCTTTTATGCTCATACTTTTGATTTTGGGCTCTTGTGGGTAGGGAATTTTGAGATTTCCTAGAACCTCAGCTTTAGGTTTTAGTAACTTTTTCTGAGCTTTGAAGTATAACCAACACAAAACTTGACTGATTTAAGCCTTGGTTTTTTTGTCCCTGACCTCACGGGACAACATATTTTTTTTGTAGCTTCGTGGTTTTCATTTCTTTGTTTATATGTTCTTTTTGTTAGATTTTGGGGGTTTGAGGGGTGGAAATTAATTACAACCAGTGGAGTTTTAGTTATGGGTGAACCATGTCATTTCTGCCTGTTGTTCTACATAGCTTAATCCATTTGGTTGAGTGTACAATGAAGAAAGTTGATATCCTTTTCTCCTCTTAATGAGTAGACCATAAATGCATTTTATCTTATTTTGATTTTCATCATCCAGAAATTTTCATTGCTCCGGAAAGTAATTATAGGAATAATGTTGATGATTACTCTGTTTTGCAGGAAGGTGTCCAGCAACTTGTGTCTATTTTGATATCAGATGTTGAAACCCGAAAGCTTTTTTGAAATCAAGTCTATAATCATTTGAAAAATTAACAATATTTATGTACACATTAAGACATGCAGAGTTACCAGACAAGGAGTTGAACCAGTATGATGTAAGTGATGATGGGTTTTACATTAAACATTTGTGTTAAATAATACAGGACAGTAGAAAGAATTCTGGAGTATTGGCCTTCAGTGGAGAATATGTGTTTGCTACTGGAACATGCTATGGCATATGAAGGCTCTGTTGAGTTGCATTCAAATGCCTCCAAGGCACTAATCACTATTGGAACTTTTGTTTTTGATTTATGTTATTTAGATTTGTGAACAACATTATATATGTATTATGCAACATTATGTATTAGATAATTTTGTTGATGTATTGTTCTGAATGGAAGAATATTTTAATTATGGATGAATTTTCATTTATATATTGGACTTTTTATATTATTATGTAATTATTGATTTTTTTTTTAGTTATTTTGCATTTAATACAGGTTATTTTCACATTTTTAATAATTTTAATATAGTTTTTTTTTTTTAAAAAAAATTTTTTGAGACGACAGAACACCCCGTCTCAAATAGTAAATTGAACCAAGCTTTTTGCGACGGCACCTACACTGTCGCAAAAGGTAGGGAATTGAATTGAAAAATAAGGCTTTTAGCGACGGTATCATTGCCGTCGACAATAGTCATTAGCGACGGCTCAGGTTGCCGTCGACAATAGTCATTAGCTACGACACTTTTGGCGACGGTATTTTTGCCGTCGCAAAAAAACCCTTTTAGCGACGGCAATACTGTGCCATCGCAAAAAAACTCAAATTTTCATCTATTATTGGCGACAGGAAATTGCCGTCGCAAAAAAGACATTTTCCCGTCGCAAAAACAAAGGCGACGACACTTGCCGTCGCTAAAACCCTTTTGCAACCCCCTTTGTTGCGACCCCCACTTGCCGTCGCAAAAAGCCATTTTACCGTCGCGAAAACCTTTTGAGACGGCGTTTGGGGTATTTGCGACGGCGTTTTGCCGTCGCAAAAAACAATTTTTTTTGTAGTGTAGGAGAGAGAATCCATACAAATTTAGTATTAAGAGTTTCTATAACAAACTAACAAAAGATAAATATAAATCGTCAAAAAAAATATCTTTTGGGATATTTATATCCCAATTGTAATCTCTTTTTTTTATTTAAATATTTTGTTATCTTTTATTTAAATTTTCATTTTGTAGTTCAAATCTAAATAGTTATATTTTTATTTTTGTATATTTTTTCATTTCTATTTTTTTGTTATTCATATATAAATAATTACCTATTTATTTTAAAAATTATTTGACTTGTTATATTTTTTTTGGTTAAATATTTTTTAATTGTTCATATATAAATAGTTAACTTTTTATTTTTAAAATTAATTGACTCTTAATATTTTTTATTTAGTAATTTTTTTATCTTTTATTTGACTCTTTATATTATTTTGTGGTTGAAATTTGAATAGTTATCTTTTTATTTTATTTTTTTGTGTTTTTATCTTTACCTCCTTGTTGTTCATATCTAAATATTTATCATTTTATTTAAATATATATAATCTTTTTGGCTTTTGAGATTTAGATAATTGACAAATGATTAAAAATTAGAAAAAAAGTGGGATGGGAGACTTGAGAGGTGACATATAAGAGAGAGAATCCATAAGAATTTAGTATTAAGAGTTTGGAGAATTCTCATACTCCACTACATTTATATATATGTATACTAGTGGTCACCCGTGCGATGCACAGGTTTTTAGAAAGTCAATAATTACTAAAAAAAATTGCTATTTGTTTATATTTCTTAACATTTTTATTTGGTTTGTGTATATAAATCTTACTTCACATCATTAAAAATATTTAATATTTCACATTATTGAAAATTTTAAAAAACTATCATACATTAGTAAATCATCACATATATAATAGCTAATTTATTTAAAAATTACTTCAGACAACCAAAAATAGAGTAATAAAGGCATATTATAATTAATCAAAATGACTAATATATTAAATTTAAGTAACACTAATTTTGCTTAATCAATAGTAGATATTACATTAATCATCTCATATAATATAATAAATTAAAGCTCCGGCCTCTTTTTGGGCCGGCTAGCCGCCGCCGATGGCTATGGCGGTCGGCTGGCCTAACTCGTTTTTTCCTCTGCCTTGTTAGTTTCTTTCGTTTAATAAACTGGAGTCCCCCGTTTCTTTCCACCTTGGTGAGGTTCGCTGTTGCGGGTGAGTGTTGGTGTGTCCAGGTTTTGTCTTCAGTTGGCCCTCGTCTGATTCAACCTTGCTGGTATAGATGCACTAGTAGGGGCGTCTTGGTATTACACTCGAGCGCTTTTGGCGAGTAGGAGTTGGAGGGGTGCGTTCTAGTTTTTTCCGGTTGGCACTCGAGCGTTCCTTCTCGTGTGAGAGTTTGAGGGGTGTAGTTCTGCCATTTGTTTGGTGGTGTCCCAGCGGGTGGTTGGAGTTCAGTGGGTGTGCGGATCCATGGCGTGTGATTGAAGATAGCTGGTTTGGTGTTTGGCAGTGGGTATTGGAGGTGTGAAAGAATAAGTTTGTTACATCAGAGGAGGAGTTTGAGGGGTGTGCTTTTTGGGCAGAAACAAGGGTATCGTAGGCGGTCTAGTTCTGTCCGGTTGTCACTCGAACACTCCTTCTCGAGTGAGAGTTTGAGGGGTGAAGAGGCGTGAGATTGTAGACCTGTTGGTTATGGAGTTTGGCAGAGGGTTTGGGTGTGAGTTTGTAGAAGTCCTATTGCAAACCTCAACCGTGGGGTATTTTTATACCTTAGCCGTTAGGAGTTGTTTTAGGGAGAGGAGTTTAGCAGCTTGGTGTGGGTTGTTGGGTATGAAGATCCGGAGTGGGCATTGCAGCAGTAGGCTTTGCAGCAGAGGTGGTATACAGAGGAGGTGGGCCTGGAGTTTTGGCAACAGCAGGGGAGGTGCAGCAGCATCGGGTTTTCCGGTGGTTGCTTTGGAGTCGTCCCGGGTGTGAGTATGAAGATCCGGTGGGTGTTGAGCTGCGGGGTGGAGATGAGCTATGGTGTTTTCTCGGGTGGTGTTGCAGCTTGCAGCAGGGACATTGGCAGGTGGGAGGTGCAGCAACTAGGGGTGGCGTGGGCAGCAACTTAGAGTGGCTGTAACAGCAGAGGCGTGCGTGAGGGCTTTGAAAGTTGTAGCTGTAGAGGGGTGTTGTCTGATCTTGAGGAGTGGGTTGTTGGGTTTAGTACTTTTAGTTTGGTTTGGGTGGTTTGGTGGGTTGTTTATGTAGGGATTCTTGTATTTTAATTTTTTAGTTAAGTTCTTCTTAACTTTTTTATTTAAAAAAATCGAGAGGCTTAGGAGTTGGCTGTATGGCTGCGAGTAGCAGTAGTAGGGGTATTTTTATACTTCCGAATCTCTCTCGATGCATGTCGTCTTCCTGTACTTTTAATTTCATGCTGTTATATGAAATTTTTCTTTGCTGATCAAAAAAAAAATAATATAATAAATTAAAATAAAATTAATTTTAATTCCCACTATATTTAGTTATTAGTTAAAATTTTTTACATGCTATTTGTTTTTTGGGCAAATTACACAAATAGTCCCTATAGTTTGGGGCTTGTGTCACTTTGGTCCCTGACTTTTCAATTGTGACACATTTGATCCTGAATTTTGAATCTTATTTCAAATAAGGACAATTGAATATATAATTAGATTTTTCAAGGGTAAAATTGTCAATTTGATAAAATATAAACTAATTTGACAAAAATAAATGTCAAACAAATATTTTTCAATTTTTAAAAATTATTTCTACCTACTAAAAATAAAATTATGTAAAATTGATAAATCTTTTAGACATTTATTTATTTTTTTTACCAAATTAATTTTTATTATGTGTTTGGATGATGATCATGTAAAATTAATTTAAAAAAATTAATCATGTAATTTTTATTAATTTTACATAATTTTATTATTGGTGGATAAAAATAATTTTTAAAAAATTTAAAATATTTTTTTGACATTTATTTTTGTCAAATTAGTTTATATTTTATCAAATTGACGATTTTACCCTTGAAAAATCTAATGATATTTTCAATTGTCCTTATTTGGAACAAGATTCAAAATTCAGGGTCAAATGTGTCACAATTGAAAAGTCAGGCACCAAAGTGACACAAGCCCCAAACTATAGGGACTATTAGTGTAATTAACCCTTGTTTTTTCGTTATATTGATTCATTAAACACAAATATGTTTGGAATGATTATAAAAAAAATTTAAAAAAATGTTTGAAAATGCATTATACTTGAATTGACACACATAAAGAATATAAATATTTAAATTATTCAAAAAAAAATTTAACATTTTAAATATGAGATATCTTCCATTTGCTCAAACTCTGAATCTAAATAAATAAATAAAAATTTAAACGAAGAAGAAATTTGTGGTTTAGTTCTCAAAGGAAATGAGTTACTAAAAATAAATTTAATCATGAATTATTTCAATAGGATAATCAACAATAAAAAATTAACTGATGAATACATTTAAAGTATAACCCATATCCAATAAATTTTGATGTGTTTTTCATTTTCAATCTAACGTTTACACCAAAAAAAAAAAAAAATTAAACACAAATAATCAATAAGTGCGAGAGTTACAAATTGATAATTGCAATGCTTTTATAAATATAAAAAAAGAATAAAATCTCAATTAAATGACACATTATTAACAAAAAGAAAGAAATAAGGAAAAATACAGATTGTAACCAAAAAAAAAATTAAAAATAATAATAATATCCATTTATATGAACTCACTTTCTTACAAATGCAAAAACTCATGCAAGTACACATTTCAAATGGAAAGCAAATATTTAAGATTTTCAAGCACCGAAAAGGGATCAGAAATGGCTCAATGTTGATTGTTTTTCCCCCAATTTTCTATTCATGGTTTCTAATGCAGGAACTTGTTTTTATATTAAAAAGATTATGCTTAAACAAAAGATATATATGGAATTCTATCATGTTTAAAATTTGTATGGATAAGTAATTGATGATTTTAAAAGATGAAATATTAAGTTCCACTTAAAGATAAACTTTAAAAAGATTAAGTTGAAATATATAGAAATTCTATAACAAACTAACAAAAGATAAATATAGATAATTTATATCCCAATCTTATTCTTTTTTTTTATTTAAATATTTTGTTATCTTTTATTTGAATTTTCATTAAATAGTTATATTTTTATTTTTGTATATTTTTTCATCTATATTTATTTGTTATTCATATATACATAATTACCTTTTTATTTTAAAAATCATTTGACTCGTAATATTTTTTTATTTAAATTTTTTTAATTGTTCATATATAAATAGTTAACTTTTTATTTTTCTAATTAATTGACTCGTAATATTTTTTATTTAGTTATTTTTTTTATCTTTTATTTGACTCTCTATATTATTTTGTAGTTGAAATTTCAATAGTTATTTTTTTTATTTTTTTTATTTTATATTTTTATCTCTACCTCTTTGTTGTTCAAATTTAAATATTTATCATTTTATTTAAATATATATAATCTTTTTGGCTTTTGAGATTTAGATAATTGACAAATGATTAAAAATTAAAAAAAATGGGAGGGGAGACTTGAGAGAATCCATAAGAATTTAATATTAAGAGTTTGAAAAATTCTCATACTCCACTACATTCATTTTTATATATATATATAGATATAGATATAGTATAGTATAGTATAATATAGATAGATATAGTATATAGTATATAGTATATGGTATAGATACCTGAATCTAATAAATTTGATATGTAATCAAATTATTGATCAAAATCAAATTTGATCCAATTTATTGTTCTGATTGTTTTTTATGCTTCATCCTTAAATGAAATAAGTTGGACCAATATTTTAGGGAAAAAATGAATTGAATTAGGATTGAAATAGAGAAGTGGGTGGAAAAAAACCCGTACTAAACTGTTTATCCACCGGCGTCATTGTACCCCTTCATCGAGGGGGTGCCAAAAAAAACTATATAGTTTGATCATGTTTGATTTAAAAGATTAATAGTAAAATATTAATAATTTTATTAAATTAATATAGTATTTATTATCTAATTTGATTAATAATTCCACCCCTACCCCATTACTAATAATTCTATAAATTTGTTGAATTAATTATCCATTAGATTAATAATCCTAACCCAAAATGTTAAAACAAACACGGGATAATTGGACCCACAGATTAATAATCTCAATTCCATACTCTAATCCACCCAATCAAACATGTCCTTTATACACTAGTGTTCTATATATCAAACATAAATAAATAAAGATTTTAAAAGAAGGAAAATAGAATTGGTTCATCACCAAAAACGAGAACTGGAGAAAAAAGTTTAAATTAAAAAGCATTTGAGATATCATTTGATAAATCATAATAAAGTAATAAAATTTTAAAAAATAAGAAAAATTTGGAAAAAAGAGTTTCAGTTACTCAAAAAAAAAAAAAAAAAATTGAGAAAGAGATAGAAGGATTTTATTATTATTATTATTTTTTTACAGTACTCAATCCATACTATACATACCAATAACATAAAAGTAAATTGTATAAAGAAAATATACCGACAATATTTATCTTTATACTTTTATTTGAGAAACAGTCACTTCCAGAATTAACAAAATAATTGAGGTTGAAAAATAAAAACTACAATAATTTGATTAAGAAGATTAAAGCGAGTTAGGAAAATTAAAGAAAGGGACAATAGCAATAATCAAACTCGTCAATGGTTTCATGGAAAGAAAAGCTTCGAAAAGTTTGTGGACTGCACAGTTGATTTTCAAAAATCATAACAGCCTGCGACCGTCAAAATTGTTGGGTATACCTCTTTATTGGAGTGTGGGACTCAATTAATTTTAGAAAAAATTTTTTAATTTGGCTTGGTTTAGGTATAATATTTTTATATATTATATTTGTGGAGGCCCAATCCAATTTGGATACAATTAGGGTTTGATTACAAAACCCTAGATTCACAATACATAATGATTGATGTTATTCTTTCCAAGAAAAAAAAAGCGGCGGCTACTACAAGTTGTATTGGAGAAAAAATCAACTTGGTGTTGTTTGGTTATTCTTGATTTGACTTGGTCAATCAAGAATTGGTGCTTTGATTTGTGAAGAAGTTTGGTTCGTTATTTTGGATCTTCTTCAACTCAGATTCTGAAGATTTTGGTTCATCTATTTGGTGAGGTCTTTCCTCTTGTCTATTTGTGATTATTGGAATTCACCTAAGGGTAGTTTTGTGAGACCATTAGTGTCTCGTTTGTAATCGTTTCGAACTTATTTGGTTGATAGTGGAATCGGATTTCGATCTCGTGGACGTACCTCATATTGAGGGAACCACGTAAAAATTCTTGTGTTGCCTTTAATTTAATTTTTTCGCATTAGTTTATATTCCCATTGATTGATTTACTTGTGGGGATTCATCGATTTTCCCTAACAACTGGTATCAGAGCTTACGGTTTATTTGGATTTATTTATTTGTGTAAATCAATGGAGGGGAATGTGAGTCGTATGTCTAGCTTCAATGGAAGCAATTGGGTAACTTGGAAAACTAAAATGGAGGACCTATTATTTTGTAAAGACTTGTATGGACCCATTGAGGGTGATAGTGGCAAACCTGCTGATATGAAAGATGATGAGTGGAAGAGGCTTAATCGGAAAGCCGTTGGTGTTATCCGTCAATGGATTGATGACAGTGTGTTTCATCATGTTGCTACTGAAACTTCAGCACATGATTTATGGAAAAAATTAGAGAGTCTTTATGATAGAAAATCAGCCACAAATAAAGCCTTTCTGTTTCGTAAGTTAGTTAATTTAAAATATAAAGAGGGCAGCCCTATTCCGGAACATCTGAATGAAATAAAGAGTATCGTTAACCAACTTGCTTCTATGAAAATTATTTTTGATGATGAGTTGCAGGCTTTGATGTTACCTAGTTCCTTACTCGAAAGTTGGGAGACTTTGGTTGTGACAGTTAGTAATTCGGCGCCCGATGGAGTTGTCACTATGGGTCAAGTCACTAGTAGCTTATTGAATGAAGAAACTAGAAGAAAATCAGCCGGTACCTCTCATTCAGAAGCATTTGTTGTGAGAGGCCGAAGTAAAACAAGGGGGAGGAGTAAAACTCCTCATGGTCGTGATCAAAGCCGTGACAAGTCAAGAGATAGTTCTTTTTCAAAGAAAGACGTTGAGTGTTATTATTGCCATGAGAAAGGGCACATGAAGCGAGAATGCCGAAAGCTCAAGAATAAAGAGAAAAGGCGTGACAAAAGTGTGGATAAGAAGCAAGA
This sequence comes from Camellia granthamiana, assembly GCA_036172215.1. Lineage (NCBI taxonomy): Eukaryota > Viridiplantae > Streptophyta > Magnoliopsida > Ericales > Theaceae > Camellia > Camellia granthamiana. Next base: position 14,259,719 of record CM069915.1, read on the forward strand.
AGACACAACAACAGTTACTACCGATGATATCATGGTCGTTTGTGAAGATGATTGTATCAATTTTGTGGGCCAAGAGAGTCATTGGGTGATTGATTCTGGTGCTTCTTTTCATGTGACTTCTCGAGTTGATTTCTTCACTACCTACACTGCAGGAGATTATGGTTCTGTTCGAATGGGTAATGAAGGTTTGTCCAAGATTATTGGTATGGGTGATGTTTGCTTGGAAACAAATTTGGGCTGCAAGTTGTTGCTTAAAGATGTGAGGCATGTTCCCGACATTCGCCTTAATTTAATCTCTACTGGGAAGCTAGATGATGAAGGCTTCAACAACAAATTTGGTGATGGAATATGGAAGCTGACAAAAGGTTCTTTGGTGGTGGCTAAGTGCAAGAAGACTCATACACTTTATTCGATGTAAGGAAAAATTAGTAAAGGTGTTGTCAATGCACTTGAAGATGATACTTCTACCGAATTGTGGCACAAGCGGCTTGGCCACATGAGTGAAAAGGGGCTGCAAGTATTGTTCAAGAAAGAGCTTCTACCCGGTTTGAAAGGTACACATCTTAAAACTTGTATTCATTGTTTGGCGGGTAAACAACATAGAGTTTCTTTTCATAAAAATGTTGATTCTAGAAAAGAAAATGTGTTGGAGTTAATTCATTCGGATGTTTGTGGTCCTTTAAAAGTTAGAATACATGGTGGTGCACTTTATTTTGTTACTTTCATTGATGATTATTCAAGGAAAGTTTGGGCTTATCTACTAAAAACTAAAGATCAAGTTCTAGAAGTATTTAAGCATTTTCAGGCCATGGTTGAAAGAGAAACAGGGCAGAAATTGAAGTGCATCCGAACAGACAATGGTGGTGAATACATTGGGCCATTTGATGAGTATTGTCGCAGCCAAGGTATTCGGCATCAAAAGATAGTTAAGAAGACTCCTCAACAAAATGGCGTTGCCGAGAGGATGAACCGCACAATTGTGGAAAGAACAAGGTGTTTTCTTTCACAAGCTAAATTGTCAAGATCCTTTTGGGGTGAGGCAATGAGTACAGCGGTTGACTTGATCAATTTATCTCCTTGCTATCCTTTGAATGGTGATGTTCCTGAAAGAGTTTGGACTGGCAAAGATGTGTCTTATGAGCACTTGAGAGTGTTTGGTTGCCGAGCTTTTGTTCACATTCCAAAGGATGAGAGGTCCAAGCTTGATAGTAAGTCAAGACAATGTATTTTTCTTGGCTATAGGCGTGATGAATTCGGGTATAGATTATAGGATCCGGTCGACAATAAAGTCATTCGAAGCCGTGATGTTGTGTTTCTTGAAGACCAAACAATTGAAGACTTTGGTAAAGGTGATCAACCGGAGCCAAAAACTAGTGATCTCATTGACATGGATCCATCTCCTTCATCTCTAGTTGATGATGAAAATAGGGGAGATATGTAGCCATCTATTGAAGATGTAGAAGATGATGCTAATCCTAATAAAGTTGAGCCAGAAATTGAGGAAGAGCATCCAACTCAAGAACCGCCACCACAACTTGAGTTGAGGAAATCTACAAGGGACCGACAACCTTCAAGAAAGTATCCTCCCAATGAATTTGTGTTGATTTCTGATCAAGGGGAGCCGGAGAGCTACTAGGAAGCAATTGAGCATGTAAAGAAAGGTGATTGGAAAAAGGCCATGGAAGAGGAGATGAACTCCTTACTTGAAAATCACACCTATGACTTAGTGAAGTTGCCTAAAGGGAGGAAAATTCTGAAAAATAAGTGGGTCTTCAAATTGAAGAATGATAGGAAGAATCTGAGGTACAAAGCACGTCTTGTAGTGAAAGGCTTTGGGCAAAAGAAAGGCATTGACTTTGACGAGATTTTCTCGCCGGTTGTAAAGATGTCTTCTATTCGGGTTGTACTTGGCATGGCTGCAAGTATGAACCTTGAAGTTGAGCAACTTGATGTAAAGACTGCATTTCTTCACTGTCACGACCCAAACCCGGCCCATGGGTTTAGCACCGTAACTGGCCAGTAATCCGAGATTACCGAAGGCCTACTGAACAGTAATACAGTTAAACAGAGTACAGGGCCTGGCGGAAGCCAATACAATAAATAACTAGTGTCCATCGAGCTGTGGAAATCTGTATGCCAAAAACATTTTTTATGCATTCCTACAGTTCAGAACAGTACAGTCTATACAATCATATACAACCATTCAGTACGGGGACCTAATCCCTCGGTAACAGTACAGTAAAACAGTAGACAGTCTATACAATAGTACAAAACAGTAAGGAGACCGATGGGGACACAAAAACACCCCAAGCCATAGCATGGCAACTCGGAACCTCGCGGTGAGGCACATAGGCTGGCTTGACAAAACTGGGGACCGACCCACGCTCCTAGCTCCGATCTGGCTGCTGAGAACCTACATATATATAAACAGTGAGCTAAAGCCCAGTGAATAACGTAATGCGTAAAGGGGTTATGAATGAATGTCCTTACAGTAATGAAATCAGTTCATTAAACAGTATTTCAGTCTTTCAGTATTTCAGTCAATCAGTCATATGTGGTACATCCATTAGCCTATAAACAGTAGGTCCAAAAGGACCGGGTCCTAACAGACCCAACAGTAATGATGGCCATCAGTCAGTAACAGTATGGTTCCACAAGGGAACCGACAGAGCTCTGTAACAGTAACAGTCAATGCTAAGGATGCCACAATACAGTTCAGAATACAGGACATACATTCATTCAGTAAACAATATCAGTTCAATAAACAGTTCAGTTCAGTATTCAAAAGATAAACATTTTGAACATATCTTTACACAATTGTTACTCACAGAGATTGGGCTAATAGCAGCTAGAGCGCGTCCCCGAGAGCCAACCCTAAACAGTTAACAAATAGAACACACACTAAGTTTCACAGTCAGGAAGGATGATAATTAAATCCCTAAATTTCCTCGGTGTGGTTCTGTGTCTAAATCCTCATTAAAATGCCTTAAACTAGGCTTAAGAATGCCTAGGATGGGATGAGGATGCAAAAATACAGTTGGAATGCATTTTTCAAAAGTTGCTGAAAACAGGGGTCTCGCTCGAGCGAGCCTTCCTTCGCTCGAGCGAGGTTGCAAAATCAAAGGCTTCGCTCGAGCGAACAATCCTTCGCTCGAGCGGTCTGATGAAACAGTAAAAGTACTGGATGCTCGATTTTTACGCTCGAGCCACCAATCCTTCGCTCGAGCGTGGCTCAGAGGAAACGTTGGTCGCTCGAGCGAGGAATCCTTCGCTCGAGCGAAGAAGCCAAATCTGGAATTTCCAGATTTGCCTCCCAAGCTCAAACCAAGCATTCTCAACTCAATTCTCGACCTCTTGGGCCCAAATTCTGGAAAATACATCCCAAAACAATGTATAACAAGTTTCAAAAGCCAATTTATGAATTCAAGCCCCAAAGGTGAGTCAATTAAATCCAAAATTCAAACCCATTTTCAAGAACAATCTCAAAACATGCAATGCATGAGTTTTAAACCAAATTCAAGGTTCAAATCTTGCTCTATTGAGCTCCAATCTTTGAAAACAATGTGGAAACATGGACTATGATAAAAACATGGACATGCATGTATAATTCTCCAAGAATTTAACTTCAAAATATGCCAAAATGACCATGCATGCAACAATGGAGCTCTAATTCAACAATTATGAACAAAATCAAGACTCAAGTTCTCTATAACCATGATACATGCAAGATGGAGCTTAAAGATAACAAGAAGACAATGCTTTCCTTACCTAGAGTGTCAATTTCAAGGTGTGGAAGCTAGATTATGCCAATTATACTTCAATTCTAAGCAATCTCCAAGCAAATTCAACAATTAGAGTCCAACTCTCTCTCTTCTCCTTCACTCTCTCTAGTTTGGTCGGTTATGAGCAAGAAAAGGGCTGATCAAATGGTGATCTAGATGTAATAAGGCATAATATATATGAATAAACAAAGGTCCACTAGCTATGGCAATGTGGTAATTAAGTCAATCTTGACAATTAACTCGTTTAAATCTAATTTAATCATTCCTAATCGATTTTCGGGTAAATATATCATAAAATCACAAATATTCTACTGATTACAAAACACTAAACGGTTTCTAATTCGGCCGCCGATAAGGCCTTCAATTAGCAGTTTAAACATATAAATTCAAACAGATAATCAATCAATCAAACAGATGCAATATGCAATTCAATAGATAAACTTATTCAATTTCAGTTTCGATTTCAATCAGTTCATTCAGTACTTCAGTTGATTCAATTATCAGTCATTATCAGTTCGGTTTAGCAGTAATCAGTACGTAATTCAGTGGTTAACCGATAATTAGTACGAGGGTTGTTACAGTCTCCCCTCCTTAGAAGGAGTTTAGTCCTCTAAACTCGAGTTACCTTCAGTCTTGAAGAAAACAGGGGCCAGTGGAAACAAATCAGGATATCTTTTCGCCATGTCATCTTCCCTTTCCCAAGTAGCATAGACACCACCATGGTTCTGCCAATCAACTTTCACTAATGGGATCTCTTTGTTTCTCAGTTTCTTAATCCGTCGGTTTACAATCTGTATAGGCCGTTCCTCGTAAGTGTAGTCATCACTTAACACAATACGAGTAGGCTCAATCACATGAAACGGATCTTGAAGATAGTCTCTCAACATCGAAATGTGGAAGACATTATGCATATGCTCCATTTCAGGAGGAAGTGCAACTTGATACGCCACCGGATTGATTTTCTCAATAATCTGATACGGTCCGACATATCTCGGCGCTAACTTGCCTTTGACTCCAAAGCGAGTCTGGCCTTTCATTGGTGTCACTTTCACAAACACGTGATCACCCACTTCATATTCTCGGTCTCGTCTTCTAATATCGGCATAACTTTTCTGTCTACTCTGTGCAGTTTTCAGTCTTTGCTGTATCAGTTTTATCTTTTCAGTCGTTTCATACACAATCTCGGGCCCAAGCAAAGGCCCATCTCCAACTTCTGCCCAGCAGATTGGAGATCTACACTTTCTGCCATACAATGCCTCGAAAGGCGCCATACCGATACTCGAATGGTAGCTGTTGTTGTAGGCGAATTCAGCCAACGGCAAATGACTTTCCCAGTTTCCCTGAAAATCAAGGACGCACATTCTCAGTAGATCCTCCAAAGTCTGGATGGTCCTTTCTGACTGGCCATCTGTCTGAGGATGATAGGCACTACTCAGCCTCAATTCAGTACCTAATGCGGTCTGTAGGCTTTGCCAGAACCTCGATGTAAACTTCGAATCCCTGTCAGAAACAATAGATACAGGCACTCCATGCAATCTCACAATTTCGTCAATATAGATAACAGCCAATTTGTCTGCATTATAAATTGTCTTGACAGGTAGGAAGTGTGCAGATTTAGTCAATCTATCAACAATAACCCAAATAGAGTCCATACCTTTTCTGGAGCGAGGTAATCCAACGATAAAATCCATCGTGATATGCTCCCATTTCCACTCTGGTATGGGTAAGGGTTGCAGTAATCCGGCAGGTCGTTGATGTTCAGCTTTGACTTATTGGCAGTGAAGACATTTGGACACAAAGTCGGCAATTTCCTTCTTCATTCCTGGCCACCAGAAATTATGTTTCAGATCTTAGTACATTTTCGTATTCCCTGGGTGAATCGAAAACTTCGAACTGTGGCCTTCTTGCAGAACTCTTCTTTTCAAGTTAGTGTCATTTGGCACACACAGTCTTTCTTGAAATTTCAAAACATTGTTTTCAAATTTGAACCCCGGTCTCGGTTTTGAATCTCTTTCTTCAATAACCTTTTTCAAGAAATCATCCAGTTGTTGTTTTTCTTTAATTTCCTCAATCAATGCTAGTTGAGCAGAAATAGCAGCTAAGGTTCCACCTTGTTCTCTCAAAACAACTTCAATTTCAGACTTTTCCAGATCATGAAGCAATTCTTTCTGTCCAGTCAGCAAACAGGCTAAGTTGGCAATTGACTTCCGGCTCAATGCATCGGCAACAATGTTAGCTTTTCCCGGATGGTACAAAATCTGTAAGTCATAATCTTTTATCAGTTCCAACCATCTCCGCTGTCTCATATTCAGTTCTTTCTGAGTGAAAAAGTACTTCAGGCTCTTGTGGTCAGTATACACTTCACATGTTGCTCCATACAAATAGTGACGCCAAATTTTCAGTGCAAACACTATTACAGCGAGTTCTAAGTCATGGGTCGGGTAGTTCTTTTCATGTGGTCTCAACTGTCGGGAAGCATAAGCAATAACTTTCCCATTCTACATTAAAACACACCCCAAACCCTTATGAGAAGCATCACTAAATATAGTGTAACCATCCGTACCTGAGGGTAGAGTCAGAATCGGTGCAGTCACAAGTCTAGTTTTCAACTCCTGAAATGCTGATTCCCTCTGGTCCGTCCAGTCAAATGATATCCCCTTCTGTGTCAACTGAGTCAGTGGTAAGGCAATTTTGGAGAAATCTTTGACAAATCTCCTGTAATATCCAGCCAGTCCCAAAAAGCTTCGGACTTCAGTCACATTCGTTGGTCTAGGCCAGTTCACTACAGCTTCAATTTTCTGCGGATCAACAGAAATTCCGTCTTTGCTAACAACATGCCCCAAAAACATAACATGGTCAAGCCAAAATTCACATTTAGACAATTTAGCATACAGTTTCTGTTCTCTTAAGGTTTGCAGGGCAAGTCTCAGATGATGTTCATGTTCTTCAACAGTCTTAGAATAAATCAGTATGTCATCAATGAATACCACAATAAAATCATCAAGGTATGGTTTAAAAATTCTGTTCATGAGGTCCATAAATGCAGTAGGGGCATTCGTAACTCCGAACGGCATAACTAAAAATTCATAATGGCCATACCTCGTTCTGAAAGCAGTTTTATCAATGTCTTCCGGTTTGACTTTCAGTTGATGGTACCCCGATCTAAGATCAATCTTGGAAAACACTTGTACACCCTGTAACTGGTCAAATAAATCATCAATACGCGGTAATGGATATTTATTCTTTACAGTTACCTTGTTCAGTTCGCGGTAATCAATGCACAGTCTCAGTGAATCATCTTTCTTCTTTACAAACAAAACAGGTGCACCCCACGGTGAAGTACTGGGTCTGATAAACTTCTTGTCTAACAGTTCCTACAATTGTACTTTCAATTCTTTCAGTTCAGTTGGGGCCATTCTGTAAGGGGCTTTAGATATCGGCTGTGTACCCAGAATCACATCCATAGTAAATTCAATTTCCATGTCAATCAAATCCCCTGGCAAATCATCTGGAAATACATCTGGGAATTCTCCAACTATAGGAATACAATTCACATCAGTTTTAACACTAACATCAGTAGGCACAGTTAGCACAGAACACAGATATCCTTTACACCCCATTCTAATCAGTTTAACAGCTTTCACAGAAGAAATCAGATACGGAGGAGGTACTACTCCACTCCCACTAAACACAAATTCAGGCAAACCCGGTGGACGGAAAATTACTTGTTTTGTTACACAGTCTATAGTGGCATGATATTTTTGTAACCAATCCATCCCCAATATTACATCAAAGTGATCAATATTCAATGGCAGTAAATCAATAAATAGGTGCATATCCCCAACAATAATCTCACAAGCAGGATACATATATGCACATGTCATGGATCCCCCAACAGGTGATGATACGGCTAGCAGATAGTTCATGGGTTCTAAGGGTTTATTCAATTTACGCGAAAAAGCATGCGATACATACGAATGTGTAGACCCCGAATCAATCAATACATAAGCATTTTGAGCACAGATAGAGAGGATACCTGACACAACAGTCAGTGTTTTGCACGTCTCCCGGTACTAGGGCGAACACTCGGCCCTGCCTCATAGGCTCTTTCCCGGTAGCTTTGGGGTTCGGTTTTGGTGTTGCAGCTGATGCTGCTACGCTTGGTGCAGCTTTACTACTGGCTTGCGGGGCAGAGGGACAGTCTTTAATTCTGTGGCCCACCTTGCCACACCTGAAACAAGCTCCAGAAATCTGGTAGCAAACCCCTTTGTGCTTATTGCCACATACGGAGCAGGGTGGAGTAAACCCACTCCCTTGGCTGGGGCTAGTCATCGACCCCGTATTCTGTTTCTTGGTTGCTAGGTTATGCTTGTGTAGACACCCCATTTTTGACCGCCCTCAAGACTTGGGCATTACTGATGGTTTGCTCGGTGTTGAGAGATGTGCAGGGCACAGATTCAATTCCTTCGGCAAGGAGAGAGGTAAACCCTTCAAAACACTTTGTTTAGGGGTTTGGAGTTGAAGAAAAGAGGAGAGGAGGGGAGAAAACAAGTTGAAGAAGAAGATTGGCAAAGATCCGGGTAGAAGGGAATCGAGCAGCCCTCGCTAAATCGGGCTTATTCAATTGCATACTTGGATTTAAGCTATGAGGCCACCATCATTGGAAAGAAGACTTCCGGGGCTTCACTTTGCACTCAAGAATCTCCTAGAGCCAAGTCCGGGTGGAGGAGATATGATTGGTTGAAGCTGGGCATCATCCCGGTTGGATCGAGTCTGCGCGACTTCACGGAAAAGGGAATAACTTTTTGCATAGGAGGAATTTTGATGCAAGGTTTGCGCCATTGGAAAGCTAACTTCCGGGGCTTCGATTTGCATACCCACCGGCCATGTTTTGACCAAGGAATCATCCATCGGCACTCTATTTAGCCGACCGGCAGAAAAGAGTGCCGATCGGCACTTTATTTTGGCCGATGATCACACCTTCTGGCCGACCTGAACCCTTTGCACCCCCCAAGCTTAGTGCATACCAGCTGTGCCAGCTGGGATGCACAGAACCACACCCACGTGCATGCATGTGCATATTTTGCACCCTTTTGAGCCTTTTGAACCCTCTAAGCTTCTAAAAGCTTGAACCCTTTGGCCAAGCTTCTTGGAGAAGCTTGGCCAGCTGTATTAGCTTCTCCTAGAAGCCTTGCACCCCCCTTTGAACCCCCTTTGACCCTTTTGACCCTTTGAAGCTTGTTTTGGAAGCTAAGCTTTGTCTATTTAAGAGAGGCCTTCCTCTCCATTGCTAAGGTTGGAGGTTTGGAACAAAAAACCAGCAAATATATATGTATATCTGATATATACATATATATCCCACCCCCTCTCTCCATATCTCTCTCATTCAACCTCCAAACACCCTTGTTCTTGGGCCATTCTTTCACCAACCCATAGCACAACACCACCACTTCCATTTCCAGCCACTTGGAGGTCATTTGCAGAGCTTAGGAGCACCTAAACTTGGATCAAAACCTGCTGGTTCATTGGTCTTCAAGGGTAAGTGTCTATTTCCCTCAAACTAGCATTTTCTTGCATCATCTCTTAGCCTTGCTTTCAACCACTTTTGGGCTCCGACCCAAACTTCAAATAGTCTTATTTTGGGGTCCTCTTCATGTTTGATTGAGGACCCCTTGCTGTTTGGTGGTGGCATCTAGCACCTATCTCTTTACCCCCTTGTATGCCACTATTCTTGCATAGTATATTTGGCTGATTTATAATCTGTTTTGAGACATAATGTAAGCTGAAAGTAGGCTTATTTTGAGCCCTTCTTCAACATTGTTGAAGGTCTCAACATTGTTTGCATACTCCATGTGCTACTTGCTTTGAAATCTCTTCTATTTACCGTAATTTTGCATGCTTTGTTAGCCCATCTTGCTTCTGTTTTTGTGGCTGGTCATAAACTGAAAATGTGCTTGTTTTTCCATGTATAAGATCTGTTTTTGGTTGTTTAGGCCATCCATGACATGCCTTATATAGTCACTTTGCATTTTGGCTTGCTAGCCTTGGGGTGTGTGAGTCTTTAGCATGTTTAGCTTGCCTTGATCTCATGATGTGGCATCATTTTAGATCACATTTCAGTCCCTAAATCATGCTCACATGTTTGTGCTTGCCATCTCTTTCATGTTTCAAAGGTGTGTCCTTTTATGCCTAAGAATAGGCCTTGTGTATGCTTCCATGATTAATGCATTTTGGGGTGCCATGTGAGGGGATTTGGGTGTCATTTTGCATACTAAAAATCTGTTTTTGGTTGTTAGATTCATGCCATGAGTGGTTGTGTAAGTGGTAGCAAGATGCTCTTTTGGGTGCCTTAGGTTTAGGCCCATGAACTTGCATGTTTGTATAGCATTTGGCCCATGTTTTGAGGCATGTTTTGCCACTGTTTTGGGCTGGTTTGAGGGCTGCCCTCTATGGTTTGAGTCCACCATTGCATGCTTATATCATGGGTGTTGCATGTTTGATTGATGAAGCCTTGAGTACATGCTAGTTATATGCTTGATTGGCCCATGTTTGCATGCCACTTATACCTTGCATGCTCTAGCATTTTGCATGCCTATTGTGATAGTTGCATGACACTTGGTAGGCCTTGCATCTTAGTCCCATTGTTGCATCATTTGAGCTATGTTGCATATATGCATTCCATAGTTTGGCTTGGGGATTGTCAAGCCAAGCATAGGATTGAGAGGAGTTCACACTTCAAGTGGTGCAACTCGTCTCAATTCTTGGTCACCAAGACCTTTGACTAACATATGATAAGGCTTTGGATTTCATTTGTTTGTTTGCATGCATTACCATCAAAGTTGCAATCTTGGTTCCTTAGGCCATCATGCATCAAATGCGTAATTGATGGCCCAAGAACCAAGGGCCATGTCTCCTTGAGTCCCCAAACATGATAGGAGGCATTGGCTATGCTTACATATGCTCAAAATTCTATGCTATGCACTGCTGGTTTGCTGTTTGCTGTCAAAACTGTCTCCTGCAGGAATTTAGTGCCGACCGGCACTCTTTAGTGCCGACCGGCAATCTTTTTGTGCCGATAAGTTCCCCAGCAGCCGGTGGCCACCTCAAGCAGCCGGTGGTTATTTCCTCTAGCCGGTGGTGTACTGCAGTGAATTTGGAAGGTGTTCTGGGACTTTGGCAATTTTCCAGGGAGGCAGGACAGCGAAACAGAGACAGTGGTGGCATGGTGCGGGTTTTCCGGGCGAAGCCAATCCGAGCATGCATGCATCCCTCTTCCCGAGGCCTTTTACTGCTTTCAGTAGTTTAATTAATTTGTTAATTAATTAAGGGTCTGTAATAATTAATTAGCTAGGATAGTTGATTTATTATTTGGGACTGTATATTATTCTTTTGGTCCCTCCGAGCGAGGGCGAATTGTAATAAGTGTGTGTGGGTGTGTGTATGTCTTCCAACCCCCATTTCTTTCTTCCCTTTTATTTACCTGCTTACAGTGGTAGATTAGGGCATACTTATTTTTAGCATACCTTATGCAATGCATGCGTGCATTCATGCATTTGTTTACATGCATTCGGGCTCGGCACATCATGCAAACTGCATCGTACTTTCAATTCCAAATTGAATACGTGATAGTTGTTGCATCTCATGTGCCATGTTTAGGGTTAGCCGAGCCTACTCTAGATTACATCTCTGTGTGTGATGCATTAGCCACTTAACATGAACTAGGACATGCATGTTTGCTAACTAGTTTCTTGTTTTGGCACGGAGTACGATGTAAGTATTTATGCTTTAGCATACCACATGCATGTGAATGTTGCCATGACAGTATGCTTAACATGCGGCTACGTGCTTACGTGAGATAAACTGTTTGAATGCCTGTGGGTGGAGGTTGGATTGTTTGAGTTGGAAACACTCATTGAAATCCGTATTTTAGTCTACTTGCGAGTAGCAAAATCTAACACGTTTTTCGAGACAAAACGGATATGCAATGTTTAGTTCCAAGTTAGGCAATCTAGTCTATACTTTTGTGTTGTGCGCATCACATAGTAATTCTAGGTTAACAACCGGAATAAGAACGCATAAAGTTTTCAAAAACGGATATCACGGTTAGTAGAGGCCGGTCTTCGGACCGGGCGAAAGGGGGTGCTCATAGCTGACCTTCCCCGATCGTACCCAAGCTCCCGAGCCAAGACCACTTTGGTGATGACGGACATGTGGCCTTCGGCACCGAGTCAGGGTTTCCTAAATTTCCCATTTTAAAATATTTAGGTAGCGACTCTGTAATCTGGCAAAGCAGTCCATGTTTGGCACTACTTTTCAAAAAAATCTGTTTTCTCAAACGATTTGCCGGATTTGGACTCTTTGGTTCAGATTTAGAACCGCGACACAAATCGAGTCCGAACTGTAGCCGAGGTCCCCTCGCGGACGTGCTACAGTTTCTGGCGACTCTGCTGGGGATTTTAGAGAGCTTGACTCGAACTCGTGATATCCTGTTTTGACTACACTTATGTGTTTCTTTGCATTGCATGTGCATTGGTGCGCCTAGGACACCGTGTTGGCCATCTGCTATTCCTGAGCAGTTTGCTGGAGGCTTGTCTTGTCAAGGCATGACCATAAGGCTGACCGGTTGCGGGCTCTGCCAGTATGGGAACACAAACCCCGGTTTTACCGGGGCACCCTTTTTGACCATTCGACCTAGTGCATATCGGAATCCATAGTGACCATTCCAAACTAGGACAGGTTGCTTACCCAATGTTAGGTTGTTTGAAACCCGCTGCGTGTGTAGTGAAACCCTAGCTCCTGACAAAATAGGACAGGGAAACCCTACCCCAACATAGGGGTGTTTTGGCTCTCTTTACTTGCTATGTGCTTTTAGAGTGTATCTCTACAGGGAATGCATATACCAGTTTGCGAGTCTGGGTATCCGGCCTGCGGGCACCAGTATCAGTATTTTGAGAATCAGTTATATCTGCGGGTATCAGATTCAGATTTGAGGTAGTGATTTCAGGGGAACAGTGATCAGTAATAGAACACAGTCGTTCAGCTCTGCTCGTATCTGTTTTGGTGAAGTCGAGCTGAGATGCTGTCTGTTTTCTCTTTTGCTAGGTAGTCCTGGAACTATAGCTTCAGAAGGCTCCACTATCGCCCGGGTACAATGGATTTGTGCCGATAGAATTTGTCAGGTCAGAGACTCAGTTCAAGGGGAATCAGGGCCAGAGAAGGCTAGTCAGGCATAGACCACCAGTACAACAGCTACTAGATCAGTGATTTTTGAGCAGTCGGGTTGAGATTTCCGAGCCTACTGCAGACACAAATATACCGGTTGCTCAGTTAGATCAGGACAATATGTCGAGTCTGGAAGAGATGGTGCGCCAACTCCAAGATAGTATGAAAACCATGCAGCAAGACGCTGTCTGTCAAACAGAATTCGCCAAGCAACGGGCTGTGGTCATAGCCCAACAGGCAGAGACAATTGCCAGGCTAGAGCAACAAACCGGAGCATCTGCTTTGCATCAAGCTCCTCCACCACCAGGGGTCCAGACACCCGGGGAAACACCCAATGTCCAGGAAGGTACAGACATTCCGGTAGGGCCAGCTCCGCCCCCAATTTTACCCCAGCAATCCAAAACACCTACCAATCTACCAGACTCTCCCTTTGAGTTCAAGACAGACCCCACAGCGCTGAAGCTGAGTAAGCTGGAAAAGATGTTTAAGAAATCCCAAGGAGTCAAGTCCATTCCTGACATTGAGGATGGATATACGGACGCAGCTGTGACGCTGCCAGATCGGTTCAAGATGCCACAAATCGACCGATTTGATGGGTCCGGGGACCCCATGGTGCACCTGAGGCTGTTTTCAGATATCTTAAGGCCGATGGGCCTCACCAGACTACAGAAGCTGTCTCTATTTGGCCGAACCCTGTCAGCTGTGGCGGCCATCTGGTACGCGAAACTGGAAGACGATGTTAAGAAGAATTGGGATGAGATGGCCGAGGCTTTTGTCGATCAATACTCCTACAATACACAAATTGAGATTACAACCCGTGATCTCGAGACGACTAGGCAGGAGCCGAAGGAAAGTTTCTCCGATTTTGTAACTCGGTGGAGGGCTAAGGCCTCAATGATGACTATTAGGCCAACAGATAAGGATCAAATACGGATGGTTGTGCGCAACCTCCAACCCAAGCTCATGCAGAAAATGATCGTTCTCCCATTCCCTACCTTTTCAAATCTACATGAGATGGGAGTACAAATCGAGGACGCTATAAAGCAAGGCCTTATTGACCAGGAGAAGGAGCAGCCTAAGAGGGCATTTACCCACAGTTCGAATGCGACCATCAGTGGTGACACAGCTGCTATAACTTCAGACATGGGCATGGTTACCACCACCACACAAAAAATGACCACCCCACTCACCGGTGCATCCGAAACTAGCTCACAAATGGCCAAATACCCACCTCAGGGCCAAAGGGTGTTTACCCCACTGTACATGTCTCTGTCAACGGCCCTGAGGGTCCTGATCAAAAAGGGGTATCTGAAGCCACTGGAGCCACAACCGATACCAAAGAAACCCCCTCCCTCACATAACCCAGCTGATTACTGTGCCTTCCATCAGCGAGCTGGCCATGACACTGACATGTGCTTTCGTCTTCGCCGTGAGATACAAAATCTGATCGACAACGGGGTTATCCCTGCACCAGGTCCTACAAAGTCTATCGGCATTTGATCAGTAAACCTGTGGGGGATACTGTGACCATGTGATCGGGGGATGAACCACCTGCGGGCAACACTCGATTTACTCCGAATGTGGCGTTTGGCACGCACTGTTTTGAGCATTTGTGAATGCTAATTTTTGCGGTTTCTGACTTGGGTATTTGGGTCAGTTCAGTTGTGTTATTTTGAGTCTGTCTTTTCGTTTTGAGTCAGTCTTTTCATACTGAGTCAGTTGGGTCTGTCTTGTTATATCGAGTCAGTCCTGTTGTATAGGAGTCAGGTGATTCCGGGAGTGTTACCTCGGACATCACTTGCTTGCTTTGTGTTTGTCTTTTCATTTCCTTTTGAGTCTGTTTCTGCCTTGGAGCCAGTTATGCCAACAGATCTGAATGGAACAGCGATGATTTTTACACTCTGGTGTTTGCTTCCGTCGTGCGCCAGTTGTGCCAGAAATTCCAAATGAGATGACAGTATTTGACTAAGAACTCTGTCTTTTCTGTGCCTTGAAGTCATTGTAATGACCTGAGTTTTCCAAAAAAATTTTTTCGAAACATTGTGATAAAAACGAAGAGGAAGGAATTCCTCGGGTTTTGCAAAATTTGATCAACTGAGAGAAAGAGAGGCATGCTAAGCCCTTAATGAATGAAATCATGCTTGTTAATGTGAGTACTGAGAAGGACCCTATCTTTGATCCAGATTGGTCCTACACTGTCTTCAGCGCGAGCGATTTGTCGCTTTCTTAAAAACTTTCAAAAAATGTTTTGCACGGTCCTGCGAAGACATGTGTGGAATCGCTCTTGAGATTGTGCAGCCTAGGATCGCTCTCAGCCTCGAGACTCGACCCCTCATTTTCAAACCTTGGACTCAAACTCAGAATGTTCAACGGTTAACTACAACGTGAGGCCTGTGTGGCCAGCTTTGAAGCAGCCCTCGAACAAGAGGCACCAAAGTCAGATCAAGAAGATCAGACCTCATCAGAAGAAGCTTGCAAGGCTAGATCAGAAACACCCCTTTGAACTAGGGGCAAAAAATATCCGATGTGCTCGAAGAGCCAAAGGTGGATCCTTCTGCAAATCGATGCAACAGCCACTCTCTTGGATACAGATGGCTTCAATCTCAAAAACCATTTGGCATGGACTTGTTACACTTTTTACCCTTTGAGAGGCTCGCTGGGCCGAAAACCCGGAAGGGCGACCCAGGCAAAAGTTAGAGCAAACAAAAAATGCAAAAAGAAAAGAAAAGGAAAAAATATACAGAAAAAAAGAGAAGAAAAAGAAGCTCGCAAGGTCGAAAACCCGCATCGGGCGCCTTGGCAAAAGTTAGAGCCTAAAAAAAAAAAAAAGAAAAAAAAAAGAAAGAAATGAAAAGAATTGAAAAGAAAAGAAAAAGAAGCTCGCAAGGTCGAAAACCCGCATCGGGCGCCTTGGCAAAAGTTAGAGCATAAAAAGGAGAGGTTAAATACCCGAGTGTACCTTCACCCCGAACTACGTAAGGCTTGATTCCCATCTTTGGGATACGTAGGCAACTTCATTCTGAAGTCCAGCCCTAAAACACTTCAAATTCAATTGTGTCCATGAAATGGTTTTTCATCATCTTTGCCTTCTTTGTATCCGAGAGTTCGGTTGTAATCATCGCTCTGAGGATTGATCACAATACGCTGCGGTGCCATTTAGACAAAGGGCAACTTTCCGTTGCCATTCAATGCACTGCGGTGTCATTTCGAACAAGGGGCAACTTTCCGTTGCCATGTAGTGTCCTTCAGACAAGGGGCAATTTTCCATTGCTATGGGTTCGAGGTTGTGCATCTCAAAGAGTTGGTTCCCTGCTTGTTGAGCGGTGGCCGTTTGCAAAAACAGTTTTTGAGAATTTTTACTGAGGTTGACTATTCTCTCAAAAATCATTCTATTTTTCCAAAACTGGACCATTTTCTTGGACCCAAAAAAAGGAAAATTTTCAGTGCTTACAACCTGACTTGCATGATTTCAAATCAAAAATCGAATAAGCATGTTAATCTAACTTTCATGTTGGTCAAAATTGTTTTAAAACAAAAAATGGTCGAAATGATGAACTAGGGGCACAGTTGAGTCAGGCTTCCTGTCTTTCCCCCATTTTCAACATACTTGCCAAGAAGGGCAATCTACCTGCCAGAAGAGGGCACAACTGAAGCTAACAACGAAGGGCTGAAAGCTCTCTCATCCTCCAAGCAACGAGGTATCAAGCCAAGTGCGAAGCACAAACCGGAATGGATCAAGATCTTCCACTTCCTCATCTGGACAGATCTAACCACGTCCAAACTCCCCAGCAGGGCATCATCAACCAATGTTAACTGCGGATTTGCTACACACCCAGTTGTAGCACAACCCCTCTGTGGGAGAAACTCACTGTTGTGAACAAAAATCTAGCAGGATGCAGGGGGCAAGAGCTCGCAACTTCATATCTATCCATCAATTACCCTGGGGAGGGATGAAAAATACGAGATTAAAGAATAGAGAGGTGTAAGACGAGAGAAAAGTGAGGAGTAGGGTTTTGAGAGAAAAACAGAGCTTGAGGGCCGAGTGATGTGAGAATCACAAATCAGAAAGGGTGGGAAACATATCCGGAGGAACTGGCTCCTCGAGATCTGAGGTCTTTTGTTTTTGTAAACACGCCTGTGCGTCGTGTCTTTTGTTTTGTGTTTTCTTTTGATTCTTGCTTTGAGTCATTCCGAGCGTGTCTCGATGTGTTTAGGTTGTTTACCTCTTGTTTTTCGTTGTTGAGTCTTCCTCGCTGTGTTCAGTCGTAGGCTCAATACCCGGTTAAGAACTTATCTTTCAATTTCAAAAATAAAATTGTTTTGTGCTCAGAGTGCTGTGCCATTCTCCACATTTGTGCAAAACAAGATTTGTTCTTTCATAAAACCGCAGGGTCCACCCCCGATAAGTGTGAACAGTAAAACAAGGACCTATCTGAAGCTATGATGGCTCCAAATTGCAAAGCAAAAGTAAAAGAGGAAAAATTGAAGCATCTGAGCGTGTTTCACCTTCAGCAAGCTCCGAGATTGTATTCCGGATGTACCTTGTCAAGCCTTGTCAATGCTATCGAAGTATGAGTGTGCCTCTACCTCAAGTGTAAGCCTGCTTCAAGTCAGAATGGCAATTAAAGCAGCAGCAGATGTTATCTCTCGCCAATACGAACAGGGTGTGCCCTTTTCGAGCTGAGTGTGTTGTTGCAAAGCCCTCTAACAGGTAAATCAGAGGCACCAGAGTACATGTTAAATGCTCGCATCTCTTGCATAGAAAGTGCACATCTATCTAGCATTGCTATGCACCCTTCCACCTGCATTGTTATGCACCCACTTCATTTGCATTATGCCGCATGTTCCAATTGCATTGTTTTGCACTCATTTCACTTGCGTTGTTCCTTTTTCCCTCCTCTCGCGTGTACTACGCTGAGAGGTTTCTTTTGTCTTTCCTCTCTCGCGTGTACTACGCTGAGAGGTTTCCTTTTGCTTTTCTCTTTCCTCTCGCGTGTACTACGTTGAGAGGCTTTTTGCTTTTCTCCTTCCTCTCTCGCGTGTACTACGCTGAGAGGCTTTTCTCTTTCCTCTCTCGCGTGTACTACGCTGAGAGGTTTCTCTTCGCTTTTCTCTTTCCTCTCTCGCGTGTACTACGCTGAGAGGTTTCTTTTTGCTTTTATCTTTCTTCTCTCGCGTGTACTACGCTGAGAGGTTTCTTTTTGCTTTTTCCCTTTCCTCTCTCGCGTGTACTACGCTGAGAGGCTTTTCTCTTTCCTCTCTCGCGTGTACTACGCTGAGAGGTTTCTTTTTGCTTTTCTCTTTCCTCTCTCGCGTGTACTACGCTGATGAGGTTTCTCTTTGTCTTTCCTTCTTCTCTTGCGTGTACTACGCTAAGAAATTTTATCCTTCTTCTCTTGCGTGTACTACGCTGAGAAATTTTATCTTTCTTCTCTCGCGTGTACTACGCTGAGAAGTGTTACTCTTTCCTCTCATGTGTACGATACGCTGAGAGATGTTGTGTTTGAGACTCCGAGTATTCTCGGTAGTCGCTTTTAGCCTTCTCCGCGCAAGACGCCGTGATAATTGCATAATTTTCTTACATCCTTTCTGCATAACATGTAGTTTGGTTCATGTTTACTTGCTTGCATAGCATTCGCTTAAAATGTTGCATTTATTTTGCATAATTGCTTCATTACAGCATCCTTTGCATGATCATAAGTCATGCACTTGCATTGTGCATCACTTTGCATCCTGCCCCCGAACTACGCTGGTTTGATTCCTTGCAAAGGGATACGTAGGCAGCCTTCGGGCACAACCATTTATTTATCGATATTTTGTTTGTTTGTCCAAGTCTTCGGCCTTGTCAAAAATGGGTCGTCTCGGGGCTTTGACATTCACTCCCGTCATTGTTATGACTTTCGAGTTCTGTCAAAGAGGGGCAACTGTAGACACCCCATTTTTGACCGCCCTCAAGACTTGGGCATTACTGATGGTTTGCTCGGTGTTGAGAGATGTGCAGGGTACAGATTCAATTCCTTCGGCAAGGAGAGAGGTAAACCCTTCAAAACACTTTGTTTAGGGGTTTGGAGTTGAAGAAAAGAGGAGAGGAGGGGAGAAAACAAGTTGAAGAAGAAGATTGGCAAAGATCCGGGTAGAAGGGAATCGAGCAGCCCTCGCTAAATCGGGCTTATTCAATTGCATACTTGGATTTAAGCTATGAGGCCACCATCATTGGAAAGAAGACTTCCGGGGCTTCACTTTGCACTCAAGAATCTCCTAGAGCCAAGTCCGGGTGGAGGAGATATGATTGGTTGAAGCTGGGCATCATCCCGGTTGGATCGAGTCTGCGCGACTTCACGGAAAAGGGAATAACTTTTTGCATAGGAGGAATTTTGATGCAAGGTTTGCGCCATTGGAAAGCTAACTTCCGGGGCTTCGATTTGCATACCCACCGGCCATGTTTTGACCAAGGAATCATCCATCGGCACTCTATTTAGCCGACCGGCAGAAAAGAGTGCCGATCGGCACTTTATTTTGGCCGATGATCACACCTTCTGGCCGACCTGAACCCTTTGCACCCCCCAAGCTTAGTGCATACCAGCTGTGCCAGCTGGGATGCACAGAACCACACCCACGTGCATGCATGTGCATATTTTGCACCCTTTTGAGCCTTTTGAACCCTCTAAGCTTCTAAAAGCTTGAACCCTTTGGCCAAGCTTCTTGGAGAAGCTTGGCCAGCTGTATTAGCTTCTCCTAGAAGCCTTGCACCCCCCTTTGAACCCCCTTTGACCCTTTTGACCCTTTGAAGCTTGTTTTGGAAGCTAAGCTTTGTCTATTTAAGAGAGGCCTTCCTCTCCATTGCTAAGGTTGGAGGTTTGGAACAAAAAACCAGCAAATATATATGTATATCTGATATATACATATATATCCCACCCCCTCTCTCCATATCTCTCTCATTCAACCTCCAAACACCCTTGTTCTTGGGCCATTCTTTCACCAACCCATAGCACAACACCACCACTTCCATTTCCAGCCACTTGGAGGTCATTTGCAGAGCTTAGGAGCACCTAAACTTGGATCAAAACCTGCTGGTTCATTGGTCTTCAAGGGTAAGTGTCTATTTCCCTCAAACTAGCATTTTCTTGCATCATCTCTTAGCCTTGCTTTCAACCACTTTTGGGCTCCGACCCAAACTTCAAATAGTCTTATTTTGGGGTCCTCTTCATGTTTGATTGAGGACCCCTTGCTGTTTGGTGGTGGCATCTAGCACCTATCTCTTTACCCCCTTGTATGCCACTATTCTTGCATAGTATATTTGGCTGATTTATAATCTGTTTTGAGACATAATGTAAGCTGCAAGTAGGCTTATTTTGAGCCCTTCTTCAACATTGTTGAAGGGCTCAACATTGTTTGCATACTCCATGTGCTACTTGCTTTGAAATCTCTTCTATTTACCGTAATTTTGCATGCTTTGTTAGCCCATCTTGCTTCTGTTTTTGTGGCTGGTCATAAACTGAAAATGTGCTTGTTTTTCCATGTATAAGATCTGTTTTTGGTTGTTTAGGCCATCCATGACATGCCTTATATAGTCACTTTGCATTTTGGCTTGCTAGCCTTGGGGTGTGTGAGTCTTTAGCATGTTTAGCTTGCCTTGATCTCATGATGTGGCATCATTTTAGATCACATTTCAGTCCCTAAATCATGCTCACATGTTTGTGCTTGCCATCTCTTTCATGTTTCAAAGGTGTGTCCTTTTATGCCTAAGAATAGGCCTTGTGTATGCTTCCATGATTAATGCATTTTGGGGTGCCATGTGAGGGGATTTGGGTGTCATTTTGCATACTAAAAATCTGTTTTTGGTTGTTAGATTCATGCCATGAGTGGTTGTGTAAGTGGTAGCAAGATGCTCTTTTGGGTGCCTTAGGTTTAGGCCCATGAACTTGCATGTTTGTATAGCATTTGGCCCATGTTTTGAGGCATGTTTTGCCACTGTTTTGGGCTGGTTTGAGGGCTGCCCTCTATGGTTTGAGTCCACCATTGCATGCTTATATCATGGGTGTTGCATGTTTGATTGATGAAGCCTTGAGTACATGCTAGTTATATGCTTGATTGGCCCATGTTTGCATGCCACTTATACCTTGCATGCTCTAGCATTTTGCATGCCTATTGTGATAGTTGCATGACACTTGGTAGGCCTTGCATCTTAGTCCCATTGTTGCATCATTTGAGCTATGTTGCATATATGCATTCCATAGTTTGGCTTGGGGATTGTCAAGCCAAGCATAGGATTGAGAGGAGTTCACACTTCAAGTGGTGCAACTCGTCTCAATTCTTGGTCACCAAGACCTTTGACTAACATATGATAAGGCTTTGGATTTCATTTGTTTGTTTGCATGCATTACCATCAAAGTTGCAATCTTGGTTCCTTAGGCCATCATGCATCAAATGCGTAATTGATGGCCCAAGAACCAAGGGCCATGTCTCCTTGAGTCCCCAAACATGATAGGAGGCATTGGCCATGCTTACATATGCTCAAAATTCTATGCTATGCACTGCTGGTTTGCTGTTTGCTGTCAAAACTGTCTCCTGCAGGAATTTAGTGCCGACCGGCACTCTTTAGTGCCGACCGGCAATCTTTTTGTGCCGATAAGTTCCCCAGCAGCCGGTGGCCACCTCAAGCAGCCGGTGGTTATTTCCTCTAGCCGGTGGTGTACTGCAGTGAATTTGGAAGGTGTTCTGGGACTTTGGCAATTTTCCAGGGAGGCAGGACAGCGAAACAGAGACAGTGGTGGCATGGTGCGGGTTTTCCGGGCGAAGCCAATCCGAGCATGCATGCATCCCTCTTCCCGAGGCCTTTTACTGCTTTCAGTAGTTTAATTAATTTGTTAATTAATTAAGGGTCTGTAATAATTAATTAGCTAGGATAGTTGATTTATTATTTGGGACTGTATATTATTCTTTTGGTCCCTTCGAGCGAGGGCGAATTGTAATAAGTGTGTGTGGGTGTGTGTATGTCTTCCAACCCCCATTTCTTTCTTCCCTTTTATTTACCTGCTTACAGTGGTGTAGACACCCCATTTTTGACCGACTTTAAGACTCAGACGTCACCGATTGAGCGCTCGGTGATGTTGCATATTGTGCTCGTTCAGAAGTCTCAGAGTCGCGGCCGTGCGCCCTGCCTCCGGACTTCCGAACCCTCTTCTGTGCCTTGTCTCGGTTTGTGAACCAGACTCGGTTTTCTCTGTTTTCTTTCCTGAGGGGAAGGAGTGGTCCCGTAGACTATCTCCCGGTGGCCGTGAGCTACTTTTTGTGGCTGTAGGCCATTTTGCCCATTTCGGAGCCCGGTTCCCGGTTTTCGGAGCCGTCAGGCCGTGTGCCTCGGCTCGGGACCGTCCAACCATCTCCGATTTCTCCGGTTTTCGGCGGGGACCTCTGTTTTACTATTCTGAGGAACACTGGGGCCTCTGATGCCCACTTCGCTGCCATATGCCACTTTCGGTGCCTGTAGCCCATTTTCGGGACCCCGAACCGCGCGGTTTAGGCCCCGAGCATTCATTTTGCATCAGTTATTGTTAAAACTTGGCAGGTACCTCTGTTTCAACACCAGGAAGATCACTGGGGGGTGAGAAGCCAGTAATTGTCCCAGATAACCAGTTTCGCTCCTCCGGAGCCCGTTTTTCTCACTTCCGGGCCAATGTTGAACCCCCTGGGGGTATTTTCTTCCAACCAAAGCTACATATTTGTGATCAGGGGATATGGGAGGACACCAAAAGAGCATGGTCGGCCAGCAATTCAGAATTTCATTTTTGGGCCTCTCCTTCAAGTCCTATGTTGTGACTCCTGCTTCAGTGTTGCCAATTTCCGACCTTGGAACCTTGTTCCACACATCTGGGAGGACCCCAAAAGTTGGTGGTCGGCCAGAAATTGTGGATTTCATTTTTGAGCCCCTCCTTCAAGTCCTATGTTGTGACTCCTGCTTCAGTGTTGCCCATTTTCAACCTTGGAACCTTGTTCTACACACATGGGAGGACACCATTGCATGGTGGTCGGCCAGAAAATTTGGACTTCAATTTTTGGCTATGGCCGGCCGGCCAGGGTGAGTGGCTGGCCGACCAGGTGGGGTGGCCGGCCGGCCACCTCCCAGAAAGTTACCTGGCCGGCCAGCTTTCTGCTTTCCAGCCCTTTCCAGCTGTCCGGATATTTTTCAAAATATCCCGGGCATCCGGGGGATATTTTGGGAGGGAAAGCTTGGATGCATTTCCCTCCCCTTTTACACCCCTTTCTTGCCTATTAAAGGGGTTGGCCTCCTTCTTTGTTGGGATTGGACAATTTCCTCTCAAGGCTTCATCTCCCATAGCCTCCATCTTCATCTCCAAAAGCTCAAAAATCTTCAAGCTTCCTAGCTAATTCCTTCACCAACCCCAAGCCTCACCATCACCATTCAATTTCCAGCAGCAAGGAGGAGTTCCTCAGAGGTTTAGAAGCAACTTTCATCAAGGCAAGAGGAAGCAAAAGAGTTGTCTACAAGGGTAAGCCACTAAAACCCTTTTTCTATCATTTTCTTGGACCAATTCTTTACCCTATTTCCCTTCAGTTTTTGGGCTTTGAACCCTACTGGTTTTGTGCTTATTTTGAGCCCCTCTACAACATTGTAGAAGGGCTCAACCTCATTTGGTGTCTCCATGATACACTTCTTTCAATACCACTCTTTAGGCCATAAAATTGCATGCTTTATTTGGCTTTTGAGTGATCTGATTTCGAGCATACTATAAACTTTTAGTGGGCTTATTTTGAGTCCCTCTTCAACATTGAAGAAGGGCTCCATCATTTTTAGTGATTCTATCATGTACTTGCTTTGAAATTCTTCAAATTTACCGTAAAATTGCATGATATATTTGGCCTATTTGTGATCTGAGTTGGAGCATTACATGAACTTATGGTGTGCTTATTTTGAGCCCCTCTTCAACATTGAAGAAGGGATCAACCTGGTTTTCTTGCTCTACATGTCACTTGCTTTGAATTCATGTCCCATGCCTATCTTGCATGCTTTGTTAGGCTTATTTGGCTTATGATTTCAGCCTTCATCAGGCTTATAAAGAGGCTTATTTTGGTCCATTCTTTGTGTTTTGTTAAGGGCCTTAAGCCATTTGGTGAATTATTTTGGTACTTTATATTATATTGGTCTTATTTTCCGTAAAATTGCATGCTTGTTTAGGCCATCTTAGCTTCTGTTTTCGGCCTTCATCAGGCTGAGGAAGTGTCTTATTTTGGCCCATTCTTCATGTTTTGTTAAGGGTCTTTGCTGGTTTGGTGCATCCTTTTGGTACCTTTCTTTATAGCCTTCTTGTGGCCTATTTTGCATGCTATGTATAGTATATCTACACACTGAATTTGGGGATCTCATCTTCTGTAAAAATGCATATTTTTAGTCCCTCTTGAATTTTTTAGAACTGTTTTTTTGGGTTTGAGCATTGTAGATACCACTTGCTTTGTAATTCCTCTCTTTTTCCGTATTTTTGCAAGCTATTGTTGCCATATCTATGCTTACAATTTGGCCATGTTTTGTACTGGAAAGATGCTATTTTTGGGGCTGCCTTGCTACTGTTTTTGCTGTCATATGTCAATTTTGCGTGTATAGCATAGCTGTAGGCCATTTCGGGGGCTAAATATCACATTTCGGGAACATTCCGGGCATCGGGTGCATTTTTATCATCATTTTGAGGCTGTTTTCCCTTCATTTAGTTGCTGGGATTTAGTTTGCATGCTTGCATATCATTTCCATGCCATTTTGTGCCTTTTATCATTGCCTCGGTTTGCGTGCCCGTGTGCACGCATCTCGAGGCACTCAGTTTTCATTCATTGGCTTCCTATGTGAGTAGGCTGAGGCCCTCTCATGTTGGTAAAAGCCCATCATTGCATTTCTGTACCATTTGCATTGCGTATGCCACCGCCTCGGTTTGCGTGCCCGAGTGCGCGCATTTCGAGGCAGCTCATTTTATCCGACGGCAGCCTATGTGAGTGTGGCTGAGGCTCTCTCATGTCGGCGTAAGCCCAATTCGCATTCCGTATGCCTTTTCATGTCTGTATGTCACCGTCTCGGTTTGCGCGCCCGTGGGCACGCACTTCGAGGCACTCCTTTTTTATCATTTCGGCAGTCTATGTGAGTGTGGCTGAGGCCCTCTCACGTTGGCGTAAGCCCATCACTGCATTCTGCATGTCATTTTCTCATCGCCTCGGTTTGCGTGCCCGTGTGCACGCATTTCGAGGCATTTTGGTTTTATCCGATTTGCATTTCACATCACCGCCTCGGTTTGCGTGCCTGTGTGCACGCATTTCGAGACACTTCTATTTTATTCGATTTGCACTTCGCATCATCGCCTCGGTTTGCGTGCCCGTGTGCACGCATTTCGAGGCACTTTAGTTTTATCCGATTTGCATTTCATGCTATCGCCTCGGTTTGCGTGCCCGCGTACACGCTTTTCGAGGCGTCTCATTTTCATCTTATTTTCATCTCATTTTCACAGCATAGTGCATACCAGGTTGTATTTTAGATTGCATTCATGTATTTTCTCGGTTTGCGTGCCCGTGTGCACGCATTTCGAGACATCTCATTTGCATCAGCATTGTGCATACTAGGCTGTAGCTTAGTTGCATTTCATGCATATCATGCATATTGCATTGTGTTCGGAATAGGAGTTAACCCGGGCACGGGAAACGAGGTACGTTTCGTACTCCGAGTGACGGAACGGGTCTCAATTCCCAAGTCACCGACACTCCGGATAACCCATGATGGAGTTAGGTTTTCATTGTAGCATTCATCTGCATTCATCCGATATTGAGTTGTGCAATCCGACTTCTCGGCCATCACGCATCGAGATGCGTGATTGATGGCACGAGGATCGAGGCATGCATATATTTGTGAAATACATTGCTATGCCCTTTTCCTGCTCTCTGTTACAGCAAAATCGAGGACCAACAACTTTTCGGAATCCAGCGCGCATTTCGAGAAATACTGCAAACAGAGGCTAATTGGGGCATCCCAGTGGATTTCCGCTCGAGGCAGTCCGGCATACACTATTCATCAGAAGCAAGGCAGCCCCTGGCTTGCATGCCAGCTTACTGCTTTCTTAGTTAATTGTTAATTAATTAGGAATTTGTACTTTATCTGTATATTTCGGACTGTACTATTCTTTTATTTCGGACTGTATATTTATTCGGACCCTCTGCGCGAGGGCAATATTGTAATAAGGGTGTGTGAGTGTGATGTATGTCTTCCAACCCCCATTTCTTTCTCCCTTTTATTTACCTGCTTATCGTGGTTAGATATAGGGCATATTTCAATTAGCATAACAGTATGACAGCATGTTTGCATCATTCATCTGTTTTGCACGCATCGGGCTCGGCGCATCATACAAACTGCATTTGTATTTCAATTACAAGATGAATATATGTTAGCTGTAGCATTCCATATGCCATGTTTAGAATAGCCGAGCCCTGCTATCTTAGTTGCATTTTGCATGTGTTGCATTAGGCAATTCTGTATATCTTAGGAACCATGCATGGATTTCTAATCAGCTTCCTTTTTTTGGCTTGGAGTACTCGGTGAGTTTTATGCTTTAGCATCCTTGCATGAGTGTGAGTGTTGCCATGATAGCATGCTTGCCATGAGGCTATGTGCTTATGTGATATAACTGCCTTGAATGCCTGTGGGTGGAGGTTGAGTTATTTGAATTGGGACAATTCATCAAATGCTTGTTTTAAGCCCACTAGATAGTGGCAAAATCATTGTTTTCTTAAGCCCACCTGAGGGTGGCAAATCCGCATTTTAAGCCTACCTGAGGGTAGCACCATCAAACCACTTTCAAACAGACAAACGTGAAATGTTTTGTTCCAATTCAGACGGCCCAGTCTATACTTGTTTGCTGCAAGCATCACATAGTAACCTAGGCTAATAACCGGAATAAGAACATACAACGTTTTCAAAAACAGATATCATGGTTAGTAGAGGCCGGTCTTTGACCGGGCGAGAGGGAGTGCTCACGATGTGACCTTCCCCAATCGTACCCAAGTTCCCGAGCCAACTTTGGTGATGACGGACACGTGGCCTTTTGGCACCGAGTCAGGGTTTCCTAAATTTCCCATTTTAAAATATTTAGGTGGCGACTCTGTTATCTGGCAAAGCAGTCCATGTTTGGCACTTCTTTCAAAAATCTGTTTTTCTCAAAACGATTTGCCGGATTTGGACTCTTTGGTTCAGATTTAGAACCACAACAAAAATCGAGTCCAAACTGTAGCGAGGTCCCCCGCGGGCTTGTTACAGTTTCTGGCGACTCTGCTGGGGATTTAGAGAACTTGACTCGAACTCATGATATCTGCTTTTGACTATATTTGTGTGTTTCTTTGCATTGCATTTGCATTGGTGCGCCTAGGACACCGTGTTTGCCATCTGCTATTCCTGAGCGGTTTGCCGGAGGCTTGTCTTGTCAAGGCATGTCCATAAGGCTGACCGGTTACGGGCTCTGCCAGTATGGGAACACAAACCCCGGTTTTACCGGGGCACCCTTTTTGACCATTCGACCTAGTGCATATTCGGATCCATAGTGACCATTCCAAACTAGGACAGGTTGCTTACCCGTTTATAGGTTGTTTGAAGCCGCTGTGTGCATAGTGAAACCCTAGTTCCTGACAAAATAGGACAGGGAAACCCTACCCCAACATAGGGGTGTTTTGGCTCTCACTTATCTGTTATGTGCTTGTTAGAGTGTGCCTCTACAGGGAATGCATGTATCAGTTGAGTTTGGGCATCAGGCCTGCGGGCATCAGTTTTTGAGTTTGGGTATCAGGCCTGCGGGCACCATACAGTATCTGAGAATCAGTTGTCCGCGGATATCAGATTCAGTTTAGGGGAACAGTGATACAGGAACAATGATCAGTGGTTGAGGACAGGGTATTTCCAGCTTATTAAACTGTGTGTTGCATGCCCGACTGTGTGTTGTGTGTATTTAAATTAAGCTGTTATGCTGCCCGTTTTTCTGGTCATTTATTTCCTTTTTGCTTTATTATCTTTTTGCTAGGGCAGTTTGTAGCACGATTGCTTCCGAGCCAGTCGATACTCCCCAAGCAATTTGGACACGAGGTCGCCGACTCAACCGATCCGAGGATCTAGTTGACGGACATCCAGTGTTCCACTCTTTACCCCCAATCACCAGAAGAAGGCCGAGGAGGCGCAGTCCGTCAGAACAGAGATTACTGGGACAGCAGTCTGTTTTAGTAGCAAATAGTTAGGTTGAGATTTCCGTGTCTGCCATAGAGATACATTTACCAGTTATTCAGATGGAGCCACAGAATACATCAGGGATGGAGGCGATGATGCGCCAGATGCATGAGAGCATGAAACAGATGCAAGATGATGCTATCCGCCAGGCGGAGTTTTCTAAACAACAGGCTGCGGTCATGGCCCAGCAGTCTGAGCTGATCACCAGATTACAACAGCAGAACGCAGCGTCTGCTTCACAACAGGTCCCTCCTCCGCCAGGGGCCCCATTACCTGAACAGATACCTGCTGGCCAGAATGCCCCTCCAAATCCCCAGAATGCCCAGACTACCCAGAATACCCTCCCAAATCTACAGAACACTCTGCCAAACCTTCAGAACACTCAAGAGGACACGGGTCTTCCAACGGGGTTGGCTCCACCCCCGCTTCTGCCGCAACTGTCCAAGAATCTCACACCCAATCACCCGGACTCTCCATTCGAGTTCGAGGTAGACCAGACAGCTCTGAAATTGAGCAAGTTGGAAAAGCTCTTCAAGAAATCACAGGGGGTGAAGGCCATCCCAGACATTGAAGACGGCTATACTGATGTGGCCGTGACATTGCCGGACAGATTTAAGATGCCCCAGATCGATCGCTTTGATGGATCCGGGGACCCCATGGTCCACCTCCGGCTATTTTCAGACATCTTAAGACCAATGGGCCTAACCCGACTGCAAAAGCTTTCCTTGTTCGGTCGAACCTTATCGGGTGTGGCATCCACTTGGTATGCAAAGCTGGAAGACGATGTGAAAACAAACTGGGATGAGATGGCTGAGGCCTTCCTTGCACAATATTCGTACAACACGCAGATCGAGATTACAACACGTGATCTCGAGACAACGAGGCAGGAACAGAAAGAGACTTTCTCTGATTTTGTAACCAGGTGGAGAGCAAAGGCATCGATGATGACCTTAAGGCCAACAGATAAAGATCAAATCCGGATGATTGTGCGCAATCTCCAACCGAAGTTAATGCAGAAAATGATTGTCGTTCCCTTCCCCACCCTTCGCAGACTTACATGATATGGGGGGTGCAAATTGAGGACGCGATGAAGCAGGGTCTAATTGACCAAGATCGGGAGCAACCCCGAAGAACATTTAACCGGAATAGCAATACGGGCCCGAGTGGCTCCTCCAATACAAGAACTTCAGAGGTCGGCATGGTCACCACCACTCCCCTCCCCAACCAAGGCCCGCAGCGGCCACACCTTTTTCTGATGATGCATCTGGAAACAGTAACCAAGCTTCAAGATACCAATCCAGGGGTCAACGAACCTTCTCCCCACTCTATATGCCTTTGTCTAAAGTCCTCGGGGTTCTAGTCAGAAAGGGGCATCTGAAACCCTTGGAACCGAGGCCCCCTCCAAATCCACCCCCCCTTCCCACAACCCAGCCAAATATTGCAAATACCACCAGCAGCATGGTCATGATACCGACCAATGTTACAGGCTGCGTCATGAGATTCAGGATCTCATTGACAAGAACACCATTCTACCTCCCCAAGGACCCAACGTCACAAACAACCCACTCCCCAAACACAACCAAGATCCACCCAAAAGAATCAATCTTATCCAAACTGGGGACGTGTCTTACGACCCTAGTATCTACATTACTCCCTCCCACCTACCCAAGCCGGAGGTGATCCTCCCTGATAGCACTGACTTGTGCATGATGGACACCTCCACAACCCAACCTGAGCCAATGGTGGTGACCACCGAAAATGGAACGGGGCAGGCTTCCGAGGAGAGCAAAACTGTTGAGTCTGGGGTGGAGCAGTCTGAGAATTTAGCTGGCAGAGCTTATGATCCGAGTGGATATATCTTGTCAATGAGCCAACCTAAGCTGAGTGTGGGGTTGCCAGAGGCTGAATTGTGTATGATCCGGGGGGACAAACTTGAATCAGCAGGGGATGATCTGACAACGGTGGAAGAGGACTTCGCCAACCTCCAGTTTTTCAACGATCAGGAATCAGGGGATGCATCAATCAACTGGTTTGAATACGAGGAGTCAGCAGAAGTCGTCGGGTGGTTGGATGATCAGCCTGATATAGTGGAGTTTCAACCAGAGCAGAGCCCGCCAGGGGCGAGGGTAGCAACTGTGGCCGGAAGGGCCGAGGGTCAGACTGAATTGCCGGAGAGCGCCGGTACGAAGAATTCCGCTCGGGGCCAAGACACTTTAAAAACCGAACAATTAACACTGGAGGAACAAGAAAAGAGATGGGATTCTGAGAGAGCCCGAAAAGCCAAGAATCATGAGGAAGTTGAAAGTGCTGTGAGCACAAGAGCTGAACATGCTGTGAGCATGAGGAATGAAGGTACCGAGAGTACGAATGTGCCGGAACCAGACAGGTGCCTGCTAGATAATAATGGAATGTGGTGGGAAGATGACGACTTGTATCTCGCCCACACAGACGAAGACTGGGCGGGTGGCCAACCAGACAGCACCTGGTACCTCGAAGAGGTGGACCATATGACTAGAAGTGGGCGGTATTTCAAGCCCCCACACCTTGATCAACCCGAGGCATCAGGGAAAGATAAAGAGGCAGAGAAACAGAGAGAGAAGCAAGTTGAAGAAGAGGCTGTACTGAGGCAGTTAAAGAAAATACAGGCAGACATCTCCATCTGGGGACTGCTTATGGCTTCAAGGGTGCACAGGCAGGCTGTCCTATCTGCCATGGACAAAGCCAAACTCTCCATCGAAACTACGCCAGAACAATTAGTTGGGCTGGTCTTTCCGGGAGGAGGTTCCCCGGCGTTGACCTTTTCAGACAAGGAGCTGCCGCCTGAGGGCGTGGATCATAACAGACCCCTCTACATCTCTGTAGAATGCAGGGGACAAATGGATTCCGGTGGTACTTGTTGATACCGGGTCCGCAATCAATGTCTGCCCGGCCAGAACGGCATATGCAATTGGGTTAAAGCCTGCGGACTTTACACCGACCACTCAAGTAATCAGAGCCTACGACAATACAAGTAGGGATGTCCTGGGGACAGTAAAAATCCAGACCAAGATTGGGCCTGGACAACACGAGGTAGATTTTCATGTCTTGGAGGTCCCTGCATCCTTTAACATACTTTTGGGGCGACCCTGGTTACATCAGGTGAAGGCTGTCTCATCTACTCTACATCAAATGGTGAAATACCCCCTATGGAAAGGGAGTAGCCATTGTTTTTGGGAATTCATCAATCCATCCTCCTCCGGAGGTATCTACGCCAGTCCTGGAGATTGAACACGGCATGGAGGACATGTTCATATCGGGATTTACTTTGCTGAGGCCCGGGTGGTGCAAAACATTATGGCTGTGAATGAGGGTGTGTATGTCAGCGCTCAAGCCGTCTACCTCATGAACAAGCTCCAACATATCCCCGGGATGGGATTGGGAAGAAGCGGCAGGAAAGGAGTCGCAGCGTTGGCCGAAGTGCCACACAATCCACATACCTTTGGACTGGG
Organism: Camellia granthamiana; assembly: GCA_036172215.1. NCBI lineage: Eukaryota > Viridiplantae > Streptophyta > Magnoliopsida > Ericales > Theaceae > Camellia > Camellia granthamiana. The sequence continues at coordinate 14,291,467 of CM069915.1, forward strand.
TTATCTGCCCACCAAAGAAGATTGGGTGAGAAAAGGAAAGGAAATGGCCGGCAGAGCCAGAGCAAAGCAGGCTGGGAAGCCTTTTGATTTAATGCACAGGCCCATCTAGGGTACCCTGAACGGACGCTTCGTCCGGGAGGGGGAGGATTTTCCATTTTGTGGCTTCCCAGAGCCATGGTTCAACGCGGAGAAGAAGCGCGTACCAGGTTTCGAAATCTTCTTCGACCTGCAACTATCCGGGGATGACGTTGCCGCAGAGCAGACAGACCCAACAACTGAGGCTGAGCAGAATAAGGCAGTAGATTCTGAGGGCACGGAATTGGAAATGGGGGTAGCACTGGCAAGTCTCCTCTCTAATCCTCCGATCGACCAAGATTGCTTGGGGAATAACGTCGTGGTTTCCATGATTGGGAATGAAACGGCTGCGAGCCGACCAGCAGCTATCTTGGATGCATCGATCGCACCCTCTCTCACTTGGCAGTATGAGGAGGGATTCTTATCCAGCAGCACCGGGTCAGGTAGTGAGCCGGAATCTGATTCCACCGAGTCCTGTGAGTCGGAATCAGGTTCCAGCTCGACTGAGTCTGAGTCTGGTACTCCTGGGGGTGTCAACCCCGGATGCCACGGTCTTGTCCAGGTCGTCTTTTTCTTTCTCATTTGAGTCTATTGTAACCGAGGACGATTTGGATGTGCCTAATGAGAATGAAGTGAATGTGGTTTCCGAGTACTTTTCTGTGCCCCTAATTTATTGCATTAATTCGGACTTTCAAAATTTTGATCAAAACGACGAGGACGAAGTTCCCTCCGGTTTTACAACGTCTAATTGAGCAGGAGCAAGAGAGATTTGTTAAGCCATTAATGGATGAAATCATTTCTGTGAATATTGGTACTGAGGAGGACCCGCGGCTGGTCCAGATCGGGTCCACGTTGTCTTCGGAGGAACGCGAGCGCTTAGTCGCTTTATTAAAAGATTTCAAAGATGTTTTCGCGTGGTCCTACGAAGACATGCCTGGAATCGATCCTGAGATTGTACAGCATCGGATCCCCCTTGACCCCGAGGCCCGACCTGTCAAACAGAAGCTCAGAAGGATCCGCCCGGATTGGGCTCTTAAGATCAAGGAAGAGGTCACCAAGCAAATTGACGCAGGCTTCCTGCTGGTATCTGAATATCCGACTTGGTTGGCCAACATTGTTCCGGTGCCGAAGAAAGATGGCAGGATCCGGGTGTGTGTAGACTTCAGGGATTTAAACAGAGCTAGTCCGAAGGACGACTTTCCCCTGCCGCACATCGATGAGTTAGTGGACTTCACAGCAGGGCATGCATTGCTCTCATTCATGGATGGCTTCTCAAGGTACAACCAAATAGTGATGGCGCCAGAAGATAGGGAAAAGACTGCATTCACCACCCCGTGGGGGACATACTGCTACCGGGTAATGCCGTTTGGGTTGAAGAACGCTGGAGCTACTTATCAACGGGCCGCGACCACAATACTACATGATATGATCCACAAAGAGGTTGAGGTGTATGTGGACGACATGATTGTCAAGTCCAAGGAAAGAGAGGGCCACTACACCGCCTTGCACAAGTTTTTCCAAAGGATCAGGGAATTCCGGTTGCGGCTGAACCCTCAGAAATGTACGTTTGGTGTTACAGCGGGAAAAATGCTGGGGTTTCTGATTACACAAAGGGGCATCGAGGTCGACCCTTCCAAAATCAAGGCCATCTTAGAAATGCCACCACCAAGGACTGAAAAGGAGGTGCGAGGCTTTCTGGGTAAAGTGCAATTCATAAGACGGTTTATTTCAAAACTAACCTTGACTTGTGAACCACTTTTTGGCCTCCTGAAGAAAGGAAAGAAGTTCCAATGGGACGGCCGATGTCAAGCTGCATTTGAACAGATTAAAGAATATCTACAGAACCCACCCGTTTTATCGCCAGCAGAACCAGGGAAACCGTTGATTTTGTATCTGTCAGTAACTGAAACCACAATGGGCTGTATGCTTGCACAAGAATCAGAAGATAAGGTGGAGAAAGCCATCTATTATTTGAGCAAGAAAATGCTGGAGTATGAGACCCGATATACACCGCTGGAAAAGGCTTGCTTAGCTCTGGTATGGGCTACCAGGAAGCTGCGGCACTACCTGTTAGCTCACTCTGTAATGTTGGTTTCACGACTTGATCCCATCAAATATCTTTTCGAGAAACCAGCGCTTACAGGTAGGCTAGCTCGTTGGTTGCTGTTGCTCTCCGAATTTGACCTCACATATGTGACGCGCAAGTCAGTGAAAGGAAGAGCAGTGGCAGAGTTCCTTGCCGACCACCCGGTTGAGGGGGATGAAGCAGTCGAGTATCTATTCCCAGATGAATCAATTTTGCATATCGACGAGGAAACTTGGACGATGTACTTTTTTGACGGAGTGTCAAATCAACATGGGTATGGGATAGGAGTGTTGCTGATAGCACCCGACAATTCCCGTATCCCTCTAGCCTTCAAACTCTGGTTCAAAGTTTCAAATAATGAAGCAGAATACGAAGCGTGTATTGCTGGTTTAGAAGCAGCCCTGGAACTAGGGGCAAGGCGACTGGACGTCATTGGGGATTCGAACCTTGTTGTGTCTCAAGCTAAAGGAGACTGGAAAGTAAAAGAGGAAAATATGATGATGTATCACCAAACCTTGGATTTGCTGATTCCTCGGTTTGAGAAGCTAAATTTCACTCATCTACTAAGAGAGAACAACAAGTTCGCAGATTCATTAGCAACTCTATCATCTATGATAGACATCCCGTGTGGAGTCCGGATGCGTCCAGTCATCATTGACCAGAAATTTGCACCTGCTTATGAGTCGATTGCAGCCATAGATGAAGTTCAGGACGAACACCCCTGGTACTACGATATTTGGAACTTTCTGGAGAAGGAAGCATACCCGCCAGGGGTAAATGCCAAAGACAAGAGGGCAATCAGAAGAATGTCAGTTCAGTTCATCATCTGCGGGGGTAAACTGTATAAACGGGGTCATCTGGGAATGCATAAACTGTGCGTTGATGCTGAAGAGTCCAAGCGTCTGATGGAAGCCATCCACGGGGGTGAATGTGGTGCACACATGAATGGAGTGATGTTGGCACGGAAGATCCTTAGACAAGGTTATTACTGGTCCACCATGGAGGAGGATTGTATTGGTTTCGTCCGGCGATGCCACAAATGTCAGATCCATGCAAATCGCATGAATATTCCGCCGTCAAAGCTATACAACATGACTTCGCCATGGCCATTTTCTGTCTGGGGAATTGATGTAATTGGAGCTGTTACGCCGAAGGGGTCGAATGGGCATGAGTTCATCTTGGTAGCGATAGATTATTTCACAAAGTGGGTTGAGGCCCAATCCTATGCAGTGTTGAAAGCTTCACACGTTGCAAAATTTATCAGAAACAACATCATCTGTCGCTACGGAGTCCCAAATGAGATAGTTTCTGACAATGGTTCCCACTTCAAGAAGGAAGTGATAGACTTGTTGGAGAAATACAACGTGGCTTTTCACAAGTCATCTACCTACCGGCCGCAAACCAATGGAGCGGTTGAGGCCGCCAACAAGAATATCAAGCGTATATTGCAGAAGATGGTGGAAACCTACCGGGACTGGCCAGATAAGCTGCCGTTTGCTCTGTGGGGCTACCGGACTTC